>CM040127.1:202698396-203898396 GCA_022559845.1 Amorphophallus konjac
CGCGAGGAGTCGCAGGGAAGTTCACACCTAACTGGGAAGGCCCGTATCGAGTAACAGAAACACTAGGCAATGGAGCGTACATGCTAGTGACACTTGGGGGGAGAGAGGTACCCAGGACGTGGAACTCCGTCAACCTCAGGAAATACTTCCGGTGAAACGTCACTAGCCATGCTCCACCAGAGTAAGTTGCCCACGAACAAAGAAAAAGGTAGCCAAAGGGTTTCCTAGAGGCGAGCACCGCTCCCCTTGAAAACAAAATGATAGGCGAGCACCGCTCCCCTTGAAAATGAAGGTAGCCTAAAGGCTCCCTAGAGGCGAGCATCACTCCCCTTGAAAGCGAAGATATCCTAAGGGCTCCTAAAGGCGAGCATCGCTCCCCTCAGAAATGAGAAGGTAACCTAAGGGTTCCTTAAAGGTGAGCATGACTCACCTTGAAAATAAAAAGGTGACCTCAGGGTTCTCTAGAGGCGAGCACCACTCCCCGTGAAAATGAAGGTAGCCTAAGGGCTCCCTAGAGGCGAGCACCACTCCCCTTGAAAACAAAATGATAGGCGAGCATCGCTCCCTTTGAAAATGAAGGTAGCCTAAGGCCTCCCTAGAGGCGAGCATCGCTCCCCTTGAAAGTGAAGATAGCCTAAGGCTTCCTAAAGGCGAGCACCGCTCCACTCGGAAATGAGAAGGTAACCTAAGGGTTTCGTAAAGGCAAGCACGACTCACCTTGAAAATAAAAAGGTGACCTCAGGGTTCCCTAGAGGCAAGCACCGCTCCCCTTGAAAACAAAATGGTAACCTAAGGGTTCCCCCGAAGGATGCAAGCAATATGAATACAAGTGCAGAGGATTGCCTAGAAGAGCACGCAGAAGTACTCCAGTAAAAGGTAACGATAGTATTGGCTTAAAAACAAGGGATTTATATTTCTTTAGTCAAAATACAAACTGCCAGAAATTGGCGAAGATGCCCCCACATGGGTCAAATACAAGTACATGGAGGAATAAAACTTGCTCAACAGCGGCGACAGGTAACTCCAGCAACTCGCCTTTTCGGCATCATCCTCTATCAACGATCATGCAGAGTCTTCAAGTAGGCGCAGGTACCCATTTTTATTCTATGGAAGGGTACCCACGGAGAAGCCTCCTATGCCAGAGAAGAGGGACAAGACCCCCAGCCCATCAAAGGGCTTCACTGGTAGAAGCCTGCACTAGGAAAACTTGGCCAGTAGCTCTGGCCACCCACGCTCGGAAGAAGGCCAGCAAGGTCCACCCGTTACAGGGAACCAGCAGACCGACGCAAGCCGACAGAAGGTGGCAGGACTACGAGGCCAACTCATTAGGAGGGCCACCTCAGCGTACTGGCCATGCCTGCAAACTGAGGAGCCCACTGTCGTCATCCAAGCCGCACGGCCAGACCCGCCGAGTGGAAGAATGGAAGACAGATTCCACCCCTCCTTACGATCCTTCCTACCAGAAAGTAGGAAGATGTTCCAGTAACGAGGAGCATCTCACCGAGCACCTACAAGGAGCAAACAATGGTTACGTACCACAAAGACAAGCAAAGAAAGCTGATGGGAGTATAGAATGCAACACTACCCTGACACCTCTCGTCTCGTCAAGGACAGATCCTATCCGGCTCAAGAAGTAGGACTCCCCTGCCGGCGTACAAGCGGTTGACCTTCTCCAAGGCCTCCTGCCAGCCATCTAGGTATCCGAGCCTGTATTGCTCAGACGCCGGGCTGCCCTCTCCGGGCGCAGGGCACGGTCGCCACGGTACCGGTGCTAGGTTTTCCCGGAGGACCAAAGGTCGATGACGAACCTACAGAAATTCATCATCTGACGAAGTACCAGACTCTCCTGAGGACATTCTCTAAGAAGGCTAACCACGAAGGCTCTCTATCGCAGAAGCTGATCGCTGGAAGTCACCATCTATAAGGTAAGCGAAGTCCCCAGGAGTATGAGGACTCTCACGCCCTCAATCGAATCTGTGGAAATCGAAGCGACAGATCCTGAAAGTCGTGCTCTTCAGAAGCCCTCATCAAGGATGCCGATTCGTATCCCCAGAGGATCTCGCAACAGTTCAGGAAGTGGGATATACACGGAAAAAATCTCAAGATTTGCAGATAAAAAAGAAAGGCTTCCATTTCTAAAAAAAGAGAAATTACAAAAAGAGGCTACTGCCTCAGAAAGCACAGAAAAAAAGAAAGGAAATGACAACTAGGGGCATCCTCTCAAGGATTTGCCCCGGTTACGTCATCACGTGCCCTAGGCTCAGTAGGCTCATGCGCATCAGCATCACCAGGAGGAGGTGGCTCGTCACTCAAGTCCACCACGATAGCATCGACAAGCGCTCACTCGCCCGCGCTCGACACTGACTACTCGGCGCCCGCCTCTACGGGGTCAGGTCCCTCTTCTTCATCCTCGGCCCCCGAGCCGTAGGGATCTAAAGGAGGAGGGAGGACCAGGGCCACAAGGTCAAAGTGCCCTGCTGTGGCCTTCACGGCAGCACTCCAGCCCTCCCAGAAGCCGTGGTCAAGTGCCGACCCGTAATACTTTAGGGCCGCCTCCGTCAGCTTGGCCTGGTAAGCCGAGGAGGAGTGAAAGGGCTCCACAGCCTCATCACCCACCGAGGACTGGGACATGCGCACCCTGGCGAGCTTCGCCTCGATCTCCTGGTAGCGGATCTAGATGGCCCGGGTCTCTACCTCTTGCTTGGCCGCTCTCTTGCCAGCCGCGTCAGCCAGCGCCAAGAAGGAGTCCCGGTCACGCTCCATGCCCGCTAGGGCCAACTCCAACTGAGACAAATGCTCTTGGAGTCTGGCATTCACAGCCTCGGACTCCTTCAAGTGCCATTCGGCCCCCGCCTGACGGGCCCGGCAGGTCTCCAGCTCGCGCACAACATCCAGGTAGCGGTGCCTTCACAACCCGAAGGCGCTGGTAACCAGGCACACGCTTTTCACGGCGATAGCCGTCAACTCATCCACAACACCAGGACTCAGCTCCCCGACGTGCTCGTGCAAGTGAGCACTCCTCATCATGATGTCGATGACACTCGGGATACCGGGCACCCCTGTCGGTAAGTCCCCAGGCCATGAGGACTGACCGTGCCGAGGCGAGGACTGACCGCACGGAGGGGCCCTCTGCGGAGGAGGAGCGTCGACCTCAGAAACAGTAGAGACCTTGCCCCTTTTGCGCCCCCAGTTACCGGAGGTTGGTGCAAGGGTAGCAGTTGCCGGTACTGTCGGTGATAGCGGCAAGCAAACACTGGGGGGAGGCACCCCAGGCGAAGGTGGGAATCGGCTCCTGGCTAGAGTCAAATCCCTCCCCCTCTTCCTCGACCGGCGGCGACTATCAATCTCTGCCAGCTCGTCCTCGGTCAGATAAGTATGACCACCGCCAGCCATGGCAGACTCCTCTCTAGGTACGTTGGGAGCGGCTTCGGAGAGACTCCGTCGGGAACTAGGCCCTCCACTGGCCACCGATGCCTCCGGCGAACGCGCTAGAGGAATGCCCATAGGGGCCGGATAGTGCAACCTCCCCGGGGCAAAAGCAACCTGGGCTGGGGGGGCGACGACCGACACCTGTCCGGTCCCTGGAGCAACATGATCCATGGGACGAGATGCAAGCCGCAGCAGCCGGAAGGTCTCAGGGGTCCAACCCAATGCTTTAGTCACCCCTGAAAATGCAAAGACGAGGTTAGTCTGACATCAGCCACTACTGCCGCATCCCTACGGGGAAACAAGACCAGTACCCTGCGGTAACGGGGGACACAACTCCAGCTCTGGAAGCAGTGCCGGAGTCAAGACGTGGTCTGCCTCGACTAAGGGGTACCGGGAAACCGCTTTCAGATCCCGACGACCCTCGATGTTGAGGGGAGGCTTCGTATCGCGCCATGGGTGAGGAAAGCCGCGCTGCATCAAACCATCGGAGGCTCTCTCCCAGTACTTTGACTTGATCAGATATACATACTGCTCTGCCCATCTCTTACGGTTGGACGCGGTACGGGAGATAAAAATAAAGTGGTTATTGGACTAAGTCTTGAAATAGGCAAAATAAGTGTCGGACGAGCAACTCTGGAGGAGGAAAAATTGCCGGAACAAGTCGACGCTCGGCACCACCGACGCTCTACGGCAAGCATAGACAAACCCGTAGAGAATGCTATACGAATTGGGAGTTATACTCTCAGGGCTCCGCCCGTAATGATGGAGGACGGCCGAAATGAAAGGGTGAACCGGAATATGAAAACCCACATGGAAGGATGCCACCAGGATCATGACCCCGCCAGTAGGGTGACTCGTTAGGTCATCTCCCACAGCAGGAAAGATGATATCTTACTTAGGGGGAATCTGGAAGGTCTCCCGCAAACCCTGAAATACCCTATAGGCCACTAAGGGCTGGGAGTCAAGCCGACTAGTGCCCGCACCTGAGGTGCTCGACACACCACCCCGGCTCTGAGGCACCTCCTCCGAAGAGGACGACTCGACACAAGGAGCTCCCCTGCGTGGAGGCATCACTACCGCAGAAAAAAGGAACTGAGAAAGAAGGATTCTCACCACGCAAAGGGAGGAAGAAGCCTACGACGAAGCACGACGACCAGCGAGATGTGGGTATGGTTCTCGAAAAGCCCCACAACACTCCTTATAAACCGCCCACTACAATCCGACGGTTGCCCCCTGAGAGTCAGGCGAAGGGACGCCTGCTACTACGACGGTACGGCTACCGAGGCCAGGCGACCGTTCTGAGCCCATATCCCTAAAAAAAGACAAGACCTGATGTCATCATTGCCAGCATGGCTTCTGCCACTGCCAGAGGCACCTTGCGTGCCAAGCAGGCCTCGAAGCCACCAACTCCCGCCGTACGAGGAAATCATCTTCAAATCACACCCTCCAGAAGAACCCTCTCTTGGGCTACTCTCAGTCCCCTGCGAGTGCTCGGCAACTAAGAGTAGGGGAAAAGTGAGGAGGGTAAATCTTGTTTGACCCAGAAACGGCCCAAACGCAAGTTGCCCATTAAGGTTCGGAAGCACTGAGCCCACACAAGGGGTGAACATGCACGCCCAACCCAGTAAGAGGATTACCGGCCCAAAGGAGCATCGGATTCCACGATGCCAAGAAGGCAGGCCCAACCGTAGTTCTCACCGGAGGACACTCCGACCACCGACCGTTGCCCCCACGACGCCGGCCTTGACCCCGTAACGGGCGAGCACGCACCATGGGTGTCGTAAGACTCGCCCAGGGAACGGCCGACGCCGGGGCTATCGCCCTCCAACGGGAAACTCCCGCCACCATAGCGGAGGAACGTTACTCCAACTAAACGGACCCTTCCCTATCAAGGGATGAGGCCCTCGCTCTAGGACAACCCATATAAAAGGGACATTGACGGAATGGAAGGGCACGGTAGATTCTTCTACTAGACCCCAAACTACTACGCAAGAGGAGATACGACAGATACTTTTGCCACCGGACCTCCCTACAGAGAAGAGAGCAACTTGTTCCGCAACTACGACAGAGAGGCCATCTACTGCGTCCAGAGAGCTACACCCTCCTGCACTGCCTTACCACCCAGCGAGCACTCTCCGAGAGCCCACTGGGAGCGGCGAGCACGCGTGTAGAGGATCCACACGCCTCCTGGATCAACTACTGTGGCTTCTACTTCTCTCTTACTCTGCTCTTCTCTGTCGCTCATTAAATCCCTTGCTGACTTAAGCATCGAAGGGTTGTCCCCTAGGGTAACACCCGAAACTCTTTCTGACGCCCTTCTGGTTTCTTGGTGTGTGCAGGCATCCACGGGCGCAAGATGATTCCCCCTACAAATAAATTGAGAATATGGTACGTGGCCTAGGAACCATTTTCCTGCCACTACAGCAGTTATTAACTCTCTTACAAATGAATTTCACAGATTCAGAATTGGGTTCACAGATGGTGCATGCAAGAGAATCAAATACAACTTTATGGCCTCTGTCACAGAGTTGACTTATACTAAGAAGATTATAAGCTAAACCTTCAACTAACAAAACTTCTTCAATTAAACAAGAAGAGCACTTACAAACCTTTCCCGATCCAATAATCTTTCCCTTGGTATTACCTCCAAATGTAACATGACCAGCATCTTTCTTCACCAACATGCAAAAATTTTCTTTATCTCTGGCAATGTGCCTGGAACAGCCACTATCCAAATACCACTTGTTATGATTCGTTGCCAGCCATACCTGCAAGGGAATTAAGTAGAATGATTTGGAACCCAGAGCTTCTTGGGTCCCATAAAAGCATTTATTTCATGCAGACAAGAAAGTAAATGTTTTGGTATGCACATTTTATTTGCTTCTTCATGGCAGTTGTGGATTTCTTATCATTCATTTTGGTCTATTTTTTCTTATCACCATTAATTTTGGGAGATTGTTTTTTAGGTGAAGCAATTTTCTTCTTAACCCCATTCTGAAAATTTCTTTTCTAGTGATCAGTCCAATGGGCATTGGAAGTAGTATGTGCATAGGAAACTCTGGGCTGGTTTGGCATGTATTTGACAAAGCCATAAGAGTTCTGGCTTCTGAAGATTTTGTGCCTGGGTTGCACATAGGAGTTCCAAGAATAGGGTCTATGCATTTGTGTAGAATATGAGTTGTCACGTCCCGAGATTATACAGCGAAAACAATAGGGAATGTGAACAGCTAGCATGGTAAGCCTCGAGCAAGCAATATAATCAGAGTGCAAGAACAATCACTCAAAGTAATTACAAAATAATTTAATCAAACCTTCACCTTTATTTCATATCAAATAATCATAATCCAAGTACATGAATATTCGACTCTCCTAGACTCAATAAAAGGACAAGTACATGTAAGGACTCAATCTAGACATGTTTTGACATTCTAAGTTTACACTCAAATCCATAGACTTTCAATCGCTCTCGGACCCGCTACTTGAGTAATCTGAATCCGATTCACTCGTACTTCCTGAAATATTGAGAAAGTAGGTAATGAGCACATTTTCTCAGTAGGTATCTTTGTATCAACATGTAGGCAATGTTAAAGTAATTAATGTTTTAGCTCTAAAGAAATAAGATAAATCATGTAGATACGATGAACTATGTGAACAAAATCAAAGTAACAGGATAGATTGAGAATATGATTGAGCATGTATGATCAATCAAGAATATAATTATGGCCTTTCATGAACAAGAATGTAACAAGAATGTACTTTTCATAACCATGAAGGCTATGTACTAGAAAGTCATGTAACAAGCAAGAATGTACTCTTCACTTAGTAGCAAGTACTTCGTGAATTTACATGGATATTCATTCATGTCCTGTGGATTTTCACTTATCTATAAAGAAAGTACTCACAGCGCAATGCGACGCCTGTAGCATCATACCCCATGGTTTATAGTATATTTTCGATAATCAGCCGAGGGGACTAGCATAGAGCCCTTGAACATAATCAGTGCTTGAACTGCATCTTCAAGTATAAATCCTGCTATTTTGACGATCATATCAATAAAGTTTGGCCAATATTGCAACAAGTTCAATGGTAGTTTCATAATGCAAAATCAACAAAAGAATGTGCCAAATATGAATCTGAGATTTCAAGAACTGCATTAAGAACTAGGTTATGCCATGGATAAAATTCGGTAGCATAACGATACATTTCTTTACTTTCCAAAATTACTTAGGTATCTTTGGAATAATATGACAGATTCTAGATAATCAATTGGACCATCTAGGAACATAGAAAAATTAACCCTTGAGTCAAACCCCGGGTTAATCAAACTCAGGAGGCTAGCGGTCGTTTACCAGACCGTTTCTTGATCCTGACGGTCTAGTACAAGACCGTTAAATAAGACAGTTCGATATTTTGAAAACAGAACATCTGGAGTCTTAGCGGTCTAATGCATGGCCTTTAAGGATCCATTAGCGGTCACATGAAGAACCGCTAGTAGAGTCAGACGGTCAACCAAATGGCCGCTAAGGTCCAGAATATAAAACTCCGGTGTAAGTGACTTCTTGATAATTGGGTTTTTAATGGTACAACCAACTCGGCATCCTAGTGGGAATCCCCGGCTCGTGGAGACTTACGGAGGCCTTGAAACAAGATTTCCTAGTCCAATGGAAGGAATATCTAAAGGAGAAGTCATCATGTCCAAGATTGTGTTCTTAATATTCAAAGAGTAACTAATGACAATATACCAGAATATGTGCCATGTACTTAAGAAAATGACTCTTAGAAGAGAGAGAGAATCGTGATAAAATAGTTATCAAGTTAAATCATGAATCATCTATCATTTAAAACATGTATTTACTACAAGAATATATGATTTTGGTCATAAATTAACATAAGTTAAAATAATACCAATGTGCATAAAAACATGAAATCTATCACGATGAACAATAAAAATAACTAAGTATATGAAACTGGTACCTAAATCTGGATTAAAACTTAACTAACTAGGCTTATCATATATTAATTAAGGCTAATTTGCAATATGTTTTGGTTAACAAATTTGTAGAAATTAGAAATCAAAAATGGTCTAATGGGTGACCGTTTCACGGTGGCTAGCAGTCTATCGGGCGACCGCTAGAGTTCCTGGCGGTCTACAGTAAGACCGTCTCTTCCTACATAAAATCGAATCCAAATGATAACCAAACAAAATGCTAACTAAGACATATCATGCCTAGAAATCAACATATTTTAGCTTCCATAACCATGATAGAACAATTATAGGCCAACAATATGCATAGGTTCATATGGTTAACAAGAAAATTTCCTTTTTACTTCACTAGGGCTAGTTCATGCATGAGGAATATACTAGATGCATAGTCCTAAGTAAAACATGAAATTCTCAAAGTACAATGCTTGAAATCGAATGAAACTATAGGGCTTTTACTCCTGACATAAAGTTTGAGCCATTCATGAGATAACCTACCTCAATTAATCCTTCTAGATAGTTAATTTCGGATTGGAAGTCAGCCCTAATTCTGCTCGTTTTTGTACTAGATCAGCAACTTCACATCCCTCTATCTTGTGATTCCCTTGATCTAAAGATATGAAATTTTGAGGGTAAGAAGAGGGTACTAACAGGAACAAATTATTCTAAAGAACCTCTATCTAATTACCTCGTTTAGGGCTCTGAATTCCTTGATCAATCAGGGTCGGACACACTAATTCCTGAGTTTTTGTTATAGAATCAGCAACTTTGGAAGACTCTAACTCCTTGTGCACTTGATCTCCGAGAACGAACTTTGGAGGGTAGTTAGTTCTAACTATAATGAACAAATTTCTAGAAGAACCTTATCTCTAATTTTGCCTCCTTACCTGAGTTCCACGCGAGCCAAAGTAGGGGTCGCGCATGTCAAATCTGGAAACTGTTTATAAGATTTAGGTAGGGTTTTGAAGATTAGAACGATTCTAGAGTCCCAATTAGACTTTAGATCGATCTCTGAGAGTCCTAAGCATCCTTACAAGTCCTCATTCGTTGCTCTCTAGATTTTTAATTGCCAAAAATCTAATCTTTTTACACTTTCTTTCACTCACGGAATCTGCAGTGGTTAGCGGTCATTAGGACGACCGTTTTATGCCCCTTAGCGGTCTCGCAATAGACCGTTTTCAACCTTAGGCGCCGAATTTGAAATAATTCAAACTCTTTTGATATTATCCCCGTTATTATACATTTACTTATCTTCCTAAAGAGTCATTATCTCTTAATTCCGTGATTTCACCCATTCCTAACTTCTAGAACATGGGCCAAGGTCCAAAATAATCTTTTTGGGCCTATTGCGTTTATTATATAGGCCTAATCCTCTTGGATTAGTGTAGGTCCTAAATAATTAAATCTAAATCATTATAATTCAATTAATAGCCCATTAAAAACTTTAATAATTGATATAATTATATTTTAAATCTAAAAAATTCATAGAAAATCCTCGGGCGTTACACCCTCCCCCACTTAAAAAGAATTTGTTTTCAAATTCAATACATGGATTTATGGAGAGTGTACTTACATTAAAATAATTCTTGAAATCTTTTACGCATGGCTTCTTCCATTTCCTATGTTGCTTCATGTGGCCATAATTTGGTCCATTGGATCTTGACAATAGGAATAGTTTTATTCCGTTGTTGACGTACTTCTCGTTCAATGATCTTGACTGGCTTTTGCTCGTATGTTAAGTCCTTTTTAATTTTCAAGTTGTAGTAAGTAATGACATGGAATTGATCAGGTACATACTTGTTGAGCATTGAGACGTGAAATACATCATGAACTTCAGATAGTTGAGGGGGTAATGCTATTCGATATGCCACCTCTCTAACCCTTTCAAGAATTTCAAAAGGGCCAATGAATCTTGGAGTAGGCTTGCCTTTGATACCAAACATTCGAATACCCCGACCTGGAGAAACCTTAAGAAATACATGATCTCCTACTTGAAACTTCAAGGCACGCCTTCGATTATCAGCATATGATTTTGGCCTATCTTGTGCCATCTGGAGTCTCTCCCGAATAAGCTTTATCTTCTCGGTAGTATCCCTAATGATGTCGGGACTGAGAAATTGCCTTTCTCCTACTTCATTCCAGTAAATAGGTGAACGACAGCTTCTTTCATATAAAGCCTTGAATGGTGCCATTTGTACACTAGCTTGATAGCTATTGTTATATGAAAATTCCACTAGAGACAAGTCATCGTGCCAACTTCCTCCAAAGTCAATAGCACATGCCCTAAGCATATCTTCCACCACTTGATTTGTCCTTTCAGTTTGACCATCAGTTTATGGATGGAATGCAGTGCTAAAGTTAAGTCGGGTCCCTAATGAATGTTGTAAACCCTTCCAGAATTGTGATGTGAACCGAGGATGTCGGTCAGATATGATGGTGACAGGGACACCATGTAGTTTGACAATCTCCTTCATGTATAATGCTGCTAGTACATCCACAGACCATCGACTTTTGATTGGTAGAAAATGTGTAGATTTAGTCAATCGGTCTATGATTACCCATATATCGTCATGTCCGCCTCATGTCTTGGGTAAACCCATGATGAAATCCATCCCTATACTTTCCCATTTCCACGCGGGAATATTCAAGGGGTGTAATTTACCAGCGGATTTTAAATGCTCTACTTTGACTTGTTGACAAGTGAGACATTGGGACACAAAATCTGCTACTTCTCTATTCATATTGGGCCACCAAAAGTTTCTTTTCAAATCTTGATGCATCTTGGTAGCACCAGGGTGAATAGCATACCTTGATTTGTGAGCTTCTTCAATGATCAATTTCTTAGTATCATCATGATTTGGCACACAAATCCGACCCTTAAATAATAGTCTTCCATCATTTGACATAGAAAATTCCAGCATCTGAGCAATATTACCCATAATCTCCATCGACGTAGGGTCATTTTCTTGCAATTGGACTAGGTCCTCGATCAATGTAGGTTGATACCTTATATTGGCAATCATACCTCCTTCTCCTTCTTTGGTAATATCAAGATTTAAATGAGAAAAACCTTTAATAAGATAAGTTATACCTTTCCGGAGGCTTGCTAGAGTTGCCATTGGCTTCTTGCTAAGAGCGTTAGCTACAACATTTGCTTTTCCTGGATGATATTGGATAGTAAAGTCGAAGTCCTTGAGATACTCCAACCATCTGCGTTGTTGCATATTCAACTCCTTCTGGGTAAAAAGATATTTCAGAATTTTATGATATGAAAATATAATAAATTTCTTCTCATAAAGGTAATGTCGCCAAATCTTCAATGCAAATATAACTGCAGCTAACTCCAGATCATGTATAAGGTAATTTTCTTCGTGACGCTTTAACTGCATTGATAAATAGCAAATCACCTTGCCATTTTGCATAAGGACACACCCTAACCCAATGCCAGATGCATCTGTATAGACTTCAAATCTACCACCTTCAGTGGGTAATGTTAGTATTGGTGCAGTGGTAAGGTGTTCTTTAAAAGTTTGAAAACTCTCCTCGTAATCCTTCGACCATATAAAATGATTCTCCTTTCTTGTAAGTCTAGTCAAAGGAACATCGATCTTTGAGAAATCTTTGGTAAATCTCCGGTAATACCCAGCAAGACCCAAAAAACTTCTGACTTTAGACACGGTCATTGGTCGGCTCCAGTTCTTAACTGCTTCTATTTTTGAAGGATCGACAACGATACCTTCCTTTGAAATAATATGGCTAAGGAAAGAGACGTCCTTTAGTCAGAACTCACACTTACAAAGCTTCGCATAGAGTTTGTGCTCTCTTGGTGTTTGTAAGGTTATTCTTAAGTGCTCTTCATGATCCTCCTTTATTTTGGAGTAAATAAGAATATTGTCAATGAAGACGACTACAAACTGGTCCAGATAAGGCCTGAAGACATTATTCATAAGTTGCATAAATACTGTCGGGGCATTGGTTAACCCAAACGGCATTACCACAAATTCATAGTGGCCATATCTACTTCGAAAAGTAGTTTTGTGTATGTCTTCATTTTTGATCTTGAGCTGATGATAACCTGACCTGAGGTCTATCTTGGAAAAATATTTCACTCCTGAAATCTGATCAAAGATCTCATCGATACGCGGCAACGGATATTTATTCTTAATTGTGAGTTGATTCAGTCGCCGGTAGTCGATACACAGCCTAAGGGATCCATCCTTCTTCTTGACGAATAGAACTAGCGCACCCCAAGGGGATGTGCTAGGTCGAATGAAACCCTTATCTAATAACTCATGAAGTTGTTTCTTCAATTCCTTGAGTTCTATGGGGGACATCCTGTAGGGAGCTATTGAAACAGGTGCTACTCCGAGAATGAGTTCAATGAAAAAGTTTACTTCCCTTTCGGGCGGTAAACCGGGCAAATCTGATGGAAATACATCGGGAAACTCATTCACGATGGAAATGTCTTCTAAGACAATCTCCTTGGATTTGGTGAGGATTACGGAAGCAAGAAAAGCTACACACCTTGCGAAATTAATTTGCAAGCGTACAGAAATGAAATAATGGCAAGATGCTTCCTATATTTGATACCAAGGAAGGAAAATATTAGAAGACTAGGTTTTCAAAAAGAGATAATCCGATTGTGACAATTTATATAGGCGTCGTGGTCTACAAGCCAATCTACACCTAAAATCGCATCGTAGCCCTCCATGTCAAGGCATACGAGATTTGCGAGAAGATTGTGACCTTCTACCATTACCTCACTCTCAGGATAGTAATTTGTAAGTTCTGTTCCAGGACCTAAATGTGTAGTGATTGCTAGGTCCGAAGTTAGTGGAACTGATGCAATAGGTAAGGCTTTTGCAAAAGTTGTAGATATAAACGAATGAGAAGCACCAGTATCGAATAGTACGAATGCAGGATGGTAATAGATTTGGATAGTACCTTCCATTAGCCCATCATTCTTGGGCGCTTCTTCCTCTTCCATAATAGCATTGAGATGAGCATGTCGCTTACGTTCACCACCGGAAGATTGTTCCTTCATAAGGGGGCAATCCGACATACGGTGCTCCCGACTGCCACATCGTAGACAAGCGCCGAGACGCTTCCAGCATTCTTCGACCGAATGACCGAACTTCTCACAAAATGTGCAAGCCGTGGCGACTTGGTTGTCCTCTTCCTTGACCTTCTTATTCTTGTGGTTGCCACTACCACTCCCATTTCGAGATCTGTTCTTTCTATCACGGGATTTGTAGGGTTCGTGATACTAAACTTTCTTTTCTTTTCATGCCGATCAGACCTTCGGCTAGGCTCCTCTCCCTTAACTTTTAATTTCTTGACTTTTTCCAAGGTCCTACACATAGATGCACCCGTTTGACCATCTCTGTATAGGTACGGATGTTCTGAGCCCCAAGTTGTTGAATTAATCTGGGCCTCAATCCATCCATAAATCGGTTAACTTTTAACAAGTCGGTGCTAACCAAGTGAGGAGCATAAGGTGCCAGTCGAGAAAACTGGAGTTCATATTATGCCATTGACATCATTCCTTGGCGTAATGAAGTGAATTCCATAGCCTTCCGCTCCTTGACATTCTCGGAGAAATACCTTGCTCGGAAAAGGGTAAGAAAACCCTCCCAAGTATGAGGCATCAGCTGGCGGTGCAGGACCCGATTTTCACCACATACGTGCATCTTTATTTAATTGGAATGTTACCAAATGGACCTTCTCCTGATTAGCACATTGCATAACTTCAAAGATGCGGTTCATCTCATCTATCCAATTCTCGGCTTCATCTAGGTTAGGGGAACCCAAAAATCATGGAGGATATAAACTCCGGAAATTATGATGTAAGTCTCCAGCTCTTGCCCCTACGCCAGCCTGGGCCATAGTTTATAACGCATGAGTAAGACCCGCAACGGTCTCTTGC
Organism: Amorphophallus konjac; assembly: GCA_022559845.1. Lineage (NCBI taxonomy): Eukaryota > Viridiplantae > Streptophyta > Magnoliopsida > Alismatales > Araceae > Amorphophallus > Amorphophallus konjac. The sequence continues at coordinate 202,712,733 of CM040127.1, forward strand.
ATACCGTTCCAATCTATGCGATGAGACATTATGAGCGTGAGGTACCTGAGAAGGGCAATGAATTTGTTAATTCTAATGGAATGAGTGGGGTAGATCTTAGAATAAATTCTAATGACTATCTTGTCCCAGGTTCTACCCAATTCCTCTCATAGGTTGGGAATTTCTTTCCTAGTTTCATAGGTATGGGTCCTTAAACCTTGGACTTATCCTATGACATGACTTTTCCCTAGGACTTCTAGTACTGGAGCTCTGATACCACCTTAACTATAACGTCCCGAGATTATGCAGCGGAAAAAATCGGGAATGTGAACAGCCGGCATGGTAAGCCTCGAGCAAGCAATATAATCAGAGCGCAAGAACAATCACACAAAGTAATTGCACAATAATTTAATCAAACCTTCACCTTTATTTCATATCAAATAATCATAATCCAAGTACATGAATATTCAACTCTCCTAGATTCAATAAAAGAAAAATTACATGAAGGGACTCAATCTAGACATGTTTTGACATTCTAAGTCTTCACTCGAATCTAGAGACTTTCAATCGTTCTCGGACCCACTACTTGAGTAATCCGAATCTGATTCACTCGTACTTCCTGAAACATTGAGAAAGTAGGTAATGAGCACACTTGCCCAGTAGGTATCTTCGTATCAACATGTAGGCAATGTTAAAGTAATTAATGTTTTAGCTCTAAAGAAATAAGATAAATCATGTAGATACGATGAACCACTCGAACAAAATCAAACTAACAGGATAGATTGAGAATATGATTGAGCAAGTATGATCAAGCAAGAATATAATTATGGCCTTTCATGAACAAGAATGTACTTTTCAGAACCATGAAGGCTATGCACTAGAAAGTCATGTAACAAGCAAGAATGTACTCTTCACTTAGTAGCAAGTACTTCGTGAATTTACGTGGATATTCATTCATGTCCCGTGGATTTTCACTTATCTATAAAGAAAGTACTCCCAGCGCAATGCGACACCAGTAGCATCATACCCCATCGTTTATAGTATGTTTTCGACAATCAGCCGAGAGGACTAGCATAGAGCCCTTGAACACAATCAGTGCTCGAACTGCATCTTCAAGTATAAATCAAGCTATTTCCATGATCATATCAATAAAGTTTGGCCAATATTGCAACAAGTTCAATGGTAGTTTCATAATGCAAAATCAACGAAAGAATGCGCCAAATATGAATATGAGATTTCAAGAATTGCATTAAGAACTAGGTTATGCCATGTATAAAATTCGACAGCATAACGATACATTTCTTTACTTTCCAAAATTACATAGGTATCTTTGGAATAATATGACAGATTCTGGATAATCAATTGGACTATATAGGAACATAGGAAAATCAACCCTTGAGTCAAACCCCGGGTTAATCAAACTCAGGATGCTAGCAGTTGTTTACCGGACCTTTTCTTGATCCTGGCGGTCTAGTACAAGACCGTTAAATAAGACATTTCGATATTTTAAAAATAGAACATCTGGAGTCTTAGCGGTCTAATGCATGGCCGTTAAGGATCCATTAGCGGTCACGTGAAGAACTGCTAGCAAAGTCAGACGGTCAACCAAATGGCCGCTAAGGTCCAGAATATAAAACTCCAGTGTAAGTGCCTTCTAGACAATTGGGCTTTTAATGGTACAACCAGCTTGGTGTCCTAGTGGAAATCCCAGGCTCGCGGAGACTTACGGAGGCCTTGAAACAAGATTTACTAGTCTATTGGAATGAATATCCAAAGGAGAAGTCCTCATGTCCAAGATTGTATTCTTAATGTGCAAAGTGTAACTAATGACAACGTACCGGAATATGTGCCATGCATTTAATAAATTGACACTTAGAAGAGAGAGAGAATCGTGATGAAATAGTGATCAAGTTAAATCATGAATCGTCTATCATTTAAAACATGTATTTACTACAATAATATATGATTTTGGCCATAAATTAACATAAGTTAAAATAATACCAATGTGCATAAAAATATGAAATCAATCATGATGAACAGTAAAAATAACTAAGTATATGAAACCAGTACCTAAATCTTGATTAAAACTTAACTAACTAGGCTTATCATATATTAATTAAGGCTAATCTGCAATATGTTTTGGTTAACAAATTTGCAAAAATCAGAAATCGAAAATGGTCTAATGGGTGACCGTTTCACGGTGGCTAGCAGTCTATCGGGCGACCTGGCGGTCTACAGGAAGACCGTCTCTTCCTGCATAAAACCGAATCCAAATGATAACAAAATAAAATGCTAACTAAGACATATCATGCCTGGAAATTAACATATTTTAGCTTCCATAACCATGATAGAACAATTATAGGCCAACAATATGCATAGGTTCATGTGGTTAACAAGAAAAACTCCTTTTTACTTCACTAGGGCTAGTTCATGCATGAGGAATATACTAGATGCATAGTCCTAAGTAAAACATGAAATTCTCAAAGTACAATGCTTGAAATCGAATGAAACTATAGGGCTTTTACTCCTGACATAAAGTTTGAGCCATTCATGAGATAACCTACCTCAATTAATCCTTCTAGATAGTTAATTTCGGATTGGAAGTCAGCCCTAATTCTGCTCGTTTTTGTACTAGATCAGCAACTTCACATCCCTCTATCTTGTGATTCCCTTGATCTAAAGATATGAAATTTTGAGGGTAAGAAGAGGGTACTAACAGGAACAAATTGTTCTAAAGAACCTCTACCTAATTACCTCGTTTAGGGCTCTGAATTTCTTGATCAATCTGGGTCGGACGCATTAATTCCTGAGTTTTTATTGTAGAATCAGCAACTTTGGAAGACTCTAACTCCTTGTACACTTGATCTCCGAGAACAAACTTTGGAGGGTAATTAGTTCTAACTATAATGAACAAATTTTTAGAAGAAACTTATATCTAATTCTGCCTCCTCACCTGAGTTCCACGCGAGCCAAAGTAGGGGTCGCGCATGTCAAATATGGAATCTATTTATAGGGTTTATGTAGGGTTTTGAGGATTAGAACGATTCTAGAGTCCCAATTAGATTTTAGATCGATGCCTGAGAGTCCTAAGCATCCTTACAAGTCCTCATTCGTTGGTCTCTAGAGTTTTAATTGCCAAAAATCTAATCTTTTTACACTTTCTTTCACTCACAGAATCTACAGTGGTTAGCGGTCATTAGGACGACCGTTTTATGCCCCTTAGCGGTCTCGCAATAGACCGTTGTCAACCTTAGGCGCCGAATTTGAAATAATTCAAACTCTTTTGATATTATCCCCATTATTATCGATTTACTTATCTTCCTAAAGAGTCATTATCCCCTAATTCCGTGATTTCACCCATTCCTAGCTTCTAGAACATGGGCCAAGGTCCAAAACAATCTTTTTGGGCCTATTGGATTTATTATATGGGCCTAATCTTCTTGGATTAGTGTAGGGCCTAAATAATTAAATCTAATTCATTATAATTCAATTAATAACCCATTAAATACTTTAATAATTGATATAATTATATTTTAAATTTGAAAATTTCTTAGAAAATCCTCGGGCATTACAGGAGTTTTGGAACTGCATTGACCTAGTGTAGAGGTTGCCTTGACCTCTCCCATCAGAGTAGTGGTGATAGGAATTATAGAAAGGAGGATGGGTTGAAGTATTCTGATAATGACCTCGACCTGAGGTACCTCTGCCTAGACCTTTCTCAATGGATTTGAACCCAGTAGTACTGCGGGTTGAATGAGGTTTGGAGTTGCCTCTGACTTTCTGTTGAGGTTGAACAGTTTTGGGCTTGGATTTTCTTTGAACTCTAGCCTTAACAGTCTGAGTCCTAGCCCGTCCCTTGATCTGAGGTGTGGGAGTGTGTGAGCAAGATTCCCTAGACGCCTCTATCTTCCCTTTGCCCTTGTCTTTGGCACTGGACTTGACTTTCTCAGCTAGTTTTAGATTTTCACCAGAAGTCATTTGAATCAAAGGTTGTGATGTTCCTTTTTCAGTCACAAAGGAAATTGTCCTAACATCAAAACTTTTTTGATTAGTTGGGTTGAAACCCAAACCTTCCTTTCTAAAGTTTGCTTTTGTTCCTAAGAGGGCATTTAGATTTTCTGTTCCTTGTGTCATGCCATCAAAAAAGTTTTGCTTATCCTTGTTTTCTTTTTCCAAATTTTCAATGACCTTTTTGAGTTCAACATTTACACCATTGATAGCTTCATATTTTTCAGTTGCTACCTTAGTTTCTTCCTGAAATTCATGTATTTTCATTTTAAGTTCATCAATGGTGTTCAACAAATTCTCATTTTCATTTTTCAAATCAACTAACATGATGTGACTACATTCAGCTTCATTAAGGGAGTTTTACAATTCTGAATTTTCTGTTGTTAGACATGCAATATTATTATACAAAGAAGTATCATTAACTAATGAATTCACTTTCTTTTTCAAATGTTTGTTCTCCCTACGCATGTTTTAATAGTTTTCAAGAATTTCAGCATATACATCTTCCCATTCATTCTGTGTAAAGTTTCTGAAGGGGGGGAATACCTCGACATCATCTTCCTTGCCTTCATCATTCTTGGCCATCAGACATATCTTCTCTTCTTTCTCACTGTCAGATGAGCTGCTCTGACTTTCTTCTTCTTCATCACTCCAGGTGCTGATCATGGCTTTTCTTGTTAGGGTGCAAGCCCTGGATAGAGAGGGGGGGGGGGGTGAATGTACCCTGCTAGAAATATCGCCCAATTAAAAACCTCATAAGCTAAACACAATACCAGAATTGAAACTATTTCAATTGAACAAATGAAGAGACACTTGGAGCGCTCCTAATCAATCATCTAGCGGAAGCAAACACACAAACAAACCACTGCTCAAGAGATTTTTAGGTGGTTTGGTCCAAAGACCTACGTCCACCCCTCACTCCCAACCGGAGTGAGGCTTCCACTAGCAATGCTAGAAAGCAGACTCAGTCTACAAACAAGAGCTGCCACACAGCTTGACCAGGGGAACAACCTCCCCTCTTCCTCCCAACCAGAGGGACACCCCAAGTGACTCCCAGCCACTTGGAAACCAGAGACACACGGTCTCTCTTCCTCCAGACCCGGAGGGAACCCCTGGACTTGCTACCCACAAGCCCAGAACCGGAGGACCAAACCACCCTTCCTCCAAACCGGAGGGGAACCTAGAGACCCAAGTCTCTCTTCCTCTGAAACCCAGAGGGAAACACAAGTGACACCAAGTCACCTGCAGACTAGAGGTCTCTGACCTCTCTTCCTCCCAACCGAAGGGAAACAACCAATGACACCCAGTCAAAGGCAACCAGAGACGCAAGTCTCTCTTCCTCCACACCGGAGGGAACCCGACGTCACACTAGAGGATCGGAAGAACAGCAAGTGAATAGTTCAAAGGAAAAACAAAAACGCAGCAATAGAAAGTTGAAAAGATAAAATCAAATGTGGCTCTCGCAGGAGCTGGCTGACCTGGATTTGATCCACGGTCTAGCAGGGATTTCTTCTTCTGCTTCTCTCTTTCTCCCAGCACTCTCTTTTCTTCTTCATCTTCTTTCATTCTTCTTCTTCTTCTCACTGCTTCAGCCTTCTCCTTCTTCTCACTTCTTTTCTTCTTCTTCTCTATTCTCTGTATCGTGGAGGCACTCTCTGCATTTCGATCACCCTCAGCCGATGGAGGAAACTCCATATTTATACCAGTAGCAGGCAGCTAGGGCTTATGCTCTTTTTGATTCCCGCCCAAGCTTCAGTGGTCCACGTGTCAGCATTTCAGCCTCTCGGATCACGTGTAAGTCTTGATGGCCTCATCCATTAAACCTGTCAGATAATCAGTTGAATAACAGTATCAGATGATGTATAGACTTGAAAGTTTAACTGAGTGTACAGACTTCATGTGAAGTAAGAGTGTATAGACTTGAAGCTTGATATCGAGTGTATAGAGTTGAAGCTTATCAAACGAATGCATAGACTTCATGTTAGCAAACGAGTGTATAGACTTAACTAGTTCAGTGCAGTCCATAGCAATGTATAGACTTAGGCGTTCTGTTCAAGACAAAACCAATGTACAGACTTCATGCTGTACAGACTTGATGTTGATCAAAAGACCTTTGGACATCAGCCCAAGGCATCAACGCTTCCATCGTGCAGCGTCGCCTCAGCTCCTCAAGCGAGATGCTCACGCCCTTGGCAACTGGCCAATGCGTCAACGCATCCTGTGTCAACGTCGACGCAGTGAACAAGACAGAAAGCGAAAGACGCACAATTGCGTCTACGCAGTCAGCCAAGTGCGTCAACGCACTAAAAGCACAGAACCCATGAAGACAGACAGGCTGTACAGACTTTGATGCTCAAAGACGATTGTATAGACTTTGCCTTAGAAACGAGTGTATGGACTTTGAAACAGCAAATGAATAAGTATGTACACTGAGGGAGTGTATAGACTTGGAATCCAAAGGCAGTGTACAGACTTGTGAAGGCTTCAGCGTTGTACAGACTTGGAAGTTCCACTGTGGATGTATGGACTTGATGATCCACTGTGGATGTATAGACTTGAATGAGTGAAGCCGATGTATTGACTTTGCGTTCAACTGGATGTATAGACTTGGAACGGCTTCAAGGCAATAATGTACAGACTTTGAAATAAAGTGTGTACAGACTTGAAAGTTCAAGGCCACGATGTATAGACTTTGCCCAAGGAAATGAATGTAGAGACTTTGCCACAGTCTAATGTATAGACATTGAGAACTCTAGACAACGGACGCTGTACAGACTTCAGCTAAGTAGGCCACAGGCCGATGTGTAGACTTGGCCAATGTGCAGACTTTGGCTTGGAACGAAGGTAAAGATGAGATTGTATAGACTTGGCCAGAACGTAGGGAAAAGCGCCAATGTGCAGACATGAACATCCAGCAGTTTATAGACTTCGTTTCAAGCAACGTAGGTAAAAGAGACAATGTATATACTTTCACACAAAAAGTAGACAAAGCAGCATGGTGTCAACCCAGCTGTTCCACTGCGTCAACACATCAAGTAAACCAGCAACTACTACGTCAACGCAGTGTTCTTGTAGCGTCAACGCAGCTAGTGAACAGACAGCCAATGCGTCAACCCAATCTCCAACTGCGTCAACGCACTGCATGAACAATTAGCCACTACGTTAACCCAATCTAGCCATATTCATGAATTAGCTATTCAAGCAAACAATCAGATATTTAAGCAGTCAAACAGTCATCTAAATTAATTAGCACACCTCAGTGTGACTCATGGTGTGTCAGCCATCATCAAAACCGCACAGGGGCATAACAATCTGCCCCTTTTTGATGATGGCAACACTATGAGTTACACTGACTCAGATTAGATTCTTCTCCCCCTTTACCTTCAGAAAAAAGACATGAGTTGAAGAGGAAAGAATAAGACTGTATAAAAAGAGTGAATTAAAAGCTCCCCCTTTTGACTAATCTGCCCCTTTTACTTTAGCAAAAGGAATAATCCAGATATGTCATATGAGACACTCAACATAGTTCAGCAGATGAGGATAACACAATATCAAAAGCAATTAAATCAATTCTCCCCCTTTGTTAAACAACTTATGCAGTGATGCATATGCAACAAATACTCCCCCTTTGACATGGCAGAAGATATAGAGCTAATGCAGACAAACAACATGATCAGACAATCTAGCATATTGTCCCCTTATGCAAATAGTCTCTCAAACAGACCAGAGAATCTTGCCCTTATGATCTATGATGCAAGAGAAATCACAAGGATGAACTCTGGTTATCCAAAAACTGCAAGTACACATGGTAAACTGAGAGAAGTGCTTCTCAAAAATGACAACCAGTCTAATACCACTAAATCAAAACACAGTGATAAAGAGCCATAGGATAAGCAGATTCAACAGTTAGTGAAAATTGAGATATTGAACTTTTCAGCAAGATACTAACTTCATAGAACAGATTTTTTAAGTTCTAGAGTCCTCCATTATAAAAGCTTATGAAACCTTGATTTTCAGATATGGTTTAAGAATGATGTAAACAAGTTTTTCAAAAAAAATTGTACTCATATCTGAACCAGCTCTTAATAAAAAGGAACTACAAGCTCATATAAAATTCTAGTTCAACCAACTTCCATCTTACTTAGTTTACTTTCCATGACAGTTTTAAGAGATACATAAGAGAATGCAACATAATTTTACATTGTTCTTTCAGAATTTGATTTACACTTGTTCATAATTTTCTTTTTAAATGAACAATTTTAGTTTATCAACACATTCTGACATGGGGAGACACCTTGATCAGAGGCCCGAATCCCCAGTTACTCAGTGTGACAACCGTATTGCTTCTCCCATTTTAGAGAACAGAGGTAGCATTGGAAGTATCTTTGGCATGAGGATACACCTTTATTAGAGGGTAGAATCCCCAGTTACTCAATACAACAATGCCATTGCTCTGCCAAAATTTCACAGTATTTTCAATCATCTCTTTAAGCAGAGTTAACCATGGTACTTCATGACACAATCCTTTGGACAGGTTTCTCAGTAACCACAGTTATTGCTCTGTCCATGATTCAGAACAAATTAAGTGTTTAAGAAAAATCACATACACTATATATCTCAGTCAACATAGACAAGGATATCAACTTTTCAGATGTCAGAAGCTCTTACATGAATTTACATGAAGCAGACAGTTAAAGTTTATTAAGAGATTGAATCTGATATTTCCAAGTTCCTTGTGTCCAAACAGGAGTACATAAGACTTAAACCAGTTCCAGTTAACAAATGTTCTTAAGCATGTATAATGGAAGGTTCCTCATTGAAGATGTTTTAACTTTTATGAAGTAGTATTCAGGCTGAAGATTTACTTCATATCTCAGCTTAGTAATTCAAGTGAGAATATTCAACAGACAGCATGGATTCTGAAAAATTGTAGCAAAGGAGCTGCTCTTGAGCATAGAAGTTCAAGGATGACTGAAAAGAAGTGAAGCTCTCCTTCAGCAGATTTAGGAGAGACAGACAGATGCCTATAAAGTATGAATTCATATTTTGAACAACTTCAGAAGCAGTCAAGAAAGATCTTTTGATACCACTTTCGTCATGGAATCACTGACACTATAGAATTGACAAGGTGAAACAAGTAGGTGGATAGGAAGAGTTCAGATAAAAACACAACTGAACGGTTTAAGCATGCTCCCCCTATCTATATGCAGTGACATTTCCCTTCCCTTTTTTTTGATTCTTCAAAGAAGTGATATGCTATGCAATGATTCCCTCTAACTAAAAAACACTGAATCATCCTATATGTCATGCAGACAATGTAGATGATGAATGACTATGCAACAACAGATTTAACATGCTATGCAGTACATCTAAAAACAGTTGAGTGATTTCAGATGTATGAATAATGCTCCCCCTAAATGTATGCATTCAAAACATTTGAAAATCATTCATGAGTCATAAATTCTAGATGTATGCAGTCACAGAATGAGCATATCCAGACGCAACAACTATTGCATGGAAATGCAAACATGCATGTTTGAACAACTAATTAAAAAAATCTATCTATATACCTAATGCCATCTAAGCAGACTCATTGAAAAGTCAAGAGACTTACCTGAGAGGTGCATGAGTGGGGTTTACCTTTTTAGGGTGTCTTGGTTTATTTGCCCCTTTTATTTCTCGTTCCTCAGACACACCTGCAAAAAGTTTATCACTTGGCACATTTTGGTACCCAAGTTTCCTTGGGTCCTGCAGGGTTAGTGGCATTTTGATGGGATGTTTTCCAAAGCTTCTGAGCCATCATATCATCATGCCTTTTTATATAGCAACTAGGCATGGAATGTCCAGACCGACCACAATAATCACATGAACCACTCGGTCTGAATTTCTTACTATGCATGTAAGCAGGTGTGCTAAATTCATGAGCATGAATGTTTCTGTTTTTACCACCACTTTGTTTCAGATGGTCAGAAAACCAGCAATCAGTCACCTTGTGACCTTGCTTTCCACACTCAAAGCATGTGAGGGATTTTCTTGTTTGAACAGATTTGTTCCTACCAAACACACTTTGTTTAACAAATTTAGAGTTGACCTTCTTTCTCTGAGAATGCCAGCAGTCTTTGACTGTATGGCCAGGTTTCTCACAGTGATAGCAGAAGATGGAATTTCTTCTACCAACATTAAGCCAGCAGTCAACCGCCCTATGGCCTGACTTGCTGCAGGTGGAACACACCATGTGTTGGCCCCTGGACCCATTTTTGTTCCTTTTAAAGACATGTTGATTTTCATACAAATTGACATGATTAGAATTTAAAAAATATTTGCCTTTACCGTTGGCAAACCAACATTGTTCACTAACATGACCTGTTTTTCCACAATGATAACAACAACTTTTTCTTTTCTGTTCAACAGGACTGTTTTTGTTATTGTACTTCCTAGCATGCATTCTATCATCCTGTTCCATCAATTTACATTCATGCATCAAGTGACCAAACCTATGACAGTAATGGCATGAAATTTTCTTTTTATTTGCATGAATGTGTTTATTCAATTTAGGCACAGCATTCTCAGTTTTATCATGAGAGTTCCTTGAATCTTTGTTCTGAACATGAACAGTCTTTTTCTATTTTTGAACTTGTTTCTCAGACTTAGGGCTGTCAGTGGAATTTTGATTCTTCTTAGCACTAAATTCAAAAATAGGCACATTCGATGTGCTGCTAGACTTAGAGCTACTCACGAATGAAGTTTGAAGCTTACTTTCAAAGCTCTTTTTATTTATTGGTTTGTAGCCCAAACCCTCTCTTCGGAGATTCACTTTAGATCCAAGAATTTTATCAAGATTTTCTTTTTCACTGACAAATTTCTCAAGAGATTTCCTCAATTCTGTAACTTCTGATCCAAGCTTTGATACATGGATTTCATATTCATCAGCTTTCTTTTTATAGCAAACAGCATCTTCTTTCAACATTTGATTAACAGTCCTAAGACTTTCAATTTCCTGTTCAGCTTTCATTAGCTCATCAGAGCTATCCAGGCTAACACTCTTCCCTTTTTCAAGACTGATAAGTCTCTCAGACATAGCTGTATTTAACTGTTTTAGCTTGCAGATCTCCTGTCTCATTTTACCATTTTGTTCCAGGATTTCATCATCAAATTTCAAAACACTTAAGGAGGTCTGACATTCACTAAACACTTCTTGTTCATCTTCAGATTGAAGATTTTCAAGCCTTTTCTGAAGTTCTGAGTTTTCTATTCTGACAGTCTCCAAGGTTTCAAAAATCAATCTATTTTCATTTTCAAGGCTCACTGATTTAGATCCAGATTCCTAGTTTGTTTTTTGAGTCTAGCATTTTCAGATTTCAGATATTCCAGATCTGAAGTAATAGAATCAAGATCAGTTAGCTGTCTTCTAAATATCTGATTTTTAGTTTTCAGAGTATCACTGTCCTCACCAGTAAGTTTAGAATTCTCAAACCTATCTAACCGTTTTTTCATAGATCTGTTTTTCTTGCTCAATTTATTGCTAGATCTTAACAGCTTGGAATAAGCATCTACCCAATCATCTAAGGTATAGTCCGCAAAGGGTTTTACCTGAACTTCGTTCTCTTCTTTATCACTATGGCTGCTGCTATGGTCGCTCCCATCAGCCATCATGCAGTTTTCCTTCCCTGTTCTGCAAGTTAGTTTCATCTTGTCCAGAATATCCCTAGCAGACCTGCAATCATGAAGGCAAAAGTGTAAGGCCTTGTTAATGGATGCTTTTATCAGATTTATAGCTTTCTGATTTTCTATATGCATTGATCTATGACGATCAGTCCATTTGGACTCTTTTCGTGGTAACCTATGAGGACCATGAGTAATTAACTTCCACATATCGGGATTATCTAGATTGACGTAGTTACGCAAACTATTGAACCATGAATCAAAGTTAGACCCATTGAAAACCAGTGGAAGAGCCATTTGTAGGCTATGATCAATTAGACAAAAATCAAGGAGCAGCAAACCGGAATAAGCACCGAGAAGCACGGGGATCACTGCAGATCGTTGGATCTTGAAGCAGTAACCGCTCTGATACCAATTCTTAGGGTGCAAGCCCTGGATACAGAGGGAGGGGTGAATGTACCCTGCTAGAAATATCGCCCAATTAAAAACCTCAGAAGCTAAACACAATACCAGAATAGAAACGAATTCAATTGAACAAATGAAGAGACACTTGGAGCGCTCCTAATCAATCATCTAGCGGAAGCAAACACACAAACAAACCACTGCTCAAGAGATTTTTAGGTGGTTCGGTCCAAAGACCTACGTCCACCCCTCACTCCCAACCGGAGTGAGGCTTCCACTAGCAATGCTAGAAAGCAGACTCAGTCTGCAAACAAGAGCTGCCACACAGCTTGACCAGGGGAACAACCTTGACTCCCAGCCACTTGGAAACCAGAGACACACGGTCTCTCTTCCTCCAGACCCGGAGGGAACCCCTGGACTTGCTACCCACAAGCCCAGAACCGGAGGACCAAACCTCCCTTCCTCCAAACCAGAGGGGAACCTAGAGACCCAAGTCTCTCTTCCTTTGAAACCCAGAGGGAAACACAAGTGACACCAAGTCACCTATAGTGTAATGTCCCGGATCTTTCGGATCCTTCGTTATGGGTCCCGGATCTGGTTTTTCAGGGTGTTCAACCCTGTTGTCTCCGAAATTTTGTTTCGGACATCTTTCGTGTTCGGATTGGCGCGATCCGGAGTCGTTTCGGAGGCCCGGAGTGTGTCCGCGGCTTTTCCGTGCGCATTTTCTGATTTCCGCGTACGGGTTTCGGCGAGTCCTTCGGAACCCTGTAGCGGGTAAACCGGGTCGTTCACCAGCCCGTGAGTGGTACCGTTGCGATCAGCGTGTCGAGACGGTCGAGGAGGTGTATTTTTCTATTTTTTGATATTTTTGGCATTTTTCGGATTTTCTATTTTTCGGATTTTCTTTTTCTTTTTCTTCCCTTTTTCTTCTTCCTTCTTCCCCCTCCCGTGAGCGCGCAACGGTCACCCCCCTTTTTCCCCTCCTTGCCTGTTGGAACCTCGCGGCAGCCCCTTCCCCTCTGGCGACGGGTGGTGGACCTTGGCGGTAGCGCGGTGACGACGGCGGCGCCGAGAGGATCGCGGCGGTGCCCCCATTGGCGCGTGGTTGTGGAGTTCGTGGTTCAGCTAGATTTGAAGATCGGCGGCGATTCGGTGGATTTCGAGCTTCCTTGAGGTAGCGGGACGAATCCTTACCCTCTTTCTAGCATTCCCCGTGATTTCTAGGTCGTGGAGAGGCCGAGAGGGGCTAGATTCATGCCGGGAGGGTTATTTCCATGTTTGGAGTTTGAGCGCCGGATCCGTCGATTCGTTGGGTTTTTGATCGATTTGGGGGCTCTAGATGCATGCTAGGTCATTGTGGGGCGATTCCCCATTGTTTTCCCTTCACCAAAGGGGGTGAATGGGCGTGGTTTTGTGATTTCCGGCCGTAGTTCGCGAACCGGGCTCGGCCCGATGTCGCGCTATAGTCCAGTGGCGCATTCTTGATGAACGCGCCGTGTCATCCGAGCGTGTCCGTCGGAGAGACGAACAGTAAGGCGGTGGGGGAACGCGCCTGGTTCGGGTAGCGCGATCTCCAGATCGCGCTATCCAAGACTAGCGCGTTCAGATTGAACGCGCTAGCCTTGGGCAGAGCGACATGGAAGATCGCGCTAGCTACCTAGCGCGACCTATTCCTTTCCCCGAACTGCGTTTTGCGGGTAGCGTGACCTCCGGTTGGATGAGTTTTGGACCCGGTTGTGGCGTGGCCCTACGGATGCCGTGGGCACCCAGTGAGAGCCACAGGGGCGCCCGGGGTTCCTCGGAGAATCAGTTACATAGGCAGGAGTGCCGCGTGACTTGAGGGACGGTCGGACCTCATGCGTGTCCCCGACTTCCGTACCTACCGTAGGATCATCGAGAGTCTGTGCTAGTGCTTGGTCGGTGGTTTCTATGGATTAGTCCTTACTTCCAGTGACCTGTCCACTAGTCGTAGCTTTCTGCGCAAGCGTGTGTGGACCCACCTGGGAGTGGTGGAGAGCGAGACCCAGTGTGACGCGGTTTTTAGGCTGGTTACCGTAGGGCCCCTTGCCTTTGCCACCAGAGTCCGGTGGGGGGGAAAACCAGCTAGAGGACCCGACCTAGAGCAGATGGTCTGTGTGTGCACACGTAGTTGGGGGCTTAGGGCACGCACTGACGAGTGCGACCCCAGCTAGTCCTTGTTGTGGTACTTGTTACGTGTCTGAGTCTCACGCCCGGGGCGTTGTAGCTAGACACTTGTGACGCGGTGTAAGATGTCAGGGGACGCATCCGGTCGTTCTTCTTGTGGATGGTGCTCCTGTTCACTGGCAGGCGTGGACTCGTGTTTTGTTGGACCGAGGTTCCGTACTACGGTACTGTTAGAGTAGATGACTTTTCTGTTTATTTACTTTAGCTTTTCGGTTCTACCGTACTCTCGGTTGGTAGGGTTGTCTTCTTCTTCCTCATTTTTCGTGCGAGGTGGGGGTTCGCGGGATCCCTACTGGGCCAATGAGATGAGGCTCACCCCTGCTCTTCAGGTGAGGCGGGGTCGGCGGGAGGTGCGGCCGAGTTTCAGCGGTGGTCTTCTAGCCAGGGTTAGTTGCCAGTCTGCCAGAGCCGGGGGATGCCCCGCGTAGTTGTACTCCGGGGGATGCCCCGTGTTGTTGTACGCCGGGGGATGCCCCGTGTATTTGTACTTTCTTTCCTATTGACTGTACTTTCTTTTGGACATGAGACACTGTGGACCTTGTAGCAGTTAATTTATTTATATTATTATGTGCATTTTATTTTAGATTATTGTGCTATCTCTGTGGACGTTGCAGCTTCTCTTATACCCCACACCACTCATTTCTACCCTTCCGAGTCTTCGGGCTCGTGGGTTGGCGGGCCGAGATTCGAGACGCGTCGGTTCCTTTCCGGTACTCGAATCCTCGGGTCGTCACATGCAGACTAGAGGTCTCTGACCTCTCTTCCTCCCAACCGGAGGGAAACAACCAATGACACCCAAGCAAAGGCAACCAGAGACGCAAGTCTCTCTTCCTCCACACCGGAGGGAACCCGACCTCACACTAGAGGATCGGAAGAACAGCAAGTGAATAGTTCAAAGGAAAAACAAAAACGCAGCAACAGAAAGCTGAAAAGATAAAATCAAATGTGGCTCTCGCAGGAGCTGGCTGGCCTGGATTTGATCCACGGTCCAGCAAGAACTTCTTCTTCTGCTTCTCTCTTTCTCCCAGCACTCTCTTTTCTTCTTCTTCTTCTTCTTCTCACTGCTTCAGCCTTCTCCTTCTTCTCACTTCTTTTCTTCTTCTTCTCTATTCTCTGTATCGTGGAGGCACTCTCTGCATTTTGATCACCCTCAGCTAATGGAGGAAACTCCATATTTATACCAGCAGCAGGCAGCTAGGGCTTATGCTCTTTTCGATTCCCGCCCAAGCTTCAGTGGCCCACGTGTCAGCATTTCAACCTCTAGGATCACGTGCAAGTCTTGATGGCCTCAACCATTAAACCTGTCAGATAATCAGTTGAATAACAGTATCAGATGATGTATAGACTTGAAAGTTTAACTGAGTGTACAGACTTCATGTGAAGTAAGAGTGTATAGACTTGAAGCTTGATATCGAGTGTATAGAGTTGAAGCTTATCAAACGAATGCATAGACTTCATGTTAGCGAACGAGTGTATAGACTTAACTAGTTCAGTGCAGTCCATAGCAATGTATAGACTTAGGCGTTCTGTTCAAGACAAAACCAATGTACAGACTTCATGCTGTACATACTTGATGTTGATCAAAAGACCTTTGGACATCAGCCCAAGGCGTCAACGCTTCCATCGTGCAGCGTCGCCCCAGCTCCTCAAGCGAGATGCTCACGCCCTTGGCAACTGGCCAATGCGTCAACGCATCCTGTGTCAGCGTCGACGCAGTGAACAAGATAGAAAGCGAAAGACGCACAATTGCATCTACGCAGTCAGCCAAGTGCGTCAACGCACTAAAAGCACAGAACCCATGAAGACAGACAGGCTGTACAGACTTTGATGCTCAAAGACGATTATATAGACTTTGCCTTAGAAACGAGTGTATGGACTTTGAAACATCAAATGAATAAGTATGTACACTGAGGGAGTCTATAGACTTGGAACCCAAAGGCAGTGTACAGACTTGTGAAGGCTTCAGCGTTGTACAGACTTGGAAGTTCCACTGTGGATGTATTGACTTGATGATCCACTGTGGATGTATAGACTTGAATGAGTGAAGCCGATGTATTGACTTTGCGTTCAACTGGATGTATAGACTTGGAACGGCTTCAAGGCAACAATGTATAGACTTTGAAATAAAGAGTGTACAGACTTGAAAGTTCAAGGCCACGATGTATAGACTTTGCCCAAGGAAACGAATGTAGAGACTTTGCCACAGTCTAATGTACAGACTTTGAGAACTCTAGACAACATACGCTGTACAGACTTCAGCTAAGTAGGCCACTGGCCGAGGTGTAGACTTGGCCAATGTGCAGACTTTGGCTTGGAACGAAGGTAAAGATGAGGCTGTATAGACTTGGCCAGGACGTTGGGAAAAGCACCAATGTGCAGACATGAACATCCAGCAGTTTATAGACTTCGTTTCAAGCAACGTAGGTAAAAGAGACAATGTATATACTTTCACACAAAAAGTAGACAAAGCAGCATGGCGTCAACCTAGCTGTTCCACTGCGTCAACGCAGCAAGTAAACCAGTAACTACTGCGTCAACACAGTGTCCTTGTAGCGTCAACGCAGCTAGTGAACAGACAGCCAATGCGTCAACCCAATCTCCAACTGCGTCAACGCACTGCATGAACAATTAGCCACTACGTTAACCCAATCTAGCCATATTCATGAATTAGCTATTCAAGCAAACAATCAGATATTTAAGCAGTCAAACAGTCATCTAAATTAATTAGCACACCTCAGTGTGACTCATGGTGTGTCAGCCATCATCAAAACCACACAGGGGCACAACATTTCTCTTTTTGTTCTTCCACCTGCGTTGCTTATCCTTGAGCTCAGGGCAATCTGCCTTGAGAAGTCCTGCTTTCCTGCAATTGTAACAAACTATGGCATCAGTTTTCTTAACATTATCAGATTTATGTTTGGACTGTCTTTTTCCAAATCAGTATTTTCTTCTCAGCCCTTTCCCTTCTTTTCTTAGGAATTTCTTGAACTTCTTGTAAATCATAGCAAATTCATGATGATCTTCCTCAGAACTAGTGCAGCTATACTCACTAGATGACCCTTTGCTAGAATTAGCTTTAAGAGCTACGGGTTTTCTTCTCTTTTCAGACTCATCAACCTTTTTAAGGTTCAACTCATATGTCATGAGAGAACCGATGAGCTCATCTACAGTGGCCGTTCCTAGACTCCTCCACTACAGTGTCCTTAGTGTGCCAGATGTGTGTCAGAAACCTTAGAATCTTCCTAACAAACTCATACTCACTATAGGTTTTCCCAGACTTCTTAAGCTATTGGTAATAACATTCAGACGCGCATACATCTCAGATATTGACACTTCAAGCTTTATTTTGAAAGCCTCATACTCAGAGACTAACATGTTGGCTTTGGTTTCTCTAACCTGAGATGTCACTTCGTAAATGACCTCTAGCTTATCCCACATCTCCTTAGCTATGCTGCAAGAAGAGACTGCGGGGAATTCGGTGGGATGAACTGCACATTGTATAGCATTAATGGCACCCCAATTCAAGGTGGATTTACGGATATGCTCTTTAGTCCAGAACTCTTCGTCTGGAGGCAAATCAAAAGCACCCTTACTGACAACTTTCCAGATCTCGTAGTCCTTTGCACATAGGTAGACCTACATCCGATTCTTCCAGTAAGCATAATTATCACCATTGAAGAATGGTGGCTTACTCGTAGAATGACCTTCAGTGATCAATCCTTTAGCATCCATAACAAATCTCTCCGGGATGTAAAGTCCTAAGGGAGAGTTAGGCTCTGATAGCACGTGTTGGAACGGATGGACACTATGATCTAGAGGGGGGGTGAATAGATCTACCCATAAAAATCTATAGTAGTTAAAGACAATGCGGAATAAAAACTAACCACTGTAAATCGATCAAGATATATAAGTTTCAGAAAAAATTAGCACGCTAACAGTTATGCACGAAGGGAAATGCACAATAACAGCTAGAGATATTACTGTAAAATGTTAGACAGGAAGAATAGAATCTCCAGATTCTGTAAGAGATGAATTTTAGCAATATCAAGAGAGATCAGATGATTGCACTCAACAGTCAACCAAACATCCATGTAAGGTATGATGGTGGAGGCTAACCTCACGCAAGAGGTAGAATTCTAGATAGGCTTAGCTTATCCTTCCAACCACATCTTTTGATATACCTACTGCATGAAGAGCTTTAGCAAGAATCTCAAATAGCGATTTTAACAAGTGAAAGCATGTTTCTCTTAAACACTCCTAAGCATTCATCTAAACACTGAGCAGATAGAAGCTATAAACACACTGGAGCACAAATCAATCACACAAGAGAAGAGAATTTTTAGGTGGTTTGATCTCTATCCAGAGATCTACGTCCACCCCTTACTTAATTGAGTAAGGCTTACTATTGTCACACAGCTTGAGTACACTGATCCACAGCTTCGGGGATACAATCCTTACAGACCGCTGATCCACAGCTTTAGAGATTAGATCCCAGACTGCCGAGCCTCATAGCTTGCTACCGCTGAGCCTTACAGCTTCGCTGTCCGAGGGTTCACCCTCGCCCGCTGATACACAGCTTAAGAGAATTCAGGAAATAAAATGGAAAGAACGAAATGAGAAAACAATGTAGTCTTATAGGAACAGATTGACTCTAGATTTGATCCAGGAGTCAATTACAAAGATAAGCTCTCTTCTCACTCAGACGAACAAACCAGCTTCCGATGCTCTACTTTCCATGACCTTTACCATAGCTTCTTCTTTCAACTTCTTCTCTGCTTCTTACACTCTCTCCGCCTATCTCTTCTGCTCAATCTGCCTTCTCTATCTCTCTCTGAGAGATCCGATCCCTCAATATATCCTCGCGAGAAGAGGGCGCGTGGAAAACACGTTTCCCACCAAAAATTAGTAGAAGATGCTCTGGTGAAGCTCCACATGTCAGGAGATGTAGATGCTCTTTCCACGTGTCAGATGATGGAAGCGTGTGGCTCAAGTGTCAGATAGATCTGATTGGAGAACCACCTTGGATCACGTGCCACTTATTATCCTGGGATCACATGACCACTTAAGTGAGGCATGCTGCCTGTCACGCGTTTGATCCTGGGTCCTTTAGTGACTTGAGTCCCTATCAATCAAAACAAATGGCATTTTATCAAGCAGCTCATAAGTATGAAAATTGGATAAGTACAAAATATGCACAGACTTGATATGAAGGCTTGACACACTAGCATCGACCTTTGCATTGGTATGCTTAGACTATAAGTAACAGCTTGTGTCGAGACATGCCTAGTGTGCCTACACCTTACTTGACTGCATGTGATCGGGACTCACATATATGCACTAACTTGATATGAATTCATGTGTCGAGACTCACAAGTGCACCGACTTAATGAGATATGCACCGACCTTTATGCATTTGGCAAAAAGTGTACAGACATCTATATGCAACATGTATGAACATGCACTGACATTAGATGCCATGAACCAAAATGTGCTCAGACCTTATGTGCCTTCACATAACATGTGCACCGACCTTATATGTAGACAAATGAAATGTGCACCGACGTTGTATCGCTCAAGGGTAAGTGTACACCGACCTTGTATCGCACAAGGGTAAGTGTGCACCGACTTTATATCACACAGGGGCAAGTGTGCACCGACCCTTCCATGGGTATGGCAAAACTTGCACCGACCTATATATATGCACGATGCAAAAATTGCACTGACCTTTATATGCTTAAGGTAAAACATGCACCGACCTTGTGTGCAGTCATACCAGATGTGCACGGACCTTATGTGCAGGCACTTAAAAATGTGCATTGACGTACATGAGTGAATAGTGGTATGCACTGACCTTCATTGTTTGCATAAACAGAAACGTGCACTGACCTATATGTGTTATATGCAAAATGTGCACTGACCTATGTGTGTTATGTGCCAAAATGTGCACGGACCTATATGTGCTAAATGTGAAACATGCACAGACCTCATTTTGTACAAGGCAAAGGATGCACCGACTTGTATGTAGACAGATAGAATGTGCACTGACCTTGTTCTGCCTAATGAAGGATGTATGCACGGACCTTGTTTAGCACAAGGCAAATGTGCACATACTTGCTACGATGTATGCACCGATCTGTTATGCACTTCTACAAAAACGTACACCGACCTTAGTAGAACAAAGAGATGATGTGCACCGATCTTGCCTCTGCTTACCATGCAATATGCATTGACCTTCATGCGCAGAACTGTAAAAGTGTATGGACCTTAGTATGAAATGCGTGCACATGAAGCTATGAAATGCTAACAATGTTGTCATAATAAGAATGATTTGAGAAAATTATTATTATTATCAAAATCCAAGAGTTGAAACATAAAATGTATTGTTGCTAATCATCAAAACAAAATAGGAAATTAACTTCAGAGAATTAAGTCAAAAGAGACATGACATGAGACACATTATCCCTCATGAGCTCCCACAACACACACATCCCCACTCCGCTCATCATGCACCTTCATCGAGTCCCTCTACTAGTTGCCAGGCGCCATTGCCTACGCAACCCCCACAACCATCTTCGTTACCTTCCCATCTCCCTCGGCATCCACCTTGCCCGAAGCGGGCTCCTCACTATCCTCCGTTGTCGAAGTGTTTCACTGATATTTTTGGGGCTTTAATGGCAACTCATGTGTTGCCGCTCCCTCCAGTTGTGCCTAGCCAACCTACAATCGGGGATTTGCTCCAATTTTGTGATTATCATCGTCAGCAAGAGCATTTGGTCGAGGATTGCCCCGAGTTCCGGGAGTTTGTTTACAACCTGGGAGATAAGAAAAGGATCGATTGGGCCGCCATTCACAAAGTTGTTCTACATCTTCGCAGCAAACAACAACAAGCAGCGCCGCCCAGGCAGCCATCTCCATCACTACAAGGCCAGGGGCACCCCTGTGATTCTTTATCTGGCACTGCGCCCACTCCGTCATCTGCTCCATCGCTTTTTCCCTCACCTAGGCCATTGCCTACCCCATCGTCTCCACCTGTCCCATCTACCCCATCACCATCTCCTATCCCAGCTTCAACACCTCCATCTACCCAAGCCTCTGCTCAGGCTAGTGCCTCCACTTCTTCCTCCACTTCTTCCACCACCACTTCCTCTCCCAACGCTGCCCGACGCATCATGTCGATATGTCGACGGTGGGCGACATGACTTTCCACTTCACCCTCCCCATCACCGACACCACCTCCACTACCCTCATTACCTATGCCATCTCCACCACCCTCACCATCGCCTAAACCTCCATCATCTCCACCATCACCTTTGCCCAAGCCTGAGCAAGCTTTGCCTTCACCTTCGCCTCCACCTCCACCTTAGCCTTTATCCTCACCCGAGCCTATCATTGCCACATCGCCTTTGCAACCACTCGACACCCTCATTCTCGTTGAAGCCTCCACACCTTCCAAACATTCACCTACGCCACCCAAACCTATTCCCTCTGTTAGGATCTGTGTAATGGTGCGACACGGATTCAGAGGGGGGGTGAATGAATCCCTCTCTAAAAACCTAGACCAATTTAAAACTTAAACCTAAACAAATTGATCTGGACAACCTAAACTGATGCAGAATTCAGTTCATCTAGGCGTATGTATTAAAACAGCGCCTAGCATGCATCTAGCGATGAACAATCTGAAAATCAAACCACGAAGTACACAGAGGATTTTTAGGTGGTTTGATCCTCCAGAACTACGTGTTGGGGAGAATGTTGTGCTAAAGTTGGGCATGTGTGGAACGTGAGTGTTTATATTGTTTTGATGATGTCCAACTATGACTCAACTAATGATTGGTTCTATTGTTTTGATGTGATTCCAACTATGACTCAACTATGACTCATTTCTAGTGTTTTGATGATGTATGTCTTTAGAGTCATTTTGCTATTCATTATGCTTTTGCTATGCATTTGATAAAATCCATTTGCATACAATTCAGGTCATTATATTGCCAATTCAACATATCAAGAATGGCTTGCAACGCTTAACCAATTGGCCGCACAGAAATCAAGATAGATCCAAAGGCGCCAAGATCACTCAAGATGCAAAGTAGAAACTCATGATGCCAAGTGCACTTGCAGATCAAGAATGGCTTGTAACACACAAATCAATATCAATCCAAAGGAGCAAGCCATCCCAGGAGGACGATCAAAAGTCACTCATGATGCCAAGTGCATGATGCCAAGTACACTTTGATTGGAGTGGAAATATCTACTGTGTAAGCTCAACAGAATGCAACCAAAGAATGGAATGGAGGTGGCGAAATGAAAGTGAAATGAACACGTCCAAGCAAGGCTAAGCAAGGAAGAAAAGGCTCTAGCTAAGCAAGGCCAAGCAAGAAAGAAAAGGCCCAAGCAATGAAGCAAAGCTTCTACAAAGGACCGAGCATTCATACAAGATAATCCAAGGAATGGAGTGGAGTTGGCAAATGTGAAAGCTCAATGTTGCGCCCTCGCACGCGGGGATCGACCTGCCCGGTCAGGTCACGGGGGTAAAGGGGCCAGCGCCCCTTGCGGGGGTTTCCGGGGGTGGAGCCCCGGGAACAAAAATTTGATTGAAGACTCAATAATAAAATCTTCGAGACAGTCAAGGAAGATGCCACGGACATGACCGGGCTGCTAAAGAAGTTGAACGACGGAGCTGACGCGGATAACGGACCGACCCGGGATGGGCCGGGTTCTGCCCAGCTGGCGGTCGACCGCCAGCACAGGGGCGGTCGACCGCCCCAGCCAGGGAAGGCCAGCTTGAAAGTCTTTCAGTGGCGGTCGACCGCCAGCCAGTGGCGGTCGACCGAAAATCCCAGGGGCCATTGTTCTATAGCATTTCACAGTAGCGGTCGACCGCCACGAGCTGCAGGTCGACTGCCAGCCCCGAGCCAACCATGTTTGACTTCGAATTCCACCTCGTAGGCTGCCTAATTCTCATGATTTCTTTAATCCCAAAGAACCCCAAAGTCTCCCAATCACCCACAACTTGTGGATCTGGTCTAGGGCTTCTCCAAGGACCATTCAAGGTCTATAAAACCAACACATTGGTGGAGGCAAACTCTAATGCTTCATTTGGGATTAAGGGTGGCTGCAAGAGGGGTTTTCAAGAGAGAGGAGATGAAGTACTATTCATATGAACAGTAGTTCGTGAATGAGTTCTTCATCCACTCAAGAGTTTCAAGTAAAGATCTGAAGCAATCCTGAAGCAATCACCGTCTACTCTTCAATCAATTTCCAAGAAGGAGAAGAAGCAAAGCTTTCAAGGCGATCCAAGAAGCTCATTTCTCAAAGTGATTTTCTTCATCCTTTCAAGTTCATCCAAGGTGATTTTTGAAGCAATCAATCTCCTATAAGCTATTGAAGAAACAAGATTCAAGGTAGAATCAATTACTCTCTTCATCCACTTCAAGAAGATACAAAGAGAAGATCAAAAGGAGATTAAAGGAAGAGTTACTGTTCACGTGAACAGTACTCCGTGAAGAACATCTTCATCCAATCCAAGGTATTCAAAGTTCATATCAAAGCAATCATCTTCCAAGATCTGTGAAGAAGGAAGCAAGTATCAAGGTAGCATTTATTCACTTCTTCATCCATTCAAAGAGATCAAAAAGAAGATCAAAAGAGGAGGATTGGAAGAACAGTTACTGTTCATATGAATAGTACTCCGTGAAGAACATTCATCCATTCAAGGGTGAATCAAGAAGATTGATTTGTAAGAAGAAGAGATCCCTGTTGCTGATCAACAAATCATTTCTATTCAAGGGCCAATTCTTTCTTACTCAATCTCTTGTTTTAGTTCCTTCACATTTGTTTTACTTTCAATATTGTTAAACATTGAAGTTGTGATTCGTCCCTACCGGTGGTTAGTAGGAAGGTAATTGGAGGGTGTTCCAATTTGCGGTTGACGTCCCTACCAGGTGGTTAGTAGGAAGGCAATCGGAGGTGTTTCCGATCTGCGGTGTTGACGTCCCTACCGTTGGTTAGTAGGAAGGCAATCGGTGGTCTCCGATTTGCGGTTTGGTGCACTGCGCTAGTGGAGCCTCACCGGATTTGGTGAGGGGTGGACGTAGGGCTGAGGATTCAGTCTGAACCACCTTAAAATCCATTGTGTTCATGGTTTGTTTGTTTGTGTGATTGCATGTGCTAGATGCATGCTTAGGTTTAATATTCACATTACTTATTTATCTTGCTAAGCAACTCATTGTGTTCTTCGTTAAACTAGTTTTTATTCCGCTGCGATTCTTGCTGTCTAGCTTTATAGAGGGTTGAATTATGAAAAGAGGTGCAGATCTATTCACCCCCCCTCTAGATCAGTCAGCCACTACCCAACAGTGGTATCACAGCACACAACAAGTGGTATCAGAGCCTAGCTCTGCTATTTTCAGATCCTACGATCTGCAGGGAAAGATTCGGGTTCATTGTGATTTAAATGGCTTCTTGTGCTACACGTGCTTCGATGGTTTCTCTGCCCATTTATGATGGTTCAGATTTTTCTACATGGCTAGGGAGATTGTTCATCTATGTTAGCTCAATAGATCCACAATTGTGGAATCTTATATACAATGGTCCTCATGAGCTGCCATCAAATTCAATTGATTGGTCAGCCGAACATGAGACCAAACACAATGATAATCTTGCTGCATATAACTTAATTATAGCTACAATTGATATTATACTAACTCGCATTGTGTCTTCCTGCAGCACAGCCAAGCAAGTACTGGACAAGTTGGTGAAAATCCGTGAGGGAAAAGAACAAGAACAAGAATGCTTCATGGCCGACCGTGCAGAAGAGTCAAGCAAACCATCCTCATCAAAGGTAAATTCTGATTCCGAGGAATTCACTTTTGAAGAACTTATGGAATCCTATGATGAGTTGTTTACACAATACAAAAAGGCAATATCAGAAAATAAAAAGTTGAAAAAGGATCTCAAGAAAAATAACCAACATGAAAGCTTGATTTGTAAAAAGTGTTCTGCGTTTGAAGAGCTCTCTTTTGATGTAGACACACATAAACAAAGCATTGCATGTCTAAGAGATGAAAATGAAAATCTTCATGATGAAATCACTAGGTTGGAAGAAATTGTAATAAAACTTCAAAACCAACCTAAGGCAATCTCTAATGATCAAACTATGGCCTATGGGCTTATTCATGATGAGAGGTTGATTGAAGAAAATAAAAAGTCTTTTTCATGCTCTGCTAATTTTGCATGTGAAAAATGTTCATTTTTGAGAAACATAAATGCTGGTCTCCATGATGATCTTGAATGGCAACAAAATTTGATTGATTCTCTAAAGGAAGAGAATAAAGAGTTGTTGGAAAATAAAATTGAATGTGAAAAAGTTGAAGAAGAATTGCATGAAAAATTGACTACACATGAAAAAGGTAAATCTATCATTGATGATCACTCCGAAACATTGCATGCTTTAGAACAACAAAGTCAAAATCTTAAAGCTGTATATGCCATGCTCAATGAGCAACTGGCAGCATGTGAAGAGGGTCTTAATGAGTCTAAACAGCATATTTCTTCACTTGAAAATGAAATTCAAGGTTTGAATGATTTCCTGTCAATGTTTGCCCAAATCCAAGATTTTGGCTCACCGGAAGCCACCACTTCATGTGGTCACCAAAAAGGACATACTGCTCGAAAGAAAAGTAAAATTCAGCATTCTCATCCAAACATGCACCATAACATGCTCAATGCTAAATATCATGTTTTCCACAAAAAGAATGTCCATTGTTATTATTGTGGTAGACATGGTCACACTGTGCATGATTATTTTATCTTGAGAAATGATGAGCTTAGAGCAGGACAGCAAGTGAAAGAACAAGGAAAGAAAGAAAGACACCACCCTCATACCATGAAAGGTAAGAATCATGCTCGCCCACAAAAGTATAGTCTACATGCACATGCACATGAACATAAAAAGGATAATCAATCTTTTGTGCGTTGTTTCTACTGTGGTGAAAATGGGCATGAGATGTATGGTTGCCATACAATGAGGGAAGATGATTTGATTGTCTTGAAAAAGATGAGTCAAGATGCTAAACCTGTTGCTAACCCACAAGGACCCAAGCAAGCTTGGGTACCTAAAAATTCCAAATAAGAATTTTGGGTGCAGGATGCCTTAGAGCTGAACAAATGAATGGTCAGGTAAATAGAAGCTCAAGGCACATGTATGTACACAAACTTTTTAATTTCAATCATCTTGCATGTTTAGTCCTAACATGTAGATAGTGCATCATAAGTCTGCCAAATGTCATTAAATTCTGCAAACTGAATTGCTCTTTGAAATGCTTTACCCCCATGGTGTGAGATGAACTTTTGAGCTAGATTTCTTGCTCATACCATGCTGGACCACAGCTGCTTAGTTCATGAAATACTTATTTTGCTGATGTTGCTGATATGATGATGAGTTGTTTAATTCTTGCTACCAACCATGTGAAATTCCTAGATTTTGGTTTTGATGGTGTATACCATGGTTGTAATTTTCAACTCATTAATTCACGATTAGCATTGTTCAAAGGGGAGTCTAGCAATTGGCATCATCATGTTGCATTCAGTTCAAAATAACTTGTAAATGATTTGTGTTTGCATCATCTTGTGATCTTATATACTTTAATGCAAATCATGTTTAGAAAAACAAAACAAAACAAAAAAAATGTGTGCAATCATCCATGTAGCATCTGCATTGCATTGTGTAATCATATAGTTCATAGGCTGCACATTTCATAGCAAACCCTTGCATAGATCTAGGGGGAGTCAACATCAAAACTCTATTTGCATCATTCTACACATTGTTGACATCCTTGCATAGAATGCATAACCTCAGGAGGAGTGTTCCTTCATTCATTCCTGTTTATCATTCATGCAACACTCTCTCTCATTCATACCAACCAACTGCATTTTATTGATACACTACATCAGATTGCTAAACCTCAGGCTAATGGAAATTGAAATAATGATCTTCTTCAATTTGATTGTGTGTTTTTGCAAATTGGTTTCCATGCATTGTTCATCTGTAAAAATGTCGTTTGCATATGGTGTAGCATTGCATGTGGTTGCATAATAAAACGGAATTGCTTGTTTGAGAATGATTTAAACTTGCATTGCACCCGGTATATAAATGGGTGTCGCCCGACCATTAGGTTACGCCTATCGGAGAGGTGATTGACTTGCGTGAGGGGATCATTGGATTATGTAACTCCGCCGAGTACCGGATAGGTCTAGGTGCATCATATTGCATAGTCCGTGCTTGTCTAGATGCACTCACCATGCGTGAAAATTCTCCTCCGCTATGTACCATGTGTCATTCTTGCATATAGGCCATATGGTTAGGGGGAGTTGTCTCCTTGACGCATTCATGCACATGCTACATACCATGAGTCGGGTCATAGCATTCATGCATATTTCTTTTTGCACATCTCATGAGTGATCTAGCTATTCCATGCACATCCTAAGGGGGAGTCTTGCAATCTGAACATTCTTGGGTAATTGTCTGATAATGGTGTAAGAGCTTTCTATTATATGCACTGATGATTGTCCATCAAATAACAATGGTTCAGATTTAATGATTTCTTTGAAATTCTGATAAATATGTTTTTGAAATCATCTATGTCACGTAGTCTTTAATAGACTTTAACTAGAGGTTGCATGTTGTGATTTGAATGATATTTCTGAAATCTGAAAATTCAAATGTCATAGTCAAGTTGGTTGAGTTGCTACAGTCTCGTATTGTTTTTAAACAACTTGACATATTGGAATTCATAAAGGAAAAATTTGGCAAAGTAATGACATTAGGTCACTGAGAAACATGTCTTCTCATCAAGGAAATGAGGCTAGATATGTCATGAAGTACCCTTGTTATCTTTGTTATCAATAGCTTGGACTCAAGGTAGAGCAATGGCTAAATTGCTGAGAAATATATCTCCTCATCAAAGATATGAGATCAGATATGTCATGAGGTGATTTCAGCTATCTCTGTTCACTATGAAGCATAACAGTCAGTTTTACCGAATACCTAGGAATACGGGCGTCTAAACAACGTGTATTCTTACGGCTAGGAGGTATGACTTAGACTCGATTGCTCGTAAAATATGAGTCTAATGATATGACTTTCATTGCAAAAGATTATGGAAAATATGTTGAATCAAAGCATTCCTTATAATTGTTATGGTTGTTTAACCTCAATACAAGTTGTGCTTTTCCCGATGATGATTATGAATATGGCTGTGTAAGACAATGGAGGATTACCATTGCTAGAGCATGCACTTTTGGTTCACTTCTATTAAACCATGGATATAGCTGTTTTTCAAATTCTCTTGTTAATTCAGAATTCATTAGCTTTGAACCATACATATTCATCACAGCATGTTTCTAGTTGCTTATAATGGTTTGCTCTATACTCCTCTTTCCCTCAGCTTCCTACATAATTTGTTCTTTCATTTAGATAGGAGGAGAAAGTTTGCATTCATTTCTATAAGGGGAGAAGGCTTGGTGACTTGGTGAGTCATTCATCATACAGGGGAAGAATGTTTGCATATATTCTTGTAAGTGTTTGCATTGTGGTTTGGTGAGCATCATATATAGGGGAAGAAGAACGAGAGGTACATGTCATCTTGTGAGCTAGGGGTTGCATAGCATGTGTTCATTCATTGTCATTGCATAGCATGGGTTAATTCTTTTGAGAGCATATCATACATTGAACTCTTTGCATTCACATGCTCTACCTCATCTATGCATATCTGTGTTCACTCATGCATACATATTGGGTGAAATCACTTTGTGCTCATGCATACATATTTGCATTCTCATGTTTTGATCATACTTGCATTGCACATATGGCTTGCATCTTGCCTTCCCATGCATTGCATAGAAAATCCTGAGAATCATAAAAGGCTAAAATCTTGAAAACCTTTAAAAATTGAAAAATCTGAAGTCAAAATTGCTTTCTGGCTGTCTTATCTATCTCTTCTATTGGACCAAGTTGGCATACTTCATCTTATTCATTGGTCTCACAAATGCAAAAGGGGAAAAGATTTGATTCCTTGTTGCTGATCCCTTCTTGCTGATGGCAAAGGGGGAGAAGATTTGATGAGCCATTTCAAAGATTTTGGTATTCTTTGTGTAGAGTCGATTTGGTTGAGCCATTTCAAAGATTTTGGTATTCTTGGTGTGGAGTCGATTTGGTTGAGCCATATGAATATTTTTAATGAGCCATAGTGTTCTTGAATGTTCTTGAATCTTTTTATGACTCAGTTGCCATCATCAAAAGGGGGGAGAATGTTGGGGAGAATGTTGTGCTAAAGTTGGGCATGTGTGGAACGTGAGTGTTTCTATTGTTTTGATGATGTCCAACTATGACTCAACTAATGATTGGTTCTATTGTTTTGATGTGATTCCAACTATGACTCAACTATGACTCATTTCTAGTGTTTTGATGATGTATGTCTTTAGAGTCATTTTGCTATTCATTATGCTTTTGCTATGCATTTGATAAAATCCATTTGCATACAATTCAGGTCATTATATTGCCAATTCAACATATCAAGAATGGCTTGCAACGCTTAACCAATTGGCCGCACAGAAATCAAGATAGATCCAAAGGCGCCAAGATCACTCAAGATGCAAAGTGGAAACTCATGATGCCAAGTGCACTTGCAGATCAAGAATGGCTTGCAACACACAAATCAAGATCAATCCAAAGGAGCAAGCCATCCCAGGAGGACGATCAAAAGTGTAGCAACCCTAATAGATGAATAATTGAAATAAATTAAAACATATATATTACAGAAGTAATATATAAAAGGAATAGGGTTAATTGGATGAAATAAAACAAAATTAAAAATAACGCCTCTTATTAAGGCGTTAATTTATAAAGAAACGCCTCTATCCATGGCGTGACTAAAGAAAGGACGCCCACACATGCGGTCGTCAGTTCTCATGCGACCAAATGGGTAAGTAAAAGAAACGCCCCTATCTTGGGCGTGTTTTAAAACACGAAACGCCCTTTGTCAAGGCGCTTTTTAAGAAACGCCCTAAAGTAAGGCGTCAATTAAAGAATACACGCCCTGACCTAAGGCGTTAATTCAGTTCGTGAACCGTTCGAACCCAGAACTTATCCAAGGAAAGATTAACCTAATCTAGTAAGTGTCTATTAGAGTAAGGACTCTATATTGGAAGCATTACTTCTACTAGAATACTAACCTTAACAGGACGTCCAAAATCCTATATATAATCTTGATCGAACAAACCCTAAACCTATTTGGACGATCGAACCGCACAGGTACGTGAAGAACATATCTTCTTCTTCTTCTTTTCCTTATGAACGAAATAGCAGTTCATATAAGTTTCTCTTTGCTTCGGTTACATGAAGAACTAATAGTTCTTCATCCTCTTTTCTTCTTACAGGTTGAGGACGCAGCAGCATAAGTGAAGAACAAGGTAACGTTCTTCTAATCTCCTCTGTTCTGATAGGTGAAGAAATTAATAAATGTTTCTTCTTCTGTTCCTGTAGGAGTACAGAACCGAAGAACAAGGGTTCTTCATCAAAGCCATCATCCTCTGCTAGCCAAAAACCCTCACGGTCATCTTCAAATCCATTGTTAAGGTAGGTTTTCTCAAGATACTGTAGCCCAAATGAAATTAATGCAAGATATATATATATATATATATAAGCATGTCATGCATATGATTATTATAGTTTTCATGCGTTTTCTGAAATATTTTGAAAGAAACGCCCTTGATTAGGGCGCTAATTTAAAAGAAACGACCATGCTAGTGGTCGTCAATTTAATATTTGACGCCCTCTACGCAGGCGTTAATTTCATAAGAATCGCATGTGATTAATAATTGATCCTGTTTAAAAATTACAATACATATCAAATATTGATTTTTAATATCTTGCATGACTCTGTGAATTCCTGTTAAATTTTACTGCCATGACATGTCTCCTGTCTCTCGAAATATTATTTATTAAAATATCGTAAATCCCTTGAAATTCACGACTTGGACAAAGTCGTTTTCCATATTCTAACGCCCCAGTACAAGGCGTGAATCTGAAAAGTAACGCCCCTTCCTAGGGCGTGTATCTGTTAAAAACCTGAAATTCACATATTCTGTAAAGTGGAATTAGAAAGTAACGCCCCTTCCAAGGGCGCGTTTTTGATAAATTTCTGAGAATAATTATATCCTGTCGAATATGTAAATGAAGAGACGCCTGCCTCTGCAGTCGTCAACTTTGAAGAAACGCCCCCAGGAAAGGCGTGTTTTTGATAAATTAATGAAATAATGGAAATTCTGCAAATTGGCAATATATGTAAACGCCCTTCTGTTAGGCGTTAATTATTCAATACACGACTTTACTTAAGTCGTTATTTTACTGTAAACTGATTTTTCCTCTGATTTGCTAACCGATGGTTTATATATTATACATATATATATATATATCGGCACTATTCTCCACTCCGTGAGTATAGTCCCACGTTTCATGTTGATTTATCGATCACACTCAACTCTCATTGACATACAAGCTCTCCATTGGACATTCCGTTCCTTTGGACTAGCGAGTTAGTCATAGAGACCTCCGTAAGACTCCTCGTAGCCTTGGATTCCCTCAAGGCCGACTGAGCTGGTTGTACCCTAAAAACCCATTACACGATCCTTGCCATGTCAATCTAAAGAAACATGGTATACCGGCCCTTATGATTATACAAAGAGTATATCATAAGAAATTCTTAATGGGATGATGATATCATGCCATGTCATTCTTGTAAACCCCAATTCTATGATAAGAATGAGGGTATCTTGCTTGATCTAATGTTCATGTGGACCTCAATTCTATATAAAGAATGTCCATATTGATTTGTCATGGTACCTAAGTTAAGGGAACCATATTCTACCTAGTTTTATCGATATCGTGATTATACCGTTATGATCGCCATTCTATGTCCTTGTCATATTTTTGGACTCTATTCTGTCAAAGTTGTCATACGTGTCTACAAGCTTGATGATTGAAATTCTATATTGACTATATAAACAAGAGTGGATGTCAAAACACATGATAAATGCCTGCGCATATAGGGCCCGATCTGGTCCTGGGAGGAGCACCCGAAAGTACTTGTGCCCATGGGAGTTAAAATGATAAGGTATCTGGCATTATACCGAGTACTTGACTTGCTTGATTGGACATTCCACACACATCTTGTACTTGACTCGTACTTGACATGAAAATGAAATGCGTGGCCCGAAAGAGGGTAATTTACTTGCTTGATACATGATAGCCAAAGTTCTTGACATGACTTGTTAAATGTACTTGCTTGAATATCTTGAATAACTTGTATCTTGTTCATGAAAGTTCATCTTATTTTCTTGATATTACATTCTCTCTATCTTGTCGTTTTATGCGAGCATGCATAGCTTTATTGCATTCATGAAAATGTAATTACTTAAACCCCTCGCTAGTACTTGAGATATAATTTCCTACTGAGCGTTCGCTCATTCCGTTTGTCCCTTTCTACTTTTCAGGTAAGTCCGACGACGATGGAAGTCAATCGGATGGGAATGGTCAAGAGTGAAAGTGATAGAGCTTCTACAAGTGTCGTCTAGTCTTTTCCATAGTTTCTTGAGTCAACTATGTATTCTTTTCCTTTTTATTTAACAGAGTATTGGATTTGTAATAGTCTATCCATTATGAAATAAAGGATTGGGTTATCTTGCTATTTTGCGCATCTCTGTCTTTGTGTCGAATATACGACCACTCTGATTGACATGATTGATATAGACACGTCGCGCATCTCCGGGTATCTTCCGCGCTCGGGGCGTGACAGTCTTTGTGGTATCAGAGCCTAAGGTATTCAATTCCTAGGAAACCCAAGTCCAAGGATAGGTTTCAAAACCTTTAACCAAGTGAGAGTGGGTAGAACCAAGGGTTAAGTGATCAATGAGTCCTTTATAAGATCATAGTGATATAATACTAACATAGCTATTGTAATTGTAGGATAATGGCTGCCGAACGTGCTCAATGGCGCAACATGCAGCGTACCCTTCAAGGGATGACCCAAGTGCTACAACAGGTAGCACAAGGTGGTGCTCCACGAGCTGGAAGCTTACACCAAGCTTTCAAGAATATGAATCCCCCGAAGTTCATGGGATCGACCGATCCAGACGATGCCGAGCATTGGGTTCGGGAGATTGAACGTATATTCCGTGTCATGCAATGCACGGATCAGGACGAAGTCTTATTAGCTACTTTCCAGTTAGAAAAGGATGCTAGATGCTGGTGGGAGTCGATTGAAGCTACTATTGACCCAACTCAAGTTACATGGGGTGAATTCGTTGAATATTTCAACGCCAAATATTTCTCTGATAGGGTCCAGGAAAGGAAGGCCGCCGAATTTGCCGCATTAAAGCAAAGATCTTTATCGGTGGCTGATTATGAAGCACAGTTCTCTAGACTGTCTAGATATGCTAAGCATTTAATTGGCACGGAAAAGATGAAAGCCCGTAGATTTCTTAATGGGCTTAGGCCCCACTACATTACTCAACTGGCGCCTATGGATATTCAAGTTTATACTGAAATAGTGCGCCGAGCTCAGTTGCTTGAAGATGCCACGGAACTATCTGATAGGATCCGTGGGAAAGACAAAAAGGAGCAAGTCACAAGTTCGGGTTCTTTTAAACCCAACTTTAAGAAGAGGCCCAATAATGAAGGTTCTTCCTCTCAAGATCAGAAGTACAAGAAATCCAAGCCTTTCTCTATCACCACTACCCCTTCAAACGTAGTATGCAAGCATTGTGACAAGGCTGGTCACAAAACAGAAGAATGCTGGAGGAAATTAGGAGCATGTCTCCGTTGTGGGAGTCGTGAACATCGGATTCCCGATTGTCCATTAATGAATGACCAAGACGGTGAGGGTAAACGCCCAGTGACAAGGAACGCGCGTCTTCATGCGATCCAAGAGACCGAACCAGAAGAAGAAGGCGGATTGGTGGAAGGTACATTAAAAATTTGTTCCAAATATGCACATGTCTTATTTGATACGGGTGCATCGCATTCCATTATTTCCAAGAAGTTTGCTGACCCATTACCTCTAGAACCAGAATGGATGAAAATAGTGTTGTCTACTCCTCTCGGAAACGAGACGGATATCACGCATCATTACCAAAACTGTGAGGTGTTGGTTCGAGGAAAGAATTTTCCTATTGATCTTATCTGCTTAGATCTAAAAGAATATGATGTTATACTAGGAGCAGATTGGTTATCTAAGTACCAGGCAACGGTTGATTGCCGTGATAGCAAGATTGTTTTCAAGGAATTTCCGGAACTGACTTATACTAGTCCTAAGAGTCGAAGCAAATCCCCTCTTATTTCGGCTCTTCGAGCAAGCAAGCTCGTCAGGAAAGGATGTGTATCCTTCCTTGCTTTTGTCACTAATAAAGAAGCTAAGGAAACCAAGATAGAAGACGTTCAAGTAGTACGAGAATTCCCAGACGTATTTCCGGAAGAATTGCCGGGATTACCCCCGCAAAGAGATGTGGCCTTTACCATCGACTTAGTCCCTGGTGCTGGTCCGGTTTCAAAGGCACCATATAGAATGACCCCTGCTGAACTCAAGGAGTTGAAGGAGCAGTTGATGGAACTAATCCGAAAAGGGTTTATTAGACCAAGTACTTCCCCGTGGGGAGCACCAGTCTTATTTGTAAAGAAGAAGGATGGATCCATGAGATTGTGTATTGACTATCGACAGTTGAATCATCTTACTATCAAGAACAAGTATCCACTGCCGAGAATCGATGAATTGTTTGATCAGATTTCAGGATCCAAATATTTCTCCAAGATTGATCTCCGGTCGGGATATCATCAATTAAGGATCAAGGATGATGACATTCACAAGACCGCATTCAGAAGCAGGTATGGCCATTACGAATTTGTTGTTATGCCTTTTGGACTAACAAATGCCCCTGCTGCCTTTATGCAGTTAATGAATAGCATATTCAGGCCTTACTTGGATCAATTCATAGTAGTCTTCATCGATGATATATTGATATATTCTAAGACAAAGGAAGAACATGAAGAGCATTTGAGGATTGCATTGCAAGTCTTGAGGACAAATCAATTATATGCTAAACTCAGCAAATGCGAGTTCTGGCTTGAAGAAGTGGCTTTTCTCGGACATGTCATATCCAAGGACGGTTTATCTGTGGATCCGTCAAAAGTTGAAGCTGTGAGAAACTGGGAGAGACCCACTAATGCAAGCGAGATCAGAAGTTTCTTAGGTCTTGCAGGCTATTATCGGCGATTTATCAAAGATTTCTCTAAGATCGCCGTACCACTTACAAGATTAACTCGTAAGGAGATCCGATATGAATGGAGTGAGGAATGTGAAAGCAGTTTCCAAACTCTCAAGGATCATCTCACCACAGCTCCGGTCTTAGCCCTACCAATTGAAGGAGAGAAATTCGAGGTCTACACTGATGCTTCTGGCATTGGCCTCGGATGTGTTCTAATGCAACATGGGAAGGTCATAGCATACTCTTCTCGTCAACTGAAGAAGCATGAGGAGAATTACCCCGTCCATGACTTGGAATTGGCCGCGGTAGTATTTGCCCTAAAGATATGGAGACACTATCTCTATGGGGTACAGTTTACTGTATACTCCGATCACAAAAGTCTCAAATATCTATTTTCACAAAAGGAGCTGAACATGAGACAAAGACGTTGGCTAGAATATCTCAAGGACTTCGACTTCAATATACAATACCATCCCGGAAAGGGTAATTATGTTGCTGACGCCCTTAGTCGAAAGCCGAGAGCAAAGATAGCAAATTGTATGATACAAGAATGGAGGTTACTTGAACAATTCTCCGAGCTCAATATAAGCTTGGACACGGAATCCAAATTTGTCACACTATCCCATGTAAGCATACAGTCAGATTTGTTATCTGAGATACAAACACTTCAGGATGATGATCCTATGTTAATAGAAATCAAAGGCAGATTAGAAGGACAATCTGATTTTCAACTAACTTCCGAGGGAAGATTATTATTCAAAGATAGAACTTGTATACCCGATTGTCCGGAATTAAAGAAGAAGATCTTAGATGAAGCTCACAGATCAAGATACACTATTCATCCTGGATCAACTAAAATGTACCAAGATGTAAAGAGGAACTTTTGGTGGCCCAATATGAAAAGAGAAATAGCGGACTATGTATCACGCTGTCTCACATGCCAACAGGTCAAGGCGGAACACCAAAAGCCTGCGGGAAAACTACATCCTCTAGATATTCCTAAGTGGAAATGGGAGGATATTGGTATGGACTTCATCATGGGTTTGTCTAAATCTAAAGGAGGACATGATGGAATCTGGGTTATCATTGACCGATTGACTAAATCGGCACATTTCTTGCCAATCAAAAGCCGATGGTCAATTGATGTGCTAGCTGCACTATACATCAAAGAAATAGTCAGGATACATGGAATTCCTGTCTCAATCGTGTCTGATAGAGATCCCCGTTTTACTTCTCATTTTTGGAAGGGATTACAACATTCGTTGGGGACAAGGCTCAACTTTAGTACTGCTTTTCACCCACAAACGGATGGTCAGACCGAGCGAACTAATCAAGTTGTTGAAGATATGCTGAGAGCATGCATTATTGACTTTGGAGGAAGCTGGCATGACCACTTACCTTTAGTTGAATTTGCATATAATAATAGCTACCAAGCTAGTATCCAAATGGCACCTTTCGAAGCCTTATACGGAAGGAGTTGCCGATCTCCCATATGTTGGAACGAAGTTGGAGAGAAACAACTATTAGGTCCAGACATGGTAAGGGATACAACTGAGAAGATACAGGTAATCAGAGAAAGATTACAAGTTGCTCAGACCAGACAAAAGACTTATGCAGATACAAGAAGAAGAGATCTTGAATTCCAAATCGGAGATCATGTATTTCTTAAAATATCCCCTGGACGTGGCATACGAAGATTTGGTGTTAAGGGCAAGCTTACGCCAAGATTCATCGGACCATTTGAGGTACTCGAAAGAGTTGGCAAGGTTGCTTATCGCATCGCGTTGCCTCCTCAGTTGTCCGAGGTACACAATGTATTTCACATATCTATGTTGAAGAAGTATGTGCACGATCCGTCACATATTATTGAGCATGGAGATCTGGTGATCCAGAAAGATCTCACATATGAACAAAGGCCCTTAAAGATATTAGATCGAGAAATACGAGCTCTAAGGAATAAGGTTATTCCCATGATCAAGGTGCAATGGAATAAGAATCCTGAACGCGAAGCGACATGGGAGACCGAGGAATCTATGAAGAAACGATTTCCCGAGTTATTCTAAGAGGTATATGTCCTACACTCTCCGCATGTATAATTATATATATATTGAATTTGGGGACCAAATTCTTTTTAAGTGGGGGAGGGTGTAGCAACCCTAATAGATGAATAATTGAAATAAATTAAAACATATATGTTACAGAAGTAATATATAAAAGGAATAGGGTTAATTGGATGAAATAAAACAAAATTAAAAATAACGCCTCTTATTAAGGCGTTAATTTATAAAGAAACGCCTCTATCCATGGCGTGACTAAAGAAAGGACGCCCACACATGCGGTCGTCAGTTCTCATGCGACCAAATGGGTAAGTAAAAGAAACGCCCCTATCTTGGGCGTGTTTTAAAACACGAAACGCCCTTTGTCAAGGCGCTTTTTAAGAAA
This sequence comes from Amorphophallus konjac, assembly GCA_022559845.1. Taxonomy (NCBI): domain Eukaryota; kingdom Viridiplantae; phylum Streptophyta; class Magnoliopsida; order Alismatales; family Araceae; genus Amorphophallus; species Amorphophallus konjac. Next base: position 202,750,746 of record CM040127.1, read on the forward strand.
CGCCCTAAAGTAAGGCGTCAATTAAAGAATACACGCCCTGACCTAAGGCGTTAATTCAGTTCGTGAACCGTTCGAACCCAGAACTTATCCAAGGAAAGATTAACCTAATCTAGTAAGTGTCTATTAGAGTAAGGACTCTATATTGGAAGCATTACTTCTACTAGAATACTAACCTTAACAGGACGTCCAAAATCCTATATATAATCTTGATCGAACAAACCCTAAACCTATTTGGACGATCGAACCGCACAGGTACGTGAAGAACATATCTTCTTCTTCTTCTTTTCCTTATGAACGAAATAGCAGTTCATATAAGTTTCTCTTTGCTTCGGTTACATGAAGAACTAATAGTTCTTCATCCTCTTTTCCTCTTACAGGTTGAGGACGCAGCAGCATAAGTGAAGAACAAGGTAACGTTCTTCTAATCTCCTCTGTTCTGATAGGTGAAGAAATTAATAAATGTTTCTTCTTCTGTTCCTGTAGGAGTACAGAACCGAAGAACAAGGGTTCTTCATCAAAGCCATCATCCTCTGCTAGCCAAAAACCCTCACGGTCATCTTCAAATCCATTGTTAAGGTAGGTTTTCTCAAGATACTGTAGCCCAAATGAAATTAATGCAAGATATATATATATATATATAAGCATGTCATGCATATGATTATTATAGTTTTCATGCGTTTTCTGAAATATTTTGAAAGAAACGCCCTTGATTAGGGCGCTAATTTAAAAGAAACGACCATGCTAGTGGTCGTCAATTTAATATTTGACGCCCTCTACGCAGGCGTTAATTTCATAAGAATCGCATGTGATTAATAATTGATCCTGTTTAAAAATTACAATACATATCAAATATTGATTTTTAATATCTTGCATGACTCTGTGAATTCCTGTTAAATTTTACTGCCATGACATGTCTCCTGTCTCTCGAAATATTATTTATTAAAATATCGTAAATCCCTTGAAATTCACGACTTGGACAAAGTCGTTTTCCATATTCTAACGCCCCAGTACAAGGCGTGAATCTGAAAAGTAACGCCCCTTCCTAGGGCGTGTATCTGTTAAAAACCTGAAATTCACATATTCTGTAAAGTGGAATTAGAAAGTAACGCCCCTTCCAAGGGCGCGTTTTTGATAAATTTCTGAGAATAATTATATCCTGTCGAATATGTAAATGATGAGACGCCTGCCTCTGCAGTCGTCAACTTTGAAGAAACGCCCCCAGGAAAGGCGTGTTTTTGATAAATTAATGAAATAATGGAAATTCTGCAAATTGGCAATATATGTAAACGCCCTTCTGTTAGGCGTTAATTACTTCAATACACGACTTTACCTAAGTCGTTATTTTACTGTAAACTGATTTTTCCTCTGATTTGCTAACCGATGGTTTATATATTATACATATATATATATATATATCGGCACTATTCTCCACTCCGTGAGTATAGTCCCACGTTTCATGTTGATTTATCGATCACACTCAACTCTCATTGACATACAAGCTCTCCATTGGACATTCCGTTCCTTTGGACTAGCGAGTTAGTCATAGAGACCTCCGTAAGACTCCTCGTAGCCTTGGATTCCCTCAAGGCCGACTGAGCTGGTTGTACCCTAAAAACCCATTACACGATCCTTGCCATGTCAATCTAAAGAAACATGGTATACCGGCCCTTATGATTATACAAAGAGTATATCATAAGAAATTCTTAATGGGATGATGATATCATGCCATGTCATTCTTGTAAACCCCAATTCTATGATAAGAATGAGGGTATCTTGCTTGATCTAATGTTCATGTGGACCTCAATTCTATATAAAGAATGTCCATATTGATTTGTCATGGTACCTAAGTTAAGGGAACCATATTCTACCTAGTTTTATCGATATCGTGATTATACCGTTATGATCGCCATTCTATGTCCTTGTCATATTTTGGACTCTATTCTATCAAAGTTGTCATACGTGTCTACAAGCTTGATTATTGAAATTCTATATTGGCTATATAAACAAGAGTGGATGTCAAAACACATGATAAATGCCTGCGCATATAGGGCCCGATCTGGTCCTGGGAGGAGCACCCGAAAGTACTTGTGCCCATGGGAGTTAAAATGATAAGGTATCTGGCATTATACCGAGTACTTGACTTGCTTGATTGGACATTCCACACACATCTTGTACTTGACTCGTACTTGACATGAAATGAAATGCGTGGCCCGAAAGAGGGTAATTTACTTGCTTGATACATGATAGCCAAAGTTCTTGACATGACTTGTTAAATGTACTTGCTTGAATATCTTGAATAACTTGTATCTTGTTCATGAAAGTTCATCTTATTTTCTTGATATTACATTCTCTCTATCTTGTCGTTTTATGCGAGCATGCATAGCTTTATTGCATTCATGAAAATGTAATTACTTAAACCCCTCGCTAGTACTTGAGATATAATTTCCTACTGAGCGTTCGCTCATTCCGTTTGTCCCTTTCTACTTTTCAGGTAAGTCCGACGACGATGGAAGTCAATCGGATGGGAATGGTCAAGAGTGAAAGTGATAGAGCTTCTACAAGTGTCGTCTAGTCTTTTCCATAGTTTCTTGAGTCAACTATGTATTCTTTTCCTTTTTATTTAACAGAGTATTGGATTTGTAATAGTCTATCCATTATGAAATAAAGGATTGGGTTATCTTGCTATTTTGCGCATCTCTGTCTTTGTGTCGAATATACGACCACTCTGATTGACATGATTGATATAGACACGTCGCGCATCTCCGGGTATCTTCCGCGCTCGGGGCGTGACAAAAAGTCACTCATGATGCCAAGTACACTTTGATTGGAGTGGAAATATCTACTGTGCAAGCTCAATAGAATGCAACCAAAGAATGGAATGGAGGTGGCGAAATGAAAGTGAAATGAACACGTCCAAGCAAAGCTAAGCAAGGAAGAAAAGGCTCTAGCTAAGCAAGGCCAAGCAAGAAAAAAAAGGCCCAAGCAATGAAGCAAAGCTTCTACAAAGGACCGAGCATTCATACAAGATAATCCAAGGAATGGAGTGGAGTTGGCAAATGTGAAAGCTCAATGTTGCGCCCTCGCACGCGGGGATCGACCTGCCCGGTCAAGTCGCGGGGGTCAAGGGGGCAGCGCCCCTTGCGGGGGTTTCCGGGGGCGGAGTACCGGGAACAAAAATTTGATTGAAGACTCAATAATAAAATCTTCAAGCCAGTCAAGGAAGATGCCACGGACATGACCGGGCTGCTAAAGAAGTTGAACGACGGAGCTGACGCGGATAACGGACCGACCCGGGATGGGCCGGGTTCTGCGCAGCTGGCGGTCGACCGCCAGCACAGGGGCGGTCGACCGCCCCAGCCAGGGAAGGCCAGCTTGAAAGTCTTTCAGTGGCGGTCGACCGCCAGCCAGTGGCAGTCGACCGAAAATCCCAGGGGCCATTCGTCTACAGCATTTCACAGTAGCGGTCGACCGCCAGGAGCTACAGGTCGACCGCCAGCCCCGAGCCAACCATGTTTGACTTCGAATTCCACCTCGTGGGCTGCCTAATTCTCATGATTTCTTTAATCCCAAAGAACCCCAAAGTCTCCCAATCACCCACAAATTGTGGATCTGGTCTAGGGCTTCTCCAAGAACCATTCAAGGTCTATAAAACCAACACATTGGTGGAGGCAAACTCTAATGCTTAATTTGGGATTAAGGGTGGCTGCAAGAGGGGTTTTCAAGAGAGAGGAGATGAAGTACTATTCATATGAACAGTAGTTCGTGAATGAGTTCTTCATCCACTCAAGAGTTTCAAGTAAAGATCTGAAGCAATCCTGAAGCAATCACCTTCTACTCTTCAATCAATTTCCAAGAAGGAGAAGAAGCAAAGCTTTCAAGGCGATCCAAGAAGCTCATTTCTCAAAGTGATTTTCTTCATCCTTTCAAGTTCATCCAAGGTGATTTTTGAAGCAATCAATCTCCTACAAGCTATTGAAGAAACAAGATTCAAGGTAGAATCAATTACTCTTTTCATCCACTGCAAGAAGATACAAAGAGAAGATCAAAAGAGGAGATTAAAGGAAGAGTTACTGTTCACGTGAACAGTACTCCGTGAAGAACATCTTCATCCAATTCAAGGTATTCAAAGTTCATATCAAAGCAATCATCTTCCAAGATCTATGAAAAAGGAAGCAAGGATCAAGGTAGCATTTATTCACTTCTTCATCCATTCAAAGAGATCAAAAAGAAGATCAAAAGAGGAGGATTGGAAGAACAGTTACTGTTCATATGAACAGTACTCCGTGAAGAACATTCATCCATTCAAGGGTGAATCAAGAAGATTGATTTGCAAGAAGAAGAGATCCCTGTTGCTGATCAACAAATCATTTCCATTCAAGGGCCAATTCCTTCTTACTCAATCTCTTGTTTTAGTTCCTTCACATTTATTTTATTTTCAATATTGTTAAACATTGAAGTTGTGATTCGTCCCTACCAGTGGTTAGTAGGAAGGCAATTGGAGGGTGTTCCAATTTGCGGTTGACGTCCCTACCAGGTGGTTAGTAGGAAGGTAATCGGAGGTGTTTCTGATCTGCGGTGTTGACGTCCCTACCGTTGGATAGTAGGAAGGTAATCGGTGGTTTCCGATTTGCGGTTTGGTGCGCTGTGCTAGTGGAGCCTCACCGGGTTTGGTGAGGGGTGGACGTAGGGCTGAGGATTCAGTCCAAACCACCTTAAAATCCATTGTGTTCATGGTTTGTTTGTGTGATTGCTTGTGCTAGATGCATGCTTAGGTTTAATATTCACATTACTTATTTATCTTGCTAAGCAACTCATTGTGTTCTTCGTTAAACTAGTTTTTATTCCGCTGCGATTCTTGCTGGCTAGCTTTATAGAGGGTTGAATTGCGAAAAGAGGTGCAGATCTATTCACCCCTCCTCTAGATCAGTTAGCCACTACCCAACAGTGGTATCACAGCACACAACACTACGTCCACCCCACACTCAAACCAGAGTGTCGATTCCTGCTGCCTAACAGCTTGAACTGCTTCACATCATAGCTTGCGTTCGTTGAGCCTCACAGCTTGCTTACAACCCGCTGAGTGTCACAGCTTGTTGCCCGAGGTATCCACCTCGCCCGCTGAGCATTATAGCTTGGCTCTGCTGACTCACAGCTTGATAGAAAAGAAAGAAAATGAAAAATAAATATATAGAATGTTTAGCAACAAAAGGCTGTCAATTAATGCAAACAAGATTACTCACACAGGAACAATATGTCCTGGATTTGATCCAACGAACATAGTAGACAGTAGATCTTCAGTCTCTGCTATGGATGCTTCTCCAGATCTTTCTTCCTCTTAAAATCCTCTTGTCTTCTATTCTCTATTTATCTGCTCTGTCTCACTCTTTTTCACTATATGACTTCGATCAGCCTCACTCTCTCGATCCCTTTATCTCAATATTTTTTAATCAGCCTTCTCTCTTCGAGTCTTCATCCTATTTCTAGGGCACAAGTGAAGGGCGCGTGGAAATCACATTTCCCGCCCAACTTTCATCCAAATCTGATTCTGCCAAGGCCACGTGGCAGCATCTGAGCTTGAAGACTTTCCACGTGTCACAAGTATCACTCAGCCTCAGATCAAGTGCCCTCTCTGAAGTCCACAAACACTCGTCCTATCACTGTGTATGACTTTTAGTCAGTATATAACAATCAGACAGATAAGGATGTTGCACAGACTTAATAGAGCTTTAGAACAAAAATGCACAGACTCAAATTGACAACGTGCATTGGATACACAGACTATTATGAATCAGAGGTAAGATGCACAAACCTTACTACATGCAAGACAAGCAAGTGCACATACATCATGTAGCATAAAATAAGGATGCACCAACTTTGTGTGTGCAGAATACAAACGTTGCACTGACATAATATGCCATAAGCTATTATGCACATATCTTTTGTGTGCAAGGAATAAGGATGGCACCGAGTTTCATAGTTGTGCTACAAAGGGTTGAGCAAACCTGGTTATGTGCGAGGCGAAACATGCACAGACCTTTTGTGCGCATAAGAGAGGTTTGCACCGATGCAGTTATGCACGAACATGCAAAAGAATTTAATCAAGTCCTTAAAAGAAGAAAATGACCTATGGCTGGAAAAGAAAAAGGAGGCTGATGAATATAAAGAAAAAATTTTAGAAGAAAATAGCCCGCTGAATGAACAAAATAAAAAGTTGATGATCTTGAATACTCTTATGTCAAAGAAATGGTTAGAAAGGGAAAAAGGGAAATGTGTGTTGAAAGAAAAAGAAGCAAATGTTAATTTTAAGTTAATGCAGGAAAATGAGACTCTGAAAAGTCTGAATGATGGTTTGCATAACCAAGTTATTTCATGTGAAGATGACATTATTTCTTTGCGAACTGAAATTGAAGACCTAAAGAATTCCCTGTCAAAGTTTGTTAAGGGAAAGGATAATTTGGATAAATTGCTTGGGTCAAATGTGAACTTTCAAAAGGAAGGCTTGGGTTTTAATCCTGTTAACAAGAAGATTGATGTGAAAAGGAACTCTACTATTTTTGTAAAAAGTTGTGAACAGGAAAAGCCTTCTAGCTCATTTGTCTTTCAATTCACTGCTCATAAAACTAAAAATACAACTAAAAATCTAAAAAAGAATCATAAATAGAAAAATAATGTTAGTTCAAATAAGTCCAAACCTGTTTCTGCTTCTCCTATGCATGTTGCTAATGATTCTCACACACATTCACATGAACATGTCAAAGCTAAATCTGTCAAAACAGTAAATGTTTTCAACAAAAGAGTTACATGTCACTATTGTGGGAAAATGGGGCATGTAATGGATGATTGTATGGTGTTGAGAAAAGATGATTTAGATGCATGCAATCATAAGAAAATAGTCAAAAATGAATTTGTGAAGAAGTATGTTAAAATTATTTCTGATGCATGATTCTATTGTGGGAGAAGAGGTCATTATATGCATGATTGCAATTTTATGAGATAGAAAAACTATGTCCAAAACAGTCATGTATATAATCATGTTCAAAAATCTGAATTTCACATGGTTAGGTGTTTTAATTGTGGTAAGCTTAGTCACAATAAATTTGATTACTGGTTGGTGAAAAATAATGCAAATAATTTTGTCCCCATGAGAAACTTTGCATCTAGGAGAACTCACAATTCTGTTTTCATGCATAAATCTCCTATATGTTATCATTGTGGAAAATTAGGCCACACTGTTACTCAATGCTATTGGGTAAGTGGCTGAAACAATCATACTAGACCCAAGAATCCTTGGGCTCCAAGGTTTTTCAACTAATTCTTTGGATGCAGGTGTGCGCCCCTGTAGAATGAAGATGAAATCGAAGTTGAATAACATGAGACACACAAGGTTAGTGATTTAATGTTTCTATTTTAATGATGTGACTGTCCAAATAAAGGTTCCTGTGGAAATTTTGCATGTGACTAGTATAAATCTTCATGTTATCTGATGATATATGTATTCCCCTGAGTAATTCATGCTATCTACCTGCTACATACAAATTCCACATGAGATCTGTTATTCTAAGTTTTCTTTCATGATTAGTCATTCTTGATGCATTGCATATTCTTGCATTTAGAAATAAAAATCTGCATCTAGACGATACATTTCTATGTATTGTAAGAAAATCAAACTGGTGATTGGTTGGGATCTCTGCACATAGTAAGGGGGAGTTGAGCTAAATTTGTCAAATACATTGAGTCATGGGTACTTGAGCTGAACTCTATGAATCTGGTATGTGCTGTTGATTATATTGCAGAGTGAGAGTTGCTAATTCCTGAGTTTGGTCTCATTAGAAAAATTGAGCGGTGTTATAATTTTCTGAAGGCTATGGGTCAGCTGAAGGTCAAGAAAGATATAGTCTGAGGCTGCTTGTAATCCCATCCCGAGTCTTACTCTTGCTCTTATGTGGCCGGACATTCTATTCTCCTACTCTCTTTCATTGTGATCTACCCATATCGTCTTTCCTTCATCTGAATCTAGTTTCATATCCTCAAAATTTGGCAGTTAGGGGGAGTAATGTCTTGATTATTGCTATCCTTACTTATCACTCATTATTGGTTACTAGGACCACCGCAATCCTTGTATAAAATTGCTTAACTTTACAATAAAATGATTTTCTGCTTATAATGTTTATATCCTACGATTAATGGTTCAAAATTATTCTTGAATTTACCTTCAATGGACTGAAAAACATTCTAATAATTGGAACTGTTCAGTTGAAAAATCATAAATCTGAAAGTTGTAAGTAATAAGACAATATGGTAGAAGAGTCAGACTTATAATGTGTAAACCATGTCCTTAAGCTAATCTGTATTTACACCAGGGAATATGCCATTATTATTATGTAAAATGACAGAGCAATGGTAAAATTTCTGAGAAACTGACTATCTAGATCAATGAAATTTAGAAGTTATGTCATGATGAAATTAGCTATCTCTGTTCATAAAAAGAAGGCATAAAGGGAGACTGTGCTGATTAACCAAGGATTCTGGTGTCTGATAAACATGTCTCCTTGAATAAAAAGTCCAGTCATACCAGAATGCTCCAACAAGAAAAAGAAAAGAAAAATAAGTTGATATGGTTGATCTTCGGTTAAACTTCAGAAGCTGAGGAATGGTTTAAATTCAATATAAGATAGATTTTGAAACCAGTTTTGTCTAATGAAAATAATGAATAAGATTAAATTTTTTTCTCACTGAGCATAGTACTTTGATTAGAAAGTTTTATTGCCATTGATCGTACACTATAGGATTAATTTCAGAAGGTTAAAGCTATAAGATATAAGCTCGATATGCTGAAGATCATTTAAAAGGTGAAGAAAGGCATTTTATATAAAAGAGAGGGGTAGTCTGGGTACGATATGTTCATCGGGTAAAGATGACAGTATTTCTTTATATTACTCAACCCCAAAGTGTTTTTCATACCCTTCATTCAAGCCGAGACCTTCCCGCACTCACGACTCCCAGCCATGAGCGTATCTCTCTGGTCTTACTTCTTCACGTTTCTTTTACTTGCCTCTCCACATTCCCTTTACTTCATTCTCCATTTTTTTTGTTAGACATCATCCTCTACTCCATCATCATCTTCCATCATGTCTTCTCCGGCGGCAAAGAGCAAGGGGAAGAGGAAGGTCATGGAAGAGCAGTAGCCTACGACTCCTCAAGCCAAGAAGACTGGTGCGACTCAACACTATGAGAGGAGATCAAAATAGGCACATGCAAAGGGAATTACTTCTGAATCTGTTCAGAAGGAGTCAGTCAAAGGTAAAAGAAAGGCAATGGAGATGATGCAACAAGTGGAAATCAAGTCAAAAAGAAGTGAAGAGGCTCCGGAAAAGAAGAAAAGAAAAGGGAAAGAGAAAGTTATCAAAGAATCTGAAGAGAGAGGTATTTCTGCTAAGCCTTCTAGTCTAGCCGAAATTATTCTGGAAACCGGGAAAATAGTGTTCTCGGGATATGCGGATTTTCATGATAGTAAAATGATTTCAAAAATTTCTGAATTGGTAGAGATTTTCAAATTTTAAAAATGGAAGAAATTTTTGAGCAGAAATAGAATTTATTATCCTAGACTTGTTGCAGAATTTTACAACAATTTGTGATATGATCTTGATAAGTCAGTATCGCTGACGAGTGTTAAAGGCATTAGGATTGAACTTTCCAAGCATCTCCTTCGTAGAGCCTTTAGAATACCTGAAGATGGAGAAATTGAACAAGGATTTAGATATAATCTTCACGATGCATACTCCATTATTACTGATGAGCCTAGCAATCCTAGTGACAAGAACCAAACAAAACTTGGTCATTTCAATGCAAACAAATTTTCACGTCTTAAGAGACTTTTACACCATATTATCAACACTATGATAACTCCACAAGTTGGAGGGAGAGGGAGATTAACAGACTCATAGAGATTTATTTTGTACTCTTTGCTGAAGAATATCAAGATTTCTTTACCAGAAGTAATCATTCTGATTATGAAAACCTGCAAGGAGTCAAGGAGAAATTTACCATATGCGGCCCATTTGACAGCTATTTTTAAGAAAGTAGGGATTCCTCTAGACAATGAGAGTTCAAAGGATATATCCAAAGTGAATGCGTACAACATGGATTTTATATCCAAATACATGAGATTGGAACCTACCACTTCAAGTCAAGTGAAAGAACAAGCTGAAAAGAAAGCACTTAGTCAGGGGGAGGATTTGCCTCCAACAGTGGAACAAGCTGAGAAACAAATTGCTGAGCAGCAAGAAGTAATCTTAAGGGAAATTGAAAAAGAAACATCTGAGGAGCCTATTGAGAAACAACTCAAAGACCTACAATCAAAACAAGAAGTCCATGAGTTGGGATTATCTGACGAGCAAATTTGGCATCAATTAGATCAGAGTATCAATGAGTTGTTTAACAGATTTGGAGTGCAAACTGAGCAGGAACATCAAATAGATCAGCAAGAACAAGAGGAAAAACAACCAAGAGAAGTTGCTAAACAACAAGCAGAATCACAAGGTGTGGAAGAGGAAAGACCCGAAAATCTTCAGGAAGAGGAGAGGAAAGAAAATATTCAGGAAGAACAACAAAGTGAAGAAGCTGAAAAAGATGATGAAATGGAAGAAATTCATGTATAAGAGACATATGAAAATGAAGATCCTTCCATAGATGAACAAATGTATGATTCTGAAAGGGAAGAAGAAATTGCCTTAGATGAAGACTTTTTGGCTGAAATGGTTACCGAGATCATGAAAGAAGAAGTTGACAAAGTTTTGGAAGAAATTGCTGATTTAGTTGTTGATGAACAGGAGGATGATCAACAAAGAGAAGAAGAAGTTTAGAATGAAGAAGAACCTCAGGCAGCTCAAGAGGTTGTTAAAGAAGCTCCACAGGAGCAGTCACAGGAAGCTCCAGAGGCTGTTGAGGAAGATACACAGGAATATGTTATGGTACCAGCTCCTCTATATCGATTCTATCCAAGAATGTCTCTTGCCCCTGCTCCTTCATATAGACCCCATCTGGGGGAAATGGTTGGCCTTGGTATACCACCCCCACTGTCACCTGAAGAGCAACCTGCATATCATACTGATATTCCATATTCTAGTGCTTCTTCATTCATTTCACCTAGATCAAGCTCTGAGCCCAACATTGCAGAAATGCTGACAAATTTGACAAACATGGTGATGAATCAGAATTACTTGATGAATGCACAATTCATGTTCACAAACTTTCATATTAACAGATTGAATGCTAGGATGCAACATCTGGAAAACACTGTGAAAACTCAATGGATACAGTTTATGTCTGATAAACAAAGGACTGATGCAGCATTACGAGAGCTTTTGGAATCTCTTATGGGAGTATGCAACAAGGTTGGTGAAATGGTGAGTAGCATGCAAGATACTCAAGCTACATCATTCAGCAAGCTCACTAAATTTCTTGATCACACTTTTGAACTCAAGATCGAATTTGCAAAGATGAAGAGTAAAGTGAACACTATCACTAAAAGTCAGTAGGAGCTCAGCCAGAAATTTGATAAAGTCAAGACACAAGGCGACAGCCTATCAGACAACCTGAAACATGTTATCACCAAGCAAGACTCCAACTCCTCCCTAGTGGATAGATTGGGGAGTATGGTACATCACAGGTTTGACGACTGTGAACATGTCACATAGACATCTTTCTAAAGAGAGACAAATAATATGATGATGATGATTATTGAGGAATGAAGAATTATGCTAAAATAAGTGGGAAAAGAAAAGAAAAGGGTATGAGCATGAGATGCTCTATGGAAGGTGATCGCCAGAGTGGTTACCTCAAAACATCAAAGGAGTGATTGCATGTACCTTGTGTTGAGTGGGTGAGATTGGGAATTCTTCCTTCCTCCTTCTATCGGCCGGCTGATGAAGGGGGTTTGTAGCTTGATTACCCTTGCAAGAAAACACACAAAGTAAACAAAGGTATGGATTAGCCAAAGTGTGTAGTATCAACGCTCTAAAAGTATGAAATCAATCAAATTAAGCATGAACACACACCTTGTATGTTTTGGTTTTAAACCCCTAAGAGGAGTAACAAGGTATGGGATGATGGATGATATGCAAAACAAGATATAGTGTGATGCAAAGCAATATTAACGTGTTGGGAAGATCTCTAATAGAACAACTAGAGAGTGATGAATGTTATAATAAAAATAAAAGCGGAAGAAAGAGTGTCCTTTCTGCTGTGTGTGCAGCAGTAAAGGGAAGAAAGAACAAAAGCTTCAGCTGCTGTTGTTGCGGCAGGATGACGAAAACACAATGGAAACACCGCTTGTGGGGGAAGAACACCAGGGGAAGGAGCTTTGGAAGAAGATTAAACCTGCAAAACAAACGAACACTCTTCTCTCTGTGATCTGTTTTCTCTATTTTCCTCTTCTTTTTTTTCTTTTCTGCTCTCCTCCTCCTCGCGCGAGGAAGATCCAAGGGGGTATTTATAGGGTAAAAATCCTTGCATTAATGGGATTAAAACAAGGCAATGAATCTCTAATAAGGAACCCTATTCCCAATCGAACATAAGGTGCAAAATGGGGAAATGATTACTACTGGAAAGAAGCAGGCAAAAGGGAGAAGGAAGTGAAAATGATGACCTATGTAGGGGCGTCAATTGAAATGACGACAGTCTCGACGTCGTCAATTCCTGAACTTAATTATAGAAATGAAGGACTTTCCTTATTTAAAATTTTGAAATGACGCCTGTTTGAATGGGCGTTAAATAATCAACGCCCCTCTTAAGGACGTCAATTCTTTGAGTTTTATTTTTATTAGAATCAGGAATTGACGGCTGTTTGAGCAGTCGTCCATTAATGCAACACGCCCCTCCTTAGGCCGTTAATTAAATGACACCTTCCCCACAGGCGTTAATTTTAATTATTACACTAAAAAGCCAAGAAATCACAATTAAATATGGAGAAATTAGAAAAACTTCATATTAAGCCAATATTGAAGTCCACTTTGGGGCGTCACATGGTGACATGAAATTTACTCAACATAGCATCGATTTTGGCGTGTTTACAGCTGCCCCGTCTTGGCCTCTGCTTTGCAAGGGAATGAAACAAAATGAAGCGAAAGTGTAACGAGCTGAATGAAGTGAGAATGAACTGATAAGTAGATGCCAAGGTGTGATGTGACACGCCTCCGACACTAAGCGTTGGAAATCTTTCCAGAATTCTAAATGAAATAACTTCGGATGATTACAAGGAAGCAATGATTAGCTGGATGAAGGGACTAATCTTAAAGAACTAAAATGCGCGCGAGGGCACGGAAGGAAAGACACCATTGAAGAGCGGTTACCAGCCAATGTGGACGTGCTACAATCAAGGTGGATTTGCAGAAAAATAAAATGAATTGAGATAAAAACCCAGCGAATGAATGCTTTCAAGGAACCAACCTGAGCGGCTTCAAGGAGAATAAAGTACTTGATTTGGAATGGAATATCTCATGTCAACTCTATTAAGAGCGAGTGGCCTTCATTATTGGCGTAATAAGAAGAGTTTCATGATTAAAGCTCAAAGTCCTACATGATGCATGCTGGGCTAAAAGAAAAACTAAAACAAACTAAAATAGAAGATAATCAAGGATAATATTGCAAAGCCATCGAGATTTGATCAAGAATCAAGATCTCTAAGCTGACACTAAGCCGAAGCCTGTTTATCCACGTATCAACTCAAAAAGTGGAGCCGTCGTTCCAAACCTTAGATGACTCAACGGCCTATCCGTGTGATCAAGACTCCTCTGGAATTATCACTGTTTTTGATAAAGGGAAACTCAAATTCCAGGTTCATCAGAACCACAAGGTCCTTGATATGTAAATATCATATAGTAAAAATGCATACAAGAGAAATACAAGGATGAAATGATGTTACCAACGGAAGAAATCCAACCGTCTCAAGGCCTGCATGACCTGCACTCTTCTATGCTCAAAATTATTAGCTCAGTAATGAATCATCAGCTTAATAAAGATCATAGGCTCAATAAGCTCAGAGTATGATCATAAGTGCATGACATAATAAACTACATGAAGATACAAAAGCACTTAAGTTCATCATGTTGTAAAGCAATTCAAAAGTGTAAGCTCAAGAAGAGACGACCCTATGCGAATCATAAATGACGACGGTCATTGGGGTGTTAATTAAGATGACCATTACACTCGGAATGGGACTGAAAATGACGCCTTCCAGAGGGGCACTAGATAAATGACGACACTGAGAACGTCGTCAATTAAAGAAAAGATGCCACGCAATATGTCGTCAATTAACGATCTTCTTGGCCCTCCGCCCCCTGTTCGGAATCAAACCTCCAGCAACTTAATTCGAACTCGAACACAAACGGATGTTCTAAATGGCTAGCCAGAGCTCTGAATTACTATAAAAGGGGACGAATCCTCTACTACACTCAACAATCAACTAATCACTGCATCAGCCAGACGCTCAATAATAGCCAAACTAGCAAACAGGGGACTTCAGGTTTTCTTTAAATCGAAAGAGGAGATGGACATGATGATGATGATGCAGAGGCCTTCTAAGAAGCATAGGATGGGTTTTCCCAGGATTTCTGAAGTTACAAGCCACATAAGTGGGAGGATAGCCAAAGGCCAAGTAAGTTACTTTTAATTTAAAGTTGCTGTTTCATTCTTCTCCTTCTGTATTTTCTGATTACATTCTCTTCTCTTCTTCTATTCTTTTTATGTTTCAGGATTACCCAAATGTACCAGGACCAAGGAGATTCTTAAAGATTAAATGGCTTCCTTTACTCCTCTCTAAACTCTCTTTGGACATGAGATCCTTTCTTAGTAGATGGCACCTACTAGGCCTCATAACTCATGCTACCCATTATCATGAAATCCACATAGATTGGGCCTCCATAGGAGCACTAATAGAATTATGGTACCCACACACTCACACCTTCCTCTTTCCTACCTTTGAAGCCACCATTCTCTTAGAGGAAGTAGAGATGCTCCTTGGATTAAGAAAGATGAAGCAAGGAGAAGAGTCATAGATGGCTAGCATGACCAAACCAATAAATGCCCATGACATGCTTACTAATCTCATACCAAACCCAAATCTAGTGAATCAAATCAAAGCTCACAAAGAAATAAACCTTTTGAAATTAGCTTCATGGGTTTACAAGAACATGGACAAAGTCCAACAGGAGGAAGATTTGTTGGAGAGGGTGATGAAAGGCTTTGTTATATGCATAGTAGGAGCTCTCCTCTTCCCTTCAATAGAAGACCATCTAGAAGAATGTCATTTAGGCACCATAGCTAGCATATGGGAAGGCAAAAGAATAGGGCCGGCGGTGCTAGCCAACTTATATAATGGACTTACCTCGGCGTCCTTGGGGCGGCCTCTCTCTGGGTCAATGCTCCATCTTTCCTGTTGGGTGGATCTCCACCTTAAGTTTGACCCATGCCAAGAAACTCAACCGGCCTCAAAGATCTTTACAAAAATCCCTCTTCGATTCATGACGGATTCCCTAGGCTTATGTGAGAGGGTGACTAATCGGGTGCCAAAGCTCAAGAAAACGAGTGAATGGAGGAACTACTTCAAGACAATGCCCAAGAGTGGCTTCACTTGCACACCGGGGTTTCTAAGAACCCAAGAACTTCGCTCAAGACTCTCCTCCGGCATAGAGCTTCGATTGATCGGTGGGAACGACTTCATCCTCTACAATGCTCATCGATGCCATCCACAGCTTGGACTACCTCGGCACACCTTTGAAGAACCTTCCCATCTTTCACCACTCAAGAGGAGGGAGTTAGGCTCAAGTGGAGATCAAGAAGAAGTCAAGACAATCATGGCTCAATGGAAGGTTGGACTTCTCCATAGGTCCAAGACATATGTTGAAGAAGAAGAGAACAAATGCAAATCTTATGGAATAGCACTTAGGAAAATAAGGCCCACGGTGGCTTAGTAAATGTAACAATGATTCTTATGAAATAAAAGGATTTTTTTTAATTGAGCCAAAATCACATGTTACATGATTCTGTCTTCCAATTCAATGCTTCTCTCTGATAAAACAAAGCGTCGGGCTATCTGTTCTGAGACGCGACTTCAATGATGGCGTCAATTCCTAAACCCGCGCCTCAGTACACGTCGTCATTTCTTTTAATCAATTTCCTTAAAAAAAGGAATAAACCATAATTGACGCTTACTCAAACAGGCATCTATTAATTCGCGCCTCAACACCAGACGTTAATCGCTTTAAATTCCTTAAAATATTTTCAAAATAATTCCTCAATTTCAAAAAAATAACGCCTTAATACATGTCGTTTCTTACAGAATGGACGCCTGCTCACAAAGTCGTCAATTATAAACAGTAATAATGACAATCGATCACATCAATCACCTTCCCATTAATGCGCCTGACGACGGTTACGAGTTCCCATGGAAAATTAAATGACGCCTATGCTTAGGTCGTCAAATACTGAAATTACGCCTTGCCTCAGACCGTCAATTATCATAACGACGACCGTGCTCAGGGCGTCAATTCTTTTCGACCGTTAAAACGTTTTTCCCCTCCTTCTTCTCTTTCCTTCGTCTGCTTTCTTCCCTTTCTCTCACAAACCCTAACCGAGCCCCCCTTTCTACCAATCTCTCTCTATCTCCTCTCTACTCTCTCTCTTCTCGAACCCAATGGCTGGAGGTGCCCATAAGCGGTAGAGGGTGTCTGCCCTTGACGTCGTGGACCTAGGTGATGACGAGCACACCGGAGAGGAGGCTCCTGCGGTGGCCGAAGACGCATCACCAGCCAAAGAAGCTCCAATGGTGGAGCACAGCGGCGCAACCGAAGAGGAAGATGGTGAAGGTGACGATGAAGATGACAGCGAGGATGATGATGAAGACGACGGGGGTGAGGAAGAAGGTGAAGAAGAAGAAGAAGAAGAAGGAGAAGAAGGAGGAGATGAAGAAGGAACACCGGCGGTGGCGGCGGCGCCCCCTCGGCCCGGCCAACCGCGGCGGCCACGTCAGCCTCGACAACCTCTCCGGGGAGGGCTTCGAACGCCCGAACGAAGCAAGGTAGGTACCCTACCCAAAGCCCTCAATTTTTATTTATTTTATCTTCTATTTTCATTAATTTCCATAGCCCTCGATGAAGGGAAGAAAATGGTGACACAGTTAAATGACGCCCCAGTGGGTGCCGTCAATTAAAACAACGACCCTCCCTAGGTCGTCAATTTAATTTGTTTTTATTTTCTAAAAAATGATAATTCATGAAACCACGCCCTGCAGCATGTCGTCACTTAAAATTTATCACGCTTATTTACCATGCCGTTAATTTCCATGCCATTTCTTTTATTTTTGATATATATTTCTGTTTTTATTTTTATTGTTTCGTGCATAGGTAGATTAAAACCCACAGAAAACAACGCCCCCCACCGGGACATTAATTCATTAAACGACGACCATAGAGTGGTCGTCAATTCAAAACACTTCCATGATTATGGGCCAAGACAGAAACCTACTTTTAAAACAGCGCCCCCCATAGGGGCGTAACTTAAACAAATAACGACCCAGGGTTGGTCGTCAATTTAAAATTATCACAATTATCATTTTTTTTGAAATTGGAAATTATCTTCAAAACAGCTCCCCCCACAGGGGCGTCGCTTAAACAAACAACGACCCAGGGTTGGTCGTCAATTCAAATTACGCATGAAATCACCAAAAGCACATTCTAAAACAACGCTCTCCTCAGGGGCATCAATTGAATAAGTCACGGCCTAGGATAGGTCGTCAATTCTAACAGAAGATAAATTGAAACAGCCAATGAAAAACCACATGATAAGTGAAAATGTTCTTTTGTTGTTTGCAGGGGTTGATGAGGACTTGGATATCCTGGGTCCAGGTTCGAGCAGCTTATTACGAGCTTCCAGACTTCCAGCGGGACAGGGTAGATGCCATGGGGTTTGGACCCTTTATTCGCATAGAGCCTATGAGACCTGACCTACCCCTGATCCAGGTGCTTAGAGAGAGATGGGATAGGACTAGTCGGGCATTCCTGATGCCATGGGGTCATATGGTTCCTAGCCTAGAGGATGTTGCTAGGATCACTAGGCTGAGGGTGGACGGTGAGGCTGTGAGCGGGATCACCTTACCGGACTATAGTGAGCTGACTCAAAGGTTGCTAGGGTTGGAGACCGCCTACGAGACGCCGAGTGAGTGTAGGACCATCTACCGCACCGATCTTACCATTGCTATGGGGTTGGGTGACTCTAGACAGAGGTCGAGAGAGTCTCTAGAGCAGTTTTCACAGAGGCTGATTGACAGGGCTAGGGCTGTTTACTGCCAGGACCCAGCAGAGAGAGAGAGAGCAGATCAAGATTTGAGGAGGTTTCTATTCCTGATGCTCGGGAGGCTATTACTAGGCACGAAGGGTGACATTATCAACTGTCGCTTCTTAGAGATTCTCGAGGATTTAGAGGGCGTCGGCAGATACGCCTGGGGAGCAGCGCTGTTGGCGCACATGATGGCCGACTTGTCCACAAGGACAGGTCGAGAGAGGACCGTCAGCGGCTTCTCACCTTTTCTTCAGGTATGCATTTTTATTTTTATTTTCTTTTAAATGTATGTGAATGCTTTGTTAATGCAATGCATGGATGCAGATATGGAGCCATCTATACATGCCGATGGGGCGTGTCGACCCTCGACTCGGAGATGAGGGATCCTTCCCTCTAGCACGGCGTTGGCTGACCGTCGTGACAGGAGCGCCACACGCCTACGAGCTGCGAGTTCTACGGAGGGAGTTCCGCGACTACCCTACTTCACTGGTATGTATGCTAAACACGATACAATTTTTTTTTGTTTTATGAAATATGTATGGAATGATGATGGGATATGATGATGCATGTTTGTGAATGCAGGTGGCATGGAGACCCTACGAGGAGATGACTGATGAGGGCCAGCCTTGGGTCGTAGCGGGCCGACCTCGCTTTGGGCATGAGCTTTGGGTTCATTGCCTGAACGAGATTGAGCCATTATGGCTTAGGCTGGTGATGAGGACCCTCGGCCTGCACCAGGAGTGGGTCGAGGTAGGAGAGCCCCGGGGGATAGGCAAGAAAACATGCTGTTGCACGAAGGTGATCGACTGGAGAGCCCGGTATCCTGACCAGTATGCCGACTGGCGGCGTGGCGGGACCCGAGTCACCTCACAGGCGACAGACAGCTCCGAGTACCTCCGACGCTACTGGGAGGTTTACGCCGGCCAACCCCAGATGAGGGTCTTAGGGGTACGTATGAATGCACTTATTTTTAATTTTATTTCTGCAAAATTATATGCCTATTATGCGACTGATATGTGTGATGAATGCAGGATGCGCGGGACATAGCGGCGATGGACATGCAGACCCACCTCCACAGCTTGGAGGCCCAGCTGTACCACACGGGCAGACCTAGAGACCCTGGTGAGTGTTTAAATTATCTACATGCAAATGATTTCCTGAATTATTGATGATTAGCCATTGACAATCTTAATGAATGCAGCATGCCCAGCAGGGAGCGGCGACGAGAGAGACGGGAGAAGCCTCCATCTCGATGGGACCTAGTGCAGAGACGACTGCACTAGCAGAGCAGTTAGCTGGAGCAGTGGCCCGGGCCGAGGCGGCAGAGCGCGACCTCGCCACACGGGTAAGCTTAAACTTTTGCATTTAATTTCACGTTATTATATGTTTGATGAAAATTTGTGCTTTACATACGGAGGAGCTCCGAGCCTCCCTCGCCTGCATCGAGGCAAGACAGCGCGCGATGACTACCCGGGTGAGTTAACAAAAAAATTTATTTCAGTTGCTTATTTCATGAATTATTGAATTACATGTGTAACTGATGATTTGTTTAATTGGTTGTAGACTTCCGAGTTACAGGCGGCCCTTACCCAGGCTGCCCTAGCTGGGACGGAGCTGACCATCGGGGAGCAGCGAGTCACGGAGCTGGAGAGGGCCTTGAGGCGGCAAGAGGAGCTACCTTAGGATGTAGTAGAGCTGAGAGTCACCCTCGAGATGGAGCACAGAGAGAATGCCCGGGAGCGAGAGGAGCGGGCAGCATGCGAGCGGGAGCTCGCAGACTTGAGGGCTCAGCTAGCCGTCACTCAGGAGCGGCTACGGGCGACCGAGGAGCGCCTCCAGCGAGGCCGAGACCTAGCGAGAGCTGCAGGGTACTCGTTCACGAGTTCCACTTTTGTAGCGGGTTCCTCCCTTCGACAGAGGAGCGAGGCAGAGGAGCAGGCTCGAGCTCCAGCTACTTCCCAGGGGTCCATGCCCCCTCCACGAGCGCCTCGTCGGGACGACGATAGTGAGGTAGAGAGTAGGAGAGAGGAGGGTGGAGGCGAGAGTTGAGAGAGACTTACTTGTACCCCTCCACCCTCACACCTGTACTCAGATATACATTGAAATATATATATGAAATTGAAAAAAAAAATTGTTACCTGAGTTACTTTGAGCACTTGTGGACTTGTGTACTCGCCTTTGCTTTCACTTTCTTTTCGTCCTTGTTTGTTCGTTCATGCCCTGCACCTATAGTTTACACTTAAACAAACAGATTAATTCATCTGTCCTGCTTGGCCCCTTGCTTAATGAGCAAAGGGATCGTCTCTTCTTTGGCTTTGTTGATGGGTCAAGGGGCCAAGCCTCTAATTAATAAAGGTGGATAATGAAAACATATAAGGAAATGCAACATGCAAGCAAGCAAATGTTGACTTTTTTAAAAAAAATAAAAGATACCCACACGAAGATGCGATCAAGCATATGAGATGACCAGCAGCAGGCTTGATTTTCTGTTGTTTTTATTATATATTTTTTTCTTTTTTCTTTTTTATATTTTCAAAATGACGCCCTCGCAAACGGGCACTGATTGTGAAATTGACGCCGAAGTGGGAGGCGTTTATTTAGAAAACCATTTTTTTTATTTTTATCATGCAAAATGACGACATAGACAAAGGCGTGAATTTATTAAATGACGCTGCTTTAAAAGGGCGTGAATTAAAAGATCAATTTTTATGTTTTTTCTTTTATTTGACAATGACGACCTCATAGAAGTCGTGAATTATGGAAATGACGCCTGCTTATGGAGGCGTCAATTAAGAAAACATTTTTTTCTTTTTCTTTTTCGAGACTTAGCATAGTTCAAGGGCTTTAAACATTACACAATCACCATCTTAAATTTATTAATCTTTCTTAAAAGATTTAACAAAGGGTCAACGTGCTTAGATACTTGTGATTTTACTCATATTCCCTTGCGGCCCATCTTTCTTATTCGGTCTTCGCCACACTTGAGCTTGTAACCTACCATGGAGGGGGAAGGGAAGAATAAGTTGAGGAAGCTTACAAGAGGTTTCCGTGAACAGGGAAACTTTCCTCCCCTGCCCTAATGCCCATTGGGATTCGATCTTTGGCTTAGGAAAATTTTGTTACTCTTTTTTCCCTTATTCATACATGCTTACGACCAGGGTTTTCCCTGCGGGGACTTTGCCCTCTTGACATACTTTTGGAGACTTTCTTTTTCTTTTCTTTTCTTTTCTTCAAACAGATAGAGACCTAATTGTACTTTGGCTTTAAGTTTTTCATTCCCTCTTGGGCCCTTACTTCCACCTACTAGGGCGGCGGGCAGGTTTGGTTAGTATTCCTTGACTCGTACTCCCTTTTGTGAGCCGAAGAGGGGAGAATAGGTAAGATTTGTACACTCTTAGTTTGGATCTGACTTTCCTCGAATTCTGGGCCGCTCGACTTTAAAAGCAAAGCGTGCAGTGTGTGCGGGAGTTGACCCCAAAGTTAAACCATCAAGACTGAAGAATGAATTAAGGATTTTGATTTTTCGGGCTCGCGACCTATGTACCGTACTAGTCTGCAAAGATCTTGATTTCCGTTTTGATTTGTTTTGATTTTCTTTTTCTTCCTTTTTTTGATTTTTATTTTCCTTTTTTTTTGTTTTTTTTCTTTCTTTTCCTGATTTTTTTAGGGGTAGTATTTCTTCAAATAAAGACCATTCCAGAGGTGAGCCAACTCTTCACCTTCAGCATTAATTAACTTGTAAGCATTGCCAGGATAAACATCTTTAATGATGAAGGGCCCTTCCCAGTTAGGTTGAAGTTTTGAACAAGGTCCTCCGGGTTTTACGAAGATTCTTTTAATTACCATTTCACCGACTTTAAATTTTCTCTGAATTACTTTCTTTTGGTAAAAAACGTGAAAGCCTATTTTGATAAATACGCGCATGCTCGGCGGTGGCCAAACGCTTCTTTTCTAGGAGTTCCAACTGAGCAAGGAGAGATTCACGACGCTCATCAATAGGGATCTCCTTGTCCAATTTGAAGTCTCGAGATTAAATGGCACCCAAGAGGGGGGGGGTGAATTGGGTGATAAAAATTTCTATCGAGATACACTCAAATATGCTATAACGTGGGGACACAGAAAAAAACAAGAGCAAGACAAAATATGCTTTTGATAAACCACAGGATTTAAGTGAAGAAGATCAAACAATCTAGATCTAAAGGATGCAAAATATCTAGATTCACAAGTATGCACAGAAGAGGGATAGGAGATATGGAGCAAACCACAAAGAGACAACGATTTTAAGGTGGTTCGGATGCCACAACGGCAACCTACGTCCACCACTCACCGACAGTGAGAAACCACACACTATCTTGTAAGGGGTTACAAGATCAAACACACACAACACACACTGGGAAGGAGAGTTCCCGCGAAGGTGTAAGAACACCTTAATACACACACAGCTACAACGGAGAACACACAAACACACATACACGGATCTAGGAAGATCCACACACACTGAAATGTTTAACGATTACAAGAACCACAGATGAAGCTTAAGAGAACAAAATGAATTTAGAACACAAGAGAAGAATCTTGATTTGCTCCTCCTTAATGGATGATTGGATGCTTTGGATGCAGCTTGAATCCTTGGGCTGATCTTCACTTGACTAGCCATCAAGTCCTCCTCTTCAACCTGCCTTAGAGAGGACCTAGTTTTTACCCCATCCTCCAAATTACCTATAATGTTGAGAGCTGGATGATCTTTAGAAATGTGGAGGAACTGGGCAAATCAGGATGCTGCACCTGTGGTTCTTGTAGTGTCTCAATTGTAGGATCCTCATCTTCCTCATTTTTGCTTGAGATTGTCTTCAATGGTTCATCCTTAGCTTTGACATTTGATAAGTTCTTAGGGTCTTCATCTGCATCCAAAGTGGAAGAAATTTGATTTGTGAGTTTCGAATCGGATTCATCAAAAATAACATGAGGGCTTTCTTCAACGACCAAAGTCCTTTTATTGAATAATCGGTAAGCTCTAGAATTGAGTGCATAACCTAGAAAAAATCCTTCATCACTCTTTTTATCAAACTTACCCAGGTTGGACTTACCATTGTTCAAGATGTAGCAAGGGCATCCAAAGGGTTTAAGATAGGAGATGTTTGGCTTCTTACCCTTGTAGAGCTCATATGGAGTTTTCTTCAGAATGGGCCTTACCATTGCCCTGTTGATGATGTAGCATGCTGTACTCACCACTTCAGCGTAAAAATATTTAGGTAGGGAATTCTCCCTAAGCATGGTCCGGGCCATGTCTATCAACGTTCTATTCTTCTTCTCTACTACTCCATTTTGCTGGGGCATCCTTGGTGATGAAAAATTATGTGTGTACCCCTGCTCTTCATAGAACATGCTGAATTCATGATTTTCAAATTCACCACCATGATCACTCTGGATTGTGGTGATGAGGTAGCCCTTTTCATTCTGGATTTTTCTGCAAAACACTTGAAACTCCATCAGGGCATCACTTTTGTTAGCTAAAAATAGCACCCATGTGAATTTGGAAAAATCATCAACAATCACAAAGCCATAAGATTTTCCTCCTAGGCTAGATATTCTAGTGGGACCAAAAAGATCAAGATGCAACAGTTCCAATGGCCTAGCGGATGAAACAATGTTTTTGTTTTTGAAGGAAATTCGTGTTTGCTTGCCTTTCGTGCAAGCTTCACAGATTCTATCACTTTCAAATTTTAATTTAGGTAGTCCATTCACCAGGTCATGCCTAGACAACTTAGAGATAACTCCAAAACTAGCATGACCTAACCTTCGGTGCCATAACCAAGCATTTTCATGATTGTTCGCAACCGAGCAAAGATCATCACAAGAAACATTGTCAATATCAAGAGTATAGACATTGTTATTTCTTTTTCCAAGAAATTTGATCTCATTAGTGTTAAGTAAGACATTCATACCATGCCCTTGGTGCTTATTTTAGTCCGTAGAAGGCCTTTTGGAGCTTGTACACATGTCGTGGATGCTTGGAATCTTCAAAGCCTGACGGCTGCTCTACAAAGACATCCTCTTTGATATAACCGTTAAGAAATGCAGATTTAACATCCATTTGAAATAGTTTAAAATTTAAAGAGCAAGCGTAGGACAGTAAGATCCAGACCTCTTCAAGTCTAGCAACCGGTGCAAAGGACTCATCAAAATAAATGCCCATCTCCTGGCTGTACCCCTTGGCCACAAGCCTGGCCTTATTCCTCATAATCAATCCCGCATCATTTAGCTTGTTTCTAAAAACCCAACGAGTTCCAATAGTAGGATGGTTCTTAGGACGCGGCACGAGAGTCCACACTTCGTTTCTTTCAAACTGGTGCAGCTCTTCATGCATGGCTTGAATCCAGGATTCATTTTGAAGAGCTTCATGAATGTCCTTGGGCTCTTCTTGTGAAAGTAAGTCCATCAAGACCTCCTCGGACCATGTTATGAATGGCATCCAAAGGGTTTAAGATAGGAGATGTTTGCCTTCTTACCCTTGTAGGGCTCATATGGAGTTTTCTTCAGAATGGGCCTTACCATTGCCATGTTGATGATGTAGCATGCTGCACTCACCGCTTCAGCCCAAAATATTTAGGTAGGGAATTCTCACTGAGCATGGTCCGGGCCATGTCTATCAACATTCTATTCTTCCTCTTCATTGTTATTTCTTTTTCCAAGAAATTTGATCTCATTAGTGTTCTTGTTCAAGACAATGCAGTGGGTTTCATCAAAAATAACTTTAAAACCCTTATCACACAGTTGGCTTATACTTAGCAAATTGTGATTCAGACCTCTTACCAAAAGTACATCTTCAATAAGAATTTCAAAATTCTTTACAATGTTGTTAATCCCAACGATTTTACCTTTGTCTTGACCTCCAAAGACAACTGGGCCTCCATCCTTATCTTGCAGTGTAGAGAACACTTTCTTGTCCCCTGTCATATGCCTTGAGCAGCCGCTGTTCAAGTACCATTTGCTCCCCCTGGCTTCAAGACATATCTGCAAGAAGAAAGATTCTCATGCAATTATTTTTGGTACCCAAACAAGTTTGGGTCCATAGGAGTTAGTCCAACTTCTTGCGGGTGTTCTCTTAATCCATGGGACATGATATTTAGGTGTGCTTTGTCTAAACCAACAGTTGGAAATCACATGACCAAATCTACCACAATGAAAGCAATTGACATGTGAGAAAGTTCTTTGATATCTATGTGGTTTGGGCTGAACATGTTGGGGTTTATAATTAGAACATGAAGCATGATTATAGTCCTTTTCATGAACAAAGGATGTGGTGATCTTATGCTCAAAAGATTTTTTGTTTTGAGGTGTGTACCCCAGGCCTTCCTTTTATATGTTGACTTTAACTCCCAATAAGTTATCCATGTTTTGTTTCCCTTTAACAAACCTAGTCAGGGTGGACTGAAGTTCAGCAACTTCTTCACCCAAAAACCCATTTCTCCTTTCGAGTTCTGAATTTGTGAATTTCAGAACTTCTTGTTCCTTTTTCAGATTTTCACACACTTTTTTCAACTTCAGCCATTTTGCATGAAATCTCCTCTTTGGTTCTTTCAATATCTGAAATAGTTTGCAACAAGCTTTCTCTTTCTTCAGTTACTTCAAACCATTCATGTTCCAATTTTTCAAACTTGGCAAAGATATCTTCATGTGACAGTTCATCAATTTTCTTTTTAAGAGTTTTATTTTCAGATCTGATTTTCTTGTATTTGGCATACAATTTTTCATATTCAGATTCCCATTGTTCATTTGAAATAAAATCAGGGTCCGAATTTACGTTGGTTGAGTCATCCTCGTGAGCCATGAGACATAAGCTCTCCACGAGCTCTTGTATCTCCTCCTCAGACGGTTCGTCCTCTTCATCGCTCCACGTAGCAACCATGGCTTTGGGCTTTCTAAAATTATCCTTTTTGAATTTCTTCTTCAGGTCTGGGCATTCTCCCCTCATATGCCTTGGCCTTTTGCATTCGTAGCATATGATGCTACTCGGCTTGCTCGACTCTCCCCTGGTTTGAGTGGGCTTCCTTTGCCCTTTTCTAAAGTTTCCCTAAAAGTTTCTCTTCTTCCTTAGAAATCTCCTCACTTGACGAGTTATCATCGTCAATTCTTGCTCTTCATTACTTCTGTCACTTGATTCACCTTCTTGTAATTCGCCATCGGAGTGATGAGCTTTCAGTCCAATGACCTTTTTCTTCTTGATGTCTTCATCAACTGTTCTCCTTATATTTATCTCATAGGTCATGAGTGACCCAATGAGTTCAGCCAAGGTGAGAGTAGATAGGTTCTTTGAGTCTTCAAATACCGTGGCCTTTGTGTCCCAAGCCGACGGTAGGGACCTTAACACTTTCCTTACAAGGTCAGAATTTGAGTATTCATTCCCAAGACTCTTGAGACCATTTGTGATCTCTGTTAACCTTGCAAACATCTCAGAGATGGTTTCTTCAGGTTTCATCTTAAATAACTCATTGTCAGTGACTAGGAGGTTTGCCTTGGTTTCCTTGACTTCTGAAGTTCCCTCATATATGAGTCGCAGCTTGTCCCACATTTCTTTGGCCGAGCTGCACATAGAGACATGAGAGAATTCATTAGGGTGTATAGCACATTGCATGATATTCATGGCATTATAATTAGCAGTGCATTTCTTAATTTCCTCAGGTGTCCATTTATCTTCATCATCACCTAGTTTATGAGGACCCTTGCCACAACTCTCCAAACTTCATACTCTTGAGCCCTCAGAAAGACATGCATTCTGTTTTTCCAGTACGAGTAGTTTGAACCGTCAAAGTAGGGAGGACGGTTGATGGAGTGACCCTCGGGCATCATACCCTTGTTTGCCATTTAACCGGATCTTACTCTAGATCGTTAGATCTGAAAGGGAAGAGCATTGGCTCTGATACCAATTGAAGTCCCGAGATTAAATGGCAAATAGAGGGGGGTGAATTGCGTGATAAAAATTTCTATCGAGATAGACTCAAATATGCAATAATGTGGGGACACAGAAGAAAACAAGAGCAAGACAAAATATGCTTTTGATAAACCGTGGGATTTAAGTGAAGAAGATCAAACAATCTTGATCTAAAGGATACAAAATATCTAGATTCACAAGTATGCACAGAAGAGGGATAGGAGATATGGAGCAAACCACAAAGAGACAACGATTTTAAGGTGGTTCGGATGCCACAACAGCAACCTACGTCCACCCCTCACCGACAGTGAGGAACCACACACTATCTTGTAAGGAGTTACAAGATCAAACACACACAACACACACTTAGAAGGAGAGTTCCCGCGAAGGTGTAAGAACACCTTAATACACACACATCTACAACGGAGAACACACAAACATACACACACGGATCTAGGAAGATCCACACACACTGAAATGTTTAACGATTACAAGAACCACAGATGAAGCTTAAGAGAACAAAATGAATTTAGAACACAAGAGAAGAATCTTGATTTGCTTCCCCTTAATAGATGATTGGATGCTTTGGATGCAGCTTGAGTCCTTGGGCTGATCTTCACTTGACTGGATGAAGAGGGATGAAGAAATCTTCTCGGAGCACTGTTCATGTCTACAGTGCTATCTCCTTTCCTTCCCCTTTGGTAGCCTCCTTGATCCCCCTTTCAGCATTTGGGTTTTCTTAACCCTCTTGCATGAGTTATATAGATTTTGAATGGTCCATGGACTCCCCCAGACCAGATCCACAATTTCTGGAGAGTTTGGTTGCTTAGGGATTAAACAATACCAAGAGGAATGGCTTTTCTCGAAGTGACAAAAAGTCAACAATTGTTGGCAGCTCGGGGCTGGCGGTCGACCTACAGGGTCTGGCGATCGACCGCCACTGGGAAACCTGCAGGTGGCCGGTCCCTAGGAATTCCGGTCGACCGGGATTGGTGGGGCGGTCGACCGCCACTGTGACAGACTGTATAGAATTGCATTCTGTTATTTCAGATCGACTGGAGTCATGCTGGAGGTCGACCGGTCCGTCAAAAACTGGAAAAATGAAGAGTTTTGCCCAGAGAACCATATCCACAAGATCGGGGCATGAATTGGATGCATGTTTCTAAGTAATTTCAAGTTCATTTGAGATCTTAGGAAACCATTCGGAATGCTAAAACCTTAAGCAAAAACATGAAGAGATCCAACCTTGAAAACTTATGAAAATCACTTAGGTCAATAGTTCCAAACATGTGAGCCACCATATGTCCTTGGTTTTGTTATCATCAAAAAACACCGAGATATATAAACAACACAATTGTACTCTAAGGGAAGGTATAAGAATCCCATAAGGGACTACCGCGTCCATTCCATAAGTAAGGGCAAAAGGGGTCTGCCCGGTAGAGGTACTAATGGAAGTGCAATAGGCCCAAAGAGCTTCAACCAATTTTTCTTGCCAATCCGCAAATTTAGTAGCCTCACATGTTTTCTTAATAACCTTGATCAAGGTTTTGTTAGTTGCCTCTGCTTGGCCATTGCCCTGTGGATAGTAAGGAGATGAATGATGTAATGCAATGTTATACCTGTTGTAGAGGCCCTGAAGCTCCTGAGAGATGAATTGTGGCCCATTATCGGTGACGATGGTACTCGGGATGCCGAACCTTGCAATGATGTTCTTCAATATAAATTTGTAGATGGTTGACGCTTTTATCTCCACGTAAGCTTCCGCCTCCACCCACTTGGTGAAGTACTCCGTGGCCATGAGTATAAAAGACTTTAGTTTTGTGAGTAGGTTCGGATCAGCAAGGGGTCCAATGATATCGAAAGCCCACATGGAGAAAGGTCATGGGGAAGACATGGGATGGAGTGAAGAAGCAGGAGAGTGAATTTTATCGGCGTGCAGTTGGCACTTAACACACCTTTGAACATAGATGGAACAATCCTCTTCTAGAGTGGGCCAATAGAAACCTAATCTAAGGATCTTCTTAGCGAGCATCTGGCTATTGACATGACCACCACACACTCCTGAATGCGCCTCTTCCACGACTTTCCAAGATTCATCATCATCTAGGCACCTTAATAAAACTCCGGTGAGACTTCTTCTGTAGAGCACACCTCCAACCAGGGTGTATCGCTGAGCAACTCTTCGAATGACTTTCTTTTCTTCAACCGTGGCCTCTTCAGGATAGGATTGATCTTGGCAATACTTGGCAATCTCGTAATGCCACGGTTTTTCTTCATCGTCCAATTCTTCCTCTAAATCCAATAGCATGACCTCCTTATTCTCAATGATTCCACCTTGCTTAACCTTCCTGAGCACCTCCTCCTTAACACTAAGGAAAGTTGGGTCCTTAATAGCTGGAGTGAGCCTCTTGTGAATAATGATAGAATGGGAATCCCTTTCGGGAAGGAAAGCCAAGGAAGATGCAAGAGAAGCGAGAGTATCAGCTAAAATATTATGTTCGCGAGGAACGTAAACGAAGATTAATTTAGTGAAAAGCTTGGTATAAGCAGAAGTCAATTCCTGATAAGGTTTGAGCTTAGGATCAAGCGTACGACATTTGGCAAGCACTTGGCGAAGAATAAGCTGACTATCACCTACAATTCACAATTGGGTAACACCAAATTGATGAGTGGCCTCCAGTCCGGCCAGAAAAGCCTCATACTCAGCTATATTATTTGTAACTGGAAATGCAAGCTAAGAGGCGAGTGGAATAGTGATACCCTCCGGTGATAGAAGAACAATGCCAATCCCTTTTCCTTTTGAATTCAAAGCTCCGTCAAAATGTAACGTCCACATCGAATCAGTTTGATTGACAGACATTAGTTCCTCATCTGGAAACTCTGAGCGAACTTGGTCAAATCTAGGGAGAGGGTGATGAGCAAGATGTTCTGCTATGGCATAGCCTTTAATCGCCTTTTGCTGAATGTAGATGATATCAAATTAACAAAGGAAGCTTTGCCATCATGCTAATCGATCAGTGAGAACGGATTTTTCAAGAAGGAATTTGATTGGATTCATACGGGCAATGAGATGAACTTCGTGAGCTAAGAAATAATGCTTGAGTTTCGGAACTATCCAGACTAAAGAAGCACACGTCTTTTCTATAGCTGAGTATCTCTGCTCACAGGGGTTGAGAAGCTTTGAAAAATAGTAGGCTGCCATTTCTTTTCCTTCTTCATCAACTTGGGCTAAGACAGCGCCTACAGAGTCATCCAGGACGAAATGTAGAGAACCAGTGGTTTGCCTGGAACTGGCTGCCTCAGGACAGGAGGATTCGAGAGATAATCCTTCAATCCGTCAAAAGCTGCTTGACATTTGTCATCCCAAATAAACTTGACTCCCGGCTTAGTAAGCTCGTAGAACGGCCTACATCTTTGTGAATGCTGGGAGACAAATCGGCGAATAAATTACAACCTCCCGATCAAACCTCGGACTTCTTTTAAATTCCTGGGAGGAGGCATTTCCCTTATGGCCTTCGCCTTGTTGGGATCAATCTCAATACCCCTCTTGCTTACGATGAATCCAAACAATTTTCCTGATGAAACACCAAACACGCACTTCTTGGGATTCATTTTCAGCTGATACTCCTGTGCTCTTTGCAAGACTTTGGTTAGAACCCCAGTATGCTCAATCCTTGTTCTTGATTTTACTACCAGGTCATCAACGTACACCTCTATATAAATGTGGATCATATCATGAAAAATTGCCATCATAGCCCTTTGATAGGTGGCTCCAGCATTCTTAAGTCCAAAGGGCATGACCACATAACAATAAGTTCCCCATGGTGTAGTGAACGATATTTTCTCTTGATCTTCCTCAGCCAGGAGAATCTGATTGTAACCTGAAAAGCCATCTATAAAGGAGAGATTCTCATATCCTGCCGTATTGTCGATCAAAACATCAATATGAGGGAGGGGGAAGTCTTCTTTAGGACACGCGCGGTTGAGGTCCCAAAAGTCTATACAAATTCGCACCTTTCCATCTTTCTTCAGGACTGGGACGATGTTAGCCACCCAATTGGGATAGAGGACAACTCTAACGAATCTAGCCTTATGAAGCTTATCGACCTCTTCTTTCATTTTTAATGCCATATTAGGGTGGAAACGTCTCAACCGCTGTTTGACTGGAATGGACCCTGGCTTAAGCGTAAGTCGATGTTCAACAAGCGTAGGGTCTAGTCCAGGCATATCTTCATAACTCCACACGAATGTGTCCTTATATGCAGAACCAAAATGAGCGTCTTCTCTTCGGAGGGTGGCAAATTCTTACTAATGAGGACAATCCTAGGGTCTTCTTCAGTACCCAGATTTGTTTCTTTAGTAGGCTCTTCTACTGAGGCTGATGGTTCATCGAATCTTCTCATGCCACTAGCAAAAGCATCAGCCTCGTCCTCATATTCTTCATAACCTTCATCCCTCTCTTTAATAGGGTCTTCATCATTTATGATCTCATAAACACCAAAACCCTCATTAAAAGCACAAGTATCTTCATATTCTACTTCTGGTAGGATAATCGGATTCTCCACAAACTCGGGAATGGCTAGACATGCTTGGCATCTGATGGCTAACTCTAACAAGAATCTACGGGGAATCTGCTTACCCTTGGATTTCTTATGTGAAGCTACCCCATGAGTCTTAAAACTAGGAGAGTAAGAGCAACTAGCATGATCACTAGAATTCAAAGACGAAGGAGGTGAGGAAAAGATGGGTACAGAAGGAGATACAGATGAAAACCCCTCACCGGATGGGTAGGGAAGGTCCCCTAATGAATCCTGGAAGGGCGGCCCCTGGGTCGGGACACACTCAGGAAGAACATAGGAGGTCTCCTCAATGGAGATGAAAGATTGGAAAGTTTTAATTTTGGCATTTTTTTTTGTTTCATTTTCAAGAAGACAATGAGAGGGAGGAATATGAGGTGGTGTTAAAGTTGACAGATTCATGAAAGGTTGAGTAAATGATGACCCACGCGGGAGTGTGTGGGAAAGTTTAGAGAATTGCTCGAGGAGCAAGGGAGGACTCAGAGGAGAAATTTGAAATGAATCGGGAGAAAAGGTTATCAAGACCGTAGGCGGTCTAGGTACTTCTGAGAAAAATATTTGATTGAACAAACAGATAGCAATCATTGGATGAATGGACTTAATAGAGAAAAGGCCGGCCCATAGGCTATTCACGTTGTAACCTTCCTCGAATGGCACATCAGGCTCCCCAGTATCTGTGTAATTGCTTAGGAGCTGCCTTTTATCAGTGATTGCTACTGGCTTTTCACTTAATTCGTGAATTAGTGGCGGACATTCCGGATCAGTTGGCATAAACAACCAACTTAGAGCAACAGTGATATCATTCTTGTCAAACCATCTATACCAGTCACATTCGGGGTCATCCATCTTTCTTCTTTTATTTGACCGCAAAGACTCGAAAGCTTTGTATGTAACCATTGGGGCTATGTGGCGGGCAAACTACCGTGCATATACATCTTGACAATCCATCATGGAAGTGACTAGAGTGGTTCGCTCATCATTATGAATGCCTCCTTTCATGAAGTGCGTTTGTAGAGTCCATGTAAGAGGCTGCCGATCCGTCTTAAGAGTGGAAGTCATAATGGCCCATGGCTCACTCTCATCTTTGCCTAGCCCTTTGTACCCTAGGCCACCTCGGTGGATCACTTTTTGATGCCTGACGGGCTTGACTCTCCCTTGAAAGTTAACACCTAGGCCTTTACCAGTTCTATACCCCATTTTCATCAGAATATTCCATCCTGGCGTGCTCATCAAACCTTTTTCTTACCTTTGGATGGCTGTGGTGGCATTTGAGTAGTAGGAGAGGTTGAAGGAGACGGCCTTACCAAGTCTTGCCGCAGATCGGCAACATCCAAGACTGAGAGCAAAGGCCTATTGGAAGGCCACATAGAGGGCACTGATGTTGCGGAATGTATATCTTCTGTCGACAAAATGGGCATACTAGTAACTTTAATAATGCACCCTTTATGTGGAAATTTTATGCATTGATGATTTGTTGAAGGCACAACATCAAGCTCTTGAATGTACGGGCGACCCAAAATGCCATTGAATGTCGGGTCCATGTCCAGAATATGGAAATCTGCTGTGACTGAAACTGGACCCAAACCAACTTTTAGAGTGATCATCCCTAAAGGCGGCTTCCTGGTATTGTCATAGGCTGTAACAGTGATTGTAGACGGCCAGATTTGGCTCTCCGGAATGCCACACATTTTTACAGTACTTGGTGGCAAAACATTAATGGATGCCCCAGTATCCACCAAACATTGTTTCACTGCCACTTTATTAATGTCAATGGTAATGCACAGTGCATATTTTCTAGCTGGCTGTGGAGCCAATTCATGTTCATAGAAAGTGATGGCCGGTTGATTGTTGGCTGGACTTAAAACTGTAGTGACCTGTTCAACTGGGATATCTTCATTTACCATTACTTTCTGCAGATATTGCTTCAAGGCCAGCTGATGTGTAGTAGATCTTTTGATCAATTCCAGAATAGAAATTCGGGCTGGTGTTCTGTCAAAATGTTTTAGTAAATCATACTCCGTGCCCGGTGCAGACTCTTGTTCCTATTCTCCTTGTTCTTGTATTGGCTCCTGCTCCCGCTGGGGAAACACTCGATGGAACATCCGTCCACTACGGAGCACCATTATTTTTGGAGCCTCTGTCGGGCTTAGAGTGGATGAAGGAGGAGAGGAGGTAGAGGGAACGGTATGTGGTGTGTTGGGTGCTAGTGCAGGTTTGGCAGGAGGAGGGGTTCTTATAAGAGGCCTTGGTGGCTAGGGATTATCGGAATGTGATGACGGGGATCGAGTGACAAAAAGGGGCCTTGGAAGCATGATGGTGGACGGAGTAGATTGTGGCGAAACAGGAGGGGTGATGATTGCCGGCGAGGGGCGGATAAGGGGAGGCCTATTTGGTGGAGGGTTTTGGGGTGAAGGAGAACTCGTGGGTTGGCGTAAAAGAAGAGGCCGTGAAGGAGTAGGGTTAATGTTGAATGGCCCTGGAGTGCTGGAACGTATAAGGGGACGTGGTGGTTGAGAAAGGGGGACATGTTGAAGCCTTCTTAGCAATTGTGGTGGTTGCGGTTGACTGGAGTTTTGATTAATAGCCCCGACAGAGGCATTTTCCTTATGCCAATCATGCCCTCTCTCCACTTCATGGATCAAGGTGACAAGGTTTACTTGTTGATTTTGAACCGGGTGCTCTGGTAGCGGATTATTGACAATCCCCATATTCGGCGGGGCTGCAGGAACCTGCTGTTGCTGGGGAACTTGTTGTTGCTGAACTTGCTGCGGGTACTGCTGAGCCAATGGTTGCCGAGGAGGCCTTCGAGCCTTTAGAGTAGCAATAACCCTCCTCATCTCATCCCAATCAATATCACCTTGATCATTCATATCATGTATGTAATCCTTGAAGTGAAAATAATGATCGATGTTGTGTTCCGGCTGCTGATGGAAGACGCAATATCTGGAGGTGTCTACATGTTGCGGCCATATTGTCCTTTCTTTAGGCAAGGTGAGCAGGTTGGCGGCCATGAGGGCATTGAAAATATCTAATAGGCGTTTGGGTAGGGGAGAGTATTGCGCCCTTCGGGGACCCAATGGCCTTCTTGATTGTTGCAGTTGTTGTGGTGTATAATTGCCCGGTGGGGGCATTTGGTGGTACTGTGCGGGTTGGTTTTGTGGAGCAAAGTGGGGTTGTTGTTGAGGAGGTGGAAGAGGCCGTAAGGTCTGAGGAGGGTTATTGTTTGGCTGGTGGACTTGGTTCTGGAAGGCGGGCTGTTGTGATGATGGTCCTTGGTTTGGAGGGTGGCGGAAGGGTGTGGAATTGCCGAACGCGCTCACCTGCTCATTAGTAAAAGTGCCTTCAGTGGTAGCACAAGTATTGCCAATATTAACGTTCCTCTTTATTACCTTTGGCCTTGGTTCAAACATGCCCATAATAGGTGAATCTTTCATCTGAGTCTGTATATACCTAGCTCTTTCATAGAGCTCTTCCATAGTGCTCAACTTGTTCATGGCTAAAATATGATGGAACTGCGGAGTGGAGTTTGATATATATAATCATCTTCACTTGCTCCGTTTCTGACTGTGTGTCTTTTAATTTTTCGGCCATAGCTCTCCACCTATCAGCAAATAAAACGAAGTCCTCCTCGGGCTTCATCTTTTCGGCAACCAGGTCAATAACAGACAAAGAGGGACCCACACGGTCCTTGTACTTCTGCAGAAACTTTCGTTGAACTACATCAAAATCACCGGCATCTACCGGCTCCAGGGAATAAAACCATTCTAGTGCCGGTCCATCCAAAGACCGCCTAAAGAGATAAGCCAGAGAAGCCTTGTTATATTGCCAGAATGATGCCTCATATAAGAAGTCTTTCACGTGGATGTGCGGATTACCCGTTCCATTGTACCATCGAAAATTCGGAATTTCAGACGGGGGTAGGTGAAAAATTGGCATAGGAGGGAGCATAATTTCAGGAGCGACCTTGGATACAGTAACCTTCTTAAGCTGTTCCTCCATACTAGCGATCTTTTGGAGGAGTATAGCATGGTTATCAGACTCGGCTGGGGCCGGACGAGAAGAGTATTGGTTTGTCATAGGCCTTCTCAAAATTTGAGAAACATGAGGTTGTTGAGGCCTAGCCATGGAGTGACTTGCCGGTTGGGCCGACATAGTCATAACAGGAGTTGATGGGCACAAGGGCACCCTTGGTGCGACCGTTGGGTCGTTGGGAGAACTAGCAGAGTGGCCACCCATGGCCTTGGGAGGGTTAGAAGATGACGAAATAGACTTTACCTTTAGAACGGCCTGGGCCGCCTGGCGTTGGGAGTCATCCAGCTGAGCAAGAGCTTTGAGAAATTCGTTGAAGTTGAAGGAAGGGGAAGCGTCCCCTGAAGTATTTTGAGTGGTAGTTTGAGCTTGGGAAGAAGGCTCAACCTCCAAAGAAGTGGTGTCCACCATGTGGACTTGAGTGGGAGAAGAAGTGTAGTTTCCCTCATGGTAGACAGGATCCTGAGAGGGAATCTCATAGAACGGGTTAGAGTGACCCTCCTCATAACCATCATAAGTATACCCGTAGTTGGCCATATTGATGATTTTACTTGAATGGAGTTTCATGCTTAAGGAAGAAGAACTAAATTTCCAACAAACAAGTATACCCAAGAGATATCACCTTAACAAAATAAACACCCAAGTTGTAATGAGTCCAAAATTTTAAGGTTTTCTTTGAGATTAAGGTGAATTTTACAATAAGTTCTCTCTTTTGAACGTGGATCCTAGTTGAAAATTTGGGTATAATCTCTGGGTATCTAGGTTCTTTCTCTCTCCTTACCAACGTATGGGTCAACTATGCTCCGGGTGCTTCAATGGTACAACCTGCCCAGCATCCGTGAGGGAATCCACGGGTGCGGGGACTTACGGAGGCTTGGTTCAGGAATTTCTGATCCAATGAGACGGAATGCTCAAAGCAGGGTCCTTCTTTCACCAAGAGAGGGTGTGAGTCCAAAAAGTGTGGGGAGAGGAGGTCTCCCAAACCGAATGCCCTAGATGCAGCCTAATACAGGCAATAGCAAGCACATGATATCCAAGTCAATCAAATGAATGAACAGCAGTAAGCAGTAAACGGGGGTTCTGTGGGCGCAGAACAAAAAAGAGAATGACGACCTGGATAAGGTCGCTAAATAAACCAGAGACGACTGAGTGTCAGCCGCTAATCACAATGAATGATACAAACAGATAGCAATCAGACTAAAATAGCATCTTAAGGTGAGGTGCTGCCTATGGAAATGACGCCCATTCACAGGGACGTCAGATAGCAATAATTGAACTTAAAAGGATGAATAAAAGCAATGACAAGAAAAATGACGCCTTTCAGTAAGGCGCTGTACCAGTGGAAGACGCCTCTTTCAGGGGCGTCAAAATTTAGTAATAAGAAATGTGATGCCTTGGTGTAAGATGTTATATTTGTAAATGATGCCTATGTGAGGGGCGTTAATTATAAAATGATGAAAATGTTCGCAATAAAAAAGAAACAGCGCCTGTATGAACAGTCGCTGTATGTAAAGATGACCGCGGTCTGAGGGTCGTTATTCAGTTCCAGAGAACCGATGGCCCTGATCACAAACAGAAATCAATCTTTCCTCTAATAAAAATGATATGGACACCACGCAATTTGGCTAATCTAGTGGAAGGTGTGCACGTGGTGCACAAAAGGAGTGTGCTACGAGGAGCACGAAGGAGGGGCACGCGAAGGCGCCAAAGGGAGGGGCACGCGAGGGCGCCGAAGGAGGGGCGCGCGAGGGCGCCAAAGGGAGGAGCACGCGAGGGCGCCAAAGGGAGGGGTAATCAAACTAAAACAAAAAGAAGTCCCACCGTGATCGCCAATTTATGAACGTGTCACATAGACATCTTTCTAAAGAGAGACAAATAATATGATGATGATGATTATTGAAGAATGAAGAATTGTGCTAAAATAAGTGGAAAAAAAGAAAAGGGTAAGAGCATGAGATGCTCTATGGAAGGTGATCGTCAGAGGGGTTACCTCAAAACATCAAAGGAGTGATCGCATGTACCTTGTGTTGAGCGGGTGAGATTGGGAATTCTTCCTTCCTCCTTCTACCAGCCGGCCGATGAAGGGGGTTTGTGGCTTGATTACCCTTGCAAGAAAACACACAAAGTAAACAAAGGTATGGATTAGCCAAAGTGTGTAGTATCAACGCTCTAAAAGTATGAAATCAATCAAATTAAGCATGAACAAACACCTTGTGTGTTTTTTTTTAAACCCCTAAGAGGAGTAACAAGGTATGGGATGATGGATGATATGCAAAACAAGATATAGTATG
The DNA here is from genome assembly GCA_022559845.1 of Amorphophallus konjac. Classification (NCBI taxonomy): domain Eukaryota; kingdom Viridiplantae; phylum Streptophyta; class Magnoliopsida; order Alismatales; family Araceae; genus Amorphophallus; species Amorphophallus konjac. The sequence goes on from CM040127.1 coordinate 202,788,908, forward strand.
ATGCAAAGCAATATTAACGTGTTGGGAAGATCTCTAATAGAACAACTAGAGAGTGATGAATGTTATAATAAAAATAAACGCTAAAGAAAGAGTGTCCTTTCTGCTGTGTGTGCAGTAGTAAAGGGAAGAAAGAACAAAAGCTTCAACTGCTGTTGTTGCGGCAGGATGACGAAAACACAATGGAAACACCGCTTGTAGGGGAAGAACACCAGGGGAAGGAGCTTTGGAAGAAGATTAAACCTGCAAAACAAACGAACACTCTTCTCTCTTTGATCTGTTTTCTCTATTTTCTTCTTCTTTTTTTTCTTTTTTGCTCTCCTCCTCCTCGCGCGAGGAAGATCCAAGGGGGTATTTATATGGTAAAAATCCTTGCATTAATGGGATTAAAACAAGGCAATGAATCTCTAATAGGGAACCCTATTCCCAATCGAACATAAGGTGCAAAATGGGGAAAGGATTACTACTGGAAAGAAGCAGGTAAAAGGGAGACGGAAGTGAAAATGACGACCTATGTAGGGGCGTCAATTGAAATGACGACAGTCTCGACGTCGTCAATTCCTGAACTTAATTATAGAAATGAAGGACTTTCCTTATTTAAAATTCTGAAATGACGCATGTTTGAATGGGCGTTAAATAATCAACGCCCCTCCTAAGGACGTCAATTCTTTGAGTTTTATTTTTATTAGAATCAGGAATTGACGGCTGTTTGAGCAGTCATCCATTAATGGAACACGCCCCTCCTTAGGCCGTTAATTAAATGACGCCTTCCCCACAGGCGTTAATTTTAATTATTACACTAAAAAGCCAAGAAATCACAATTAAATATGGAGATATTAGAAAAACTTCATATTAAGCCAATATTGAAGTCCACTTTGGGGCGTCACATGGTGACATGAAATTTACTCAACATAGCATCGATTTTGGCGTGTCTACAACGACTTGTCAAAATCCATTAAAGAACTTCAGGCTTCAGTAATGGACAGGATTGCAGCCCCAGGCTTTGCATGTTAAAGAACTCCATATCCAAGGGGGAGTTCTAGCTCTGCACCACCCAGGGACCGGGGAGGCTACAGGGGTCCTTATGGTCACTAATTTCTAAGACTTCCCCAGATTCTTTTTGATAATGACAAAGGGGGAGAATTTCTAGTGATCATATATGATAGATTGATGTTGATGCTAATTCTGATGTTGATTCTGATATGATGCTGCTGATGACAGTTTATGCTTTGGGAAAAGATGCTGATGCTGATTCTGATGTGCTGATATTCTGTAAAAATGTTCTGAATATATTTGTCTGTGTAAATAGCGACTTAATCAAAACTCAGTTTGAATTTTCTTCTTGTACACAGAAATGTTAGTTTGCATATGTAGTTGTTCATACTTCATGCATAGTGCTGCAAATGTCATTCTTGATGTGCATGTCAGACAAAACTCTTGTGAATGGTATCAACAACTTGTGCTCATACTTGATTGAATACTCAGAATTGATTAACTTGGCTAGTCAATTCATTGACTTGTTTAATCATACATGACTCATAGTGTTGTCATCATCAAAAAGGGGGAGATTGTTAGAACTCTGATTTTGATAATGATAGTCAATGAATCATGCTAAGAATGAAATAAATAGACACTTTAATCAAATCTATTGAATGTCCTTGTATTTCAACACAAGTTGTTTAATAATCATTCAAGAGTTCATTTAGGTCGATGCAATTTTTGTTCTACATATAATAAGGTTGGTGCAATGTTTGTTCTGCACATGTTTAAGTCGGTGCATGTATGCATTTCTTGAATAAGGTCCATGCATTTCTTTGTTGAAGTCGGTGCACTCTTCAATGCTTAGCTCGCTTATGTTCCAGGTCGCTGCAATCCTCTGTAGCGCACTTAGTTTAGGTCGGTGCACACCGTGTGTCAATAGCATTTTAGTCGGTGCATATAGGTTCATTCTGCATACAACGTTTGTGCACTTCTTGCTGTGCCTTAATGAGATCAGTGCAACATTGCTTTGTTGCGTGAAGTAAGTCGGTGCATGACGTGGATAGTTAGTGCATAAAGTCTGTGCATTATAGATTCATCCGCATGACAAGGTTGGTGCAATTGTTCCTTGCGCATTCAGGAGTCGGTGCATGCTCTGCGTCGCACACTACCCGAGTCGGTGCAACTCTCACGGTTGTATGCCCAGGTTAGTGCATTATTTTCTTGTGGTAAAATAAAGTCTGTGCACATCTTGCATTAGGCCAAACTGAGTCTGAGCATAAGTTGGTTTGTGCATAACTGCATCAGTGCAAACCTCTCTTATGCGCACAAAAGGCATGTTCATGTTTCCCCTCGCACATAACCAGGTTTGCTCAACCCTTTGTAGCACAGCTATGAAACTCGGTGCAATCCTTATTCCTTGCACATGCAAGATTTGTGCATAATAGCTTATGGCATATTGTGTCAGTGCAACGTTTGTATTCTGTACACATGAAGTTGGTGCATCCTTATTTTATGCTACATGATGTCTGCGCACTAACCTGGGCATACAACCGTGAGAGTTGCACCGACTCGAGTAGTGTGTGACATACAGCATGCACCGACTCTTGAATGCGCAAGGAACAATTACACCAACCTTGTCATGCAGATGAATCTATAATGCACAGACTTTATGCACTAACTACCCACGTCATGCACCGACTTACTTCATGCAACAAAGCCATGTTGCACTGATCTCATTAAGGCACAACAAGAAGTGCACAGACGTTGTATGCAGAATGAACCTATATGCACCGACTACAATGCTATTGACACATGGTGTGCACCGACCTAAACTAAGTGTGCTATAGAGGATTGCAGTGACTTGGAACATAAGCGAGCTAAGCATTGAAGAGTGCACCGACTTCAACAAAGAACTGCATGAACCTTATTCAAGAAATGCATACATGCACCGACTTCAACATGTGTAGAACAAACATTGCACCAACCTTATTATATGTAGAACAAAAATTGCATCGACCTAAATGAACTCTTGAATGATTATTAAACAACTTGTGTTGAAATACAAGGACATTCAATAGATTTGATTAAAGTGTCTATTTATTTCATTCTTAGCATGATTCATAGATTGTCATTATCAAAACTAGAGTTCCAACACCCTCTACTTCTCCATCCACTTCCACCCACGGAGCGGGTGTGCATTACCTCTGGTGCCCCTTGGGTCTGGTCCCCGGGGAGACAATGAGCTAAGTCATGATGATTCTATGTCGGTTATGCATTTCAAGTTTCAAGAGTTTATCTATCGGATGCCGATACGCGTCCTGGTCTCTGGCTACTTTGGGACTGATGAGCCTCTACCTCCAAAGACGGTTGCTATCGGATGCTGATACGCGTCCTGGTCTCTGGCTACTTTGGGACTGATGAGCCTCTACCTCCAAAGACGGTTGTCAAGAAGAGTTCCCTTGCAGTGGTACTAGTTTCTTCAAGAGCGAGACTGGTGGCAATCTCTTTGCTCACCGGAGGACTCACCGTTGAAGCTGTTATTACTTCTCGCTCCATTGTTGTTCAATTCATTGGCCAAGATGGGTTCTCTACCCGCATTGTGCTAACTAATACGATCGCCAAAAGTTTGATGCATTATCTATTCAAGGGGCAATTGGCCGTATCTTCTACATTTTTGAAGGACATTCTGCACATTCTATGTAATCTACCTCGGTTTATCAGCAAGCCGGCCACGTCAACGCCGCGCATTACTCTCCCTCAGTTCCGTCCTGCCCTTTTATCAAGTGGGTTGTACTTCAAGTCTGATTTTTGAGTAGGGTTGCCAGATCTCCACATTCTCGTGTCTAGGGACAGAACTCCAAGGTTTCATGATGCTCATCCATCTAAGGAGTTCACTGTTCAAGAATGTCCACATATTGTTAGCACTGAATGTCTAGAGGCAATTGCCACGATGAAGCTGCATGTTCATGATCGGGCTAGGCTTAGATGTCAGTTGAATGTCTGTCGATGGATGAGCATCCCTCGTTAAGGCACAATTGCCCCGACTAAAGCCCTCATCTTTATCTATGTGCCTTAACGAGGGAGTTCTAGCCCTAGTCTCTCTTCCTTTTTAATCCTTCTTCGTCCAGTTTAATGTCTGTCGCTCCTCCGTGTAGAGGAATCTTCAAGCCTTACTGTCCTCTCCCACTTTGTCCTGTCAAGTGAGGAAAACAAAGCTCGTGCTGCTCGAAACTTGATGATAAAGATCGCTTCAAGATGCTACTTCCATGCTATGGATTTGTAAGGTACCTTTTATTTTGTGCAAGAATATGCTTTCATTTTCATTATTTCTATTATTCCTGTGCATTGTTAAAATAATGTTGTTTCCTCAATGTGGTTTGAGTGGCTTTAGTTCAATTTAGTCAAATTTAGCAAAATGAGTTCGCTTCTGCAGAATTCTTAGGCTGGTGATAGCTCCACGCTGGGAGTCTAGTTTCTTTCCTCGATTGTTGAGGGTGATCTCTTGGGTATGGATTTTTCACACACTACATGGCAAGCCATAGCTGATCTCTCTGAGCAACACCGTTGCTGCTTTGGCCATACTTTGGGTATGCACAAAGGCTTTTCTTTTCTTGATGGAGGCATCACCCACGACTCCCTTTGGCTCGGGTCCACTTCTTCACACTCGGGAGCTGGTTGAGTTTGGGCCTCACTCTATAAAGGCCCCTTATCCATTTTGTAGCTTTCCTTTGAGTCATTTTAATGTATTTCCATTTTATTTGAGTCATTTCCCTTGGTCTAGCACTTATTTTTCTATGTTCTTGTATCATCATGCTGTCTAATGTGGCTATTGGGCCCCATTCGTTGGGCTAGGCCCATTAGCACTCCCACCCCCCCTTGGTTATTTGTAGTTGTTTATTTTGTCAGGGACTTATTGTAAAGAGTGGGTTGCCTATATATAGGACCCCACTCCCCTCATTTGAAGTTAATGAATGAATGAATCCTTTTGAGTTAAACTTGCCATTTGAGTTCAAATTGGAGTGATTCCTCTAGTTTTTTGGGTGAGAGGCCCTAGGGGAGAGATTCCTCACCCATTCCCCTCTTAATCTCTCTATTTCACCCCTCTTTCTCTCTCCTCCAACCCCAAATCCAAATTTCCTTCTCTCTCCTCCCCTCCCAACCACCTCCACTAGCCACCCACCTCCTTTAATGCCCTCCACTTCCCCATGGCCTCCTTTACTCCACCTCCTAGTTCCTAGGTAGGAATCTCCACATTCCAACACCATTCTCCACCTTCCAACCAAATCTTCCCCATTCCAATACAAGCATCCCACTCTCCCACATAATCCCCCACCTTCCAAGGCCATTTCAAAATTTGAAATCCCTTCCCTCCACTTGCCTTGGCCGCCCCCTTCCTTTACCCTCCCCCAAGCCAAGTTCGCCCCCCTCCACTCCCCATTCCCTCTCTCACATCCTCACCCTCCTCCTCCACCTGCTAGCCCCTGCTCTCAGCCATTCTCCACTCATTCTCCAACCCCTATAGCTCTCCACTCCACCCCACAAGAACCCCCATTCATCCTTAGGCCACCCCTTCACTTCCCCTTCCACCAAAGAAGCCACCCCTCCCTCTCATTTCTTCTTGCAGGTTGGAGCTGTGCAGACCAGCAAGTCAGCCCCTGTTGCAGCATCACCCACGGCTTCATCCTGGAGATCCTGAAGGCGTAGCCTACATTTCTGGAAAGGTCCCTCTGTCTTCTTCGCAGGCGAGGTGGAATCAACTCGTTCCGAGGTCGGGGCCAACCGTAGAGCCGTTCTCCCATGACTGCGCAGAGAGGTCTTCATCCTGGACCAGAGCCTGAGAGTTCATTCTGCCACGACGAACCCCAGCGGATTCAGGCTGAAGTTCCTTCATCAAAGTTCTCCCTCTGTCAGTCCTCTTCCAAGATCAAGAAACAGAACCTTGTTTGGCTGCCGGAGGAAGGAGTTACGAATTTTCTCCCCCAAGCTCTCCAGTTCTGTCTCCTGCTGCCTACTCCGACCAGTGCCCACTCTTCAGGGTACACCGACCGCCCTAGACCTATGAATGCAGCCCCGTTGCCTCCTGCTGAAAGCTACTCCAACCACGAAGACAATGCCGCCGGTTTCGTGCTGATCGGAGCTCGGGAGGGCGCACAGTGACCTCTGCAATTTGCTCTTTTAGCCCAGACTGAACCTGCGGCCAGACAGAGGAGTCTCTTTCCTGTTGCTGGTGCGGCCACCTCCGACCCTCTGAGCATCCCCAAAAATTCTGGAGTCTTCCCTCTCAAGTCAGGAAGCTTTAGAAGGTGATTGCACTCAATTTGGAGTCCGTACGAGTCCGAGGCAGCCGGCACAGCGACTTCCTGTCCAGAATTCAGACTGCAGCTGCAAGTTCCCTAATCTCCCATTTCTCTTCACTTCGGTCCGATATCCCCACCCCGCTTGGCCGGCTGAAGGCCCCACCCTGCGCGGTGGTAGTGTTTGAATGTAAGACCTTAACCCCTACCCCAAGATCCCCCCCTCCTGCGTGAGGTGTAGTTTTGTAATTGGTTTGGGCAGGTCAAGCGACACCGCCGTGGCGTGTGGGGAGCCACCGCCTCCCCGCTCGCCCTCGTCTCCGATCGGGACCGGTTTCTTCAAACCGATCGAGTAAGTGCCTCTTCCTTGCTCAATTAGTGTTACTCTTTCAATACTTGATTCATGCGCCGCTGCATTTGTGAGGAGCGCCGGATCCTCAAGTCCACGACTTAAGAGTGATCGCCGTGGGATAGTGTGAACCGGTGCCCTTGTGCACTTTGTCGGCCCCAATTGAATTGGGCATCCACCGTTGGGGAGTCGATCCTTGGCCTTGCTGGCCCTCTACCAGCAAGTGCCCATTCCCATAATTCACTCTTGGCATCGCCAAGTCACTCCGGGTATAGAGTGCGACGGGAGAGCGGTGGCCCATTAAGGCCCATTTGAATGCTTAATTGTGCTTGTTTGCCTAAGTCCAAGGTCGTGTCACATCATTTCTCTACTCGACCAAGTGTAGGGGCAAGAGATTGATGGATGAGATGACCAACCTAGACGCTCCCTAATATGGGAGAGGTCTCAAATAGGGGCAGTCTTGACCCTCAAAAATGAGCTTTCATGCAATATCTAGCCAATAAGGGCTATCAAAATTCAATGAATCAATATTTGAAATTATGAATCAATGGCATGGCAAGAGTGGCAGTACAGTTCCCTGCGGGACGTCATGAGCCCAGTCATATGCATGCCTATAAATATGAGTCCAAAATCACAGACACAAAGTCCCAGTGCAACAGACTATATCTTTGAGGGGTAGTACCCTAGAGGGAATTCAAATCCTGATATCTCCCATCCTGTATTAAGCTTATCCCCATTGTTCTTCTACTTCTCCCCCTTAGGCTGGGTTGTATCGCGGATATGGCCTTAGTACGGGCACCGTTCTTTAGAGGCGGTTGGTTGTGGTGAGCCACTCTCAAATGCACGCCTTGCTCAAGAGAAATCATTAATGCAAGGAGGAGGAACGACGACCCCTAGCCAATAGTTTAAGTCCGTCTCTAGGTGCTGCAGATAGCTTTGCTCAAAATTTAAAAAAAATCAAAATTCCAAAAAAATCAAATATTGTCAAACTTCCAAAAAAATCAAATACTTCAAAATTCCAAAAAATCAGATATGTCAAAAATTCCAAAAAAATCAAATACTTCAAAATTCCAAAAAAATCAAATATTGTTGAAAAAAATCAAAAAATTATTGAAAAATCCCAAAATATATTTCTTCTGTTCCATTTTTCATGTATTTCTATATGTTTGTTTTGAGGATGGATATGACTCATTTGTTAAGTGTGCAGGTTGTAGGTGTTCAAAGCTTCCTTGCTCCTTATCATTTGCTTTGCCTCCTATTCATATCTGTTGATCTGCTCTCTCCTTCTTCAATCCACTCTTTCGATCTATTCTGAAGCTTATGACCTTCTCAGCTTTTGTTTGCAATTATCATATCTTCATGAGAGGGCTTTGCCTCACGATTATGAACCTGGTGGTTCTGCTTCATCTGATCTTGGGCGTTGATTGAAGAGAATATTTGTCATGTCTTATGTCCTACCGTGTCCTTGTCACACATGTTTATGTCCCTCCGTGTCATCTCACACGTGTTCTTTTGTCCCTCTATGTTTGTTGTGTTTTCATCCCACTATGTCGTCATTGTCATCCCACACATGTGTTTTCCGTCTCTTTTTGTCCCCCGTGGTGTTGTCCCCCGTGTCTTTATCCTACCATGTCCTTGTCCCACCGCGTGTGCTATCCCACCGTGTTGTGGTGTTGTCTTGTCCCACAGTGTCTCACAGTCCCACGCACACTTGCCGTTTGTTCTTATGGTGTGTGTTATGTTGTTATGTTATGTTCAGTTCGTTATCACTATGTTTTGGTCATCTTTGTTATGTTATATTTCGTTCATTATGTTATGTTATGTTCATCTCCCTGCTTCTTTTGTTGTTGGTTATCTTATATCCAAAAAAAATGTTGTTTCGCTTGGCTGGTAAGTCAAGTAAGGCTTTCTATCCCTTCTCATTATTGCATTACTATATGGTATCTACATTACTATAGCCTCTCAAGGACCGGCTGGTTGGCCATGTGTTCTGGGATCTGATGTTTCCCTTTAACAAAAATGATGATGATTTAGGAACATACGGTTAATCGTTGGATAAGACGTTAGTTTGAGTCAGGTGGGGGACGATGGACTCTGTCTCGCACGCCGTGGTTGCAAGAAGACTCTTGACCCCGTCCTGTTTAGTCTAGCAATAGCATCCTTGAGTACTTTCTATTTTTATCTTTCTTTGCATTCGTTTTGATGATTTCTTTATTTTAGCCCAGCATGCATCATGTCATTTTTGAGCACTCACGGCTCGTGATTCTTTCAAAGTTTCTCCTGACCAATGGTTAATTACACTTCAATTCTCTCGGATAGGAGATTTTTCATTCCACTCCGAGTTTGAACGTCTTCTCTGATCTTACTGCTTGGTTTGGTTGGCCAGCGTGATTCCTGTCTGTATTTTATCTCAGTTTCATTTCTCTTTTCCAGCTTTTCAGCTGCGTTCTTCGGATCCCCTCATTGTCTGTGGATTGTGTCCCCTAATGAGGCTGGTCGTGTTTCTTTCCTTTCCCATAGTTTAGTTCTCTAGGCATGTCTCCTCCGCCTCATCCATTCACGGTGGTTACTTCGGCATTTTCAGGAGAATTCATGTTGCTTGTTGGTTATGACGGGTGTCTTTTGCCTTGATGCCCGCTTTTCAGTTCTCTCTGCTTCATCTCCGCGTCATCTCCATTTCACGTCGCTGTCGCTTTCGCTCCAACTCCTTTCCATTTCGATTCTGCGTCGCTTTCGCTCACACCCTTGCAAAGTGGACATCAAGGAGGGGCATCTGTTGACACCCATTTTCAGCCTGCAAGTCGAGTTATTTCTCTTGTTCATCTTTCATGATATCTCGAATTACCCATTATTTTAGAGCATCTCTTGATCTGATTGTGAGCACATTTCTTGATCATTTCCCCAGCCCTCTGAGTTTGGAAGTCATTTTCTAATAGTTCTCGACTATTTTTCCAAGTTTCCCTATGTTCTAGGATTGTTTCCGATCATCCCCGATGATCGAAGTGGGTTGCGGTTGCAGTGGGAAGGAGGCGGCCCTTATTAGGCCGCCAAGCTCATTGGGGCAGCCCTTTGTTAGGCCACCATGTTCGAGGAAGCAGCCATATGCTGGGCCGCCAAGCACTGGGTGAAGGTCCTTTGCCAGACTGCCTCTGTCTGGGCTAGCGTCCAGAGGAGGGCCGCTACTGACAGTAGCGGCCCACAGCTAGACCGCCTCTCTCCTGTCCACTCCGAAGTCCTGTGGTCATCAACATGTGTTATCCCAAGGCTAGTAGCGGTCCATCCATGACCGTTTCTTCTTAGTAGTGGCCTCGCGATAGACCGTCTCTAAAACAGAGAGTCCAGATGATCCTAAACTCCGATTTCTTCTCCGTTGGGTTCTCTGTTCGATTTCTACTTGCTGGGGTCACCTTCTCAAGGCTCTATCTTCCAGAATATTCCACCAAATCACCTCCCATTAATTTCTATCTCTTCTCCTTACTATTATCTCGAGTTTAAGCCATAGAACTCAAATTTTAGTGGATTATATCCACGGGAAGCGTGGATGAGATTTCTGGTTTTATGCATTTTTGTGCAACACAAACTCTTCCAGATTAGGCTTCGGAGCTACCTTCCAGCATGAATATCTTCCAGATCCTTCCACCAAATAGAGTCCTATTTGTTCCTAGCTCTTATCTTGACTATTATCTCAAGATTGATCCATAGATCTCGAGATTTGGTGGTCTTTATCCTTTAAAATCGAGGGAGAAAGTTCTAGATTTTCGCATCTTCTATATAAAGGACCCTGTGCGACCTTCGCAAGGGGGGGCTCTACTTCGAATCAGGCGAAGCCATGCTGCACTGTCTACTTGCCACTTCGACCCCAGGCTATAGAGGGAAGTATTAGCTTTCATTTCCATCTCTTTGGGCTCAATTTAGTCACTCCATTCCTTAGTTCTCCTCTCCTACTTTCTGCAAATCATCACAAGTTGCACTGTTTCTGCACTTTTCTCAGTTTTGCATAGCACTTTTCTCCTTATCCTTTTCATCATTTTACGTGATTTCATATCCTATGCATGCACAATACACCCACCTTTTATTTTCACCGTTTATAGGGGTAAAAAACCCTCCGCCAGTGCATTCTCGGCCTTTCTTCCATGCTATTTTATCACTTCGGGACACATGCTACACCTTCACGTTTCTAATGAGTTGTATCTCTTTTTGTGGCTTTGTTTTGCAGGAGAGTACATTTGGATGTGAGGCCCTTGCTTTCTAGCAGGCTGGAAGGAGAGGAGGTGCACCCACGATCGGTTCCCCACATCCCTTTCAAAGCGCGATCACGTTGTAGCGGCTTCTCTTTAGGCCGCATCTTCTTCCTCATTTTTAAAGGCACACGGCGCCATCTTCATCCTTTTGGTGCTGTAGAACCGTGGTGGCGATCACGGTCAGGTTCCTTTTCTTTGTCACCCCTTTCCCTTATTCACACTTTCATTATTATATGCATGATCACATGCTCATATAGTTTGGGGGTGAGGTGGAATAAATCTATCCATAAAATGCTCCTGAAAAATTTGATATGAAAAATATTGCTGAACCTCAGGAACCAAAATCTAAAATTAACATTGACGTTTAACCTCAATACTGATGAATGTGACTCCTAAAGAAGTCACTGACATTAAGTGAGTAAGAAGAAGGAAGGTTAAACAAGATGTTAACATGAGGGCTTGGTTCATTTTTATTAAGATTTGATTTCAGATATAAGTATAGAACTTTATTAACAAACTTTGGATACATCATATTTAAACCATGCTATTCAATAAAGATTTATTCATGAGCCTTTATAATGGAAGAGTCTGAAATATTTGTTTCCTTAGATTTATGAAATTGGTACCTCATTGAAAATCTCTTGAATTAATCAATCATCTCGAACTTCAGTTGAAAATCCTTGTGCTCAGTTTCTATTGTCTGTTGAATTTCTTGAATCAGAATGCTCATGTCATCTATTCAATTTCGCTACACTTTCAATTCTATATTAGATCCCATTCATGCCTGTACTTGTGCTTGATTGTTCTTGTGTTTTGCTGATTGATTTTCCTTTCACTCCTTCTGCTGTGACAAAAGGGGGAGATAACCTGATCTAGGTTATGTGCTCTTTTATTCAGGGGGAGAGTTCTGTAGTGTGAATCATTGTGCATAATTGACAATCGGGGAAGATTGCCTCATTTGTATCAATTAGTATTAAGGGGGAGAATAGTCTGCATGATTAACTTGATGTTCTTTTATTTTTGATGACGTCAAAGGGGGAGCATATCTTGATATGAGTCTATGTGTCTGTCTGTGTAACGCCCGAAATTTTTTTAGGAATTTTGCAAGATTAAAAATATAATTATTAGGCATTTTTAAGGCTTAATGGGCTATTAAAGAGAATTATGGATTTATTTAATCCATTTAAATACCCTAAAACAACTAATGGGCTAAGCCCAACTTAAATAGGCCCAAAGACCCATTTCCAAGACTTTTAGACCTAAGCCCATTAATAGAAACGTTAAATAAGGAATTTACGGATTTAAAAATAGGATATATACATCAATGAGGGGATAATATAAAAATCTAAAAATTTTGGATTTAATGAAGCTTGGCGGTCTATCGCGCAACCGCTAGCCTCACCCAAGCGGTCCTCCCATGACCGCTAAGCCCTCCAAATTCTGTAAATGAGAGGAAACATGAAAAGCTTGGATCTTTGGCATCCAAATCATCTGGGATCGATGTTATCTGCTAATTACAAGGGTATAAAAGGTATGAGAATCAAATGCAAGGCCTAATTAGGACTCTAGGTTCGTTCAAATCCTCAAAACCCTATAAATAGATCACAAATTTCACATATGCGACCCTTACTTTTTGCTCTCGTGGAACTAAGGTAAGGAATCATTATTTGAGGTAAGTTCTTTAGAAGATTTCCTTCATTATAGTAAGGTCTAACTTTTCTTAAAATTTCGTTCTAGGAGATCAAGCCTACAATGAGTTAGAGATCTGCAAAGACGCTGGTTCAGTACAAGTAACCCAGGAACCTGTGCGAACGACCCAAGAAGATCAGCAGATTAGAAGTCCTAAACGAGATAATTAGATAATGGTTCTTTAGACTTATTTGTTCACCTTAGTACCCTCTTTCTACCCTCCAAATTTCATTATCATAAGTGAAGGGAATCAGGAGTTAGAAAGGCAAGAAGTTGCTGGGTCAGTTCTGAACGAGCAAAAACTAGGGTCAACTTCCAGCCCTAAATTCGAAGTCTAAAGCCCATACCAGAGTTAGGTTATCTCATGAATGGCTTAAATATGATCTTAGGAGTAAAAGCCCTCAGGTTGCAATCGATTTCGTGCATTATACTCAAAGTGTTTACTATTTTATTGGGACTGCGCATCTAGTTTTTTTTCCATGCATGAACATAGCCCTAATGTAACTAAGATGAAGATTCTTGTCTATTTCACACAAACCCATGCATGTTCCTGATCTATTTTGTTTCTAGCATAGTTTTACAGCATGATTCGTTAAAATTCATGCATAACTTGTCCTAATTTAGATATTATTCTCTGTTTTATAGCTTCTGCCAGGCAGGCAGAAGGCGGCCTAAAAGGGACCGCAAGGGAATCTTTGCGGTCTAATGAATGACCGTTTAGCCCCTTCGTTCCGATCTATCGCAAGACCATTTTTGTCATTTAGACGGCTAGTCCCTGACCGTTTTCTGATTCTGAGAACTAGTCCGAGCCTAGTTGAACCTTACATATTAGTGACCCTATAATTATATTATTTGTCACTCAAATTCATGTTTTATTTTCCTGTTAAATACTCAGAATTCAGCATGAGCATGATTAAGACTTTATTTTGACTATTATGTTAATTTCATGCCAAAACCATATAGTTTTCTATTTATCTTAATTTTATATGGTTCATGAACTTGTCTAGTTTGGTTTGATCGTTGTTTTGCCACGTTCCTTTCTTGTCTATGAGTCATTTTCTTAAGTATATGGCACGTATTCCAGTATGATGTCATTAGATACACTTTGCACATTAAGCACACAAATCTTGGACTTGTGATCCTCTCCGTTGGATATTTCTTCCACCGGACTAGGTGATCTTGTTTCAAGGCCTCTGTAAGACTCCGCGAGCCTGGGATTCCCACTAGGACGCCGAGCTGGTTGTACCCTAAAAACCCAATTGTCTACAAAGCACTTAACCGGTATTTTTGGTATTCTGGACCTTAACGGCCTGTGGATGACCGCCAGAGGTACTTAGCGGCCCTTTATTTGACCGCCAAGGTCGCCTAGCGGCCCTGCCTTGACTACATGGGTCTGGTTCATTCGTTTCATCGACCTTCTTTCTAGACGGTCCTGACTGGACCACATGCCTATCTTAGACTGTCCTATGTAGATTGCTTGAGTATGTAAACAGTCCAGTAAAAGACCGCTTGGTCATTAACCTTGTCTAACCTTTTGGGTTGGGTTTTAAAAGTTTCTAGATGGACTAGTGGTTGCTTGGAACTTAACACTTGTCAAATAAGGTATTGATAACTTATGGAATTTAAAAGAATACACTGTTATGCTGCCGATTTTTCTTCATGGCATAACCTTGTTCTAACTAAAATCTTTGAACTCTTATATTCTCAAATTGAAGCATTCTTACCTTGGTATTTGTTATCATGGAACCATAGTTTGAACTTGTTACATTGTTGGCCATATTTATATTTTCGTGGAAGTAGCTTGATTTATAACTTGAAGATGCAAGAGCGGGCACGAACAGTGTCTAAGGGCTCTACTCTAGTCACCTCGACAGATAGCCGAAAACATACTATAAACCATGGGGTATGATGAACACTGGTATCACATTGCGCTGGGAGTACTTCTTTTATAAACTGATAAAATCCACAAATTCTCACGAGCCATTCTTGTGAAATTACATGCTTGCTAGTACATTGTCGTTACATGACTTTCTAGTGCATAGTCTTTATGGTTATGAAAATACATTCTTGTTCATGAAAGGCCAAACATGCATTCTTGTTATATACTTGCTCAATCGTGCTTAATCATATTTCCAATCTACATGAACTTTCATATCTCACCTTGATCATATCTTGTTACTTTGGTTTTATTTACATGTTTCATCGTATTTTCATGATTTATCTTTACTCTAGAGCTAAAAAGGTTAATTACTTAAACATTGCCTTCATGTTGATATGAAGATACCTACTGGGCATGTGTGCTCATTCTCTACTTTTTCAATCTTTTCAGAAAATTCTAGCAGGTCAAATTCAGACTATTTAAGTGATGGATCCAATAGTGATTAAAGAAGGAGCGAAGCTTTAGATTATCATTAGTGGATAGTTAAGAGTCGCTATGTAATTTTCTATTTTTCTTGAGTCCAGTTAGTCAAAGAGTCAAGAGTTAACCTTATGTACATTTGATTATTATTTTCATAAAGCAAAGATTTTGTCCAAATATTGTGCATTCATTTCTTATGTGTGAATGTGTTAGTGCTCTAATATTATTGCACGCTTGAGGCGTACTAGTTGACTGTTCACATTCCCAATTGTTTCCGCTGCATAATCTCGGGGCGTGAGAGTCTATGCATCTGAATCTGCATCATGTTGTGTCTCCGTGACTCATAGTGTTGCCATCATCAAAAAGGGGGAGATTGTTGTGTTCCTGTGTTTTGATGATGACATCTTGAGTCTAAGTGTGAATGTGTGTTTCATGAGGTCTGGTTTAATGATGATGATTGCATCCATGTGTTGATGATTGCATTGTTCGCCCCTGTGGCTTATAGTAAGGTTTATGGTTTTGATGATGTCGAACACCATGAACACCATGACTATGGTCTTGACGATGTTGAATACTGTGTCATATCATGAGTCTACATGTGCATAGATTTCATGCTTCATCTATTGATGTGTGCATTAAATCTTATGCTTGAAAGATTTATTTTATGCTTAATCTCTCTACCATGTGATGAACTCTTGAAGAACAGGCTGTCAGATAAAGGCCAGGCTAAACATCTAGCAGATACCTCGATGCAGCCACAACCATTTGAGAAAATTTGGAGTGATGCATCGACATAACAAAGGAATACCTCGATGTAGTCAAAATCACCAAAGCAACTTCAGTATGATGCATCGACGCAACCAGCAGAGTGTAGAAGAGATGCACCAACACATCTAGCAGATGCCTCGACGCAGTCACACCTGAGAAGAAAATTTATAGAGCTACACTGCTGAGATCAAGAAATGCCTCGACACATCAAGAGTCCATATGAAGGACTGACACTTCAGTATATGCAGTCCGTTAGATAGGTCGATACACCTAGTAGATACATCGACTCAACAGAATGCGGCATACAGATTCTACACGTCATTAAAGCTTCTTGCCTTGACATGCTAAGAAGATCAACTGCCAGATTACACATGAAGTATACGCATCAAGATAATGCACCGACGCACTTGTTCAAAACCTGATTGAAGAACATAGCAAAGTCAAAGCAGTAATTAGTAGCAATTGTTCAGAACCAAGAAAGGTCGATGCATAAAGTTCCTGAGTGTTGATCTGGTGACATAGGTCAATGTAGCAGTTCGACCATTGCTTTGACGAGATGGTGCAGAAGCAAATCTTCTGCCTAGATAGATACTGGTCGATGCATCTTGCATCCACACTAAAATAAGATCGATGCTTCAGAAAAGTACCTCGATCCACCAAGCATTAGCATTCATCCAACAGCATCGACGCGATTGGGTTAACCATGCAACTCAGGTCGATGCTTCATGATGCGGGACGGGACCATGGACACGACAAGCTCGTGACTGCCCCTTAACGAGGGAAGCGTCGGATGTACGCGGTTGAGAAACCGGCTGTGAGCTAGGATGGTCGGCTCTCACTTGTGCCCGGATCGGGTCACGGGACGGTAACGCTCTCTCTCGCAGCAGCGGTGATATAAATAGAAAGTGAGCTAATTACCCTATCATGCTCTCTAGCAGTGGCATAAGCAAGTATATATGAAAATTAAGCAAAATGCCAAGTAAGGGAGCGAATGCGATACCTCCACGCGCTCGGCGTGGGGACGACGGGCCCGGCCGAACTCGTGCTCCCGGGATAGTTAATACATGAATATTACAGCAATGGAAATATGCCCACTCCACGCAGGGAGGTAAAGGGCGACACAACAGGGCCCGGGAGGACTGATTTTGGGTTGACGGGCGGCTTTCCGCGTAGCTTCGGCAGCACCCGAACAAGTGACGGTGGGGCCCACGTGCTGTCCGGAGGGGCCGTGTGGGACCCGGTGGCACCACTGTGGTGGGGACACTTATGGAAGTGATCCTCGGGCTGGCGGCATGCTGGGACGTCGCCCGGAGGTCGGGCGGTTCCGATCGGCACCCGTCGGGTTTGCTGTCCACGGACTGGTGGTTGCTGTTTTGCTGCGCGCGCTCCGACGAGAATGGACGCTGCGATCAGCCCCGATGTCGGATCGACACGAGACTGGCGCCGTTGGAAAGCTAGCTTGAATTTCTTCAACCTAGGCCTAAAGATCTGGCCTGGATCTGCTCGGATCTTGACTTATGGAATTTTCAATCTCTTATTGTACAGTAACCGAAGACTCAGACCTGCAGAGAACTTGACTGTGGATTGCCTTTTACCGCGAGGTAGACGTTCGAATATTGGGTTGAGTTCTTCAGTAAAGTTGTGGAAAATTGAGTTGGGAAGACAGAAAAATTGGTTTGGACACATTTGGATGTGTATATGATTTTCTGTGATTTGTTTACTGGACGAAGGTTGGATCTGGGATCTTACTAAAAGTACTGTAGCTCTGGTAGAATATGAATTATTAAAAATAGGTAGAAGGATGATAAAAATTTAAGAACAATTGTGGTTGTAGGGGATGATAGACAGAACACCCAGTTAAATTGAGAGGTCTAACATAAATCAAAAGGGTGGTCGAAGGTGGAGAACTCAAGGCTACTGTCACTATAGACAGTGACAGAACAGATCTGAGATTGAGAGTTGAATGAAATGGGAAAAATATGAAACGGTGGCTTTTGAACCTGGATTTTTTTGTGGAGAAAGGGATAGAAGATAGGAACCAACCCTCAAAATTTCAAGTCGATTAGAACTCATGGCTGGCTTCAGGAATTCACGAACCACACCTCTATCCAGCAGGACAGAAACTTGATGACGATTCCACGGCGGCACGAACGGCGGCGGCGGCGGCACCAATGAAGATCAGAGGTTGAGAGGGGGAGATAGAAGATTGATACACTCTAGAACTTGAGGTTTGAGGAGAAGAACACCAGGGGGAGATAGGAACAAGGGCACACCCTTCAATGGCTCAAGCCAATTTTACAAATTTTTCTTCATTAATCTCTAATGACACTATACATAGGCTTATATAGAAAATAGCAAGGGGTGGGGGGGCTGATAATTTCGTGGGAAATATGTCATTTTCATCCCTCATGTGGTCAAAACTCAAAATAAATAAATTACATATGAATGGAGCACTCCTTTGACTAGGTAGGTAAGGTAGGTGGCCTACCTTTGAAATTTTAACCCCTTTGTCTCCCATGTGGTCAATTAGCATTCAAACCTTCTAGATGGCCACCTAGGATGGTTGACCAGCCCCACATGGATGAGGTGGACCAATGGGGAAGGGAGGGGGCCCCCTAACTAGACCTACTACACATTTGCATAAAAACCCACGCAATCCAAGGGAATGACGCATTGGCTTACAAAGCCGTACAATTGCGCTTATACTTTCCCATGGATATAAAAATAAACTAAAGGACACAAATGCAAAATAAAAAGTACATGCTCGGCATCGATTCCCATCACTTCAGCGTTTAGAAAAGGAACAGGTCGATGCAGCTACTTCAAATCTATCAACGAGGTCGCCGCAACAGAGTTAACCGTGATTCTCAGGTCGATGCACATCAATATTTCTTGATTGGGCTAGTCGGTGCACTTGAAAGGCACGTCGAGGCAGTAGAACAAAATCATAGCCAAGTACTATTATCAACAGCAACGTCAAGCTCATACAGTCAATAGCAGTTCAACAGAGCAGTAGCAGTGGTTCAAGATGAAAAAGGCCAACAGACCTTTAGCAGCTCGAGGATCTCAATACATGCGAGCTAAAGATATAACTGAAGCCTCACTCTATCAACAGTTCAGCAACTTCAGATGTTCGACAAAAGGTTTATGACAAAAGGACAGCCAGGGATGTAAAGTTAAGGATAAAGGTGTAAAATGCTATTTGAGGCTATCATATGGACTGGGAAGACATATGCAGAAAGAGTGTGTCTAGCACACGAAAAGCAGGCGAGTGGCACGTGAACCAAGATGAGTAATGATGGGCACGTGATCCGAGAATTGATGTCAGAGGTATATTCTCCTCTCTCCTACCACATGGTCCAATGGGAAAGAAATGGAATAAAATCATTTTATTCAAAAAGCTTTTTCGGAGCCCCTGTTTTGGTATAAATAGAAACCATCTTCCTCTGAGATAGGTGCTGCGATAGTAGTGAAAAGGAAGTGAGGCTATCGAAGTAGAAAGAGAGACCACCAGTGTCTAAGAAGAAAAGCCTTTGAGTGAGCAGAGAAAAAGGAAAACGAGAAAGAGAGAGAGAAAGAGCTCGTGAGAAATGAAGTGTAGCCAGAGAGTGAGAGCTTACTCGTGAGAAAGGAAGTGCAGCCAAAGAACGAATTAAAGATCTGCTTGTGTTTCGACTCGTGGATAAGATCCAGATTCATCTTGATCTTAGGACCTACATTATTTTTGCTTTGTTCTTTTGTTACTTTCTTCGTTACATTCGGCAAGCTGTGTTGCTTAGCGGTGAGGATTGGTTCCTCGGACAGCAAGCTGTGTTGCTCAGCGGTGAGGATTTGTTTCTCGGTTAAGCAAGCTCTGAGGCTCAACAGTCTGGGATTAGTTCCCCAAAGAAGTGGATCAGATATCTGTAGGGATTTATTCCCCGAAACGGTGGATCAGCAGTTAAGCTATGTATCAGCGGGAAGCCTCACTCAGGTTTGAGTGGGGGATGGACATAGGTCTATGAGTAACAGACCGAACCATCTAAAAATCTTGTCCATCGTGGTTTGTGATTGTGCATTTCTTTCCATACCCTCTACCCACTTCGCAGGTTGTCTAAGCTTTCAACATTTGAACCTCATCGGTGTGTTATCTGTCCGTAACCTTCACAGCTGCAAAGTGCTTGTCCGTGTGCTGAGTAGAACTACTGGTTGTGTGCGAGCTTAAGTGTTCAGTTCATTGCTGTGGAATTCGTTCTGAACTAAACTGGTATTTAAGTTTCCTACGTTGTTTCTGGCTGATGAAGTTGTTTGGTAAGTGAGTCCTTCAGTTCTCCTTGTTGTTTAGTTACTCATCCAATTCTAGTATAATTAACTTTAGTGGGAAAGAGTTTATTAATTGAAATCAAATTTTT
Source organism: Amorphophallus konjac (assembly GCA_022559845.1). Classification (NCBI taxonomy): domain Eukaryota; kingdom Viridiplantae; phylum Streptophyta; class Magnoliopsida; order Alismatales; family Araceae; genus Amorphophallus; species Amorphophallus konjac. The sequence goes on from CM040127.1 coordinate 202,808,977, forward strand.
AAAAAGGGGATCTATTCACCTCCCTCTAGATCCCGGGCTTGCACTGTATCAAGGTCTTTGTTTAAGTATTAATGTCAAAAGAGTCTTTGGGCTTGCTTTTGTAGTACCCTTTTGTGATAAGAACCCCACGTTGGGAGTTTGACATTCCCTCCCCGCACATTAAGGGCAATCCTTAGCTGGGCACCGCACACACTTCGCGGCGTCCTTAGCTATCTCTCTTGGTAGAACACCGTTACTACTTGGGTCATGCTCGAGGACACATGGTCTTTTTCTCTTCTTAACTCGGCCAAAATATGAGGGCAGAGATATCCTGGGGAAAAATAACTAACCTAAGCACACCCCAACAAGAGGGAGTCCCAAATAGGGGTATTCTATTATGACCTTATTCTTAAATTTTGATCTCAATTGAAATATTTGTCAAGTCCAAAGGACACAAAATCTAAAAAAAAGATGATCAAACAAATGCAAAAAAATGAGCAAAACCAAAAGAAAAATCCAACAAATTTTTGGCATGGGAAGAGGGCAGTACAGTTTTCCCGCGGGACGTCATGAGCCCAATCGTATGCGTGCCTATATTAGATTTAAGATTCGATGATATGACACAAAGCCCCTACGCAGCAGACCGAATCTCTAGGGGTTGTGCTATCGATGGAAGTTAAACCTGATATCTTTATAACTCACATCAAGCTTGTCCCTAATTTTTCTTATCTTCTCTCTCTAAGACCAAGTGTTTCTCAGGTATGGCCTTAGTAGCGGCACCGTTAACTAACGGCAGCCGACTATAGGGCGCTACCCTCAATGCACGCCTTGCTTTGGGCAGTTCTTAGCGAAAGGGGAAGGAACAAGGACCCCTAGTGAGTGGTTTAAACATCCTTTGATGCTGCTTTAGTAATGTTTAAACCAAAATTTATAAAAAATGAATGTTTCTTAACAAAAATCCAAAAAAATTGAATATTTTCAAATTTTCAAATAGAAATTCAAATGTCTTCCAAAAATCTAAAAAAAACTTGAATATTCCCAAAACCTATAAAAATTTACATATTTCAAAAATTCAAAAAAATTACATTCTATTTTCTGATGGTGTTATTTTTACAGGGACAACCTTTTGCAAGGACTAAGGATATGGGATGAGTCCTCTCTCCTCATACTTACATCAATCTTTCGATTCTTCCCTATGTTCACAACATCACTATCTCCACGATTGGCTGCCATGGGCATCACTCTGATCATTTTCAAGACAAATCTTTCTAAAGACATTCCCGCCGATTTCTATCTAGGCATCACTTCGATCTTGATCATTCAACTTCAATCTTATGATTAGCCAAGTTGTCATCATCATGATTCAAATGCAACAACAAACAACGATTGATGCTTACATACTTTAATGCTCTTGATTATGTCATGTCTAAAATAGTTTTTTGATGCCATCCATGCTATGCTTTTCACACTATCCTATGTTATCCACACTGTGCTTTTCATGCTAAGCTCTGATTACTGTGACTCATGCTATGTCACGCCTTCTCATGCTATGCTATTCATGGTGGTTACTATGCTTCATGCTTATTCATTACTTGTTATCTTCATGATATCTTGGCTAATAAAATTTTGAGTGCAGGAAAGAAGCTTTGGTCCCACCATCCGGACATCATCGTGGTCCCACGGTGTTTGCATCTCTCTTTCTCAGTTCCCAACATGCTTATTGCTCCACCATTTCTCTGTATGTATTTTTACTATATGTTATCTGCGCTACTAGATTATATCAAGGATCTTATGGCTTTGATAAATCTGGAATATGAGTTCCCCTTCATCAAAAATAATGATGATTTCAGAGGAATCTTAGTCATGCGGATAGGTCATTGAGTCGTCTAAGACTGGAGATGATGGTTCCCTTTTGCGAGTTGGTACGCGGATAAACGGGCTTCGGCTTAGTACCTGCTCACAAATCATTGTCTTGACTCAGTCTGGGCAACTTAGCAATATTATCTTTGATTATTTTTTATTTTAATTTATTTTAATTTTCCCTTTAAACCCAGCATGCATTCATGTAGGACTTTAAATTAACTCTGGGAAAATCATTCTAATAAGATGTTTTGGGAGTCAATTGATCATTAATTTTTAGGATATGAGATATTCCATACCGAATTGTGTCCTCAGTTCGCCTTGTTGCCATTTTGGGTTATTTCCTTGAAAACTCCTTTGATTGGATTCTTATCCTTTTATTCAATCAATTTCCTTTGATCCACCTTGGCTGTAGCACGTCCACATTGGCTCGTAACCGCTCTCTAAGTGTGAAACCTACAGGTTTATGACCTGGGGTACTTCCACCAGGCTGGAAGTTGATCGCCCTCTTTATTCTCTCCTTCGTGCCCGTGTGCACACTCCCTACTTTATCCAAACAAATGTTGCTTTCATTGAACTCTCTCCAAGATCGCTACATTTCGAGCTTTTGATCCAATTCCTATCAGGTGGTGTTCACCGCGTGTCTAATCAATCCTTGGCGTCTACTTATCAGTTCACTCCACTTCACTCCATTACATTTCATTCCATCCCTTGCAAAGTAGATGCCAAGATGGGGCAGCTCTAGACACGCTAAACTTGACATCATTTTGAGCATATCTTTTATCGCATTACGATACCCCGATTTGACCCTCAAATTGACTTATTTGAGTGATTTTCTTATTTTTCTTGATCAATCAACTTTCCTCAACTTTTTCCAATTTCTTCGTATTTTTTCTAATTTTTTCTGGGCTTTTCTCCAATTTTCCAGAGCTTTTTTGAATTAGCGTTAGTCCATTGGACGCTAATTCCTTTGTAAAAGTATCAACCCAATTCACGTCCACCATGGTAGACGCGTCCTTATTTTCCCACTATTTTTGGCTTGAAATATTTCATTAATAAGCGTCCATCTGGAAAGTAGCCTTTTCTTGAACGTGTCTCGGCCGGTGCATGCGTATTACTTTATCCATTTTAATTATTGAATTAACACCTTTTCAAAAGGGCGTTATTTTCTGAAACCGCGTCCGGCATAGTAGACGCGTTCTTGAATTTGCGTCAGCCACCTGGACGCGTATTCCTTTCCTTCCCCAATCTTCGCCTCCTAGAAGAATTAAAGCCTTTCTATATAATCGCCATTTCTTGAATTGGCGACCATTATCTTGACGTTAATTCCCATTCTATTTTCTGAACAATTACCAAATTCATAAAATTCCTAATTCGCGCCTATCTTGAGGACGCGACTTCCTTTTTTTATTTTTGGTAATTTTCTAATTTCCAAAATATTGATGAAATGGTGTTCGTTCATAGAGATGTCTATTTTAAGGTGCGTCCATGACCCCAGATGCGTTATTCCTTGCCTTATTTTAAGATTTTAATTCTGACCAAAATTTATAAAATTATTGAACTGCGTCGGCTATGGTCGACGCGATTTTTCTTCTAATTTTGGAAATTTCCTATCTTTCTAAAAATGACTCAGAATTGGCACCTTTTTGAACTGATGCTATTTTAATTGGCGCCCACTATGTGGACGCCCATTCCCACAGTGTTGCGAATCCGGACAAAACCTCCTTCTATCTTCGTTTTGAGGTCATTTTCCTTTTGGGAAAGGTCCTAAGGCTTTCTAAGGCTGGGAGGACACTTGGCCAATGAATATTCTCTTCCAAATCCCATTAAAATTGGTTTTTCTATTTTCCCTTGGATTAAAACTCTGAATTTCTTCTCTATAAATACGGACCCTGTCACGCCCCGACGCGGAATATCGGGACTGGCAGTAGAAAACGCTAGTAATGATAACATGCTAAGCTAAGAATTTACATAACGTCATGAACAGAAATAACTCCAAATATATTACAATAGCCATTAAACCGACTTAAACATAATCAAGCATAACCTCTACTTGACTCTGTTACAATAACTAACACATGCTCTAAGGCACAGCTAAATGTAAAACAACTATAACAATCTCAACATATCTATTAGCTGATACACTCCAAGTCATCACTCTGGCCCATTCCCATCCATCTGTGAATTTTCACCTGAGCTGCCTGCAAAGGGGGGAAACCACTATATGAGCGAACGCTCAATAGGTAACAACAGACAAGTGTAAGTTATTAACCAATTAATTACATGTTTATATGAAACGGAAAGAAAAGAAATGACGATCGAATGGAACAACACAAAAAGAAAGTGCTAAAGAATGAAATGGAATAACAATATGGCAGGATGATATAACTACAAGAATTGCAAGTTTATGAACAATATAAATAACAGGAAATTGTAGGAGATTAGCCAATAAGCAAGAATATAACCAAGTCGAACACGATTCAAGTAAGAGATTAAGAGATTATTGTCATAGACATCATGCTAGTCATGCACTCGGTGCAATGCCTCACCCTGTCATTACAAACTCCCATGGGTAAAAGTACTTTTCAGGTGCTCTCCCCAGGACCAGACCTGGCCCCTATGATGCGTTGGCATTGATTTATTGGATCCAAGATCCCAAGTTGTCTAGACTTTAATCAAGTTAAAATGGCCAATTACAATCAAGTACAAACTTACCTTTAAACATCCCAAGGCTAAGTTGAAGAGATACTGTCCAGAATTTCTGTCAAGGAGTTCAAGTTATCAAGAACCATCATGTTCTTGGATTCAAAACCAGAAAACACGGAGAAAACTCATCTCTGGGAGATAGGCGGTCACTACCAGGCCGCGCAAGCACTGGGCAGTCAATTCTGAGCCGCTCATGAACTGGGCGGTCAATTCTGAGCCGCTCAAGAACTGGGCTTGAAATCAGCCTCCACGAGGTCAAGGTTGAACGGACGATTAAGGGCCGCTCAGAAGTTGGATAGTAATTACTAGTCCGCGCAAGTCCGCTGAACGGGCACTACTAGACCGCGCAAGATACAGACGGTCAAAAATAAGCCGCGTAGGGCCAGAAGGTAAGAACAAGATATACGGGCAACATTGGGCCGCTCAATGGAAGGACGATCCAATATGGGCCGCCTGTAATATGGACGGTCCAATATAGTCCGCGCAACATATAGGTGGTCCACTTATGGCCGTTAAATCTCTGTCAGGTCCGATGGCCTTATGGAGTTGGGCGGTCAATATGATGCCACTGAGGACGTTGAACGGTTGAAGACTGGCCGCTTATAAGGATACGCGGTCTGTCGCGAGGCCATCTAAACCAAAACATGGGGGTCAGGGAAATGATCGGAGATCGAAGCCATGGACGGTCCGTAACTGGGCGCCTAGATGGTTGGGCGGTCTATCGGGAGGCTGCGCAACCTCAACAGGTTGCTGCCCCTTCTGCCTTGCCCACCTCCGGCGAGGTCGTCTAGGGTTGGGATAAAACATAAAATTCGCATTATATAAAGAATTAAATTTGGGGCTTTTACTACCAAAAGATGTTGGGTTCGGTGCTATGTATTCAGAGGGGGGGTGAATGAATATACCCTTTAAAAACTTCACCCAATTAAGAAATTCTTCTTAATACAACCAGAAGCCCCATAAGCAATTACAGAATTCAGATTTATTAAGACAACTGAAATGCTTATAGATGAACTAACTAGTGACTTAGGAACAATGTTAACGAACTCTCAATACCACAGTCAAACATATACTGTGCGCAGCAATGAAATGAACACATATAGAAAATCAAACCATATCGACCCTATGCATTCATCTAGCGGCAAACCCACAAAGAGATCAAACCACTGCACAATGATTTTTAGGTGGTTCGGTCCTGCAGACCTACATCCACCCCACACTCAAACCCGAGTGTGGATTCCGCTGACTCACAACTTGAACAGCTGGGCATCACAGCTTGTCATACAATCCGCTGAGCAACACAGCTTGCTGTCCAGTGGAATCCACCACTGCAACCGCTGGGGATTACAGCTTACCCGTCGAGAGGCAGCACCTCTGCAAACGCTGACTAACAGCTTGAAGAAAGGATAAAAGATGAAACAAAAACAAGAAGACAATCAGTGACTGAAAGCTGTAAATGAAAGCACAAATGATATAGCTCTCGAAGGAGCAGCTCTGGCTTGGATTTGATCCAAATGCCAGATATCCACTATCTCTCTCTCTTTCTCTACTCGAGCTCTCTATCTCTCTCTTTCTCTTCTTTCTCTTCTGCTCTTCTTCTCTTTCTCTTTTTCTTCTCTGCTTCTTCTGCTTCTCTTTTCTTTCTCACTGGATCGTGCATGCTATCCTCTGCTTTAGTCGATCAGCCTCCTTCTGATGGAAGAGGCTTTCATATATATAGAGCAGCAGGAAGCAGATAGGGCGTGTGTCTTCCACATCTCCCGCCCAAAAGCCTTGGGCCACGTGGCAGCATCCAGCAGGCTTTCAGTACACGTGTCACAATCTGGTCACTCCCCTTATCCTCGGATCACGTGCCCATCCTTCATCTTTGCACTTTAGTCCCTATCAGTCAGTCGAAAGGAACTTATCAGTTTAATACAACAAACCTTGTACAGACTCTGTAGGGAGTAATGTGTAGTGTGTACACATTGCAATGTGTAGACTTTGAATCCCAGCATGCGACCTCAATGTACAGACATGATGAAGGCACTGCAGAAGCGATGTACAGACTTCATGATGCAATGTTCAGACTTTATGAATGCGTGACTATGGCATTGTATAGACTTGCTGAATGTAGAACAATGCCATGTACAGACTACATATATGCAGTGCTTTGGCCTTGTACATACTTCACGCATGCAGGAATGTGGCATTGTATAGACTCAGTGAATGCTAAGCAGCAGCATGTATAGACTTCATGTATGGCATGTACAGAGTTAGAGTGAAATGCATGTTCAGCTGTAGACAGTAAAGTATATACATTGCAAGTGAATGCATTGTCATGCTGAAAGAATGTACAGACTCTGTGAATGCAAAGCTAAAGCAATGTATAGACTTCATGTGTAGAAGACTAAGGCATTGTACATACGTTGAGAATGCAACGCTAAAGCAAAGTATAGACTTCACGTTTATGAGCATGACAAAGCAATGTACAGACTTGACCGCTGCGAACACAGGCTGTACATACTTTGATTGCATGCATGAGAAAGCAGTGTACAGACTTGCTGTGAAGAACAATACCCAAGTGCAGTGTATAGACTTAGCGTGAATGCAATGCAGACACAAGAGTGTATAGACATGATGAATGCGATGCAGACACACAGAGTGTATAGACTTGATGAACAATACATTCTAGGTAGATCCTGTACAGACTTGAGAGACGATGCATGCATGATGTATAGACTTGTCCAATGTACAGACTTAGCATGAGACGCTAAGTGAGACGGAGGATGATGTACAGACTTGAAGGATAATGCATGCAGACGGTTGTACAGACTTGAAGGATAATGCATGCAGACGGTTGTACAGACTTGGTCTTACAGTGTATAGACTTTGACAAACAACTGAACGATGCATGGACTTGCCAATTCAAGGGCTGTACAGACTTGATGCAATGCAAGGCAACAAATGTATAGACTTCAAGCCAATGTATAAACTTCAAGCTCATGCAAGCAAAGCCAATGCATAGACTTGGCGTTTGTGTGAGCATGCGATGTACAGACTTTGTGTTGTGAACACAGGCTGTACAGACTTGCTAACATGCATGAACTAATGGTATTGTATAGACTTGGCCAATGCAGTGATGTATGTACTTGCACAGTTCTAGCTACAGTGCAATGTATAGACTTGGAAGCATATGAGCATGGCGTTGTACAGACTTTGAGTGAGAGCCCAATGTACAGACTTGGTGGAACTTAGCGTAGGTAAAGATTAAGAATGTATAGACTTGCTCAGTTCAGCACGTAGGTAAAGATGCCAATGCAGTGTTCAGACTTTGCAAGAAACACTAGACGCTGTACAGACTTAGCCACAAGCTGAACAATCGGATGTATAGACTTAAGATGAATGCATGAACAGTCTGATGTACAGACTTGCCAAATATATAGACTTTAAGTCCAATGCAAAAAGGTTGTACAGACTTGGATGAATGAACAAGCTTGAATGTATAGACTTTGAAAGACACTGCATGAACAACATGATGCAATGTACAGACTTGGGCTGTACAGACTTGCTGCCTAGTCGATGTACATACTTCCTATATGTTCAAGTCCAATGTATAGACTTGCTGAGATATGCACCTGAAGAATGTACAGACTCTCTCAACTCAGTGACGTGCAACTAATCAATGTGTAGACTTCAGAAATGCATAGAGACGCTATAGCGTGACGGCGTCGACGCAGCAGTTCACCCTGATGTGAAGTTAGATCTGGGTCAGTTCAGTGGGTCGACGCAGTGACCCCATGCGTCAACGCATCCAGCCTTATCTTCAAAGCCATCTGAGGCATTTCAAGGCTGCGTCAACCTCATGGACTCAATGGGTTGACGCCATCTGAACTACTTACGAGATGTATAGACATGCGAATCTAATGTAAAGACTTGAGGGGGGTCGACCCATCTAAGAAGGGGGTCGACCCACAGAGCTAGCACACTCATACATTCTGCACAGAACAGATCAGATATAACACACTCATGCATTCTCCCCAGAATAAATCAGTCATATGCATTCATGTTGCTATCATTCAATGTGATGTTCTTAGCAAAATAATATGGTGACTCATTTATGTTGCTATCATTAAAACACCACATAATCATCAAAGCACAAGGGGCACAACAATCTCCCCTTTTTTGATGATGGCAACATAATGAGTCACACTGACTCGTCAAACTATTCTCCCCCTTTGACATAATCAAAAAGAGAGGAAATGTTTTATGAGACAAAATTCAGCACACAAAGTCAGAGAATGAATCATGGTTCATTAAAATGAGGTTATCCCTTATGACAATGAAACAGCTCTCCCCCTATCAACATGCAAGATGTACTACTCTCCCCTTAAAAGCAGATAATCCATAACTCCCCCTGAAGCACAGGAATGAGCTCTGGTTATCCAATAAATCAATCTGAAATCTGCCATTACAAACAATCTAAACTCTGGTTGTGGCGCCTCACATATGCATGAACAGAATGAAACGGGTGGAAAGACCACAGAACCAGAACTTATTGCAAAACAAGATGGAAGATTCCAACAGTGTGGAGAGTAAAGTGATTGATGATAGAAAGACAAGAGTAGATAATAATCATCACAAGACATCTTAATGAATAATCAATATCAAGATTTATGTTGATCAGGCTATCTGGAAAGAATCTGATCATGAGGGATTTTAATGCTTGCACCACTACAATAAGTCTCAAGAAGTATAGACTCTTCTATCATAAAGCATTATGAAGTGGCAACTTTACCAATCTGATTTAATTATGATGTATACCAAATTTGTCAAATTAAACTCAATACTCATATCTGAATCCAAGTTTTAATAAAGGTGAACCAAATATTCAGATAACACTAAAAATCAATCATCTTTATCTTACACACATGATCTCAATGACTCTTTTAAGAGTTACACAGATTAGTATTGATGTTAAACACTTTTTCCAAGAATATGAGTTGACAGACTTTTCAATATATTTTCATTTGAAGCACATTATATTTTTTTTTTAGCAATTTAGGTTGATCATCACCTTTTTACATGAGACACAGCACGTCTTAGGTGAAGTGACCCAGTTACTCAGTGGGATAACTGTCATTGCCTCTCAACTTTGAAAACAAAGTTAGCAATATGAGTGTCTTTTTACATGAGGAGACACATTGATTAGAGGCCAAACTCCCCAGTTACTCAACACAGGCATGCCATTACTCTGTCAGGTTTTTCAGTAAATTTTCATCAGAGATAACTATGGCACCTCATGACATAAGTTACTTTGTTTCATTGATAAAGAACCCAGTTTCTCAGTGACCAAGACATTGCTCTGAATTCACAATTTTTCATTTCGTCAACATTTCTCAAGTTAATGTTTAACCACAGCACTCACTCTATGTATCTTTACCAATGTAGCCTTGATTTCCAATTTTTAGATATCAGATGAGAGAATCTAAGGTTTACATGACACATGTGGTTAAAATTTATTAAACCTTATTATTAAGATATTTTTAATTCACTTAATTACAAATCTGAGAATACATTAATCTTATATCAGTCTGATTCAGTGATAATTCTTAAACCTATATGATAGGAATTTCTACAAAGTTCTCAGACTGAATTGCATGACATGCAGCTTAAGTACCTCAGATCAGAACAATAAATTTAGCTGACCAACAATCAACAGTAGAAACAAATTAGTCACACCAGCTGAGAAGAATGTGGAAGGTGAGTATAAGTTGGTGCAAGTGTAAATCACCAATAGAGAAGAGCATTAAAAGAGAGTTTATCATCAGACAGTAGCTGAGTCTGGAATACAGACTGATCAGCTGTTTTAGAGAGGATAGCAGAAAATTTAATTGAACCAAACTGAGAGCATTAGAACATCCAATAAGCTAGACAGGAGGATTTCAGGTGAGTGTGAATGAGAAGATCAGAAAACTTCCTCTGTCTAGATTCATCATGACAATAGCAAGGCATGAGCAGTATAATGGTTAGTCAAGACAAGTTGAGCTCCCCCTGACTAAGTGCACGATGTGAAGGATAAAGCATAAGCAGCAATATGATTGATCAAAAACAGTTGGACTCCCCCTGACTATATGCATGAAATGTATTGAAAGCACATCACATGATATCAAAGTTTGCATTCAGATATGATTCATGCAAATTAGACAGAAGAGAATTACCATAAGCATGATTGTTCAATTCATATTTCAGAAAGTTTCAGTTTAGCATCAAAAAATCAACATGATATGCAACTTTCCCTGCCTATATGAAAACTTGACCCTTGGTACTTGGTGGAGAGCCTGATCTCAAGGACCATCTCACACATAGTAAGAACCTCCAGGTAGATTTCCCTGCCCTTTAGTAGCTTACCATTTGATATACAAGGGTTATGCAAAGATATGCAGTGATAAGAAGTCCTATGTGTAGACAGTTACTTCTTTTTGGAGTTTTCAGTATGATGATGTGCAATGCATTCACTACATGTATGCATATGCAATTTCAGACAATCATCAATATGCAAATCATGTATGAGGAGAGTTCAGAAAATCTAAACCTGACAATGCTGAACATGAAAGAATATGCAAAACACAGATTTAACATGCTATGCAGAATGTTTACTCAAACATCAGAGCATTCTTTATTCAGATAGCATCATGCGAGAGCAATCAACTTTTCAAGATAAATCAATTTAGCATAGACAGATCATTATGATATGCGATCATCTAAAGGACACAACTTCAGAAGAAGGAATTTAAACTGAGTTTTCAGAACTAACCTGAATAGTCCACTTCTGGGGGTTCCATTTTTGAGTGCCTTGGATTATTAACCCCTTTATTCTTCAGCTTCCAAGGCACACCTGCAAAGATGTTAATCAATTTGATTCTGCAGGAACCCAAGAAGTCTTGGGTCTTGAATTAGCCCTGATGGGTGTTCTGAACAATCTTTTAGTAATATTATCATCATGATCCATTAGGTAACAACTATCCATGGAATGACCAAATTTTTCACAGTATCTACATGAAGCAGCAGATTTTGTGGTCATACGATGCATAACAACAGCAGCATGAGACCTATGAAACTGAGCATGAATTGTTCTGTTGTATGTATGAGCAGTTTGTTTCTTATTACCTGATGACCAACATTCAGTAAGTTTGTGACCAACATTGCCACAGTTAAAACATGAAATGTTTGCACTTCTTGTTTTGGGGAATTCAGCAGATTTGAAGTTAATATGAGTTCCCTGAACATGCCAGCAGTCCTTGACTGCATGACCATATTTCCCACATTCAAAGCATCTAAGATGCTTGCCTTTTGAGTTATTGTTACCCCAATATTTTTCAGTCCAGCACTCATTTGCCTTGTGCCCTGGCTTGTTGCAAGTGAAACAAATAATATGCTGGCCTGAAGTAGATTTATATCTTTGTGGGCCATGAGCATGTGTTAAAAATCTAGAATTCACATTTTTGTCTTCTTTCATTTTAAAACATGCATTCATTAGATGACCACGCCTACCAGAGTAATAACAGGATGCATCAAGTTTCTTAGTGGCATGGTTTCTATCAGATGAATTCCTAGAATGCAGTGTTTTATTTGCATGCTCATCTTCTTTTAATAGTCTGCAATCGTCCATGATATGTCCAGCTTTGCCACAGTAATAACATGAGAATTCCTTCTCAGATGCATGCGAGTGAGTAGATGAATTGTGAGTGGCATGCGTTAATCTATCAGACTCCACACTGCTAGCAGAATTCATAGTACATGCAGGGACAATTTTGACTTTTTTTCATCTGACCATTCTTTTTCAATTTTTTACCCCCTTTCACAATTTTCGTTTGCTTTTCATTTTTCTTGGCTTTGAATTGAAATACAGATGTTGAAGGTGATTTCTGATTTTCATTTTATTTTGGGGATTGACTTGAAGTACCAGCTACATCAGAGCTTTGCACAAAAATAGTGTATAGCTGGTTTCTAGTAATTTCCTTAACATCAGAACTACAGCTTATCCCCATTTTTGAGTTCTTATCCTCACTTTTCATGACATCTTTCATCTTTCCTTTTATTTTAGCAGACTCAATTTCTGAATTTTCCAGATCATGAATTTTATTTTCCAAAGATGCTATATGAAGCTCATAACTGGCTATCTCCTATTCACTGCAATTGACACATTCACTTAAGACTTTATTTGCAGTTTTATACTTCTCAACCTCTTGTTCCAGATTGCTCAAGATTTTTAATTCTTCATCATAGACAGCTTTTCCCGTTTTTGTGGTGAGAAGTCTTTCAGACAAGCCAGTGTTTAACCATTTAAAATTTTCAACTTCAGCTTTCAATTCAGTGTTTTCTTCCTCAAAATTTTTATTCTAAATTTCATTACCAGCACATCTCTCTCTTCCAAACATCAGCTCCAGTTTTTCAATTAGTTCCTCTTCCCTTTCTTCCACTTTGATTTTCTCAGCAAGTAGATTTCTGTGATCCTCTTTAAACACAGTAATTTGTTTCTTCATCCATTCATTTTCATTATAGAGATCTTCATTACGTTCTCTTAGAGGTGAGCACATATCACAACTTGACTCTACAGAAGAGATATGCATTGCTTCCTTGTTGATTTTCTCTATTTCAGCTTCAAGATTTTTATTCTTCATCTAAATTTCTACATTCTCAGTTTTTGATTTCTTCAGATCAACCTTAATCCTTTCCAACTCTTCCAAGTTCATCAAATGTTCATTAGTTTTCAGTTTCAGCTGACTTTCTAATTCGGAGATTTTATTGATACCTTCATGGTTTTCCTTTTTCAACATGCACATTTGTTTCATATTCAAGTGAGACTCAGATAGACATTTATCATATAATTCATTTATCTTCGGGCACTTTTCACATGATGAATTAGAATCACATTTATCAATTTCCTTTTTCAACCTTTTATTCTCAGATTTTAATTTCATGGATACTGTTAACAAATTTTCATACATCACTATCAATTCATCAAAAGAGTATCCATCTGATCCGGAGCATACCTGAGATGAGGTCTCATCATCATCATTTGTCCGATCAGCCATCAAGCATTTATTGTGATTCCTGGTGAGCTTTAGTTTTTCCAAAATTTCTTTGGCAGACCTGCAAGAAGAAATACATGAGATTAGAGCTCTGTCAATTGATTCTTTCATTAAAACTAATGCTCTAGTATTGATAGAATCTTTCAATTTATCCTTCTCAGTCCATCTAGATCTATCTTTTGATAAGTTGTATGGACCGTGAGTCATTACCTTCCAGAGATTAGGATCAGTTGATTTTACATACCGATGAAACTTGTCTAACCAAGAATCAAAATCATTACATCTGAATATCGGAGGATTAGCCATCGAGATGTAATGAGTGCACCGAAATCAGATAAGCAAATAAAGACACTGAGCCGGTGAAACAAAGCACAGAACACAAGAAGCACACTCTAAAATGCACCAACCAGAAATGCAGGATCTGCTGCGGATTGTTAGATCCTATGCACAGTAACCCTCTCTGATACCAAGTGTTGGGTTCGGTGCTATGTATTCAGAGGGGGGGTGAATGAATATACCCTTTAAAAACTTTGCCCAATTAAGAAATTCTTCCTAATACAACCAGAAGCCCCATAAGCAATTGCAGAATTCAGATTTATTAAGACAACTGAAATGCTTATAGATGAACTAACTAGTGACTTAGGAACAATGTTAACGAACTCTCAATACCACAGTCAAACATATAGTGTGCGCAGCAATGAAATGAACACATATAGAAAATCAAACCATATCGACCCTATGCATTCATCTAGCGGCAAACCCACAAAGAGATCAAACCACTGCACAATGATTTTTAGGTGGTTCGGTCCTGCAGACCTACATCCACCCCACACTCAAACCCGAGTGTGGATTCCGCTGACTCACAACTTGAACAGCTGGGCATCACAGCTTGCCATACAATCCGCTGAGCCACACAGCTTGCTGTCCAGTGGAATCCACCACTGCAACCGCTGGGGATTACAGCTTACCCGTCCAGAGGCAGCACCTCTGCAAACGCTGACTAACAACTTGAAGAAAAGATAAAAGATGAAACAAAAATAAGAAGACAATCAGCGACTGAAAGCTGTAAATGAAAGCACAAATGATATAGCTCTCGAAGGAGCAGCTCTGGCTTGGATTTCATCCAAATGCCAGATATCCACTATCTTTCTCTCTTTCTCTACTCGAGCTCTCTATCTCTCTCTTTCTCTTCTTTCTCTTCACCTCTTCTTCTCTTTCTCTTTTTCTTCTCTGCTTCTTCTGCTTCTCTTTTCTTTCTCACAGGATCGTGCAGGCTATCCTCTGCTTCAGTCGATTAGCCTCCTTCTGATGGAAGAGGCTTTCATATATATAGAGCAGCAGGAAGCAGATAGGGTGTGTGTCTTCCACATCTCCCGCCCAAAAGCCTTGGGCCACGTGGCAGCATCCAGCAGGCTTTCAGTACATGTGTCACAATCTGGTCACTCCCCTTATCCTCGGATCACGTGCCCATCCTTCATCTTTGCACTTTAGTCCCTATCAGTCAGTTGAAAGGAACTTATCAGTTTAATAAAACAAACCTTGTACATACTATGTAGGGAGTAATGTGCAATGTGTAGACATTGCAATGTGTAGACTTTGAATCCCAGCATGCGACCTCAATGTACAGACATGATGAAGGCACTGCAGAAGCGATGTACAGACTTCATGATGCAATGTTCAGACTTTATGAATGCGTGACTATGGCATTCTATAGACTTGGTGAATGCATAACAATGCCATATACAGACTACATATATGCAGTGCTTTGGCCTTGTACATACTTCACACATGCAGGATTGTGGCATTGTATAGACTCGGTGAATGCTAAGCAGCAGCATGTGTAGACTTCATGTATGGCATGTACGGAGTTAGAGTGAAATGCATGCTCAGCTGCAGACAGCAAAGTATATACATTGCAAGTGAATGCATTGTCATGCTGAAAGAATGTACAGACTCTGTGAATGCAAAGCTAAAGCAATGTATAGACTTCATGTGTAGAAGACTAAGGCATTGTACAGACGTTGAGAATGCAACGCTAAAGCAAAGTATAGACTTCACGTTTATGTGCATGACAAAGCAATGTACAAACTTGACCGCTGCGAACACAGGCTGTACATACTTTGATTGCATGCATGAGAAAGCAGTGTACAGACTTGCTGTGAAGAACAATGCCCAAGTGCAGTGCATGGACTTAGCGTGAATGTAATGCAGACACAAGAGTGTATAGACTTGATGAATGCGATGCAGACACACAGAGTGTATAAACTTGATGAACAATGCATTCTAGGCAGATCCTGTACAGACTTGAGAGATGATGCATGCATGATGTATAGACTTCTCCTATGTACAGACTTAGCATGAGACGCTTGTTGATATTTATTTGCCTATCTTTTATCTTACTTTTGAGGTTTGCGAAGTAATATGGCAAGATGACAAAGAAGCAATCAAAGATCTACTCAAACCTGTGAACATGTGAACATGAACCTAGGCAATCATAGCTAGCTCTAGCATGGGCATGCTACCTTAATCAAATTACGCTAAGGAAAAGGAAAACACACGCCGGGGCATGGAGCAAGGAATAAATAAAAATACACCGTGAAGGTGGAGCAAGCAAGGAAAATAAAGAAGATATGATGAAGAAGATAGCTAATGCCCAATACCAAGGAAAGATGTGATCGCCACCAAAGTAAACACAAGTCAAAGACCTGAATATACCTTGGAAATAGGTGGATGAAGTACCCGCCCATGGGAGAGAAAACCAAGGAAAGCCTGCACATCAACTCGGAAGTAACGGCCAGAACCCCGTGCGTCGCTTGGAAGCAACGGCCGCACGATAGACCGCCGGAAGACAGTGACGCGCTTGCTCCAGACCGTCAGATAACCTGCAGTAGTAAAGCTTGAATTCTTTTAACTCCAACTCTTCCAGCCGGCTAGAAGACTTGGGCCTCGTGCTATAAACCTGCCAAAGAAGTAGAAAGACAAGACAAGACAACCTCAATTAGCCCTTTTCACAAGCATAGCATCAATTCTTAAAGAGCTTGAGAACATCAAAAGGAGAGGGGATTACCGGGAAGTTTTGGGTTTTTTTAACCCCTCTGGGTGTTTTAAAAGTTTGGGAGGATGTTTGTATGCTTAGAGAACAATGAAAAACGTGGAGGAAGAGGAGGGACAATGCTTTGTTTGGGGAAAAACCAAGGAAGGACTCAAGCATGCAATGATGAACTTGAAAGACAAAACTAAAGTACTCCCTTGATTAGAAGATGGATGGACGTGGGAAGCAGCTCCTCCTAGATGAAGATGGCTCCTGAGTTCGGCAGCACTTCGTCGTGAATTCAAATCGTCTCCTCCTTTGCCATGAAGTCAAGGGTTCTATTTATAGACCCTCAAACTCTTAGGTCGAGCAGAGGATAATTCAGCAAGATAAAGAGATAACTCTTAGCAAATCTTTGAAGATAATATCACCAAGAGTCCATAGAAACAAACGGGGGGTCCTGAGAATCGGATTTGAAAGAGATAACGTCAATCCAAATTCTTATCTCGACCACGGAGTAGCAAAGAAAAGGCCTGAACTGCCAGGACTCTCGGAAGGAAGTAACGGCTGCACGATAGACCGCCACTTGGAAGTAACGCACCAAGCTTCATCCGTTACTTTCAACCTTATCCCAAAGAGATAAGATCAACGGGAAGAAGACCCAACAAGCTGGACTCTTCAAGGAAGCGACGGCCAAGGCATAGGGCGCCAGAATGAAACAACGGCTGGATGACAAACCGTTATTATCAACGTGGAATTAAAAGGATAAGCTTTGAGGACGAGGCCTTAAGCCTTGGGACTCTTCAAAGAGTAACGATCCAGGTTCTATCCGTCAGAAGGAAGCAATGCGCCTGACTGGGACCGTTATTAGCATTGAGGTTCGAAAATAGAGTGAAGGGTTTGCTAAGATTCATCCAACGAAATGCCACCGGGAGCCACATCTTAATCCAGGAATTAAGACCCAAGAAATAGGCTTCAACTAACCAAGAGACTCAATGAAGGAATGAACAACTCGGAGCATCATAAAGAATGAAATAAGGAGATGACCCGACTTATTGGGTATAAAATGGGTGTCAACAGATGCCCCTCCTTAATGTCCTCTTTGCAGGGGAGCGAGCGGAGGTGAAGCGGAAGTGAAATGGAACATGGAGATGAAGCGGAAATGAAGCGGAGTGTATCAAAAAGAGGGCGTTAAGGTAAACGACACCCGTTCTGTACCAACAAGCGATAGGAATTTTCTGGAAAACCTCAAATTGATCGCAAGGACAAAGCCAGCCAAAGGGATGCAAGTCTGGAGGAACTAATTATCTAAGGAAAGGAAACACGGCTAGCCGCCGGAGGTAACGGAAAAGAAAGAGACTAAACTCCAGACAGGAATCTTCAGCGAACCAGATTAAGCGAGCAGATCGAAGGAAACCTTCTAATTCAGAATGGAATGATTCTCCTTATTCGGGATTAAGAACACAGCTGTTCACCATTAATGAGACATCTTGAACAAATGAAACTCATGAAATGCTCAAAGAATGCGCATGATGCATGCTGGGCTAAAGGAAAAGAAATCATCAAAATGAATGCAAAGAAAAATAAAATAGAAAAATACTCGAGAATAATATTTCTAGATCGGAGAAATCAGAGTCAGGACACCATCTGCAACCACGGCGTGCAAGATAGAACCATCGTCCCCAAATTTTCCAATCTAACGGCCTATCCAACGATTAAACATGTGAGCTTAGATCATCATCATTTTTGTTTTAGGGGAACATCAGATCCCAGGACACATGAATGACCAGCCGGTTCTTGAGGTAATATATCATAGATAACATATAGTAATGCATTAAAGGAGTGAGGGAATGATATACAATACCTGACTTACCTGCCGGACGGAAGGCCAAGCGTGATTTTACTCGTAATTCCTTTCATGAAAGACAGGTTAGCCAATAATAATAAAAAATAAGCATCAAGGCATAACCATTGTACGTGCAAGAGGCATCCATAAGGAACATCATGATAGAAAATAGGGTCGTTTAAGCATCAATTAGACCTTTCAATCATCAAGAAACTAGCAAGCATATAACGGTCTGATGACAGGGCGTCACATCAAGTAACGGATCACCCTTGATCCGTCATAAACAAGGCGGTTCACATTCTTCAATAAAACAGTCCAACACACGTAACGGCCTATGAAAGACGCGTCAGAATGATGTGACGGCCGGTCGATAGACCGTCACATTTCCTGAGTTTTCAAAAAAAACAACCGAACGGTCACGGCCCGTTCAATCCAACACTCAACGCCCAAAACCCAACCGAGAGAAACCACCGGCGACCACCGTCCCCCTACTACCATGGCCGGCGACGAGGCACCCCAGCCGCCACCAAAGAAGAGAGAGAGAGGGAAAAGAATGGCCATACGGCGGCTCCACCGCCGGATTGAACGGGAGGCGATCCCGCCGGTGGAAGAAGAACAACCGGCGAGAAGAAGCCCAACAGAAGAAGAAGAAGTCCCGACGGCCACGGGGGACGAAGGGGAAGCTCCGTTGGGTGCAGAGGAGCCCAAGGAACCAGAGAAGAAGAAGAGGAGAAACATGGACCACGGGGTAAGCCCTCCGCCCTAATTTCCAATTTTTGATTTTTTTTGTGTTTATTAATGGATGCATGTGGGAAAAAGGGGTAGAAATGGGTCTACGAACCCATTAGGAACAATTGTAGGCCATTTGGCCAACATGGGAAGCCATGAGAATGCAGGGGAAAAAACCCCAACTAGCAGACGAAGTGACGGTCCTGCCAGCGACCGTCACTCCCCTGACGCTCCACCCTGAGTGCGTTAGAGACAAGCGATGCCCCAACCCAGGGCCGTTACTTCTGCCAGGGAATTAAACTATTTTTAGGGTTTTCAATTTTCAAAATTTTTATTTTGTTTTCAATTAAGAATGATCATGCAATGATTATATGATGCTGATGGACTAATTAATGATCTAATATGTAATGCAGGGGAAGAGACGATCACGGATCTCCTGGCTTCAGATACGGGCAGTGTACCAGGCATTGCCCGACTACCAGAGAGAGAGATTAGCCGGCATGGGATTCGCCGAGGTGCTTAGCATCGAGGTGATCCGGATGGACACTCCGGTACTGTACGCCTTGCACGAGAGATGGGACCCGATCAGCAGAGCTTTCATCTTCCCGTGGGGCCACATGATCCCCACGCTAGAAGACATAGCGAGGATTACCGGATTGAGAGTCCACGGAGCCGCGGTGACAGGGTGGACATACGGCGACTACCGAGAGATGGCGCAGCAGCTGCTCGGGCTAGATTTGATTAGGCCGGGACAGTCCTCCTCCCAGCTTTCGAGGTCAGTGCTACAGGAGAGCTTGGGACTGAGAGGAGCGGCGATCGCCGTGGGAGAGCTCCCCGAGGAGCACCTGAGCAGAGTGATAGACTAGGTGCGCCCTCGCGTGGCGGCGGAGGCGGGACCAGAGGGAGATAGAGTGCTCAGACGCTTCCTGATGCTGCTATTCGGGAAGCTCCTCTTCGCGACTCGGGCAGATGTCATCAGCTGCAGACTGCTGCCGATGATAGAGGATTTGGGCAGAGTCAGGCGATACGCCTGGGGAGCGGCAGTGCTCGCATTCCTGTTCGAGTCCCTCAGCACTACGGACAGGCAGACGATGCTGGGTGGCTTCTCGCCTTTCCTACAGGTAAATGCACTTCTAAATGCTTTCTATTATACCATGAATATTGATGCTATGATTTATGAAAAATGATTTATGCAATGATTCATGCAATGATTCGACTGACTCGATTTCTAAATGTAGATCTGGAGCTATATGTACCTCCCGGGCATCGGGAGAGGCGCATTACTCCATCCCGGCCGCATACCGATCGCGAGGCGTTGGTCGGTGGCGAGGGACACGGGGTCGATCATTAGACTGACCCGGACGATCCAAGACGACTTGGACTCCTTCCCGCATACATCGGTAGGTCCAGAACACAAAATGATTTCTATATGCTTTGAAATGTTTCTAAATGCTTTCTAAAAAATGCTTTCTAAATATCTTTTAATGCTTTCATATGCTAATGAATGAACTAAATGCTCTCAGGTGAGATGGACCCCATACCGCGACGAGGGCTATACGGGACAGCCATGGGTGGAGGCGGCCTTATCGTACCGGGGGCGAGACATATGGTTGCATTGCCTCCATATCATCGAGCCTCTGCACTACAGGCTGATCCTGCGGACCCGGGGACTACACCAGCCCGAGGTGACCTTTCCATGCCACAGCGACGACCACCCCGGCAAGTCAGCAAGGGGCATCAGCGGTAATGTGGATTGGTGCGCCCGGAAGGCGAAGTATGTCCACGATTGGAATAGGCGGGGCCGAGCGGTGAAGGAGCGAGACGAGAGCGACGAGGAATATCTGAAGGCCTTCGCTCGACTCTACGGTGACCGGGTGTACCGAGGTACCCGACGACCGGTATGCAAACTAAAACTCTAAACTTTTCTATTATGCAATGTGCAATGTGATATATGCTGACTCATGCTTTCTAAAATGCAGCTAGACCCTGAGGGACGGATAGCCGAGCTGGAAGGGCTACTCCACTCCACCATCCAACAGCGGGACGGGTACCGGACTGCTTTGGAGCTCTTGGTAAGACTCTAAATACCTAAATGCTCATGATTTATGCTATGATGTTCATGATGTAAATGCAA
Source organism: Amorphophallus konjac (assembly GCA_022559845.1). Classification (NCBI taxonomy): domain Eukaryota; kingdom Viridiplantae; phylum Streptophyta; class Magnoliopsida; order Alismatales; family Araceae; genus Amorphophallus; species Amorphophallus konjac. The sequence continues at coordinate 202,830,336 of CM040127.1, forward strand.
ATGTCAACTAACCTATGACTTCTAAATGCAGCGGGCCGAGGGAGCCCAACGCGCTGGACCGGATGCCCCATCGTCTTCCTCGCAGCCTACGGGAGGCAGGGCTGAGCAGGAGGCCGACTTTGCTCGGGCAGTTGCCCGAGCCGAGGAGGCGGAGGCCACCCTCGCGGAGCGGGTAAGAGACTAAAAAACATATGATTATGCCTAATTAAATGCTTCATGACTAATAATATGAAATGCAATCTACAGGCGAGGGATCTAGCAGCAGTAGTGGCCGAGGCCAGCCAGGCGAGAGCTGAGGTAGAGAGAAGCCGGGCATAGACCGATCGAGCCCGAGCAGAGACGGAGCTGGTACGGGCAGAGATAGCCCGACTGAGAGCGGAGACCCTGCGACGCCCAGATGATGCAGAGATGGAACAACTCAGGAAGGAGTTAGCGCGGGCGCGAGCTGAGGTGGAGGAGCTTCGGATCGGGACGGCCGACGTGGATCGCTACCGGACCGAGGCACGGGAGACGCGGCGTCAGATCTTTACACTGAAGATCGAGCTGCGGACACTGGAGCGGACGGTCCGGATGATGGGCCGGGGACCGGAGCGGAATGCCTCCCAGAGTGGGGTACATAGGAGTGCTGCCCCGAGCGGCTCAGTAGGGGGTTTCCTTGTCAGCTCCTCCGCCCAGCGGAGGAATGAGAGGGCAGAGAGAGGACAGCAGGAGGAGAGTGCTTCCATCGCACTGCCACCCGCGAGGAAACCTGAGGAGGGGGAGGATGATGGTGGCCCAGCTGATAGACCGGCCGAATGATGTATTTTTACGTTTTTTTTATCATTTGTATAGAACCTTTGGCAAAATGGAATGAGATCCCTTCTTTTTAGTTTTCTGTTTTGTTTTAATTTTATGCGAGCGTGAATGAATGGATGTGAAAAATGCAGGATGGACGAAATGTGAATGAATGAATGAGACGTATGCAGGAATGCATGTATGAAAATGGGAAGAAAATGAGGTGTACAATGTGAAAGACCGCCAGGTCTAGGCAAGGGCAGAAGAAATAGCCTGAACTCAGCAGCAGAGAAAGTGACGGTCTAAGGTCTGACCGTCACAATCAAACGATGCTCTAGTGAGAGACCGTTAATCGTCAGAGACCCACTCTGGCAGTGGGGCATCAGGATAAACGACGGCCAACCGAGGGTGCGTCAAAGACAAATAACGGCCACAGGTCAGACCGTTGATCATGGCAGAACGATAGTTGGTCAGGGCAACTAGCAGGAAATGCGACGGTCTGAAGAAGACGCGTCAGAAAGAGACGGTCATAAGCAAGACCGTTAGGAAGTGTTTTAGCCCAGAAGAGAAGGAACTGAGTAGCTGAGAATGCGACGGCTTAGGGCTTGCGCGTTACAGAAGGCGACGGTAGACCCTTAGACCGTTATTCTCCACAGAACATGATTCGGGGAATTGAAACCCACAGAAAATGCGACGGCCAAGGGCTGGCGTGTCGGAATGAAGTAACGGCCGCACGATGGACCGTCAGAATCTGGGTTGTAATCCGAAACGGATTGAGCCGAGATAACTAAAACCCAAGGTTTAGCCACTTGATCCATCACTAGAACTTATCCTAATTGAAGATAAAGCCTTCTAACCCGAGTCTTATCCTTCCAAAGTTAAATATAAGCCTTAGCAACTTGAAACCTTAATCAAAATCGTAGCTTTGCTGAAACCTCTGTTCTAGGGTTTGAAGAGCTCTTCCAAAGAGCAGAAAGCATGATGAAGAGGAGCTTTGAGGTGATGGCTATGGAGGAGAAAGCTTACACCGGCCCCAAAGCTGCAAGAAAGGAGCATAGAGAACTCCAGCGGCTGACATCAGTTCCCAAGCACTTAAGCTCCAATGCCCAAAGAGTGGTAAGTCCATACAATTCATCCAAAGTTCAGAATTTTGCTGCACTTATTCTTTTCATGACTTCCTTCCTTCTTTTCTCAAGCCCCTTCCTGGTCCAAGGTGCTATTCCAATCTGAAGTGGGTGGCTCCCATGGTAAAGGCACTTCCCATAGAGATCACCTCCATCCTTAAAGCATGGCACCTTCAACCCCTCTTGGTTTTAGGCAAGAATTTCTAGAAATTATCTTTCGATTGGCCAAGCCTTTCAGCACTTGTGGAATTATGGCATCCACAAACTCATACCTTCATCTTCCCTTCCTTCGAAGCAATCGTCCTATTGGAGGAGGTAGAAACCTACCTAACCCTTCCTAAGACTAAGGTGGGGGATGAAGACCGGGTTTGCTACACAATCGAGCCTATCGACCCGTCCTTGATCTTGAGTGATTTCATTCACAATCCAAAGGACGTGAGAACCATGATCAGCCCACACCACATTCACTTGATACCCTTGGCACAGTGGATAGTGTCTCATTGTAAAAACAAGTGGGAGAGACATGAAGCAATAGCCAAGGCGGTGGCGGTTTGCTAGTGTGGAGTCTTTCTTTTTACCACTACCGACCACCTCTTAGACATTCAAAATCTTGGTATTATTAGTGGACTGTGGCGGGGAATGTCTATCTCTCAAGCGATCCTCTCATACCTTTATGAAGGACTAAGCTCGGCTTGTACAGGAGGACTTTTGTTTGGCTCCATGATACTCCTTGAGTGCTGGATAGGAGTGAGAGTCAAATTATTTCCTAAGGAAGACATAACGTCAGCAAGCCGGATCTTCGGGAGCCACCCTCTCTTCTTTATTGGAGGGGCATTTGGATACTCTTCTCAGGTTGAATGCAAGACAGCGGATAAGAAAACTCGGGACGAATGGCACCTCTTCTTTAACACTTTGCCAATAGACAAATTCATCATGCGACCAAGAGTCCTCCGAAGCACTCTTCTCAAAATACTGCGGCGTCAAGACCTGGACCTCCAGCTAGTAGGGAACACTACCATGGCGATCTACAACCCGCACCGATGCCATCTTCAGATCGGACTACCTCGAATCAGCGTTTCTGCACTATCACAATACCCTCCCCTTCTACCTAGGAAGATGGGGACCGAGGAAGATGAACGAGCAGTCCGGAACGCGCTGACCATGTGGGAGATCAGCAAGGTGCGCCCGTGGCAAGCAGAGGTTGAAGAGAACGATGAAACACGTCGAGATTTGAGAAGAATCCACCCTCTTGCAGATAAGAAATTGAATGTATCTTGATTTTCCTTTTTTTTTTGTTCATGAGAGATATCATGTAATTGACAATCGAAGTTGAATTTATCAAGAATTATATTTCATTAATCTTTGCTTGAATGAGATGAGATTGCCATAGTTGAATGATCTTGAGTTCCATCATTTGAAAGACTAGACTGATGTGAACAGACAGGGCTTCTGGAGGATATGACGGATGTGCACTGGGCCGCTATAAGGAAATAACGGTCCCGCGACAGGCCGTCATAACGAGAATAACAAGAGCCCGGTCTCTGAAGGATATGACGGATGGGTCTTGAGCCGTTATATTCAAGTGACGGTAGATCTCAGACCGTTATAGTGATGGTTCAATGGAAAGGAAGAAGGCCCATGCCTGAAGGGAAATAACGGTCAAAGATGGGCCCGTTATATGACTGTAACGGTCTGATGCTGGCGCGTTACACATTTTGAACCTGCATAGTTGTGAGCTTTTACTTTTGGACTTGTCCCTGTATTCTGCACATACTCAAACATGAAACAAGTTAGATCTATTCTTAGACTCAACCCCTTGCCTTGAAGCAAGTTAGATAATGACCGTTTCTTGATGTTTGGTCAAGGGGTGGGGCCTTATTAAATAGGCAAAAATATAATAAAAATGCGATGCATGCTATGCATATGATGGTATTTTTGGGAGTTTTGGAAAATATTTAATGTTTTTGGATTTTGAAAATATTTGATGTTTTTTGGATTTTGAAAGATATTTGATGTTTTTGGATTTTGAAAATATATGATGTTTTTAGATTTTGAAAGAATTTGTTGTTTTTGGATTTTGAAAAACCAGTGCCTCTCTAGCAACACGAGACCTCCCTCGTTTAGGTTGAGTCTCGAGACCAGCGTGCAATATTGTGACAACCCCTGGCCGAGACCTAATCATTGTGACGGTGTTTTTACCAAAGCCATACCTAGGGTACTCATCTCAGTCCTAAAAGGGAAAAAAAAGATCATGGGGGTAAGCTTAGGCCAGATATGGGAGTTTTTAGAACTTGATTCCCTCACCGTACAACCCTATCAGAGATTTGGTCTGTTGCGCCGGGGCTTTTATGTCCGTCATTGAACCTTTTTTCCATCTAGGCATGCATGCGACCGGGCTCATAACGTCCCGCGGGGAACTGTACTGCCACTCTTGTCATGCCCAGTTTTCTTTTTCCTTTGGAGCTTTTGAAAATTCATTCACAGACTTTGAGATGATGCTTTTGACTTTGTTGTAAAGAGCACTCCTTTTCTTTTCTTTTCCTTTCTTTCTTGTGGCGTCAGGTCATAATGGACTTGCCCCTATTTGAGACCTCTTCTCGTTAGGGAGTTTGGATTGGTTGTCTCCTCCTTATTCACTCCTTGCCTCTGGATTCAGCCGAAGAATGAAGCGGACAGGGACTTTGACTTTCCCCTAAAGCATGGCTGAGGAAAACGGTGTCTTAAAAGCAAGGAACCCGACCAGGGATGCCATGTAGTGTGTGATTGCCTTACTCGGGACCCTCTTTTCGAAGATAGGGAGGAAGTTCTTATTACCAGAGAAGCACATGGTTTAGATTTTTAAGGAAAGAAACGCTTAAGATACAACCCATTCCACGGGTTAGAGAGCTCTTCACCTTCCGCGTTTACTAAACGATAAGCATTCCCTGGATAAGCTTCTTTTATTATAAATGGCCCTTCCCAGTTAGGTTGCAACTTCGACCTAGGACCGGCAGACCGAATGAATTTGCGTTTCAAAATAATTTCACCCTTACAAAATTTTCGTTCGATTACCTTCTTTTAAAAATAACGCGAAACCCTCTTTTGATAAACGGACACGTGATCGGCCGTGTTCATCCTCTTCTCATCTAAGAGTTCTAGCTGGACCAGCAACGCCTCTCGACGTTCATCGAGATTAAGTTCCTTATCGAGCTGCACTCTAAGGGAAGGGATTAAGATCGCGTATGGGAGCACCGCCTCCATCCCATAAGTTAAAGAGTAGGGAGTTTGTCCCGTAGGGGTGCGGACGGAGGTGCGGTAAGCCCACAGAGCTTCCACCAATCTTTCAGGCCAATCAGAAAATTTATGTGCCTCGCCCGTTTTCTTGATGATTTTAAGAAGGGTTTTGTTAGTGGTCTCGGCTTGACCGTTGCCTTGAGGGTAATATGGAGATGAATGATGCAGTGCAATATTGAACTTCTTACATAGGTCCTTAAGCTCTTGGGAGACGAACTGGGGTCTGTTGTCGGTGATGATGCTGCTTGGCACTCCGAACCGTGAGATGATATTCTTCATGATAAAGGGACACACCGTTGTAGCTTTGATCTCCGCGTACGCCTCGGCTTCGGCCCATTTGGTGAAGTACTCAGTAGCGGTGAGGATGAAGGATTTTTGCTTGATCTGAGAATTAGGATCACCGAGTGGGCCGACGACGTCGAAAGCCCACATAGAGAATGGCCAAGGAGCAGTCATAGGATGGAGGGACGAAGCTGGAGAGTGAATTTTATCAGCATGGAGTTGGCATTTAAGACACCTCCAGACATAGAGGGAGCAATCTTCCTCTAGAGTGGGCCAATAGTAGCCCTGCCTAAGGATCTTCTTTGCTAGAGCCTGGCCATTGACATGACCTCCACACTCACTAGAATGGGCCGCTTCAGCCACCTTCCAAGCTTCTACATCATCTAAGCATCTCATGAGCATTCCATTAGTGGCGCGCCTATATAGCTCTCCTGCAATGATAGTGTACCTTGCGGCGGCTCTTCTTATCGACTTACGTTACTCGGCCTTTGCCCCTTCTGGGAATGACCCTTCTTTGCAAAACAATTCGATTTCATGATACCAAGGCAATTCTTCTTCGTCCAGAATCTCCTCTAGCTCTGTTAATGAAACTTCCTTGAGATCTTCCTTCTCAACTCTCGCCTCTACAGATTTCCTGAGGTTGACGAACCAGGGATCTTGAAGAGAAGGTGCGTCCAATCTCTGGACGACGATGGTCTCAGTACTACGATTGAGAGAAAAAGATAAGGAGGAAGCAAGAGATGCCAAAGCATCAGCTAGAATGTTCAAAGAACGGGGATTATGGATATAGATCAGCTTACGAAATCGCTTAGCAATGAGCGTGACCAAATCTTGATAAGGTTTGAGCTTGGGGTCACGAGTACGGTAAGTGGACAGAACTTGCCGTAGAACGAGCTGAGAGTCTCCTATGATGTTCAAATAGCGCGCGCCTAGGAGATAGGCGTGCTTCAAGCCGGCCAGGAGAGCCTCGTACTCAGTGATGTTGTTGGTAGCAGGAAATCGAAGTTGATAAGCGAAGGGGATGGTTACTCCCTCTGGAGTAAGCAAGACAGCCCCGATCCCTTGACCTTGAGAGTTGAGTGCACCGTCGAAGTGCAGAGACCAGAAGGGATGATGAGAAAGGACAGAGAGATGCTCATCAGGGAAATCGTCCTGAATGGAATCGGTATGAGGAATAGGAAGATGTGCAAGATGCTCAGCAATGGCATATCCTTTGACTGCCTTCTGAACGACAAAGGTGATGTCGAACTGAGAGAGGAAGCTCTGCCAGCGAGCTAACCTACTAGAAAGGATGGGTTTTTCTAAGAGATAACGGACCGGGTCCATTCTAGAGATCAACCTAACTGGGTGGGCGAGAAAGTAATGTTTAAGCTTATGAGCTACCCACACTAAGGCGGCACAAGTCTTCTCCATAGCGGTGTACTTGGATTCAGCTGGATTAAACAGTCGAGAGAGGTAGTACGCAGCCCGCTCTTTCCCTTCATCATCCACTTGTGCTAAGACCGCCCCTAGGGAGTCCTCAATAACCGAGATGTATAGGATTAGGGGTTTTCCAGGGACAGGAGGTTGCAAAACCGGGGGATTGGACAGATACTCTTTGAGGTCCTCATAGGCCTTCTGACAATCTTGATTCCATTCAAACTTGACCCCCGCCATAAGCAATTCATAAAACGGACGACACCTCTGAGAATGCTGAGATATAAATCTTCTAATGAATTGCAGTCTACCAATCAATCCTCGAAGTTCCGTAATGTTCTTTGGCGGAGGCATGTCCATGACGGCCTGTGCTTTATTAGGATCAATCTGGATCCCCCGTTTGCTCACTATGAACCCTAACAACTTCCCTGAGGAGACTCTGAATACACACTTCTTCGGGTTCATCTTAAGCTTATACTCCATGGCTCTCTGCAGCACTTTAGCCAGAATAGAGGGGTGTTCTTCTTTTGTTCTTGATTTCACCAAGATGTCATCCACGTAAGCTTCCATATATGTGCATCATGTCGTGGAAAATGGCCATCATTGCCCTTTGATAGGTGGCACCTGCATTCTTCAACCCAAATGGCATAACCACATAACAATACGTGCCCCAGGGCGTGGTGAAGGAAGTTTTCTCTTGATCTTCCGGAGCGAGACGGATTTGATTGTAGCCCGAGTACCCATCCATAAACGACAGAGCTTCGTACCCGGCAGTGTTATCCACTAGAACATCTATATGAGGTAGCGGGAAATCATCTTTGGGACATGCTTTGTTTAGGTCCCTGAAATCAATGCATATGCGCACTTTTCCATCCTTCTTGAGAACAGGGACTATGTTCGCCACCCACTGGGGATATAAGACTACTCTGACGAACTTGGCCTTGTATAGCTTGTCGACCTCTTCTTTGATCCTCAAGGCCATGTGGGGGTGAAATCTTTTTGACCTTTGTTTAACAGGTGTTGCCCCTGGTTTAAGCACGAGTCGATGTTCCACTAAGGAGGGGTCAAGACCTGGCATGTCCTCATAAGACCAGGCGAAAGAATCGCTATACTCCCTTAGTGCTTTAATTAGATCTTCTTCTACTTGTGAAGGGAGATCAGCTGAAATAATGATGGGCCTTGGGTCTTCTTCTGTCCCCAAGTTGATTTCCTTTGTAGGATCATCCACTGCCGTCAACGGCTGGTCGAATCTTTGTAGTCCTTGTGCATATAAATCGGCAGTGTCATCTACATCGCTGTCTTCATCTATTGGATCCTTCTCATCCAAAACCTCATAGACGCCTAATCCGTCGTCGTTCCATTCCCCTTCTATTTCCTCTTCATCCTCAATCACGATTGTTGTAGCGACGAATTCCGGACACTTCAAAAGAGCATGACACCGCTGAGCTATATCTTGCAAGAACCTATCAGGAATAGATCGGGACGGATGCGCAAGTGAGCGCGGTTCAAAATGGGAAGGGTTGGACAACCCAGAACAAGACCCTACTTCTCTAGACCTAACTGACTCTACTCCTCTAGACTCGACGGACCCTAATCCTAACCTAGGGGACAGAAGACCTAGTGGAAGGGAAGGCGCAGGGGACTCGTGCCCCTGGGAGGAAAACGGCGGCAAGATAGCATAATCTTCCACTGAAATCTCCGTTTCAAATTTGACGTTTTTTTTTTCCTGGAGATCAGTAGAGACTACATAGCAAGACGGAGGAGGTGGGAGCTACATAGGGAACAGCTCGGGAAAGATGCAATCGAAGAAGGGATCAGAAGAAGAGAACCACATCTCGTGGAGTTGAGCATTGGGAGAAGGAGGAGTGAATAGAGTGGATAGATCAATGCGCGGGCACTTCCCGCAAGCACACGGAATGAATAGAATCTCCGGTGGATCAATGATGAATGGATTTATCACGATAGGAGGAAGGCGGGGTATGAACCCCCTTTGCTGAAAGATGGATTGGAAGCGTGAGGGAGACCAAGAGAAGATAACTGGAGAGCTCTCCTCCTCCTGCAATTTAACCGCGGGCTGCTTCTTCGGCCTCCACTGCACGAGCCGAGCCTCTTGTTGCTTCTGGCGCTCCTCCTCATAAAAGAGCCTGTGCAAGGCCTGACTGTAGTCGAGCATGTCATCATCTGACCCTCCTGGCAAGGAAGGCGGACTGGCAATCGGACAAACTATATCCCTTTTTGGCTGAACCGGCTTTGGAGCTAATGTGCCGGGCTGGAGATGCCCTCTGACAAAGTGCTGACGATAATCCCAGGTGAGTGGCCCAGAATCATTCATCATTGATAATGCTGTCTCCTTGTAACCGAGGCCTCTCCTACCCATTTTTCTTCCCTTGGGTATAGGCTTAGTCATCCCTTGCAGTTGCGCACCGAGGCCTCTCCCCGGTTGATAGCCCAGTTTCAATATAATATTCCACTCCTTTGAATCTCAGATCTGCGGCTTCACTTTGACATTAACTGGAATAGTGATGGGCTTGGGAGATGTGTAAGCCCAAGGAAAGTTCAAATCAAGCACTGACAAAACGGGTCAGCTGCTCGGCCAGAGTGTGGGAAGAACTTGATCTGAGATGGCCTTGACTGTCTGCACCGTGGACAAGCTCTTGACTTTGACGACCCTCCCTTGGAAGGGGAATTTAACGCACTGATGTGCGGTGGAGGGTACGGCGCCAAGCGTGTCAATCCAGGGACGACCCAAGATAGCCTTGAACATAGGGTCGATATCGAGAACATAGAATTCCACGGCCATAACAAGGGGCCTGAGCTCTGCCTGAATGGTGATTATCCCGTGACATGCTCGCCTTGAGTTGTCATATGCTGCTATAGTGGTGGGAGTAGGCCGTAGTAACTCTTCAGATATGTTGCATGCTCGGAGGGTGCTAAGTGGGCAAACATTAATTGAGGCCCCCGTGTCAACCAGTGCTGCTTCAATGTCGACTTTGTTCAGGGTAATTGTTATGCAGAGCGGCATTTGCCGAGCCCCCGGAGGTGCAAGCTCAGTTTCTGAGAATGTAATTGCTGGCCCTTTGGAGATAGTTGCTAGTGCCATTGGTAAGCTGTCGACTGCCATGTCTTCACTAACCATCACCTTCTGTAGGAAATCCCTCAGTGCATCTTGATGAAGGGTAGACCTTTTGATTAGCTCCAGCACGGATATCTTAGCGGGTACTCGATCCAGATGATGTAACAAGTCATATTGAGTACCCGGCAGGGGTTCAACTTCTTCTTGTTCGACCGTTGGCTGGGTGGACTGGGGATTTGAAGTAGTAACGTAATTCCTATGGAACATCTTCCCGCTCCTTAAGGCACAGTTTGCTGCAGCCTCCGAAGATAGTATGATGGGCCCTGTAGGGTGGATGAGTGGGACAGGTGGTGCGAGGGAGGTGATTTGGTGGAGCGTAGGGTTGGTGAGGTTAATGGGGGGTGAGCGGATGATAGGTGAGGGATTGGTGGAAGGCACGGCGGTGATGGATGTCGATGCGGGTGGAGGGAAGGCTAGTGGATGTTTGAGAGTGGGCGAAGGGTTAGGTGGTGGTGTGATGATGGTGAGGGGAGTAAGTGTTGGAGGGTATGATGGGATGGAGAGCGGTAGAGGGTTTGCTGGAGCGGGTGTGGATGGTAAGACGAGCGGAGAGGGTGTCGGTTGTGTAGGGAGGATGAAGGAATGGTTGCAGAGGTTGTGGTGGAGGGCCATTACTTGCGGTGTGGCGCCATCATCATCAACAGACCACCCGGCGTTGGGGGCCGGTGGTTGAACCACGTTTACTTGTGCTGGTGCCGGTGGCTGCTACTGAGGAGCGGGTGGATGATTTGGCATCGGGTTCTGATGGATGCCTAGGTCTTGTACTTGCTGTGGCTGCTGCTGTTGTGGTGGCTGCTGCTGCTGTGGTGCTTGATGCTGCTGCACTTGCTGCCCCTGCGGCTGCCTTCTCTTCTCTTTAATCTCCACAATGGCCCTATGCATTTCGGCCCAGTCGATTCTCTGTCCTTCATGAAGGTCATATACCAGATCCCGGAACTGAAAACATCCTTCTATGGTATGGCCTGGCTACCTATGGAACATGCAATATTTAGTCTGATCAACCGCCGGGTTCCAAACAGGCCGTTCCGGAGGAAGTTAGATTGCATTTACTGACATAAGTGCCGAGAAAATATCTGTAAGTGTCTCTGGCAATGGAGGATATTGGGCTCTCCTGGGAGCCGGGCGCTTGCTATTAGGGTTGTTGTTGTTGTAGCCGTTGGGTGGAGGGACGTTATGGTATTATGATGGTGGCGGTGGTTGTTGTGGAATGGTGAAGGTGTTTTGAGGAATGGTGAAGGCGGGGGGAGGGCTTTTTGGAGTGGCCTGGAAGTTTTGTGGAGAGGGGTTTTGTGGATTGCGGGGGTTTTGGTTGTAGCGGAAGGGTGCGGCTTGAAAGGGAGAAGCAACGGCCTATACTTGCTCGTTTGTTTGAACTCCTTCGGTAACCGGCCCTTGTGGTTTCTTGTGGTACTTAGGCTTTTGGTTTTCGAAAAGAGAATGGATAGGGGAGTCCTTGAATTGAGTCTGTATGAAGCGCGCCCGGCTGTAGAGTTGATGCATGTTAGCTATATCATTCATTGCCAGGATGTTGCGGAAAGTCGGCGTGGCATTGGAGATCAGTAATTTGACCTTCTCTTCCTCCGGAATATGGCCAGGCACTCTGGCGGCCATCTGCCTCCACCTGTCTGCATAGGTGGCGAACTCTTCTTCCGGTTTCATCTTTTCGGCTACTAGGTCTGCAAATGAATATACTGGCCCGACCCTGTCTTGAAACCGCTGAATGAATTTGTCCTTAACTACCTTGAAACTTTTGGCCTCTTCCAGTGGCAGAGAATAAAACCATTCCAGAGCAACTCCATCTAAGGATTGGCGGAACAAGTACGCCATGAGGTGATCATCATACTGGAACTGCGCCGATTCATATAGAAAATCCCTCACATGGATAAAGGGATTACTGTTCCCATCGTACTTGCGATAGTTGGGGAGCTCTGATTGCAGAGGGAACCGAATGTTCTGGATGCTCGGAATAGGAATATCGGCCAAGGATTGTGGGCCAACCCTTTTCTGGAGGAAGTCGAGTTGTTGCTGCATGGCGGCCCACTTGTTAAGCAAGTCCTGCTCTTGGGAGGGAGCAGGGGTAGTGAAGGACGCCGATTGTAATTGAGGAGCGGATGGAATGACTGTAGCAGAAAGGGGAGGCCCATAGACATGAGTAGAAGGATAGATAGTGGAAATAGGGGGCCCGTAAGAAGGATATTGAGCCTGAGATATACCCGGATGGGGGTGAGTTTGGGCCACCCCTTGCTGAGGGTGTAAGAAATCAGAAGGGTTCATGAGAAGCTGTGAAGCCACCGAACCAGAATTGTGATGATCCACCTGGACAAAAGAAGGGATAGGCGATTTCCCTTTATCAAAAGACTGATGGGCTGAATTGGAAGATTGACCCATCTCCAGGCCGGCGAAAGTGATGGTCTGGGGTTGGACCGGGGTGAGGTCAATCGGAGTGGGCTGAACAGACGGCCCGATAATGGAAGGATTAGATTGACCTTGAACAGTGGCGGAGGGAGAAGCGTTGGACCCTTGCATAGCTTGATATAGGACTTGAAGTTGGGTCGGGTCCAATTGAGCCATCATGTGAAGGACGGAGCCCGCGGAAGGAGTAGAAAGAGAAGTGGTACCTTGACTACCTCCCACAGATGTGGAGGACGGGAGAGGGGCAGTCCCTTCTCCGGAGGGAAAGGTGGCAACCCTAAGGGGGTTCTCAAGGAGCCCTTGAGGAAGAGAGTCCTCTTGGGAGCACGGAGTATTGAAGGATGCCATGGTAGATTCGAAGAGGGGATTGGAATAGAACGTGAAGGAGGGAGCGACTCGAGGAAACGATTCAGGCGGACGAAAATAACTCCACATGCAACGGACAACCTTGACAAAACGTAAAAACAACCAACACAAAACACACAATAAGCAATCAAACTTAGGTGATTCTGACAAGATGTAAGTGATAAAGGATGAAGACACTCAAAAATCAAGCAAGTTGTTTAGAATGATGCGACAATATTCTTATGATTTCTCCTTTGGAACTTTAGTGAATTGATCGATATGTATTCTCAACAATGGGTTCCTAATAGGAGATGGATATGGGACTTGGTTTGACTCTAAGTGTAACCACTCAATCACTTATGCAACCCTAGACACGGGGTGGGAAAGGTACAACCAGCCCGGCGTCCGTGTGGGAATCCACGGCTCGCGGGGACTTATGGAGGTCCCTGCTGTGATTTCCTAGTCGGCCCCAAGGAATATGGAGACGAGAGGTCCTCACAACAAGGTAGGAAAATACAATCTAATGTATGAAAAGATGAATGACCCTATGTGCACCGGAGTGCATGCAAAGTCTAGCCTAACAATCTAACAATCAATAGTGCACACCATGATATGCAGATGTGAGCAAAGCAAGAGGAGGGTCAAGTATCACCCAAGCAATAAATCACAGCAAAAACTGCGGAAATCAATGCACCTCGGATGCGTACATGCCAGGAGAATAACGGTCGAAGGACCCTGCGTCAGAGAACAATAACGGTCGAAGGCCAGACCGCCAGATAATATATAATGCAGGGGGATGAGACCGTCAGATGAGCCAGGGAACCAAAAATTAACAGAAGTAATCGGAAAGCCCGTGAAAGCTCGCACAGCAGAACGAAAGCGGCGGCCTAATGCCCCTGCGTCAGACGACTGTGACGCGGGGACACAGGGCCGTCAGAGGACTCAGAAAACCAGAATATGCAGTAATCAAAGGGGAAACAAAGGGCAACTCAACAAGCAGATGATGGCAGGTTTTAAACAAGAATCAAGAGCACGATTGGCACAAGCTTGTCCCACCGTGATCGCCAAAAAATTATTTGTTGATATTTATTTCCCTATCTTTTATCTTACTTTTGAGGTTTGCGAAGTAATATGGCAAGATGACAAACAAGCAATCAAAGATCTACTCAAACCTGTGAACATGTGAACATGAACCTAGGCAATCATAGCTAGCTCTAGCATGGGCATGCTACCTCAATCAAATTACGCTAAGGAAAAGGAAAACACACGCCGGGGCGTGGAGCAAGGAATAAATAAAAACACACCGTTAAGGTGGAGCAAGCAAGGAAAATAAAGAAGATATGATGAAGAAGACAGCTAATGCCCAATACCAAGGAAAGATGTGATCGCCACCAAAGTAAACACAAGTCAAAGACCTGGATATACCTTGGAAATAGGTGGATGAAGCACCCGCCCATGGGAGAGAAAACCAAGGAAAGCCTACAGATCAACTCGGAAGTAACGGCCAGAACCCCGTGCGTCGCTTGGAAGCAACGGCCGCACGATAGACCGCCGGAAGACAGTGACGCGCCTGCTCCAGACCGTCAGATAACCTGCAGTAGTAAAGCTTGAATTCTTTTAACTCCAACTCTTCCAGCCGGCTAGAAGACTTGGGCCTCGTGCTAATGAACCTGTAAACCTGCCAAAGAAGTAGAAAGACAAGACAAGACAACCTCAATTAGCCCTTTTCACAAGCATAGCATCAATTCTTAAAGAGCTTGAGAACATCAAAAGGAGAGGGGATTACCGGGGAGTTTTGGGTTTTTTTAACCCCTCTAGGTGTTTTAAAAGTTTGGGAGGATGTTTGTATGCTTAGAGAACAGTGAAAAACGTGGAGGAAGAGGAGGGACAATGCTTTGTTTGGGGAAAAACCAAGGAAGGACTCAAGCATGCAATGATGAACTTGAAAGACAAAACTAAAGTACTCCCTTGATTAGAAGATGGATGGACGTGGGAAGCAGCTCCTCCTGGATGAAGATGGCTCCTGAGTTTGGCAGCACTTCGTCGTGAATTCAAATCTCCTCCTCCTTTGCCATGAAGTCAAGGGTTCTATTTATAGACCCTCAAACTCTTAGGTCGAGCAGAGGATAATTCAGCAAGATAAAGAGATAACTCTTAGCAAATCCTTGAAGATAATATCACCAAGAGTCCATAGAAACAAACGGGGGGTCCTGAGGATCGGATTTGAAAGAGATAACGTCAATCCAAATTCTTATCTCGACCACGGAGTAGCAGAGAAAAGGCCTGAACTGCCAGGACTCTCGGAAGGAAGTAACGGCTGCACGATAGACCGCCACTTGCGCACCAAGCTTCATCCGTTACTTTCAACCTTATCCCAAAGAGATAAGATCAACGGGAAGAAGACCCAACAAGCTGGACTCTTCAAGGAAGCGACGGCCAAGGCATAGGGCGTCAGAATGAAACGACGGCTGGATGATAGACCGTTATTATCAACGTGGAATTAAAAGGATAAGCTTTGAGGATGAGGCCTTAAGCCTTGGGACTCTTCAAAGAGTAACGGTCCAGGTTCTATCCGTCAGAAGGAAGCAACGCGCCTGATTGGGACCGTTATTAGCATTGAGGTTCAAAAATAGAGTGAAGGGTTTGCTAAGATTCATCCAACGAAATGCCACCGGGAGCCACATCTTAATCCATGAATTAAGACCCAAGAAATAGGTTTCAACTAACCAAGAGACTCAATGAAGGAATGAACAACTCGGAGCATCATATAGAATGAAATAAGGAGATGACCCGACTTATTGGGTATAAAACGGGTGTCAACAACGCTAAGTGAGACGGAGGACGATGTACAGACTTGAAGGATAATGCATGCAGACGGTTTTACAGACTTGAAGGATAATGCACGCAGACGGTTGTACAGACTTGGTCTTACAATGTATAGACTTAGACAAACAACTGAACGATGTATGGACTTGCCAATTCAAGGGCTGTACAGACTTGATGCAATGCAAGGCAACGAATGTATAGACTTCAAGCCAATGTATAAACTTCAAGCTCATGCAAGCAAAGCCAATGTATAGACTTGGCGTTTGTGTGAGCTTGTGATGTACAGACTTTGTGTTGTGAACACAGGCTGTACAGACTTGCTAACATGCATGAACAAATGGCATTGTATAGACTTGGCCAATGCAACGATGTATGGACTTGCACAGTTCTAGCTACAGTGCAATGTATAGACTTGGAAGCATATGAACATGGCACTGTACAGACTTTGAGTGAGAGCCCAATGTACAGACTTGGTGGAATTGAGCGTAGGTAATGATTAAGAATGTATAGACTTGCTCAGTTCAGCACGTAGGTAAAGATGCCAATGCAGTGTTCAGACTTTGCAAGAAACACTAGACGATGTACAGACTTTTTCCTTTTTTGACCAAAACAACCAACAGTTATACACTGGTCGAATGCACCCCACCCTCAGAGAGGGGAAGTGTTCTCATTCCCCCAGGCGTTTACTGTGGTTTTTAGATTTTATTGATTGAAAAGAGATATACATCAACAAAGGGGCATACCCCGAAAGAACTAGAGGCCACAACTTCGACCCTAGATCAGACACCCTAAAAATAGTAAAGGCTGTAGGAAAGGTACAGTAGTAAAGGGAAAGGGGCATACCCCGAGTGAGCAAGAGGCCACAACTACGGCCCTAGAGAGGGCTCAAGAAAAATCAAAATAAAACTATAGGAAACAAGGAGAGCTAGGACACCCTGATTGTTGGGAGCCCAGCTATATCAACTCTTAGTGCTCCCTTTGTCAACCAAGGGAGGTCTCCTGCATGAGAGAATATAGTATTTTCTGAGATATTGCATGCATAGGATGCCAAAGAGTCCGCAACCTGGTTGCCTTCTCAATAGGTATGCAGAAGTTCACTGCCATTATCTTGGATTAGATTTAGAATTTTCCTCCACCATGGGAGGACCATCCAACTAGGAGAGGCTCCCTTTTTGACAGCTTCCACAAGAAGGAAACAATCAGAAAATACTGCAGCCAGATCAAGACCGCCAAGCTTAGCAATTAATAGACCATCATATAAGGCCCTTGCTTCTGCCAATAAGCTGTTTCCAATGCCATAATGAAAGGCAAAACCAACTATCCATCTACCATTAGAGTCTCTTATACAGCCTCCACCTCCACTCCTGCCAGGATTACCCTTGGAGGCTCCATCAACATGAAGTGTGAATTTCTGAGAAGCAAATCTGCAGTAAACCAGTTGGGGCTGTTTTATGTTCACCTGAGGGAATATCTGAAATGAGGAAAGGCTGCTGAGTTGAGCAGGGGATATAGGCTTGCAAAACTTTAGCTTTTCCAATGCATAGGCTATTAAGGATAAGATTTTCCTTTTGATTAAATCTGTTCTGATAGCCAAACCTTCAAATCTGGAAGCACACCTTTGCTTCCAGATCTCCCATATCATCAGAATTACAGCATACATTCCAACAAAACTAAATGTAGAGTGAAGGTTAGAAGACTTCAATAGATTCAACACCTTATAGTGATCTGGTCACTAAGATTAAACCTGTTACTAAGCAAAGGCTGTACCCAGCCCTAGAGATCAGAAGCCAATTCACCAAAAATGAATAGATGATTGAAGTCTTATTGAGCATGAGAAGAGCAGCAACTGCATTTGGAGGCAATGGAAACTCCACATTCTGCCACCCTGCTGTCCACAGGAACTGCCCGATGAATTAACTTCCAGACAAAGAGAGCAGCCCTTGGTGCTATGGCAGAGTGCCAAAGTTTAGCCTGGGCTGGCCTTGAAACACCTTTAGTCCGCACAAGGTTACAAACTGATTTCACTGAGAAGGAGCCCTTTATGGTTCCTGTCCAAACACAGCAATCTGCCATATTGCTAAGTTGGATGTTAGGAATGTGGAAATCACTAGTAATATATTCCCTAGCAGTATGCTGGTTATCACTGAGAACTTCTCTAACAGAAGCCAAAGGGAGGCTTTGGAGACCACTTCCTTCATTCGGCATTGCATAGTTAATAGCAGGACCAAGCCCTGTCCAGTTATCCCTCAGAAAATCAGTAGTCGCCCCATTTCCAATAAACCATCTACTATTAGAGATAATGATATCTTTAGCTTGTCTGAATATAGCCAGAGGCATTCCAGTTGGAAATGGTTTAACACAATTAGCAAAGTAAGCCTTAATAAATCTGCACCTAGCATAGGTGGACCAGAGAGAAGATCCATGAAGAATGTTCCAAAGGGTTTTAGTTGCCAAGAAGATCTGAATCCATTGTAGATCTCTAATTCCCAGACCACCCTCTAACTTAGGCTTTTGAATTTTAGACCATGCAACCCAGTGCCTGTATTTAAATCCTTTATCTCCCTGCCAAAAGAAGTTGGCACAAAGCTTATTTATAAAGTTGACAACCTTCTTAGGATTGAAACAAGCTGAGGCCAAGAAAATAGGCATATTGTATAAGACTGGATCAATTAAAACTGTTCTGCCAGCTTGGGAAAGAAGTTTTGATTGCCAGCCTTCCAATTTTTGCTGAACTCTATCCATCAGAAATGAGTAATCTGAGCATAGGTACCTTCCCTTTTTAACTGGAATACCAAGATAACTAATGCTAGCTGGTTGATATTTATATCCAGTAAGGCCACGAATAGTTTGCCTCAGGGAGACTGGGGCTTTATCAGACAGAATGAAGCTGCTTTTGGTAATATTGATTTTCTGACCAGAGCAAAGTTCATACTTGTTAATAAACCTCTGGAAGGAATCTATGTTGTGCCTGCAAGCATTTAGAAATACCAAAGTATCGTCTGCATATAAGAGGTGAGAAACTTGTAGAGATTGTCTAGGGCCTTTGTACCCTTTCAGAATTCCAGAATGGAATTGAGCAGATAAGCCTCTACTCAAGACCTCCGAAGTAATGATGAATAAGTATGGAGCAATAGGATCCCCCTGCCTAATTCCCCTACTAGACATGAAGAAGCCAGATATAGACCCATTGAAATTTACAGAAAACCAGCAATTGAATAGAAGCATACCAATGAACGAGGTGAACCTGGTACAGAATCCGAATTTCTTCAGAACATCCAATATAAAGTCCCATTCCATCCTATCAGAAGCTTTAGCCATATCAAGCTTGAATATGACATTGTGCCCCCTAACCTTCCTATTAATATCCACCATAAGTTGCCGGGCTAAAGCCACATTGTCAAGAATGAAATGTCCTTTAACAAAAGCCCCTTGCTCAATAGAAATCATATCAGGCAGCAAAGGTGCTAGCCTTTCAGCTAAAATCTTGGAGATTATTTTATAAGAAAAGTTACACAGACTTATTGGTCTGAAATCATTAAGTGACCGGGGATCATGAACCTTGGGGATCAAGGTAAGAAGAGAAGAGGAAATTCCCCTAGGGAGTGGAAACCCCTTGAAAAAGGCTTGAACAGCTTCAATAGCATCTTGTCTAACAATTTCCCAAACAGCAGTAAAAAATTCACCTGAGAAACCATCTGGGCCAGGAGAACTAGAGCCTTTTAGAGACCAGATTGCTTTGCTAATCTTCTGAGCATCTGGGATAGCACACAAAATAGAATTTTGAGCATCAGTAACAATATGGTGAATGCATTCCAGCATGGTATAATCCACTTGGTGTTCCTCTAAAGAGAACAGATTTTTATAAAAGGACTCAGCATGGAGCCTAAGAGAGTTTTGATCTGCACACCACTCTTCTAGATTACCCACTCTCAACCTCTTAATATAGTTTCTTCTTCTATTGTGTTGGGTAATAGCATGGTAGAAAGAAGTATTCATGTCCCCACTGTCAATCCAATCTACATGAGATTTTTGATTCCAGAATATTTCTTCTCTAGACAATGCTTGGCGAAGACTGGCATTGGCAGCATTGAGACATTCCCTATTTGCTGGAGAAGGATCAGAGTCATAAATTGACTGTTTCAGTTCCACCTCGACTTCTGCTTGACTTTTACTCAAAAATATATTACCAAAAACTTTTTTATTCCAAATACGCAGAGAATCCTTTATTGCCTTGAGCTTGACAGAAAGCCTGACTAAGGCATTTGGGTGAGATATATGAGATTGTTGCCATACTTCAGAGATCAGCTATTTGAATGTCGGGTGAGTACACCACATCTTCTGAAAAATGAAACGGCATGGGCAAGCATTCATGCTCTCAATAGAAAGGAGTAAAGGGGCATGATCTGAAGGGCCTCTCAGCAGATGCTTTACATACAACTGAGGTGAAGCAGATTGGCATAGTCTATTCATAAAAACTATGTCCAATCTAGCCCGGATATTAGCAGGACCTGATCTATTATTGGTCCATGTCATAGAAGGCCCAGTAAAACCAATGTCAGACAGACCAACAGAACATATAAAAGCATTAAATCAGTCATTGAAGCCAGGGCTGGGATTCCACCACCAACTTTCTCCGACGGCCTTAAGACACAATTAAAATCGCCCCCCACAATCCAAGGTATAGAGACTGAGTCAGCAAAGAGGAGAAGGTCACTAAACAGAGACTGTCTTAAGAAGGAATCATTATAAGCATATACAAAAGAATAATATGTACAAACAGAGTCATCCACCTTAAGACCAAGAGTTATGAATTGTGGAGAAGTCACAATGACCTCCAAATTCAAGCTTTCATGCCAAAATACCCAAATCTTCGAGTCAAAAGAGTTATTTCCTACATACCTCCCAAGCTTGAGAAATTTTCCCAAGGAGGAAGCCTTATTGAAGTTTAACTTTGGTTCACTAATAGCCACCAACTAGACCTTATTAGAAAGCAAAATATGTTTAAGATGTCTTCGGTAACCAGAATTCCCCACCCCCCGGATATTCCAGATAATAATCTGATTAATCAAGGTGGAATCCATTTCAAATCTTCCAGAGATCTCGCTCTTGATCTGGTGATCATCCCACCATTCTTATGCCAGCAACCATTTCCACCATCTCTGTCTTTTAGTGTTAACTGCATCAACTCATTATCAATATTGGCTTTCACTGCGACTTCTGTACTGGCCTTCAAAATACCCTGTCTCCCCATTGGATTGGAAGCTGTACCAATGGTTGTTTTTCCTTCCATAGAGGAATAACATTCTTCTGGATTATTTTCCTGTCTATCAAGGAAGGAAAGCAGGGGTTGACCCTCTCCAGCATCCGAGAGACATCTCTTAAATTCCAGCAGGTCTAGACATTGCTTCTCTTGATTGTCTTCATTGTCTATAACATCACACTTGGGAGAAGAAATAAAATCAGTGGTAACTGGAAGTAAGAGCTCTTTCTCCAGAGGCTCTACTGCTTGGAGATTGTCTGCACAACTTATTGTAGTAGCAATAAATTGCTGGGGCTCCTGGATTTCTGTTGTGTGCTGCCGAATCTCAAAGTTATTTTCTATTACAGCGTTCTGTCGAACAGCCTGGGGGCCTACTAGCCGTGGCCGAAAAACCTGATTGGTTTTCCTAATCATAGGTTCCTTTCTCAAATGGAGATTAGCTATCATGTCCCTCTTTTTCTTGTAGCTTTCTTCTGAATGACCCAGCTTATGGTAGAAGGTACATAAGGCAGGAACTCTATTGTAATTGACCGACTGCCAGTAGCCTGAACCTTCAAAATCAATCCAAATCCGCTCCCTGCGTGGAGAGGATAAATCCATCTCAACACAGACAAACGCCTCTGAAGTGTCGGACATAGCCAAAGTTCTGTCATGAATATGTAACACAGATCCAAAGTTTCCAGCTATGCATCATAGATAGTCCGCATGATATAGATTGGCATGTAAGCCAGGAAAACCAATCCAGACAGGCACCGTTGGCGGATCTGCATCAAAATTGAAATCCGGTGTCCAACGGAAGAAGCGAAATAGAAAACCCTTTATATACATGTGTTTAAGAATCAGCAATTTCATAAAATCTGCTTCACACTCAAATCGGAAGAGAAGATGTCTTGGAGTAAGCTTACTGATCACAAAGTTTGCTGAAAGTGCCAATCGCTGCATCAAGCAGCTCTTAATCTCAGGGAAGACTGGACGACCATAAGCACATTTTGCGACAATAGCAAAGGAAAGAAACTGCAGAGATACATGGATATATGCCTTCGAAAAGAAAACTGCAGGTTCACCCAGATCAGTAAATGTAGGATCCTTAACCGGGATGGGGATCCTTGATCGAGCCTGGGGCATCATGAGAGCCTGTGCAAAAGTTCACCGAGGAGCCACCTGGGAGGAAGAAGAGCCTTCCCCCGTCGGTACCAATGTGGAAGGAGGCAGAATGACCCCCTCCACGCCGGCCATGGCTGGCAGGGGGCGTAGCAAGCAGAACGGAATTGAACAGTGGCGAGGAAGAAGGAGGGAGGACCGCGAACGATACAACCCGAGGAGTTTAGATGAAGGGTTCCTGACGCTGTACAGACTTGGATGAATGAACAAGCATGAATGTATAGACTTTGAAAGACACTGCATGAACAACATGATGCAATGTACAGACTTGGGCTGTACAGACTTGCTGCCTAGTCGATGTACAGACTTCCTATATGTTCAAGTCCAATGTATAGACTTGCTGAGATATGCACCTGAAGAATGTACAGACTCTCTCAACTCAGTGACGTGCAACTAATCAATGTGTAGACTTCAGAAATGCATAGAGACGCTACAGCATGACAGCGTCGACGCAGCAGTTCACCCTAATGTGAAGTTAGATCTGGGTCAGTTCAGTGGGTCAACGTAGTAACCCCATGCGTCAACGCATCCAGCCTTATCTTCAAAGTCATTTGAGGCATTTCAAGGCTGCGTCAACCTCGTGGACTCAATGGGTTGATTCCATCTGAACTACTTACGAGATGTATAGACATGCGAATCTGATGTAAAGACTTGAGGGGGGTCGACCCATCTAAGAAGGGGGTCGACCCACAGAGCTAGCACACTCATGCATTCACCACAGAACAGATCAGATATAACACACTCATGCATTCTCCACAGAATAACTCAGTCATATGCATTCATGTTGCTATCATTCAATGTGATGTTCTTAGCAAAATAATATGGTGACTCATTTATGTTGCTATCAATAAAACACCACATAATCATCAAAGCACAAGGGGCACAACAAAAGAAAGAGCATGAAAAACTCTACAAGATGCATGAATCAATTTTGTGTTTACAGCCTGAAATTACTACTTAATCGAAAGGGAACAGTTATAACCCTAGATGTGACATGCTTCTACTAAAATTAAAAATTCTCGCAGAACACTTGATAAAATTTAGGGCTTTCTACATCAATGAAAAGCTTACACGATGATGCTTCCAACCGTATATTATTTGTAGGGTTTGGCTTGCCATCACCTACCTGAATCGGATGAAGAAGGAAGGAGAAAGAAAACCCAAGGCGCTAGTACACGCGGCCCCTAATCGTAGGAGATCTCCCTCGATCCAGCTCCTATGCAACCGCCACTAGTTCTAAATGATTCTAGGGTTAGAGAGCTTCATTTTTATAGGTCACATGCCTTCTAGAGGGTTCTATGCGCCGAGTATTCATCCACGCAAGTTGGGTTGATGCGAACACCGCCGCAATTGTTGACGCGATCCAATCTCCGCCGATTGCATCTCCTAGGGTTAGGGTTTTGAGATATTAAGAGATGGGAAATGATCCTCTCATCCTGGCCTTTCATTTGCCACTGGTTTGGGCTCATTAGATGGAGTATTGGGCTCAAATTTGTGTTTCAAGGTATGGTTAACTAAGTGTTTAATTTGGGCAAAATCCACTAATTCGGCCTATTTACAGATTTTATTTGGGTTGGTCATAGAAGACAAGTTTGTTAAACGTGTTGTCCTCTACAAGAATATATTTTTTCTGAATTTTTATAAAATAGTCGAAATTTAACTTATTCTATTTATTAAGGAACTTCTAATTAATTTCTTGAAAAATCGGGGTATTACACCCTCCCCCACTTAAGGAATTTGGTCCTCCAAATTCAATGCACTTAATAACAAAAAGAGGGAGTGAGACAGCTCACCTAGAATAAGTTAGGGTACTGCCTCCGCATAGTATCTTCTGACTCCCAAGTAGCTTCTTCAGTTCCACGCCGACTCCACAACACTTTAACCATCGGTATGGAACAATTCCTGAGTTGATGTTACTTCCGATCCAGAATCTTGATCGGTCTTTCTTTATAAGTCAGATCGTCCTTCAATTCGAAGTCCATATGCAGAATAATGTGAGTGGGATCATACACATATTTTCGTAACATAGACACATGAAAAACATTGTGTACTCCAGATAACTGAGGTGGTAGTGCCAAACGGTAAGCAACCGCCCCCACTCTTTCCAGAATCTCGAATGGACCAATGTATCTTGGACTCAGTTTGCCTTGAACACTAAACCTTCAAATCCCTCTCATAGGAGAAACCTTTAAAAACACATGCTCACCAACCTGAAATTCCAAAGCTCTCCTCCTAGTGTTGGCATAACTCTTCTGTCTTGATTGTGCTACTTGCAACCATTCTTTGATAATACGGATGTTCTTGGATGATTCGGAAATGAGATCTGGTCCAAGCCATTGCTTCTCACCTACCTCATCCCAACATAACGGGGATCGACAGCTTCTACCATACAAAGCTTCAAATGGAGCCATCTGAATGCTGGCCTCATAACTGTTGTTGTAGGCAAATTCAACCAATGGCAAGTGATCACTCCAACTACCTCCACAGTCAATCATGCAGGCTCTAAGCATATCTTCCACTATCTGGTTGGTCCTTTCAGTCTGTCCTTCTGTTTGTGGATGGAAAGCAGTACTTAAATTCAGACGAGTTCCCAAGGACTCTTGCAATCCTTTCTAAAAATGAGAAGTGAACCTAGGGTCTCTATCAGACACAATGTTGACTGGTATACCATGTAGTCTTACCACTTCCTTCATATACAAAGTAGCCAAGACATCAACTGTCCATTTAGACTTAATAGATAAGAAATGAGCAGATTTTGTCAATCTGTCAACAATCACCCATATTGCATCAAATCCACTACGAGTCCTAGGTAGACCCATAATGAGATCCATGCCAATGCCCTCCCACTTCCATTGGGATATATCAAGGGGTTTCAATTTCCCTGCTGGTCTGAAATGCTCAACATTGACTTGCTGACAAACCAAGCATCTACTTACGAAGTACGCAACTTCCCTTTTCTTATTCGGCCAGCAAAAAGATCTTTTCAAATCCTTAAACATCTTAGTACCTCCAAGATGAATGGTGTATCTGGACCTATCAGCTTTCTCAAGGATCTTACTCTTTATCTGAACTACATCAGGTACACAAGTTCTTCCCTGAAATAATAATCTTCCATCATCAGCTATCATGAAGTCAGGTCTGTTACTCAAGCTTCTCTTGATCTCTACCAACTCTAGGTCATCATCTTGTAGAGACTTGATTTCCATCAATAATTCGGGCATAAGTTGAATCTGAGCAATCATAACCCGATCCTTGTCAAGATTAAGATCCAAACTTGCTAACTGCTCCAGTAATTTCCATTCTTTTAACATGAGACTTGACAACTTAGCTATAGGCTTGCGGCTTAAGGCATCTGCCACAACATTACCTTTTCCAGGATGATACTCAATGGAGAAATCGAAGTCCTTCAAATAATCCAGCCATCTTCGCTGCCTCATATTGAGTTCCTTCTGAGAAAATAAGTATTTCAAACTCTTATGATCTGAAAACACTGTAAATGCCTCTCCATACAAGTAGTGCCTCCACATCTTCAAGGCGAACACCACTGCTGCTAGCTCCAAATCATGAACAGGATAATTCTCTTCATGCTTCCTCAACTACCTAGAAGAATAGGCTATCACTTTCCTGTGCTGCATGTGTACACACCCTAAACCAATACCTGAAGCATCAGTGTTTACAACAAAACCTCGTTCTCCAGAAGGTAAAGCCAAAACATGTACAGTAGTCAAACATTCCTTCAAGGTCTGAAAGCTTCGCTCGTAATCTTTTGACCAATCAAATTTGATCTCTTTGCGGGTTAATCTTGTCAGAGGGACCGCAATTTTGGAGAAATCTTGAATAAACCTTCGGTAGTAACCTACTAGGCCTAGGAAACTTCTCATTTCAGTTACATTAGTAGGCTTATCCCAATTCTTTACTGTCTCTACCTTTGAAGGATCAACAGAAATACCTTCTTTTGTGATGATATGCCCTAGAAAGGACACCTCTTGCAGCCAGAAATCACACTTACTAAACTTGGCATATAACTGATGATCTCTCAATAGTTACAATGCCATCATCAAATGTTCAGCATGCTCCTCCTCACTCTTAGAATAAATCAAGATGTCATCAATGAAGACCACGACCCGTTGTTCAAGATAGGGCCGAAACACATCGTTCATCAGCTGCATGAAAACTACAAGTGCATTCGTTAGCCCAAAAGGCATTACTACAAATTTGAAATGCCCATACCTACTGCAGAAGGCTGTTTTATAGATATCCTCTTCCTTAATTCGTAACTGATGATATCCAGATCGAAGGTCGATCTTAGAAAAATACTGAGCTCCTGCTATCTGATCAAATAACTCATCAATCCTTGGCAATGGATATTTGTTCTTGATAGTCAATTGGTTCAATTGCCGATAATCGATGCACAACCTCATCGAACCATCCTTCTTCAGGCCGAATAATACAGGGGCTCCCCATATGGAAGTACTTGGACGAATGAACCCTTTCTCAAGTAATTACATCAACTGCTGCTTTAGTTCCCTTAGCTCCGCAGGAGACATACGATAAGGAGCTTTGGAAATAGGAGTCGCACCAGGAATTAGATCAACAAAAAAGATAACTTCCCTTTCAGGAGGAAGTCCTGGCAGTTCCTCAGGAAAGACATCTGGAAAATCTCGGACGATAGAAAAGTCCTCAATCTCAATCTTCTACTCAGGGGTGACATAAACAAAGGCTAGAAAAGCCTTACATCCTCTCCTCATCAGTTTATCAGCTCGAAGAGCCGAAATAAGTGGAACAGACTTATGGTGTCTAATTCCTATAAAAGAAAGTCCAGGGTGTCCAATGAAAGACACAGAACTAGATCTACATCGAACATTGGCCTCATACTTAACCAACCAATCTGCTCCTAGGATTACATCATAATCCTTCATGTCCAAACAAACTAAATTAGCTGGCAAGTTTTGTTCATTGATCATGACCTTACTGGAAGGATAGAAATATTTAATTGCTGATCTGGAACCAATAGGGGTTGAAATCTCTAACGGAGAATTCATCAAAATTGGCTTCACAGCTAAAGACTTCATAAATCTCGAGAAATAAAAGAATGAGTGGCACCAGTATCAAAAAGAATAATAGTTGATTTATCATGTATAATAAGAGTACCTTCGACGAGTCCACCCTCCTCGGCAGGTCCAGCCTCATCTTCTTATAGAGCCTGGAGCTTGCCTTGCTGCTTCTTGATTCCTTGCGGTTTCACCGGGGTAACTTGCTCAGATAAAAGAGGACACTTGGGAATACGGTGGTCCCTACTGCCACAACGTAAACAGGCACCCAGCTTGCGCCAGCACTCCTCCATCTTGTGACCTGGACGGTCACAATACTTACATACGCCCTTGAATGGAACAATAGGGCCAGGCTTCTTGTCTTCATTCTTCAGCATCTTGCCCTTCCATGAACCAGACCCGCTAATGGGCCTCTTCCCGCCATGACCGGGCTTGATACTCCCTGAACCAGTATGGTGTTGTTCTTTCTTAACACTCTTCCCACGGATTCTCTTCGTCATTTCTAAAGTATCTTCCAATACTTGAGCCTTTCTCACCATCTCGGAATAAGTTTGAATTTCCATCGGTGCCAACTGGTTGATATACTACAGGTTCAGCCCATTAAGAAAGTGCTTAGCCTTCATCTTCTCGGTAGATATCAAGTGAGTAGCATAACGAGATAGCCGAGAGAACTGAGCTTCAAATTCAGCTACGGATAGATTTCGTTGCTTCAAAGTAGCAAACTCGGTCGCCTTCTTCTCTTGTACTCTATCAGAAAAATATTTACCATTGAAGAATTCCTGAAACTCTTCCCATGTGACTTGTCTATCACCAAGGGTACCCTTCACTGCGTCACGTTCAAGTTGAAAGGTCGACAAGAGGACACGTTCTTGATCGCTGCATTGCATCACTTCAAAAATCCTCCCTATCTCTTCAAGCCAGTGCTCGGCTTCATTAGGGTCAGTCGGGCCACCAAATCGCGGGGGATTCATCCCACGAAAGTTCCGATAAAGGTCACCAGTGCCATGGTTTGCAGCTCCTCCTTGGGCCACTTGTTGCAAAGCCTTAGTAAGTCCTTGAACCGTACGCTGCAAGTTCCTCCATTCCACGCGTTCTCCTGCCATTGCAAAAGCCTACACGTGGAATAGGTTATGTTAGGTTCAATTAAGAATGGATAATCGTGAAATTAGATTATTAACTCATCCCCAGTCTTCTACCCAAATCTCACCAGGTTGGGTCCTTAGACTTATAACAAGGTTATAGGTCCTATGATATCACTTAGGATCCTAGAACTTAGAGAACCTAAGAATATTAGAAAACCTAGGCTCTGATACCACCAAACTGTCACGCCCCAATGCGAAATACCGGGACTGGCAGTAGAAAACGCTAGTAATGATAACATGCTAAGCTAAGAATTTACATAACATCATGAACAGAAATAACTCCAAATCTATTACAATAGCCATCAAACCAACTTAAACATAATCAAGCATAACCACTACTTGACTTCGTTACAATAACTAACACAAGCTCTAAGGCATAGCTAGATGTAAAACAACTATAACAATCTCAACATATCTACGAGCTGATACACTCCAAGTCATCACTCTGGCCCATTCCCATCCATCTGTGAATCTTCACCTGAGCTGCCTGCAAAGGGGGGAAACAACTATATGAGCGAATGCTCAGTAGGTAACAACAGTCAAGTGTAAGTAATTAACCAATTAATTACATGTTTATATGAAACGGAAAGAAAAGAAATGACGATCGAACGAAACAACATAAAAAGAAAGTGCTAAAGAATGAAATGGAATAACAATATGGCAGGATGATATAACTACAAGAATTGCAAGTTTGTGAACAATATAAATAACATGAAATTGTAGGAGATTGGCCAATAGGCAAGAATATAACCAAGTCAAACATGATTAAAGTAAGTGATTAGGAGATCATTGTCATAGACATCACACTAGTCATGCACTCGGTGCAATGCCTCACCATGTCATTACAAACTCCCATTGGCACAAGTACTTTTTGGGCACTCTCCCCAGGACCAGACCAGGCCCCTATGATGTGTTGGCATTGATGTATTGGATCCGAGATCCCAAGTTGTCTAGACTTTAATCAAGTTAAAATGGCCAATTACAATCAAGTACAAACTTACCTCGGAACATCCCAAGGCTATGTTGAAGAGATACTATCCAGAATTTTTGTCAAGGAGTTCAAGTTATCAAGAACCATAATGTTCTTGAATTCAAAACCATAAAACACGGAGAAAACTCATCTCTAGGAGATAGGCGGTCACTACTAGGCTACGCAAGCACTAGGTGGTCAATTCTGAGCCACTCAAGAACTGGGCTTGAGATCAGCCTCCACGAGGTCAAAGTTGAACGGACAATTAAGGGCCGCTCAGAAGTTGGACGATAATTACTGGTCCGCGCAAGTCCACTGAATGGGCACTACTAGACCGCGCAAGATACAGACTGTCAAAAATAAGCCGCGCAGGGCCAGAAGGTAAGAACAAGATATACGGGCAACATTGGGCCGCTCAATGGAAGGACGGTCCAATATGGGCCACCTGTAATATGGACGGTCCAATATAGTCTGCGTAACATAGGGCCTATCAATAAGTTGGAAATTCACCCAAGTGGGCTCCCAGGCTACCATAGACAGGGTGGAACTGAACCAGATTCCAGCCCACTGTCTGTTGGGTGGCGTAGGGCTTACTGGGCTGATCAATTCGGGGTTTGGTCGAAGATGGATCAAGGATAAACAACCAAGGTTAATTGGTAATAACCAGAAGCGAACGGTCTCTGGTTGGCCGCTCATTGATATAGGTGGTCCACTTATGGCCGTTCAATCTCTATTAGGTCCGAAGGCCTTATGGAGTTGGGCGGGCAGTAGGGTGCCACTGAGGACGTTGAACGGTTGAAGACTGGCCACTTATAAGGATATGCGGTCTGTCGCGAGGCCGTCTAAACCAAAACAGGGGGGTCAGGAAAACGATCGGAGATAGAAGCCTTGGATGGTCCGCAACTGGCCGCCTAGATGGTTGGGCGGTCCATCGAGAGGCTGCGCAACCTCAACAGGTTGCTGCCCCTTCTGCCTTGCCCGTCTCCGACGAGGTTGGCTAGGGTTGGGATAAAACATAAAATTTGCATGATATAAAGCATTAAATCTGGGGCTTTTACTACCAAAAGAAAGAGCACGAAAAACTCTACAAGATGCATGAATCAATTTTGTGTTTACAGCCTGAAATTACTACTTAATCGAAAGGGAACAGTTATAACCCTAGATGTGACATGCTTCTACTAAAACCAAAAATTCTCGCAGAACACTTGATAAAATTTAGGGCTTTCTACATCAATAAAAAGCTGACACAATGATGCTTCCAACCATATATTAATTCTAGGGTTTGGCTTGCTATCACCGACCTGATTCGGATGAATAAGGAAGGAGAAAGAAAACTCATGGCGCTGGTACACGCAGCCCCTAATCGCTGGAGATCTCCCTTGATCCAGCTCCTCTGCAGCCGCCACCGATTCTAAACAATTTTTGGGTTAGAGAGCTTCATTTTTATAGGTCACACGCCTTCTAGAGGGTTTTATGCGCGGAGTATTCGTCCACGCAAGTTGGGTTGATGCGAATGCCGCCGTAATTATTGACGCGATCCAATCTCCGCCGATTGCATCACCTAGGGTTAGGGTTTCGAGAGATTAAGAGAGGGGAAATGATTCTCTCATCCTGGACTTTCATTTGCCACTGGTTTGGTCTCATTAGATGGAGTATTGGGCTCAAATTTACGTTTCAAAGTATGGTTAACTAAGTGTTTAATTTGGGCTTAATCCACTAATTCGGCCTATTTACAGATTATATTTGGGTTGGTCATAGAAGACAAGTTTGTTAAACGTGTTATCCTCTACAAGAATATAATTTTTTTGGATTTTTATAAAATTGTCAAAATTTAACTTATCCTGTTTATTAAGGAATTTCTAATTAATTTCTTGAAAAATCGGGGTATTACACCCTCCCCCACTTAAGGAATTTGGTCCTCCAAATTCAATGCACTTAATAATAAAAAGTGGCAGTGAGACAGCTCACCTAGAATAAGTCAGGGTACTACCTCCGCATAGTATCTTCTGACTCCCAAGTAGCTTCTTCAGTTCCACGCCGACTCCACTGCACTTTAACTATCGATATGAAACGATTCTTGAGTTGCTGTTACTTTCGATCCAGAATCTTGATCGGTCTTTCTTCATAAGTCAGATCTTCCTTCAATTCGATGTCCATATGATTAATAATGTGAGTGGGATCATACACATATTTCCGTAACATAGACACATAGAAAATATTGTGTACTCTAGATAACTGAGGTGGTAGTGCCAAACGGTAAGCAACCTCTCCCACTCTTTCCAGAATCTCGAATGGACCAATGTATCTTGGACTCAGTTTGCCCTGAATATCAAACCTTCGAATCCCTCTCATAGGGGAAACCTTTAAAAACACATGCTCACCAACTTGAAATTCCAAAGCTCTCCTCCTGGTGTCGGCATAACTTTTCGGTCTTGATTGTGCTACTTGCGACCGTTCTCTGACAATACGGATGTTCTTCGACGATTCGGAAATGAGATATGGTCCAAGTCATTGCTTCTCACCTACCTCGTCCTAACATAACGGGGATCAACAGTTCCTACCATACAAAACTTCAAATGGAGCCATCTGAATGCTGGACTGGTAATTGTTGTTGTAGCCGAATTCATCCAATGCCAAGTGATCACTCCAACTACCTCCAAGTCAATCATGCAGGCTCTAAGCATATCTTCCACTATCTGGTTGGTCCTTTCAGTCTGTCCGTCTGTTTGTGGATGGAAAGCAGTTCTTAAATTCAGACGAGTTCCCAAGGACTCTTGCAATCCTTTGCAAAAATGAGAAGTGAACCTGGGGTCTCTATCAGACACAATGCTCACTGGTATACCATGTAGTCTTACCACTTCCTTCATATACAAAGCAGCCAAGACATCAACTGTCCATTTAGACTTAATAGATAAGAAATGAGAAGATTTTGTCAATCTGTCGACAATCACCCATATTGCATCAAATCCACTACGAGTCCTAGGTAGACCCTTAATGAAATCCATGCTAATGCTCTCCCACTTCCATTGGGGTATATCAAGGGGTTTCAATTTCTCTACTGGTCTGAAATGCTCAGCCTTGACTTGCTGACAAACCAAGCATCTACTTATGAAGTCCGCAACGTCCCTTTTCATATTCGGCCACCAAAAAGATCTTTTCAAATCCTTAAACATCTTAGTACCTCCAGAATGAATGGTGTATCTGGATCTATGAGCTTCCTCGAGGATCTTACTCTTTATCTCAGCTACATCAAGTATAAAAGTTCTTCCCTGAAATAATAATCTTCCATCATCAGCCATCATGAAGTCAGGTCTGTTACACAAGCTTCCATTGATCTCTACCAGCTCTGGGTCATCATCTTGCAGAGACTTGATTTTCATCAATAATTCAGGCTTAAGTTGAATCTAAGCAATCATAACCCGATCCTTGTCAACATTAAGATCCAAACTTGCTAACTGCTCCAGCAATTTCCATTCTTTTAACATGAGGCTTGACAACTTAGCTATAGGCTTGCGGCTTAAGGCATCTGCCACAACATTACCTTTTCCAAGATGATGCTCAATGAAGAAATCGAAGTCCTTCAAATACTCTAGCCATCTTCGTTGCCTCATATGGAGTTCCTTCTGAGAAAATAAGTGTTTCAAACTCTTATGATCTGAAAACATCGAAAATGCCTTTCCATACAAGTAGTGCCTCCATATCTTCAAGGCGAACACCACTGCTGCTAGCTCCAATCATGAACATGATAATTCTCTTCATGCTTCCTCAACTGCCTAGAAGAATAGGCTATCACTTTCCCGTGCTGCATGAGTACACACCCTAAACCAATACCTGAATCATCAATGTATACAACAAAACCTCCTTCTCTAGAAGGTAAAGCCAAAATAGCTGTAGTAGTCAAACATTCATTCAAGGTCTGAAAGCTTCGCTCGTAATCTTCTGACCAATCAAATTTGATCTCCTTGCGGGTTAATCTTGTCAGAGGTATCGCAATTTAAGAGAAATCTTGAATAAACCTTCGGTAGTAACCTGCTAAGCCTAGGAAACTTCTCACTTTAGTCACATTAGTAGGCTTATCCTAATTCTTTACTGTCTCTAACTTCAAAGGATCAACTGAAATACCTTCTTTTGTGATGATATGCCCTAGAAAGGACACCTCTTGCATCCAGAAATCACACTTACTAAACTTGGCATATAACTGATGATATCTCAATAGTTGCAGTGCCATCCTCAAATGTTCAGCATGCTCCTCCTCACTCTTAGAATAAATCAAGATGTCATCAATAAACACCACGACCCATTGATCAAGATAGGGCCGAAACACATCGTTAATCAGCTGCATGAAAGCTGCAAGTGCATTCGTTAGCCCAAAAGGCATTACTACAAATTTGAATTGCCCATACCTACTACGGAAGGCAGTATCATAGATATCCTCTTCCTTAATTCATAACTGATGATATCCAGATCGAAGGTCGATCTTAGAAAAATACTCAGCTCCTGCTATCTGATCAAATAACTCATCAATCCTTGGCAATGGATATTTGTTCTTGATAGTCAATTGGTTCAATTACCGATAATCGATGCACAACCTCATCGAACCATCCTTCTTCCGGACGAATAATACAGGGGCTGCCCACGGGGAAGTACATGGATGAATGAACCATTTCTTAGGCAATTCCATCAACTGCTGCTTTAGTTCCCTTAGCTTCGCCGGAGACATACGATAAGGAGCTTTAGAAATAGGAGTCGCACCAGGAATTAGATCAACAGAAAAGATAACTTCCCTTTCAGGAGGAAGTCCTAGCAGTTCCTCATGAAAGACATCTGGAAAATCTTGGACGACAGAAAAGTCCTCAATCTCAATCATCTGCTCAGGGGTCACATAAACAAAGGCTAGAAAAGCCTTACATCCTCTCCTCATCAGCTTATCAATATGAAGAGCCGAAATAAGTGGAACAGACTTATGGTGTCTAATTCCTATAAAAGAAAGTCCAGGGTGTCCAGTGAAAGACACAGAACTAGATCTGCATTGAACATTGGCCTCATACTTAGCCAACCAATCTACTCCTAGGATTACATCATAATCCTTCATGTCCAAACAAACTAAATCAGCTGGCAGGTTTTGTTCATTGATCATGACCTTACTGGAAGGATAGAAATACTTAATTGCTAATCCGGAACCAATAGGGGTTGAAATCTCTAATGGAGAATTCATCAAAACTGGCTTCACAGCTAAAGACTTTGCAAATCTTTGAGAAATAAAAGAATGAGTGGCACCAGTATCAAAAGGAACAAAAGTTGATTTATCATGTATAATAAGAGTACCTTCGACGAGTCCACCCTCCTCGACGGGTCCTGGCTCGTCTTCTTGTAGAGCCTGGAGCTTGCCTTGCTGCTTCTTGATTCCTTGCGGTTTCACCGGGGTAGCTTGCTCAGATAAAAGAGGACACTCGGGAATACGGTGGTCCCTACTGCCACAACGTAAATAGGCGCCCAGCTTGCGCCAACACTCCTCCATCTTGTGACCTGGACGGTCACAATACTTGCATACGCCCTTGAATGGAACAATAGGGCCAGGCTTCTTGTCTTCATTCTTCGGCATCTTGCCCTTGCATGAACCAGACCCGCTAATGGGCCACTTCCCGGCATGACCGGGCTTGATACTTCCTGAACCAGTATGGTGTTGTTCTTTCTTAACACTCTTCCCATGGATTCTCTCAGTCATTTCTAAAGTATCTTCCAATACTTGAGCCTTTCTCACCATCTCGGAATAAGTTTGAATTTCCATCGGTGCCAACTAGTTGATATACTGCAGCTTCAGCCCATTAAGAAAGCGCTTAGCCTTCATCTTCTCAATAGATATCAAGTGAGTAGCATAACGAGATAGTCGAGAGAACGGAGCTTCAAATTCAGCTACGGATAGATTTCGTTGCTTCAAAGCAGCAAACTCAGCCGCCTTCTTCTCTTGTACTCTATCATAAAAATATTTACCAATGAAGAATTCCTCGAACTCTTCCCATGTGACTTGTTTATCACCAAGGGTAGCCTTCACTGCGTCCCACCATGTCCTCGCATCACGTTCAAGTTCAAAGGTTGACAAGAGGACATGTTCTTGATCGCTGTATTGCATCACTTCAAAAATCCTCCCTATCTCTTAAAGCCAGTTCTCGGCTTCATCAGGGTCAATCGAGCCACCAAATGGCGGGGGATTCATCCCACGAAAGTTCCGATAAAGGTTGCCAGAGCCATGGTTTACAGCTCCTCCTTGGGCC
This sequence comes from Amorphophallus konjac, assembly GCA_022559845.1. NCBI lineage: Eukaryota > Viridiplantae > Streptophyta > Magnoliopsida > Alismatales > Araceae > Amorphophallus > Amorphophallus konjac. Next base: position 202,865,777 of record CM040127.1, read on the forward strand.
ACTTGTTGCAAAGCCTTAGTATGTCCTTGAACCGTACGCTGCAAGTTCCTTCATTCCGTACGTTCTCCTGCCATTGCAAAAGCCTACGTGGAATAGGTTTTGTTAGGTTCAATTAAGAATGGATAATCATGCAATTAGATTATTAATTCATCCCCAATCTTCTACTCAAATCTCACCAGGTTGGGTCCTTACACTTATAACAAGGTTATAGGTCCTATGATATCACTTAGGATCCTAGAACTTAGAGAACCTAGGAATATTAGAAAATCTAGGCTCTGATACCACCAAACTGTCACGCCCCGACGCGGAATATCGGGACTGGCAGTAGAAAATGCTAGTAATGATAACATGCTAAGCTAAGAATTTACATAACGTCATGAACAGAAATAACTCCAAATCTATAACAATAGCCATCAAACCGACTTAAACATAATCAAGCATAACCTCTACTTGACTCTGTTAAAATAACTAACACAAGCTCTAAGGCATAGCTAGATGTAAAACAACTATAACAATCTCAACATATCTACTAGCTGATACACTCCAAGTCATCACTCTAGCCCATTCCCATCCATCTATGAATCTTCACCTGAGCTGCCTGGAAAGAGGGGAAACAACTATATGAGCGAATGCTCAGTACGTAACAACAGGCAAGTGTAAGTAATTAACCAATTAATTACATGTTTATATGAAACAGAAAGAAAAGAAATGACGATCGAATGAAACAACATAAAAAGAAAGTGCTAAAGAATGAAATGGAATGACAATATGGCAGAATGATATAACTACAAGAATTGCAAGTTTATGAACAATATAAATAACATGAAATTGTAGGAGATTGGCCAATAAGTAAGAATATAACCAAGTCAAACACGATTCAAGTAAGTGATTTAGAGATCATGGTCATAGACATCACGCTAGTCATGCACTCGGTGCAATGCCTCACCATGTCATTAATAACTCCCATGGGCACAAGTACTTTTTGGGAGCTCTCCCGAGGACCAAATCGGGCCCCTATGATGCATTGGCATTGATTTATTGGATCCAAGATCCCAAGTTGTTTAGACTTTAATCAATTTAAAATGGCCAATTACAATCAAGTACAAACTTACCTCGGAACATCCCAAGGCTAAGTTGAAGAGATACTGTCCAAAATTTCTGTATAGGAGTTCAAGTTATCAAGAACCATCATGTTCTTGGATTCAAAACCATAAAACACGGAGAAAACTCGTCTCTGGGAGATAGGCAGTCACTACTAGGCCGACTGGGCGGTCAATTCTGAGCCGCTCAAGAACCTGGCTGGAGATCAACCTCCACGAGGTCAAGGTTGAACGGACAATTAAGGGCCGCTCAGAAGTTGGACAGTAATTACTGGTCCGCGCAAGTCTGCTGAATGGGCACTACTGGACCATGCAAGATACAGACGGTCAAAAATAAGCCGCACAGGGCCAGAAGGTAAGAACAAGATATACGGGTAACATTGGGCCGCTCAATGGAAGGATGGTCCAATATGGGCCGCCTGTAATATGGACGGTCCAATATAGTCCGCGCAACATAGGGCCTATCAATAAGTTGGAAATTCACCCAAGTGGGCTCCCGAGCTACCATAGATAGGGTGGAACTGAACCAGAGTCCGGCCCACTATATGTTGGTCGGCCTAGGGCTTACTGGGCTGATCAATTCGGGGTTTGGTCGAAGATGGATCAAGGATAAACGACCAAGGTTAATTGGCAATAACCAGAAGCGAACAGTCTCTGGTTGGCCGCTTAATGATATAGGTGGTCCACTTATGGCCATTCAATCTCTGTCAGGTTCGAAGGCCTTATGGAGTTGGGTAGTCAGTAGGGTGCCGCTGAGGACGTTGAACGGTTGAAGACTGGCCGCTTATAAGGATACACGGTCTATCGCGAGGCCGTCTAAACCAAAATAGGGGGGTCAGGGAAACGATCGGAGATCAAAGCCTTGGACGGTACGCAACTAGCCGCCTAGATGGTTGGGCGGTCTATCAGGAGGCCGCGCAACCTCAACAGGTCGTTGCCCCTTCTGCCTTGCCCGCCTCCAACGAGGTTGGCTAGGGTTGTGATAAAACATAAAATTCGCATGATATAAAGCATTAAATCTGGGGCTTTTACTACCAAAAGAAAGAGCACGAAAAACTCTACAAGATGTAAGAATCAATTTTGTTTTTACAGCCTGAAATGACTACTTAATCGAAAGGGAACAGTTATAACCCTAGATGTGACATGCTTCTACTAAAACTAAAAATTCTCGCAGAACACTTGATAAAATTTAGGGCTTTTTACATCAATGAAAAGCTGACACGATGATTCTTCCAACCATATATTATCTGTAGGGTTTGGCTTGCTATCACCTACCTGAATCGGATGAAGAAGGAAGGAGAAAGAAAACCCAAGGCACTGGTACACACAGCCCCTAATCGCTAGAGATCTCCCCTGATCCAGCTCCTATGCAGCCGCCACTGGTTCTAAACTATTATAGGGTTAGAGAGCTTCATTTTCATAGGTCACACGCATTCTAGAGGGTTCTATGCGCGGAGTATTCGTCCACGCAAGTTGGTTTGATGCGAACGCCGCCGTAATTATTGACGCGATCCAATCTCCGTCGATTGCATCTCTTAGGGTTTGGGTTTCGGGAGATTAAGAGAGGGAAATGATCCTCTCATCCTGGCCTTTCATTTGCCACTGGTTTAGGCTCATTAGATGGAGTATTGGGCTCGAATTTGCGTTTCACGGTATGGTTAACTAAGTGTTTAATTTGGGCTTACTCCACTAATTCGGCCGATTTACAGATTTTATTTGGGTTGGTCATAGAAGATAAGTTTGTTAAACGTGTGATCCTCTACAAGAATATAATTTTTATGGATTTTTATAAAATGGTTGAAATTTAACTTATTCTATTTATTAATGAATTTCTAATTAATTTCTTAAAAAATCGGGTATTACAGACCCTCTCTCCCTTGTTCATAAGGCTGCTCAATCAATCTAAGGGGCGGTGCTGCTGGACCAAAGGCTCAAGGAGGAGTCTCCATGTACCCGAAAGCTACATCCTCGGAGCTTCTTCCTATATTGAAGATCTTGAAGCCATCTTTGGGAGAAAACCCATTAGCCTTCTTATTCCCCTCTTCTTTTTATGTTTATTTCACTTTAGCATTGCATGCATCATACCTCTCTTTTCTTATTTTTGTCATCTCAACATTGAGATCCTCCCTTTGTGCAACACTTGCACCCTCCCTTTTCTATCATTCATCATATTTTTCTTACCCTTTGCATAGAGGTTTTAAAGGCTAACACCAATAAGGTCTGTTCTCATCCATGTTTTCATGTTTATTTTACATTGAGGATTTGATGCTACACATCTCACAATTCTAATCAATATCACTCTTTATTGGTGTTTGTTAATTTTGCAGGGGTAATCAACGCAGGAGAAACTCTATTCATCGGCCGGCTGATAGAAAGAAAAGGTGGCATCCACAATCCCCCCACATATTTAAAGGTATTTATTTACGATCCCTCCCTTTACTTTATTGTTCATATCTTTTGAGGTAACCCCTCTGGCGATCACATTCCCTTTAGCATCCACGCATGCTCCCCTTAATTCTCCTCTTTTCCCCTTCTTTTTTACCTTTTCACACATATCATATTATTTTCTTTTGTGGATTTTATATAATCTACAATCTCTCCTATAAATAGGGGACCAAGGGCCACATTTTTTTCGTTAATGAAAATTTTGGTAAAATTTGGATTCCTTAAGAATTGTCACTCCCACTCCCTTGCGCAAGACCCACTCTCTCTCCCTCTTCTCAAGTTCGCCCCCCCCCCTCTCTCTTCCTCTTTCCTCTCCTCATCCCAACAAACCCCTCTTCCCTTCTTCTTTGTCCCTGCTAGATCAGCCTCCTCTCCTAGAATCTATCTTCACCTCCTATTATCTCTCCCCCACCACCTCTTCCTTTCCCCTTGCGTAGCCTACCTTCCCCCTTCACCTCCTCATCCTTTCCCCCCACAAGAACTAAAATTCAAATTCCTCCTAATTTCTCTCCCCCCTCCTCCCAAAATTCAAATTCTTTCCTAATCCCCTACCACCCCAGCCCCCCATCTAGGGAAACACCCTAGAATCTGTCCACCTTCTACAATCCCAGCCACCCCCTCCACACAACCCAGCCAGGCCGCACGTCCCAGCCCCCAAAACCCAAGCACGCCCGACCCCTCTCTCTCGCCCCCTAGGACACCTACCAGCACGCCTCTCCCTCTCTCCCACGTCCTCCCCTCAACAGGAAGTCACCCTTCCACCCCCACTACCTGCCCCCGCACACTCCCCTTCCCACCGAGTTGCAGAACCACCTCGATAGTCCCAGCAGACCCTGATCCGTGTTGCATAACCTCTTGTTGTGCCCCTAGGCTGAATCTGCTCAAGCCCTACCTTGGGAACGTGCCTCTGCCGGTCTACTCCACAACGGGACTGATCCTACCTCGATCCGCCTACAGATCTGCACGGAACGATCATCCTCGTGGACCTACGCCAAGTCTGCAACCCCCTGTTCGAGTAGAACGTAAGTCCAAGTTACAGACTCTCCCCAGGTAACTCCACAGCACTTCCATCCACGCCGCTTCTGTGGAACGTTTGTCCTCACCTCCTCTATGCAGTCCAACTGCTCTGAAGTCTATCCGAGCCCCGAGCGGCCTATATCAGTCCTCACCACCAGAGTACGCCATTCTGCGACCCAATTTTCCAGCAGTCCACTTCGTGGTCGACTACACCCTCTGCAACTACCCGACCGAGACCTATTCTTCACTGGATGTGGAGGGCTCAAACCCCCATCCCCTCCTTTAGGTACCACCACAATCGGACGTTGGTGGACCCTATACCATCCTGACAAGGAGACTGCGCAGGTCTATCGTACTGGGCAGACTGTCAGGTTCTGTGCCGTCCGACCTCCACAGCCATCTAGCAGTGCCCGCCACTCCAGTCGATGATCGTGAATGATCAAGAGGCTTCTTCACACGTCCCAGACTCGCCGCACCAGCCTCGGCCCTAGTTGACCACCAACTGTGTCAGGTTTTAGTTCTGTCCACACGCTCTCGGCACGCGTCGATGCCCTTATAGGGCTGCCCCTCCCCTTCATCCCCCCTTCTACGCGAGGGTACTGCATGTACTCGCCCCTCCCTGAGTTCACCCTCCTTGTGAGGAGGAGTTTTATGCTGGTTGTACTCACAGGGATCCCGAGCTCCATCACCGTTGTTGGTTTTCTGAATGGTTCCCTCAATGGTGAAGATATGATGATGAACAAGTTGATATAAATGATGTGAACTCTTGAACAAATGCAACATCAACTCAAGCAATCAGCATGGAAATATAAGCACATGGGCATGTCATCTTCATCAAGAATAAGCAAAAGAAAATAAAAACACACGTCGGGGCGTGGAGCAAAGGAATGAAACCAAACACACACCATAGGTGTGGAGCAAGGAAACTAAAGCCAAGAAAGAGAGATATGAGGAAGATAAAGAGGACTACTACCCAAACTAAAGGAGTGTGATCGCCACCAAGGTAATTAAAATAGAAAAGCTAAGGTAAATACCTTGGAAAGAGGAGGATGAAACACCCGCCCACGGGAGATGAAAACCAGAGTTCTACGCTTTCAAACGGTCTCATATAAGGCCGCGAACGAACCAGAAACGGCCTTACGATAAGCTGCCATAGCCTCACAAATGGTCCAATGTAGAGTCGCCAGAGCACACAGAACAGCAACTTGGGACTTGAATCTCCACTTCTAGTGGCCGGCTAGAAGAGTTGGGCCTCGTGTTAGGAACCCTGTGAACCTGCAAAAAATTGTAGAAGCATAGAAAAATAACCCAAATTAGCCCAATGACAAGTGTAGCAACTATAATGCAATAAATTAAAGTGCATGCAAAAGGAAGGGTGAATACTTGGGGTGGTGGTTTTTAAACCCCTGTGGGGCGTGGAAAAGATGGGAGGATGTTTAAAAATGATGCAAAGATGATAGAACGGGGAAGAGGAAGAGGGGAGATGCTTGTGAATGTTATGAAGAGGGAGAAGAAACTAAAAAAGAAAACAACACTACTAAACCCTTGGAACTTAATACTCCCTGGACTTGACGGCTAATGGACGTAGACAGCACTTCTCCTTGATGGGTACTCGCTCCAAAACGCAGCAACACCTCGACGTAAGCTCCAGAATTCTCCTCTTCAACCCATGAAGCCAAGGGTTCTATTTATAGACTCTCAAACTCTCTGGAAGAGTTGGAGAGATTCCAGCGAAATAGTAGGGCAGAACTTAGCAAACTCTTGAAGATAATACTCCCAAGAGTCCATAGAAACAAACAGAAGCTTCTAAGGATCTCTATCGAGAGAGAAATCATCAAATCAAAACTCTAATTTGGCCACGGCGTAGTAGAGAAAAATAGTTCTAACAGGACTCTCTGTCTGCACAAATGGTCTTACGATAGACCACCACTTGGAACAAACGGTCTAAGGGTAGACCGCTAATCTCGGTCGTCCACAAAAAGATAAGGTCAACGGGTGAAATGTTCATGAACAAGACTCTGGAGCCAAGGAACGGTCTAAGGTTAAACCGCCACAAAGCCTCTAACGGCCATACGATAAACCGCCAGAGCTCAACGGATAAGAAAGGATAAGGCTGAGAGAAAGGTCGTTGGCTCTGAACTCTTGCGTCAGCAAACGGCCTTAAGATAAACCGCTACACGTCATCAAATGGCCATTCTATAGACCGCCAGAGATAGTGGCGTGACAAAACAAATGAAAGGCCTACTATGGTTCAACCCACGGAAAAATGAATAAGGAGTGAGACCCAATCAAGGAGAATGACCCATGAAATAAGCCTCAAAGCTGACCAAGATGGCTCAATAAATAGCGTATAACTCGGAGCATCATAAAGATAAATAAGGAGATGACCCGACTCATTGGTCATAAAACGGGTGTCAACAGATGCCCCTCCTTAACATCCTATTTGCAGGGGAACGAGCGGAGGTGAAGCGAAAGTGACATGGAACATGGATGTGAAGCGTAAATGAAGCGGAGTGGACTGAAAATTGGGCATTAAGGAAAACGACACCCGTCCTCAACCATCGAGCGATAGGAATCTTCCGGAAAACTTTGAACCAATCACAAGGAATGGCAAACTGAACGACGCATGCCTGGAGGAACTATCAACTAAAAGGAAAGGAAAACACGACCAACCTCCTCACCGGAACACACAGCTAATAGGCAGTCAGAGCAAGTTGAAAAGTAAAAGAGACAAGTAACTAAACTTAAGATAGGAATCCTTAGCTAACCAAACCGAGCAAAAAGACCGAAGGTAACCTTCCAACTCAGAGCGGAATGACTCTCCTTACTCAAGACCATTGATACACAGTTATCCACCATTACTGAGACACTTCGGACAGATGAGGGCACGTGAACGCTCAAAGATGCACATGATGCATGCTGGGCTAAAATAAATAAATCATCAAAACAAATGCCAAGAAAGAATAAAATAGTAAGATACTTGAGAATAATATTGCTAGATCGGACAAATCAGGGTCAAAATATTATCTATAACCACGGCGTGCAAGATAGAACCATCGTCCCCCAACTCTTCCAACCTAACGGCCTATCCAATGATTAAACTTGTGCACCTAGATCATCATCATTTTTGTTAGAGGGGAACATTAGATCCCAGAACACATGAATGACCAGTCGGTTCTCGAGAAAATATATCATAGATACCATATAGTAAATGCATTAAGGGACTAAGGAATCAAAATACTTACCTTACTTCCCTGCCTGGCGAGATGTGGCAAAAAAGCGTGATGGCGTTCATGATTTTTGCAAATGAAATGGTTAGCCATCAATAAATAAATCATATGATAAGCATGAAACACAAGATAAGGCATGAAGCATAATGGATAGAGCATTGTAAAACAATTCAAGCCACAAACGGTCTAAAATAGAACCGCTAGAATGTCACTAACGGTTTGATAAGGGACCGCGAATGGACGTCGATTCACATCCTTTGGGGAAGAACACCCTGATGACAAATGGTCGAAGGAAGGATCGCCATAATGATCGTAACGGTCTAACAATAGACCACCAAATTTCCTGGGCGTTCAAAAAAACAAACCGAACATTCTCTCCCCCCATTCAAACACTCATTCCCTAAAACACCCACAATCGAGCAACCCACCGGTGATTCCGGTGACCCATCATGCGTCCCCACCCCCGACCATCGCGATGGTGAAGAAGAGGTCTGTGAAGTGCCTCCAAAAATGGATAGCGGAGGAAGGAACCTCCCCCATGGCGGCGGCTGTGAACCCACCGGCGGAGGAGCCAGGGCCGGCGGCCCAACCGGGAGAAGAAGAGGTTCCCGCGGTGGAGGATGGCCCTGGGGAAGCCATGGAGGAAGAGGAGGAGGCCACGGCGGCCGGGGAGGCACCAGCGGCGGCGACCGGATGGTAATCATCTTAGGTAGGCCGATGGTCCAAAAACTTGTATGCATGTGTATGGAATGGCAAGGGAAAGGGTCTGGGGACCCATTAGAACAACTTGTAGGCCATTTTGGCCATTTCCACAACATGGGGGAATGGAGAAGACGACGCCCATTCACGGGTCGCTTAGCGGTCGTTCCAGTGACCGCTAGGCTTTCATGCAGTTCAAGCTAAGACCGCTAACAAAATAGAAATGGTCCATAGAATGGCCACTAGGGGAACAGAGGCACACTTCCTTTCTTTGATGTCATTATTTTTAAATGCAAATGCAATGTTTTATGAAATGACTGATTCCAATTTTTACATGTGTGCAGGGGAAGAGACGGACTCGGATTTATTGGCTGCAAGTTCCGACAGTATACCAAGCCTTACCAGATTATCAGAAAGACAGACTAGCAGCCGTGGGCTTCGGGGAGCTACTGAGCATAGAGGTGACGAGGATCGATACAGCACTGCTCTATGCCCTTCATGAGAGATGGGACCCGGTCAGCAGAGCATTTATCTTCTCGTGGGGTCATATGATCCCCACGCTAGAAGATATAGGGAGGATCACCGGATTACGAGTCCACGGAGTGCTAGTGACAGGATGGACATATAGAGACTACCGAGAGATGGCACAGGAGCTACTCAGATTTGATCTGATGAGGCCAGGGCACCACTCCTCCATGCTGGGACGAGCGACACTCCAGGAGAGCCTGGGGCTGAGGGGAGCGGCAATATCCATAGGGGAGCTACCAGAGGAGCACATCGGGAGAGTGATAGGCTAGGTCCGAGATAGAGTGACGGCAGGACCAGGACCAGAGGGAGACATCACCTTGCGACGCTTCCTGATATTATTATTCGGGAAGCTTCTTTTCACGACCAGGGCTAACGGAGTGAGCTGCATGCTCCTCCCATTGATGAGGGATCTGGACGGAGTAGGAGGGTACGCCTGGGGAGTAGTGGTCTTGGTGTTCCTTTTCGACTCTCTGAGCACGGCCGACCGGCAGACCATGCTGGGCGGCTTCTCGCCATTCCTACAGGTAATGCCCTAAACTCTAAACTTTAAATGCTTGTTTATATACTTGCTATTGCTATATGCTGACACTTGACTTATGCAGGTCTGGAGCTAACTGTACCTCCCTGGATTAGGGTGAGGGAAGGAGTTACATCTAGAGCAGATCCCCATCGCGAGACGGTGGTCGGTGGCACGGTGTTGACACCCGTTTTATGACCAATAAGTTGGGTCATCTTCTTGTTTATCCATATGATGCTCCAAGTTGTGCACTCTTCATTGAGTTTCCTTCTGTTAGCTAGGTGCGATTGATAAACACAGATCCAGAGGGGGGGTGAATGGATCTTCCAAAGAATTATACCCAATTTAAAATTCGCATGAGATGATAACAACAAGATCAGAGGACAATTGATCAAACATAAGATATGCAACCTCAATTAAACTCTAGGATATAGATAATCAATTAAATCACGGTCCTAGCATGCATCTAGCGGAAGCAGGCAATCAAACAAACCACTGCACAATGATTTTAGGTGGTTCGGTCCAAAGACCTACGTCCACCCGTCACTCCCAACCGGAGTGAGGCTTCCACTAGTAACACTAGCACAGCAGACTCAGTCTGCAACAAATGCTGCCAAACAGCTTGACCAGGGGAACACCCTCCCCTCTTCCTCCCAACCGGAGGGACACCCCAAGTGACTCCCAGCCACTTGGAAACCAGAGACACATGGTCTGTCTTCCTCCAGACCCGGAGGGAACCCCTGGACTTGCTACCCACAAGCCCAGAACCGGAGGGCCAAACCTCCCTTCCTCCAAACCAGAGGGAAACCTAGAGACCCAAGTCTCTCTTCCTCTGAACCCCAGAGGGAAACAAAAGTGACACCAAGTCACTTGTAAACTAGAGGTCTCGGACCTCTCTTCCTCCCAACCGGAGGGAAACAACCAATGACACTCAGTCAAAGGCAACCAGAGACGCAAGTCTCTCTTCCTCCACACCGGAGGGAACTCGATCTCACACTAGAGGATCGAAAGAACAGCAAGTGAATAGTTGAAAGAAAAAACAAAACCCAGCAACAGAAAGCTGAAAAGATAAAATCAAATGTGGCTCTCGCAGGAGCTGGCTGGCCTAGATTTGATCCACGGTCCAGCAGGAACTTCTTCTACTGCTTCTCTCTTTCTCCCAGCATGAACTCTCTTTTCTTCTTCTTCTTCTTTCTTACTTCTTCTTCTTCTCACTGCTTCTGCCTTCTCCTTCTTCTCACTTCTTTTCTTCTTCTTCTTCTCTATTCTCTATATCGTGGAGGCACTTTCTGCATTTCGATCTTCCTTTCTTATCTTCTCTTTTTCATGCGTCTTTAGATGGAGGCGGCTTAATATTTATAGCTGCAGCATTTAGGGCGTTATCATCAGATCACGTGCCAGGTGGCAACCTCGGATCACGTGCATTTCATAGGCTTCACGAGCAGTACCTATCATACAGTCATAAGAAGATATCAGATGATGTATAGACTTGAAAGTTTATCTGAGTGTACAGACTTCGTGAGGACATCAGCCCAAGGCGTTAACGCTTCCATCGTGCAGCGTCGCCTCAGCTCCTCAAGCGAGATGCTCACTCCCTTGGCAACTGGCCAATGCGTCAGCGCATCCTGTGACAGCGTCGACGCAGTGAACAAGGCAGAAAGCGAAGACGCACAATTACATCTACGCAGTCAGCCAAGTGCGTCAACGCACTAAACGCACAGAACTAATGAAGATAGACAGGCTGTACAGACTTTGATGCTCAAGGACAATTGTATAGACTTTGTGTTAGAAACTAGTGTATGGACTTTAAAGTAGCAAATGAATAAGTATGTACACTGAGGGAGTGTATAGACCTGGAACCCAAAGGTAGTGTACAGACTTGGTAAGTCTGAGGCAATGTACAGACACCAAGGAAGTCCAGTGTATAGATTTCACGTGAAAACCAGTGTACAGACTTTGAGGCGTTTGACGGATGTATATACATAGCCTTTGAGGAACGATGTATAGAGTCTGAACGTGAAGGCAGGCTGTATAGACTTGGCCAATATGAGACACTGCACAGACTTTGTCAAGTGACTGGCAGTACAGACTTCAGAAGATGAAGACTCTGTATCGACTTGAAGACCAATGAGCCAATGTATAGACTTGCCTTAACAATGACTGTGTAGACTTTGAACCAGAAGTCAGGCAACCGGATGCACAGAGTTGGTCAAAGCAGCAATGTATAGAGTTGAAATGCTTGAAGGACAATGTACAGACTTGTAAGATGTGAGGCGATGTGTAGACTTTACGTTCAACTGGATGTATAGACTTGGAACGGCTTCAAGGCAACAATGTACAGACTTTGAAATACAGAGTGTACAGACTTGAGAGTTCAAGGCCACGATGTATAGACTTTGCCCAAGGAAACGAATGTGTAGACTTTGGCTTGGAACGAAGGTAAAGATGAGGCTGTATAGACTTGGCCAGAACGTAGGGAAAAGCACCAATGTGCAGACATGAACATCCAGCAGTGTATAGACTTCGTGAACAAGATGCAATGCTGACTGATGTATACACTTGGCAAATAGAGTGATGCATGAACTACCCTGTACAGACTTTAAGACTTAATGAGCAACAAAAAGTAGACAAAGCAGCATGGCGTCAACCCAGCTGATCCACTGCGTCAACGCAGCTAGTGAACCAGCAACTACTCCGTCAACGCAGTGTCCTTGTAGCGTCAACGCAGCTAGTGAACAGACAGCCAATGCGTCAACCCAATCTCCAACTGCGTCAACGCACTGCCTGAACAATTAGCCACTACGTTAACCCAATCTAGCCATATTCATGAATTATCTATTCAAGCAAACAATCAGATATTCAAGCAGTCAAACAGTCATCTAAATTAATTAGCACACCTCAGTGTGACTCATGGTGTGTCAGCCATCATCAAAACCACACAGGGGCACAACAATCTCCCCCTTTTTGATGATGGCAACACTATGAGTTACACTGACTCAGATTAGATTATTCTCCCCCTTTGCCTTCATCAAAAAAATGAAATAGGGAAACAATTCAGTAAAGCACAGGAATGTTATACTTCCCTTCGGATTGTTGATGGTTCGAAGGAGGCCTTTTCTTTGGAGACATCTATCTTCCAAATAAATCCTTTCAAGAGCTTCTCCCCCTTTGACTTCAGCAAAAAGACATGAGTTGAAGAGGAAAGAATAAGACTGTATAAAAAGAGTGAATTAAAAGCTCCCCCTTTTGACTAATATGCCCCTTTTACTTTAGCAAAATGAATAATCCAGAGATGTCATATGAGACACTCAACATAGTTCAGCAGATGAGGACAACATAATATCAGAAGCAATTAAATCACTTCTCCCCCTTAGTTAAACAACTTATGCAGTGATGCAGATGCAACAAATACTCCCCCTTTGACATGGCAGAAGATATAGAGCTAATGCAGACAAACAACATGATCAGACAATCTAGCACATTGTCCCCTTATGCAAATAGTCTCTCAAACAGACCAGAGAATCTTGCCCTTATGAACTATGATGCAAGGGAAATCCACAAGGATGAACTCTGGTTATCTAAAAACTGCAAGTACATATGGTAAACTGAGAGAAGTGCTTCTCACAAGTGACAACTAGTCTAATACCACTGAATCAAAACACAGTGATAAAGAGCCATAGGATGAGCAGATTCAACAGTGAGTGAAAATTGAGATATTGAACTTTTCAGCAAGATACTAACTTCATAGAACAGAATCTTTAAGTTCTAGAGTCCTCCATTATAAAAGCTTATGAAACCTTGATTTTCAGATATGGTTTAAGAATGATGTAAACAAGTTTTTCAAAAAGAATTGTGCTCATATCTGAACCAGCTCTTAATAAAAAGGAACTACAAGCTCATATAAAAATATAGTTCAACCAACTTCCATCTTACTTAGTTTACTTTCCATGACAGTTTTAGGAGATACATAAGAGAATGCAACAGAATTTTACATTGTTCTTTCAGAATTTGATTTACACTTGTTCATAATTTTCCTTTTAAATGAACAATTTTGGTTTATCAACACCTTTTGACATGGGGAAACACCTTGATCAGAGGCCCGAATCCCCAGTTACTCAGTCTGACAACCGTATTGCTTCTCCCATTTTGGAGAACAGAGGCAGCATTGGAAGTATCTTTGGCATGAGGATACACCTTGATTAGAGGCCAGAATCGCCAGTTACTCAATACAACAATGCCATTGCTCTGCCAAATTTCACAGTATTTTCAATCATCTCTTTAAGCAGAGTTAACCATGGTACTTCATGACACAATCCTTTGGACAGGTTTCTCAGTAACCACAGTTATTGCTCTGTTCATGATTCATAACAAGTTAAGTGTTTAAGAAAAATCACATACACTATATATCTCAGTCAACATAGACAAGGATATCAACTTTTCAGATGTCAGAAGCTCTTACATGAATTTACATGAAGCAGACAGTTAAAGTTTATTAAGAGATTGAATCAGATATTTCCAAGTTCCTTGTGTCCAAACAGGAGTACATAAGACTTAAACCAGTTCCAGTTAACAAATGTTCTTAAGCATGTATAATGGAAGGTTTCTCATTAAGGATGTTTTAACTTTCATGAAGTAGTATTCAGACTGAAGATTTACTTCATATCTCAGCTTAGTAATTCAAGTGAGCTGACTGATATTTCAACAAACAACATAGATTCTGAAAGATTTCAGCAAGGAATCTGCCCTTGAGCAAAGAAGTTCAGAATTGACTGGATGGAAGTGAAGCTCTCCTTCAGCAGATTTAGGAGAGGCAGACAGATCTCAATAAGGTATAAATTCAGATTATGAATACTTTAAAAACAGTCAAGAGAGATCATTTGATGTTAAAATCACTGGTAACACATATATGACAGGAGGAATCAGATAGGTGGACAGGTAGAGTTTAGATAAAGGCAGCTGAAGAGATTAAGCAAGCTCCCCCTGTCTATATGCAATGTATCACTGTTGACGCCTGAAAATGAGCAAGGGCAGAGACAAAATTAAAAGACGATTAGACAGGCAACGGAAGATTAATGGTGAAGCTCATCAACCGTCTACCCGGCTAAAGCCTTTTCCGGCCAAGCCGATGTCCGGTGTCGTCATCAACGAGACGGCAGCACTGATGAAGTAGCAGTCGCCTGACTGATGAGACCTCCTACCATATTTTAATAAGAGCTGTATTGCTGCCCTGCCCAAGAATCTACAGATGACATGCCAGAGTGAGTCAGATGTTGACTTATTGACAGATGAGGCAGGAGCAAAGATAAAGATGAAGCCAGAACTAGCAAATGAAGATTGTAAAGGCTTTTGCAAAGTCAAAACGAAAGAGGAACCATCTCCATGGATGATATACCGGGCTGAAGTCTTCTCAGAAAGCTGATGTCCGGTCTTGTCACCGTTCGGGTGACGATGCTAATGAAATGATGTCCGGCTTTGTCATCATTCAGGTGGCGATGTCGATGAAACCCGAGTCTACAGACTGATGAAGATCTATGAATTATCTCAATAGAAGCTATGTCACCAGTAGAGGGCC
This sequence comes from Amorphophallus konjac, assembly GCA_022559845.1. NCBI lineage: Eukaryota > Viridiplantae > Streptophyta > Magnoliopsida > Alismatales > Araceae > Amorphophallus > Amorphophallus konjac. Next base: position 202,880,885 of record CM040127.1, read on the forward strand.
TTCCTCGGTTCTGGAAAATATATTTGAAGAATTAAGAGAGGTCGAGGTGCATATGAAGTTTAAAAGCCCTAAATGGACTTGCCAAATGAGCTCCAGAGAATGGCGCCGAGAGACCCTCACCAGGACCCAAAACCGGCGCCGGGAAGCCTCCATCGACCATGCGCGCCGAGATATGCCAGCCGGGAAAACACTCAGCAGGGGCTATAAAACCCCCTTTTCTCGGTGGACAAAAGGGCAGAAGAGGATAGAACCGATCAAAAAAGAGAAGAGACAGCAAGAAAGAAAGAAATCCATCCAGAAAAGGAGATAGGAAAGGAGAGAGAGAGAGCCTCCGCTGAAAAGAAAGAGAAGAAGTCTGAGAGAAGAAGAAGAAGAAAAACCCCAGGTGGGCTGCTCGGGGGAGGGAGAGGAGTCAATGCTCCACACCCCCCCCCCCATGTTTGCTATTTTCTTGATCTGCCTCCGTATGTAATAGTCCATATCTTCGTGTTTGATTATTCATACGATGTCGAGAGTTATCTTTTCGCTTCCCCCTGTTCCCCTCCTCTTCTGTTCTTTGGCTTTTGCCTTGCAGATGATGTAAATAATGCTTATGAGATGAAATGAAATGGGCGATTGAAAGCCCTTCCCTTCATCCCTCCATGTATATATATGTGTCTTCTATCTGAAATGTCTGATAGTTCATACGCTCCCGGTTTCAGAGTCTCCCTACGAATCTGTTCTTCAGAGGAGCGTGGATAGGACCCCTATCCCTATCCAATGGGCTGCTGGGTTCTGTCTTCTTCCCCCCTCCTGTCTCGATGGCAGATTCATCGCATATGTGTGAGTCCCTCTCAAGGCCCTCAATGCCCCTTGTGCTATTCAGGAACCAGAGACATTAATCTCTTGGTTCCTTGAACTGCTGACTACACGAGGATATGTTTACTCTGCAGACGGATGCTATTCTGCGAAGTTCTAGCAAGTGGATCTCGATCTCTCGACCCTCCATTCTAACCCTAGAATGATTAGGGTCTGGAGCATCGACGCTGAGGGTTCCTCCGTCGTTGGTTTTAGAGGCCATTAGGGCTCGTCCGGGGGATCAGAGACAGTCATCTCTTGACTCCCCCCAGACGGCCTGCAACACGCAGATAAAACTCTCTACACGATCAGGTGATGGTCTGGTTTCTTTCATTGATTCCACCGTCCAATTCCCTTGGCATCCTTCTAATAGAAGCATCCATGAAATCCCCCTCCTGCACTCCTGACCCGGCATCAATTCAAGCCAGAAATCCCAGAAAACGTCTGAACAGAGTATCGTTGTGAGCTCTGAAAACCCCCGACCCTTTAACCTTCTCGGCATGCAAATTTCCCAGCCGAAAGCCAAGCCGCCAAGAGGCCTCCCTTTTCTTCCCCTCCAGCTAAACGACAAAACCCCTGGTCTTGTGCTTTGGCCAAAAAGCCACTTCCACGTGAACCCCCCAGCCCTTAGCTTCCCGGCGCCACCTTCTCGGCGCAGTAATGGGCGCGCCGGGAAGTCCCACGCCGAGAGCTTCTTCAGGCCAACTCAACCCATGCCGAGAGCCCCCCTTGGCCAACCTGTAAACCCATGCCGAGAACCCCTTTGCCAACTTATAATCCCACGCCGAGAACCATCTTCTTGCCAATGAAAACCATGCTGAGAGCCCCTCCTTTGTCCACCCCTTTGGCCTCTTCGTCCACTTATCCTGGGGCGTTCTTGAGTCGTCATATGTACCCCAGGAGATAAATTAACTGGGGATTGACCTCCCCTACATTCTGAGGTCCCTAACTGGATTCACATGCAACCCCGTGGGTCTGACGAACCCTGTCTCTACATGAGTTTCGTCAGTCTCCGAGAAGGGGAATAGTGACCGATGCCAGAGACATGGATAGTCTCTTCGAGCCTTAGTGCTCACTCATTTTCCGGCTTTCATCCCGGCACTCCGTGGATGTCAGCCTATACCACTCTCTGGCAAATGCTCGGTCTAGGGGAGGTGCTGCCAAAATTCTCCCAGGAAGATGAAAGTCGACATTAAGCTGCCCCCGGGACTTTGCACACTGGTGACAGGAGTTCTGCAGACCCTGATTTCCCTAATTCCTCCTCGAGCCTGATGTCTCTATAAAGCTCAAGCCTAATCCAGTTCAACTTTGATGAACTGATCCACCTTGACCCCATTGAATCTATCTATTTCAGCCTGGATCATCGATGGACCCAAAACAGAGCATCGTAATCAAGCCATAAACCCTTTCTGTCCTGAGCCCTTTTACCTTCCCGGCGCACCAGCTCCCGGCGCGGTATTTTGCACGCCGAGAGCCATGCCGCCGAGAGGGCTCCCCCCTCAATACAACCTTTTCTGGCCTGGAGGCTTCCCGGCGCCGGGTTCCCGGCGCGCTCATCGCCGCGCCGGGAACCCCCTTCTGCCTCCCAGCCGCGCCGAGACCCCCCTCCTTAGCCATAAAAAAGGACCACGCCGAGACCCCCTTGGCCGTCTCCTTTGCGCGCCGGGAAGCTGGCGCCGGGAGCCCTCCTGGCCACTTCCTCTGCGCGTCGGGAAGCCCACGCCGGGAACCTGCCTGGCCGTTTCCTCTTCGCACTAAGTAGCCCCTTGCACCGGGAATCCCCTTCTGCCTCCCAACTGCACCGATAGCCTAACCAAATTTTATTACTGGGCCTTCAATCGAAATTTTGTTCCGGGGGCTCCGGCCCCGAAAACCCCCGCAAGGGGCGCTGCCCCCTTGACCCCCGTGACCTGACCGGGCAGGTCGATCCGCGTGCGAGGGCGCAACATTGAGCGTTCGCTCACTTTTCGTCGTCCCGCATCGGGTTCATGAATAACCCCTTTAGCTCGGGAGGGCTCTGCCACTGCATGAGTTCCGCCGGCTTCTACAGGGAATATCAAACATTGCCCCATGGCAGATATGCGGTTCGGGAAGTTCAACACTTCTCTCTCTTGGCTTTCATCCCGGCACTCCGTGGGTGATAGCCTATTTCCCCCTGGGCATAATCCAGATAAAGGGGAAATGCTGCCGAAATATCGATCGATACTTTGAACCCCCATCATGGCCACGGCCCAGTCTGCCTGTGACTGAAATTTTCCCTTCCCCCCTAAGCCCGGTCGTTGAACCACTGACTTAACGATATCATCTGTTTCTATGGTTGATGTTATTATCTTGCCCGCCTTCCTGGCTCTGGTATGAAGTTCCATTTGCGCACATGAATATATGTTTGCCTCTCGAGGCCTCCTATTTTGGCGTTTAATCAAGGGTTGTCCTTCTTAGGAAGGGTGTAATTAACGTCATAACATTTATGGTATGACAGACTTCTGGTCCAGACGCGATCACTCACAATCGACTGACCAAGTCAGATCGAGCGCACAATAAGATCGTCACTCCGGTGACTGGCACGCCTAATAAATCAAAAATCCAAAAAAATAAAACAAAACATAAAAGATGAATAAAAGAAAATCCGCGTTCCACAATCACCCCCCCTTTTTTTTATTTTTCAAAATGAGTGATATGCTATGCATTTACTCCCCTTATCTAAAAACACAGAATCAACCTATATGACATGAAGACAATGCATGAGACTAGACAAACTCCCCCTTACAAAGTGCATGATAGTGCATCAGATTTTTCAATGGCAACATATGCAAATTCAGTCTATCATTAAATATCCAAATCATGTAGGAAGAGAGTTTAGAAAATTAAATCTAACAATGCAGATGGTGAGTTGATATGCAAAGACGGATTTAACATGCTATGCAGTTATTCTAAGAACAAGACGTGCAGAGAATTTACCTTAATGGGGCTTTATCAACTTGGATGCCTTAGTTTATTTCCTCCTTTTTATTCTTCAGCACCCAAGGCACACCTGCAAAATATTGATCATTTTGAACTTGCAGGGACCCAAGCAGCTTTGGGTCCTGCCTTACCCCTAATAGGTGTTCTAACTAAATTCATAGCAGCATGGTCATCATGATCCATCAAATAGCAAGTTTCCATATAGTGACCATACTTTCCACAGTATCTACATGATGTGACTGGTTTCTGGTTCTTAGGATGCATAGTAACAGTAGCATGAGGTTTATAAACATGATTATAAGATTTTCTGTTATATGCATGAATAGTTTGATTCTTATTCCTAACCTGCCAACATTCAGAAGATTTGTGACCTTGCTTCCCACAGTTATAGCATGAATATCTTGCTAATGGTTTTGCAGGGAATTTGACACCATAGGGGTTAACAGTGTTCTTCTGAACATGCCAACAGTTCTTGACTGTATGGCCATTCTTCCCACAGTGAGAGCAAGCAAAAGAATTTCTTTTATGAAAACCATTTTTACCCCAAGTAGATCTAAACCAGCACTCAGCAGCCTTATGCCCAGGCTTATTGCAGTTGAAGCACACAATGTGCTGATTAGAATTGTGTTTAGATCCATATGGATCATGAAAGTGCATGGAAGACCTGGCATGTAGTTTATCATCTTCTTTCATGATAAAACATTCATTCATGTGATGACCATGCTTCCCACAAAAATAACATGAAGCATTAGGCTTCCTAGCAACATGGTTTCTATCAGAAAGATTTCTTGAATGTAGGGTTCCACTAGTATGCTCATCCTTTAACATCAACCTGCAATCTTCCATTATGTGACCTTCTTTCCCACAATAATAACGTGACCCCTTTTTAATATGAGTGTGTGAAAGATCATGTGAGTTGTGTGTAGCCTTTTTTATAGCAACAGGAGTGTCTTTATCCTTCTTCTGTGAAGTTTCACCCTTTTTCAGTTTTTGATTTTGTTCCACAGTTTTGGGTTTCACAGTGGATTTTTGTGCAGTGAATTTGAAGACAGAAGGAGCAGAGGTTGTGTTCTGATTTGTGGCTTTGACAAAAACAGTAGATGTTTCATTCCCATTACTCTTTTTATTTGTCGGACTATAGCCCAGTCCCTTTCTCTCAAAGTTATCACTCTTTCCAAGAAGCTTATTCAGATTGTCCTTACCTTTGACAAATTTTGATAGAGAATTTTTCAAATCTTTAATCTCAAAATTCAAATCAGCAATTTTAGCTTCATATTTGGACAGATCTGTTTCACAGGAAATGACTTGTTGATGCAAGGCATCATTCAGACTCTTGAGTTTTTCAACTTCTTATTTTAGTTTTGTTTCATTGTCAGCTTCAGATAGGGACTTATAAAGATCATCAACTTCTTGTTGAAGGGATGTGATAGTAAGCTCATATCCAGCTATTTTCCGTTCACTACAACTGACATTTCCATTTAACATTAAGTTGATGGTTTTCAGACTCTCAATTTCTTGTTCAGCATTCATCAACCTATCAGAATTATCCACACTCACACACTTGCCTTTTCAATTGTCATTAGCCTATCTGTCAGCTGGGTGTTTAGATGTTTCAACTCATTGATTTCCTCTTGAAGTTTACTATTCTGCTCTAGGAGATCAGCATCAACCACCCATTCATCTGAGAGAGACTGACATTCATGAAACATTTCCTGTTGTTTTTCAGATTGAAGTTTGTCAAGATTTTTGTGAATCTCTGAATTTGTTACTCTATCAGCCTCAAATTCCTTCAATTCTTTTTGTTGTTTTTCAGAATCTTTCTGTAATTCTATGTTTACAGACTTTATGGCATTAAGCTTTTCAATCAGCAATTTGTTCTCCTATCTAAGTTTCTCTGATTTTTCATCATTTTTATTGGAGAACTCTTTAAGAGAATCATTTTCAGATTTCAGCTTGTTTAATTCAGACTTAACACATTCAATTTCTTTCAGCAAATCCTTGCTCTGAACAGAATCATGACTAGCTAGACTACGCTTCTTTTCAAGTTCAGAGATTTCTTTCACACAATCTTGATTCTCAGTTGTCAATAATGAAATTTGTTTCTTCAACATTAGAAAATCAGACATACAGGCATCATGAATATTTTTCAATTCAACACAATTTCTACAAGGAGAACTTGAACTATCTAAACCAGTACCCTTCTTCAATTTTTATACTGTTTTCTTAACAGTTCATGAGATTCAAATAATTCAACATATGCATTCTCCCAATCTTCTAGAGAAAAATTCTCGAAGAGATTTACCTCATCATCATCATCTTCTTCAGTCTGACTCCTGCCTTGATTGATGCCACTTGGATTACTTCTGTTAGCCATCATGCAGCTGTCCTCGTTTACCCTGTGAAATTGCTTCAGCCTATCTAGGATGTCCTTTGCTGAGCTGCAATTATGAAGACAAGACCATAAGGCTCTGTCAGTAGCTGCTTTCAACAGGTTAAAGGCTTTTTGATTTTCTCCATCCTTTGATCTGTGTCTGTCGGTCCATTTGGACACTTTCGTTGGTAAGGTATGAGGACCTTGTGAAATTAATTTCCACAAATCAGGATTAGCAGAATTTACATAAGCATGTAAAGCAGTGTACCACTGACTGAAATCAGAACCACTAAAGACGGGTGGTAGAGCCATTGAAAACAAATAGCGAGTAAGTTCAAGGCAACATGAATATTTATGCACTAAAAATAAATTAGCACCTAAGACAGCAAGATCGAATCTGCAGGTCACTGGACCTTGTATGCAGACACCACTCTGATACCAATTGTTAGCTAGGCGCGATTGATAAACACAGATCCAGAGGGGGGTGAATGGATCTTCCAAAGAATTCTACCCAATTTAAAATTCGCATGAGATGATAACAACAAGATCAGAGGACAATTGATCAAACATAAGATATGCAACCTCAATTAAACTCTAGGATATAGATAATCAATTAAATCACGGTCCTAGCATGCATCTAGCGGAAGCAGGCAATCAAACAAACCACTGCACAATGATTTTAGGTGGTTCGGTCCAAAGACCTACGTCCACCCGTCACTCCCAACCGGAGTGAGGCTTCCACTAGTAACACTAGCACAGCAGACTCAGTCTGCAACAAATGCTGCCAAACAGCTTGACCAGGGGAACACCCTCCCCTCTTCCTCCCAATCGGAGGGACACCCCAAGTGACTCCTAGCCACTTGGAAACCAGAGACACACGGTCTCTCTTCCTCCAGACCCGGAGGGAACCCCTGGACTTGCTACCCACAAGCCCAGAACCGGAGGGCCAAACCTCCCTTCCTCCAAACCGGAGGGGAACCTAGAGACCCAAGTCTCTCTTCCTCTAAACCCCAGAGGGAAACACAAGTGACACCAAGTCACTTGCAAACTAGAGGTCTCAGACCTCTCTTCCTCCCAACCGGAGGGAAACAACCAATGACACTCAGTCAAAGGCAACCAGAGACGCAAGTCTCTCTTCCTCCACACCGGAGGGAACTCGATCTCACACTAGAGGATCAGAAGAATAGCAAGTGAATAGTTCAAAGGAAAAACAAAACCCAGCAATAGAAAGCTGAAAAGATAAAATCAAATGTGGCTCTCGCAGGAGCTGGCTTGCCTGGATTTGATCCATGGTCCAGCAGGAACTTCTTCTACTGCATCTCTCTTTCTCCCAGCACGAACTCTCTTTTCTTCTTCTTCTTCTTCTTTCTTACTTCTTCTTCTTCTCACTGCTTCTGCCTTCTCCTTCTTCTAACTTCTTTTCTTCTTCTTCTTCTCTATTCTCTATATCGTGGAGGCACTCTCTGCATTTCGATCTTCCTTTCTTATCTTCTCTTTTTCATGCGTCTTCAGATGGAGGCGGCTTAATATTTATAGCTGCAGCATTTAGGGCGTTATCATCAGATCACGTGCCAGGTGGCAACCTCGGATCACGTGCATTTCATAGGCTTCACGAGCAGTACCTGTCACACAGTCATAAGAAGATACCAGATGATGTATAGACTTGAAAGTTTATCTGAGTGTACAGACTTCATGAGGACATCAGCCCAAGGCGTCAACGCTTCCATCGTGCAGCGTCGCCTCAGCTCCTCAAGCGAGATGCTCACGCCCTTGGCAACTGGCCAATGCGTCAACGCATCCTGTGACAACGTCGACGCAGTGAACAAGGCAGAAAGCGAAAGACGCACAATTGCATCTACGCAGTCAGCCAAGTGCGTCAACGCACTAAAAGCACAGAACCAATGAAGACAGACAGACTGTACAGACTTTGATGCTCAAGGACGATTGTATAGACTTTGTGTTAGAAACTAGTGTATGGACTTTAAAGCAGCAACTGAATAAGTATGTACACTGAGGGAGTGTATAGACTTGGAATCCAAAGGCAGTGTACAGACATGGTAAGTCTGAGCCAATGTACAGACATCAAGGAAGTCCAGTGTATAGATTTCACGTGAAAACCAGTGTATAGACTTTGAGGCGTTTCACGGATATATATACATAGCCTTTGAGGAACGATGTATAGAGTCTGAACGTGAAGCCAAGCTATATAGACTTGGCCAATATGAGACACTGTACAGACTTTGTCAAGTGACTGGCTGTACAGACTTCAGAAGATGAAGACTCTGTATCGACTTGAAGACCAATGAGCCAATGTATAGACTTGCCTTAACAATGACTATGTAGACTTTGAACCAGAAGTCAGGCAACCGGATGTACAGAGTTGGTCAAAGCATCAATGTATAGAGTTGAAACGCTTGAAGGACAATGTATAGACTTGTAAGATGTGAGGCGATGTGTAGACTTTGCGTTCAACTGGATGTATAGACTTGGAACGGCTTCAAGGCAACAATGTACAGACTTTGAAATACAGAGTGTACAGACTTGAGAGTTCAAGGCCACGATGTATAGACTTTGCCCAAGGAAAAGGATGTGTAGACTTTGGCTTGGAACGAAGGTAAAGATGAGGCTGTATAGACTTGGCCAGAACGTAGGGAAAAGCACCAATGTGCAGACATGAACATCCAGCAGTGTATAGACTTCGTGAATAAGATGCAATGCTGACTGATGTATACACTTGGCAAATAGAGTGATGCATGAACTACCCTGTACAGACTTTAAGACTTAATGAGCAACAAAAAGTAGACAAAGCAGCATGGCGTCAACCCAGCTGATCCACTGCGTCAACGCAGCTAGTGAACCAGCAACTTCTGCGTCAACGCAGTGTCCTTGTAGCGTCAACGCAGCTAGTGAATAGACAGCCAATGCGTCAACCCAATCTCCAATTGCGTCAACGCACTGCATGAACAATTAGCCACTACGTTAACCCAATCTAGCCATATTCATGAATTAGCTATTCAAGCAAACAATCAGATATTCAAGCAGTCAAACAGTCATCTAAATTAATTAGCACACCTCAGTGTGACTCATGGTGTGTCAGCCATCATCAAAACCACACAGGGGCACAACACCTTCGTCGGTTTGAAGCCTGTTTCTTGGGTCTTCTCCTTAGTTGGAGTGTGATTTATTGTGGCCTTTTATTTGATGAGCCTAGCAAGCTTTACAGCTTTTTTGTATCCTCATTGTTAATAACGGTCCTCCCTGGGGGCGTTACTTCCATATAACGCATGATTCCTGGACCGTTACTTATTGAAGAATCCTAAAGTTTGAGGCCTTTGTTCTAAAGCTTATCCTCTTGCTTATCCGTTGAATCTAACGGTCTGTCGTGCAGCCGTTATTTATTCCAACGCATCTAGCCTTGGCCGTTACTTTCCTTCGAGAGTCCAACTTGTTTGATCTTCTTCCCGTTGATCTTATCTCTTTTGAGATATGGTTGAATGTAACGGATGTTCCCTAGCGCGTTATTTTCATGTAGCGGTCTGTCGACCAGCCGTTACATCCAACAGAGAGTCCTGGCAGTTCAGGCCTTTTCTATGCTACTCCGTGGTCGAGATAAGAGCTTGAATTGTTGATTTCTCTTCCAAATCTGATCCTCAGAACCTTCTATTTGTTTCTATAGACTCTTGGTGATATTATCTTCTGGGATTTGCTAAGAGTTATCCTTTTATCTTCCTTACCCTCTACTCGACCGGAGAGTTTGAGGGTCTATAAATAGCACCCTTAACTTCTTGGCCCGAGAGAGGAAGATCTGGAGTTCGCGTCGAAGTGCTGCCGCATTCTGGAGTCACATCTGACCAAGGAGAATTATCTTTCACGTTCATCTGCTTCACGGTGAAGGGAGTATTTGTTCCATAGATTTTCAAAGTTCATCATTACATATTGTGTTCTTCCTCATCTCCTTTTCATCAAAAGCATTGTCCCTCTTCTTTCTCCGCGTTCTCCCTGGTTTTTCATCATCTAAACATCCTCCTATTTTTTTAAGACGCCTAGAGGGGTTAAAAAACCAAAACTTCCCCGGTACTTTCCTTTCCTTTTGCATGCTATTGAGTTTATTGAAGAATTGATGCTATATTGTTGAAAGGGCTAATCTGGGTCTGTTCTCTTGTGTTTTCACGTTCTTTGGCAGGTTTACAGGTTCACCACATGAGGGCCAAGTCTTCTGGCCGACTGGAAGAGTTGGAGTTAAAAAAATCCACAAGCTATTACTGTAGGTTATTTGACGGTTTTGTGCAGGCGCGTCAGATTCATATAGCGGTTCATCGAGCGACCGTCACTTCCCAGTGACGCGTGGACTTTCGGCCGTTACATTCTGTTGATCTGCAGATTTCCTTGATTTTATCTCTCCCGTGGGCGGGTGCTTCATCCATCTATTTCCAAGGTATTTTCAACTCTTTGGCTTGTTTCTACTTTGGTGGCGATCACATTCTTTCTTAGTATTGGGTATTAGCTTTCTCTCCATCTCATATCTCTTATCCTCTTTGCTTGCTCCACCCTTGCGGTGTGTTTTTATTTGCTTTTGCTCCACGCCCTGGCGTGTGTTTTTCTTTATTTCCTTTGTTTAGTTTGATGATTGAGATAGCATGCCCATGCTAGAGCTTGTTCTGGTTGCCTAGGTTCATGGTTCACATGTCCTTGGGTTGATTGAGATATTTGATTTTTGCTTATCATCTTTATCACACATCAAAACAAAAAGAAGAAGAGAAGCAAAACAAATCAACAGATAATTTTTTGGCGATCACGGTGGGACAACTTGTGCCAATCGTGTCTCGATCTCTGTTTAAACCTGCCATCATTTCCTTGTTTGATTGTCCTCGGATCTCCCTCTTACTTCATCTTATTTCTGGTTTTCTGGGTGTTCTGACGGCCCTCTGTCCCTGCGTTACTCCACTCTGACGCAGGGGTATTGGACTGTTATACGCCTGATCCTGTGTGCGGGCTTTTCACGGATTTCCCTTTTATTTCTGGTTGTTTTTGGCTCTCTGGCTCATCTGACGGTCCTGGTGCTCTATGTTATATTACTTCTGGCGGTCTGGTCCTCGACCGTTATTATCTTCTGACGCAGGGTCTATAGATCGCTATACTCCAGACAGGTACGCATCCCGAGGTGCATTACTTTCCGTAGTTTCTTCTGTGATTTCCTTGCTTGGGTGATATATGACTTCCTCCCTGATTGTTCTACATATTTACATCATTGTGTGCATAGTTGTTTGCAAGATTCTAGGCTAGATTTTGCATGCACTCCGGTGCACATAGGTTCATTCATACTTTCATACATTAGATTGCATTTTCCTACCTTGGTGTGCGGACCTCTCGTCTCCATATTCCTTGGGGCCGACTAGGAAATCACACCAGGGACCTCCATAAGTCCCCGCGAGCCGTGGATTCCCACACGGACGCCGGGCCGGCTGTACCTTTTCCACCCCGTGTCTAGGGTTGCATAAGTGAAGGAGCGGTCACACTTAGAATCAAACCAAGCTTTACATCTATCTCCCGTCAGGAACCTATTGTTGAGAGCTCATATTAATCCATCCACTAAAGTTCCAAAGGAGAAATCATAAGAATCTTGAAGCATCATATTAAACAACTTGGTTGACTTTGAGTGTCTTCATCTCTTGCTACTTACATCTTTGTGATAAATCATCTAAGTTCTGGTTGCTCATTGTGTGTTTGTGTTGTGTTGTTTGCATCTTGTTAAAGGTTGTTCGTTGCATGTGGAGTTGTTTTCGTCAGTTGGAAGCACCTCCTAGGGTCGACTCATTCTCCAAGTGCTACTCAAATCCGCTCTTCGAATCCACCATGACTTCTTTCAATCCTCCCCGTTCCCAAGAGGATTCTCTTCCTCAAGGGCTTATTGAAAATCCTGCTAGGGTTACCTCGTTCTCTTCTGGAGAGGGGACGGCCCCTCTTCCGTCCTCTACCTCCATGGAAGGTGGTCAGGCTACCCCTTCCTTCTCTACTCCTTCTGCGGGCTCCATTCTCCAGATGATGGCCCAATTGGATCCAGCCCAACTCCAAACTATCTATCAGGCCATGCAGGGATCCAATATCTCCCCTCCCATGATTATGCAGGGTCAATCCAATCCTCTCATCCAGCCCACTCCAATTAATCTCACTCCGGTCCAACCCTGGACCATCACATTCACCAGCATGGAGACGGGCCAATCTTCCGCTTCGGCCCAGCAATCTTTTGACAAAGGGAAGTCTCCTATCCCTTCTTTCACTCAGATGGATCATCACTTGTCTAGCCCACTTGTTCCACAAGTCCTGCTGGGTCCCTCCGATTTTCTGCACCCTCAGTCAGGGGTGGTCCAAGCCCACTCCAATCTGGGTCAATCTCAGGCCCAATATCCTTCTTATGGACCCCCTATGTCGGCCGCTTATCCTTCAGCTCCTTCTTATGGGCTCCCACCTCCTACTACAATTCACCCCTCTGCTCCTCAGCTTCAAGCATCATCTCTTGCTACCCCTGCTCCATCCAGAGAGCAGGAATTACTTGATAAATGGGCCACCATGCAACAACAACTCGACTTCCTCCAGAAGCGGGTTGGCCCACAATCCTTGGCCGATGTTCCTGTTCCTAGTTTCCAGAACATCCGGTTCCCTCCCCAGTCTGAGCTCCCCAATTATAGAAAATATGACGGGAACGGCAATCCCTTTATTCACGTAAGGGATTTCTTATATGAATCGGCCCAATTCCAATATGATGATCGCCTTATGGCGTATTTATTCCGCCGATCATTGGATGGTGTTGCACTGGAATGGTTTTATTCTCTGCCACTGGAAGAAGCTGAGAGCTTTAAGGTAGTAAAAGACAAGTTTATTCAGCGGTTTCAAGATCGGGTCGGCCCGAAATATTCTTTCACAGATCTGGTGGCCGAAAAGATGAAAACAGATGAGGAGTTTGCCACTTATGCAGATAGGTGGAGGCAGATGGCCGCTAGGGTACCCGGCCATATACCGGAGGAAGAGAAGGTCAAGCTACTTATTTCAAATGCTACTCTAACCTTCCGAAACATCCTGGCAACGAACGACATAGCCAACATGCACCAACTGTATAGCCGGGCGCGCTTTATTCAGACTCAGTTCAAGGATTCCCCTATCCATTCTCTGTTCGAAAACCAAAAGCCCAAGTACCATAAGAAGCCACAAGGGCCGGTTACAGAAGGGGTCCAAACGAATGAGCAGGTTCAAGCCATTACTTTTCCATTCCAAAACGCACCTTTCCGCTTCCCTCAAAACCCCCGCACCCCACAAAATCCCGCTCCACAGAACTTCCAAATCACTCCGCAAAACCCTCCGCCCACCTTCACCATTCCATAAAACACCTTTGCCGCACCACAGCAACCACCACAACCCCCACAATACCACAACGTCCCTCCACCCAACGGCTATAACAACAACCCAAACAACAAGCGCCCGGCTCCCAAGAGGGCACAATATCCTCCACTGCCAGAAACCCTCACGGATATTTTCTCGGCTCTTATGTCGGTTAATGCTATACAGCTTCCTCCTGAACGGCCCAACTGGAATCCGGCCGTTGATCAGACAAAGTATTGTATGTTCCATAGGCAACTGGGACATACCATTGAAGGATGTTTTCAATTCCGGGACCTAGTATATGATCTTCATGAAGGATAGAGGATAGATTGGGCCGAAATGCATAGGGCCATTGTTGAGATTAAAGAAAAGAGAAGGCAGCCGCAGAGGCAGCAAGTGCAGCAGCATCAAGCACCGCAACCGCAGCAGCCGCCACAACAGCAGCAACCACAGTAGGTTCAGGATCTGGAGATCCATCAAAATCTGATGCCAAACCATCCGCCCGCTCCGCAACCTCAGCCGCCAGCGCCGGCGCAAGTCAATGTAGTCCAACCCCCGGCTCCTAACACCGAGTGGTCTTTTGATGATGATGGTACTGCACCACAAGTAATGGCCCTCCACCATAACCACCGCAACCCCCTCACTCCTTCATTTATCCTCCCTACACACCCAACACCCTCTCTGCTTGTCCTTCCATTCACACCCGCACCAACAAATCCACCACCACCCACAGCGCCATCATACCCTCCATTAGTTACCCCCGCTATGGTCATAACCATCCCCTCATCCAATCCTCCGCCCGTCACCCTGCCTACACTCGTCCTCTCACCATCCGCACCATCCCCCATCATCACCCTACCTTCCGCTCATCCAACGCCACTCATCCGGACACCATCTCTTGTTAACCCCAACATTACCTACCACCAAATCACCTCTCCTACGCAGTCTATTCCACTCATCCACCCTACCGGGCCAATAATATCATCTCCCGATGCTGCGGCAAATTGTGCCTTAAGAAGCGGGAAGTTGTTCCATCGGAATTACCCCACCATCTCCAATCCCCAGTCCTCTCAGCCAACGGCCGAACAAGAAGAAGCCGAACCTCTACCAGGAACTCAGTATGACTTACTACATCATCTGGACCGAGTGCCCGCCAAAATATCAGTTCTGGAGCTTATCAAGAGGTCCACCCTTCATCAAGATGCTCTCAGGGATTTCTTACAAAAGGTGATGGTTAGCGAGGACATGGAAGTTGACAGCTTACCAACAGCACTAGCAACTATTTCTAAAGGGCCGGCAATTACATTCTCAAAACTGAGCTAGGGCCTCCAGAAGCTCGGCAGATGCCGCTCTGCATTACAATTATTCTGAATAAGGTCAGCATTGAGGCAGCACTGGTTGACACAGGGGCTTCAATTAATGTATGCCCGCTCAGTACTCTCCGAGCTTACAATATATCTGAAGGGCTACTACGACCTACCCCCACCACTATAGCAGCATATGACAACTCGAGGAGAGCATGTCACGTGGTAGTCACTATTCAAGCGGAGCTCGGGCCCCTTACTATGCCCGTGGAGTTCTATGTGCTGGACATTGACCCCATGTTTAAGGCGATCTTGGGTCGTCCATGGATTGATACACTCGGTGCCGTACCCTCCACCGCACATCAGTGCGTCAAATTCCCTTTCCAGGGGAGGGTCGTCAAAGTCAAGAGCTTGTCCACGGTTCAATCGGTTAAGGCCATCTCAGAACATATTCTTCCTACACTTTGGCCAAGCAGCCGACCCGTCATATCAGTGTTGGATTTGAACTTCCCTTGGGCTTATACACCTCCTAAGCCCATCACTACTTCAGTTAACATCAAGATGAAGCCCCAGATCCGAGACTCAAAAGGCTGGAACATTATACTGAAACTAGGCTACGAACCGGGGAGAGGCCTCGGTGCACAATTACAAGGAATGACCAAGCCCATACCCAAGGGGAGAAAGATGGGAAGGAGAGGTCTTGGCTACAAAGAAACCGCATTATCTATGATGGGTGATTCTGGGCCACTCACCTGGGACTACCGTCAACACTTTGTCCGAGGGCCTCTCTAGCCCGGCACATTAGCTCTGCAGCCAGCTCCGTCAGGGAGAAATACAGTATGTCCGATTGCCAGTCCACCGCCAACACTGAAGAGGCCAGAAGATGATATGCTTGATTATGGTCAAGCCCTTCAGGAGTTGTTTCATGAAGAAGACTACCAGAAGAGGCAAGAGGTTCGGCTCATGCAATGGAGGCCGAAGAAGCGGCCAGTCGATGATCCACAGGAGGAGGGGAGCTCGCCGATTATCTTTTCTTGGTCTCCCTCCCGCTTTCAATCTCTCCTCCAGCAATGGGATTTCTTACCCCGTCTTCCTCCTATCATGGTAAATCCATCCTTCGTTGATCCGCCCGAAATTCTATTTGTTCCTTGCGCTTGCGGGCATTACCCGCGATCTATCCACTCTATTCACTCCTCCTCCTCCCAACGCCCAACTCCACGAGATGTGGTTCTCATCTTCCGATCCCTTCTTTGACTGCATCTTCCCCGAGCTATTCCCTATGCAGCTCCCGCCTCCTCCATCTTGCTGTGTAGTCTCTGCTGATCGCCAAAAAAAATGTCAAATTTGAAACGAAGATTTCAGTGGAAGATTATGCTACCTTGTCTCCATCCTCATCCCAGGGGCACGAGTCCCCTGCTCCTTCCCTTCCACTAGGTCTCCTTTCTCCTAGGTTAGGATTAGGGTCTATCGAGTCTAGAGAAGTAGAGTTAGTTAGATCTAAAGAAGTAGGGTCTTGTTCTAGGTCGTCC
This sequence comes from Amorphophallus konjac, assembly GCA_022559845.1. Classification (NCBI taxonomy): domain Eukaryota; kingdom Viridiplantae; phylum Streptophyta; class Magnoliopsida; order Alismatales; family Araceae; genus Amorphophallus; species Amorphophallus konjac. Next base: position 202,897,261 of record CM040127.1, read on the forward strand.
AACCCTTCCTCCTCTGAGCCGCACCCACTAGCGCGTCCTCCCAAATCTGTTCCTGATAGGTTCTTACAAGACCTAGCTCAGTGTTGTCATGCCCTTTTAAAAAGTCCAGAATTTGTTGCTACGGCAATTATAATTGAGGATGAAGAGGAAATAGAAGGGGTGTGGAGCGATGACGGACTCGGCGTCTATGAAATCCTGGATGAGAAAGATCCGGTTAATGAGGACAGCGACGTAGATGACACTGCTGATCTGTACGCATAAGGACTTAAGAAATTCGACGAGCCATCGTCAACCGTGGATGAACCTACGAAGGAAATAAATCTGGGAACTGAAGAAGACCCGAGACCCATCATTATTGCTGCTAATCTTCCTCCACAAGTAGACAAAGATTTGATCAAGGTTCAAAGGGAGTATAGCGATTCCTTCGCCTGGTCTTATGAGGACATGCCAGGTCTTGACCCCTCTTTAGTAGAACATCGACCCGTGCTTAAACCAGGGGCAACACCTGTGAAACAACGGTCAAGGAGATTTCACCCCCACATGGCCTTAAGGATTAAAGAAGAAGTTGACAAGTTATATAAGGCCAGATTCATTAGAGTTGTTCTATATCCTCAGTAGGTGGCAAACATAGTCCCTGTCATCAAGAAGGATGTAAAGGTGTGTATTTGCATCGATTTCAGGGATCTCAATAAAGCATGTCCCAAGGATGATTTCCCGCTGCCTCACATTGATGTCTTGGTCGATAGTACCGCCGGGTACGAATCGTTGTCATTCATGGATGGTTACTCAGGATATAATCAGATCCGTCTCGCTCCAGAAGATCAAGAGAAAACCTCCTTCACCACGCCCTGGGGCACATATTGTTATGTGGTTATGCCATTCGGTCTGAAGAATGCAGGTGCCACCTATCAAAGGGCGATAATGGCCATCTTCCACGACATGATGCATATCTATATGGAAGCTTACGTGGATGACATTTTGGTGAAGTCAAGAACCAAAGAAGAACACCCCTCTATCCTGGCTAAGGTGCTGCAAAGGGCTAGGGAGTACAAGCTTAAAATGAATCCAAAGAAGTGTGTATTTGGAGTCTCCTCAGAGAAGCTGTTAGGTTTCATAGTGAGCAAACGGGGGATCCAGATTGATCCTAACAAAGCACAGGCCGTCATGAACATGCCTCTGCCTAAGAACATTACGGAACTTCGAGGATTGATCGGTCGATTACAATTCATTAGAAGATTCATATCCCAACATTCTCAAAGGTGCCGTCCATTTTATGAATTGCTTAAGGCAGGAGTTAAGTTTGAATGGAATGAAGATTGTCAAAAGGCCTACGAGGACTTAAAGGAATATCTATCCAATCCCCTGGTTTTGCAACCTCCTGTCCCTGGGAAACCCCTAATCCTATACATCTTGGTTATCGAAGACTCCCTAGGGGCGGTATTAGCACAAGTAGACGATGAAGGGAAAGAGCGGGCTGCGTATTACCTCTCTCGGTTATTCAACCCAGCTGAGTCCAGATACACTGCTATGGAGAAGACTTTTGCCGCCTTAGTGTGGGTAGCTCAGAAGTTTAAACATTACTTCCTTGCCCACCCAGTTAGGTTGATCTCTAGAATGGACCCGATTCGCTATCTCTTAGAAAAGCCTGTCCTTTCTAGTAGGTTAGCTCGCTGGCAGAGCTTCCTATCTTAATTTGAGATCACATTTGTCGTTCAGAAGGCGGTCAAAGGATACGCCATCGCTGAGCATCTTGCCCATCTTCCTATTCCTCACTCTGATTCTATTCAGGATGATTTCCCGGATGAGCACCTCTCAGTTCTCTCTCACCATCCCTTCTGGTCTCTGCACTTCGATGGTGCACTCAATTCTGAAGGCCGAGTGATCGGCGTTGTCCTGCTCACTCCAGAGGGAGTGACTATCCCCTTTGCTTATCAACTCTGATTCCCTGCTACCAACAACATCGCTGAGTATGAAGCTCTCCTAGTTGGACTGAAGCACGCCTATCTCCTAGGTGCGCATTATTTGAACATCATAGGAGACTCTCAACTCGTCCTGCGGCAAGTTCTGTCCACTTACCGCACTCGTGACCCCAAACTCAAGCCCTATCAAGATTTGGTCACGCTTCTTGCTAGGCAATTCCGTAAGCTAATCTACATCCATACTCCTCATTCTCAGAACATTCTAGCCGACGCTCTAGCATCTCTTGCTTCCTCTCTATCTTTTCCTCTCAGTCGGAACACTGAGACTATCATCGTTCAGAGATTGGACGCGCCCTCTCTTTAGGACACTTGGTTCATCAACCTTAGGAAGGCTGTAGAGGCGAGGGCTGAGAAGGAAGATCTCAAGGAAGAATCTCTAATGGAGTTAGAAGAGATTCTAGACGAAGAAGAATTGCCTTAGTATCACGAAATCGAGTTGTTCTGAAAAGAAGGATCATTCCCAGAAGGGGCAAACGCCGAGCAGCGCAAGTCAATAAGGAGAGCCGCCTCAAGGTATACTATTGTCGCAGGAGAACTGTACAGGCGCGCTACCAATGGAATGCTCATGAGATGCTTGGATGACAATGAGGCTTGGAAAGTGGCTGAAGCAGCCCATTCTAGTGAGTGTGGAGGTCATGTCAATGGCTAGGCTCTAGCGAAGAAAATCCTTAGGCAGGGCTACTACTGGCCCACTATAGAGGAAGATTGCTCCCTCTATGTCCGGAGGTGTCTTAAGTGCCAACTCCATGCTGATAAAATCCATGCTCCAGCTTCATCGCTCCACCCTCTCTCTGCTCCTTGGCCATTCTCTATGTGGGCTTTCTATGTTGTCGGCCCGCTCGGTGATCCTAATTCTCAGACCAAGCAGAAATCCTTTATCCTTACCGCCACTGAGTACTTCACCAAATGGGCCGAAGCCGAGGCGTACGCAGAGATCAAAGCTTCAACGGTGTGCCACTTTATCATGAAGAATATCATCTCGCGGTTCGGTGTGCCAAGCAGCATCATCACTGACAACGGACCCTAGTTCATCTCCCAAGAGCTCAAGGACCTATGTAAGAAGTTCAACATTGCATTACATCATTCATCTCCATATTATCCACAAGGCAACGGTCAAGCCGAGGCCACTAATAAAACCCTTCTTAAAATCATCAAGAAAACATGCGAATCTCATAAGTTTTCCGATTGGCCAGAACGATTAGTGGAAGCTCTATGGGCTTACCGCACCTCCGTCCGTACTCCTACGGGACAGACTCCCTATGCTCTTACCTACGGGATGGAGGCGGTGCTCCCATATGAGATCCTGATCCCTTCCCTTAGAGTGTAGCTCGATAAGGAACTTAATCTCGATGAACGTCGAGAGGCGTTGCTGGTCCAGTTGGAACTCTTAGATGAGAAGAGGATGAACGCGGCCGATCACGTTTCTGTTTATCAAAAGAGGGTTTTGTGTTATTTTCAAAAGAAGGTAATCGAACGCAAATTTCAAAAAGGTGATATGGTTTTGAAACGCAAATTCATTCGGTCTGCAGGTCCTAGGTCTAAATTGCAACCTAACTGGGAAGGGCCGTTTATCGTGAAAGAAGCTTATCCAGGGAATGCTTATCGCTTAGTAAACGCGGAAGGTGAGGAGCTCTCTCACCCGTGGAATGGGTTGTACCTTAAGCGGTTCTTTCCGTAAAGTCTAATCAGTGCCACCCCGGGCAACAAGATGTTCCTCCTATTTCTCTAAAAAGGGTCCCGAGTGAGGCAATCACACACTACACGACATCCCTGGTCAGGTTTTTCCGCTTTAAAAGACACCGTTTCTCCTTGGCCATGCTTTGGGGGAAAGTCTACATCCCTATCCGTTTCTTCCTTCGGCTGAATCCAGGGGCAAGAAGTAAATAAGGAGGTGATAACCAATCCAGGCACCCTGACGAGAGGAGGTCTCAAATAGGGGCAGTCCGTTATGACCTAACGCCACAAGCAAAAGCACAAGAAAAAGAAAGCGAAGGATTAATCTCTACGACAAAATTCAAAAGGATCATCTCTAAGGTCTATCAAGTATAAATTCCAAAAGCTCCAGAAAGAAAAAGAAATCTAGGCATGATAAGAGTGGCAATACAGTTCCCCGCGGGATGAATGAGCCCGATCGCACGCATGCCTAGAGTGGACTAAGGTTCGATGACGGACACAAAGCCCCGGTGCAACAGACCAAATTTCTAATGGATTGTCTGGAGAGGAACTCAAGTCCTAAAAACTTCTAAGTCTGGCCTAAGCTTACCCCCGTGTTCTATTTTCCTTTTTTCAGATTTGAAACTAGTACCCTGGGTATGGCCCTGGTAGAAACACCGTCATGAAAATCTGGGCCTTGGTCAGGGGTTGTCACCTCATTGCACGCCAACCTCGGGACTCTCAATACGATGCGGAGGGCTCGCGTTGCTAAGGGAAAGCACTGGTTTTCAAAATCCAAAAAAACAACATATATTTCAAAATCCAAAAACATCATATATATTTCAAAATCCAAAAACATCATATATATTTCAAAAATCCAAAAAAAACACATATTTCAAAAATCCAAAAACATCAAATATTTCCAAAACATACAAAAAAATTTGAATATATTTTCCAAAATCCAAAAATACCATCATATGCATCGCATGCATCGCATTATTTCTATTATATTTTTCCCGCCTATTTAATAAGGCTCCACCCCTTGACCAATTATCAAGAAACGGTCATTATCTAACTCGCTTTGAGGCAAGGGGTTGAGTCTAAGAACAGATCTAACTTGCTCCATGTTTTAGTATGTGCAGAACGCAGGACCAAGAACAAAGCTGAAATCTCACAACTATGCAGGTTCAAGGCTATGACGCGCCAGATACAGGCTGTCACATTCGTTTAACGGTCCATGCTAGCCCGTTACATCTCTTCAGGCCTTCACTTTGACTCTCTCAGCAGCTCTCTCTCTAACGGCCTGGGGCACGACCGTTAATACTCCCAACGGTCCATCGTTGGACCATTACTTCCTCTAGAGGATTTAGTTCTCAGAGCATACACTATAACGGCCTATCTTCCCACCGTTATCTCCTTGTGACGGCCCTGCTTAGATCCGTTACATTCTCCAGAAGCCCGGTTCTGCTGGTCGTTCTAACCAAATCAAGCCACAAATTCATGTCCATTCAACTGAGGCAATCCCATCTTATTCAAGTGAACTTAATGAAACATAAGATTGATAAAAATTCCAACTTTGATTGTCAAAATTGCAAACAACATCCTTCATGAACAAAGAAATCAAATTACATTCAGTTTCTTATCCGCAAGGGGGCAGATCTTCCTTAGCTCTTTCACGTAGTCACGACGTGCTTCGTCGTTCTCTTCAACTTCTTCTTGCCACGGACGCACCATGCTGATCTCCCACATGGTCAGCGCGTTCCGTACTACTCTTTCATCTTCCTCGGTCCCCATCTTCTGAGGTAGAAGGGGAGGGTAGTGTGATAGTGCAGAAACTTTGGTTCGAGGAAGTCCGATCTGAAGATGGCACCGGTATGGGTTGAAGATCACCATGGTAGTATTTCCCACTAGCTGGAGGTCCAGGCCTTGACGCCGCGGTATTCTAAGAAGAGCGCTCCGAAGGATCCTTGGTCGCATGATGAATTTCTCCGTTGGCAAGGTGTTGAAGAAGAGGCGCCATTCGTCCCGTGTTTTCTTATCCGCCGTCATGCACTCAACCTGAGAAGAGAATCCAGATGCCCCTCCAATGAAGAAGAGAGGATGGCTCCCGAAGATCCGGCTAGCAGAACTAATATCTTCCTTTGGTTGGAATTTGATTCTCACGCCCATCCAACACTCAAGGAGTATCATGGAGCCGAATAAGGGTCCTCCTAAGCAAGCCGAGCTGAGTCCTTCATAGAGGTATGAGAGGATCGCTTGAGAGATAGACATTCCACGCCACAACCCACTAATAATGCTGAGATTTTGGGTATCTAAAAGGTGGTCGGTTGTAGTGAAAAGGAAAACTCCACACAAGCAAACCGCCACCGCCTTAGCTATTGCTTCGTGTCTCTCCCACTTGTTTTTATAATGAGACACTATCCATTGGGCTAAAGGTATCAAGTGTATGTGGTGTGCGCTGATCATGGTCCTCACGTCCTTTGGATTATGGATGAAATCACTCAAAATTAAGGACGGGTCGATAGGCTCAATCGTGTAGCAAACTCGGTCTTCATCCCCCACCTTAGTCTTAGGAAGGGCTAGATAGGTTTCTACCTCCTCCAATAGGACTGTTGCTTCGAAGGAAGGGAAGATGAAGGTGTGTGTTTGTGGATGCCACAACTCTATGAGGGCTGAAATACTAGGTCAATCTAATGTCAATTTCTGGAAATTCTTGCCTAAAACTAAGAGAGGTTGGAGGTGCCATGCTTTGAGAATTGAGGTAACCTCTAAAGGGAGTGCGTTTACCATGGGAGCCACCCACTTCAGATTAGAATAGCATCTTGGACCGGGGAGGGGCTAAGAAAAGAAGAAGATCATGAGGAAGAAGATGAAGTGCAGCAATTTCTGAACCTGGTTAGGTCATGGAAGCTTACCACTCTTTGAGCATTGGAGCTTAGGTGCTTGGGAATTGAGGTCAGCCTTTGTAGCTCTCCGTACTCCTTTCTTGTAGCTTTGGGTCCGGTGTAGACTTTCTCCTCCATAGCTATCACCTCGAAGCTTCTCTTCATCTTGTTTCCTGCCCTTAAGAGAGGTTCTTCAGCCCTTCTAGCAGAGAATTCAAAAAGATACGATTTTGGCTAAGTTTCCAAGTTTTAAAGGTTTGGTTTCATCTTTAAAGAGATAAGATTCGCATTGGAAGGCTTTATCTTAAGTCTGGGAGGAGTCTAGAATGGATTTAAGGCTACCTATCTCGGGTTTTGCCCCTTGCGGCTCAATCCGTCTTGGAGTACAATTCATTATCTAACGGTCTGTCGCTAGACCGTCACTTTCCTCTGACGCGCCAGAGCTGGGCCGTCACATTTTCTGTGGGTTTAATTTGATCAAACCTGTTCTGTTAAGCTTAACGGTCTAGCATTAGGCCGTTATATTCTTGTGACGCGTTCTCTCTGAGCCGTTACATTCTCTGTTGATCAGTTTTGGCCTCTGCTTGGTCAATCATTCTCAACGGTCTTGCTCATGGCCGTTATCTGCCTCCGACGCACTGCACCTGAACCGTCATATTTCCTGCATATTTGGTTAAGTCTATACATCCCCTTCATCATCCCAGTCTGCATTCATTTATCATGTTGAAGTCTGTACATTCGTTTAAGTCCATGCACTTTTGAAGTCCATACACCGTTGATGAATTCTGTACGTTCGTTGAAGTCTGTACATCAGCTTCAAGTCCATACATCAGCTTCAAGTCTGCACATCAGCTTCAAGTTCATACATCTTCACCCAAGTCTATACATCCCACATTCTTTGAAGTCTATACGTCACATTCTTTGAAGTCTATACATCCTATTCGTTGAAGTCTATACATCACATTCTTTGAAGTCTATACATCCCATTTGTTGAAGTCTATACATCCCATTCACTTTGAAGTCCATACATCAGGTGCAAGTCTATACATTTGTTGAAGTCCATACATTCGTTGAAGTCTGTACATTCCCATACCTTCCCCCAAGTCCGTACAGCCTTCGTCCAAAGTCTACACGTCGTTCAAGTCTGTACATTCTTCAACCAAGTGTGTACATTCCCCAAGTCTGTACATTCTTCATCCAAGTGTGTACATTCACCAAGTCTGTATAGTCTTCATCCCAAGTCTATACGTCCACACCGCTTTAAGTCTGTACATTCTTGATTCAAGTCTATACATTGCCCAACGTGAGCACAAGCCCCAAGTCTGTATATCCCTTGTCCAAGTCCATACATCCTTGCTGCTGTGTGCATGAAGTCTATACATCATCTGGACGTCTGGACTCGAAGTTTACACATCGCTTGGGCAAGGTCTATACACTGAGTACAGTCAGTACGTTCATAGTTCAACATTGCTATGCCATCTCTAACGGTCTAGCATTTGGCCGTTACTTGTATATAACGCACTATCTCTAAGCCGTTACTCTTCCTGCTGCTCAGTTCTGCAAAGTTGGGCATTGTCCTTTCTAACGGCCTCCACCCGATGCGTTACTTGATCTGACGGTTTGGGTATAGACCGTTACATCGTCTGCTGCTGTGACTTGTGCTATTTCTATCTGCCTCCATGTAGACCCGGCAGTCCTACAGGCTTCCCATTCGTTCATCCTGTACATCCACACATTATCTCATCCCCATCGTTCACATTCCATCCGCTCTTTAAATCCATTCTTTAGGGCATCCACATACATTTCCTGCATTACCAATCACACATTCTCACATTCATTCTTGCCTTCATTCACGCATCCATTCATTCACGCATTCACAAACAAAAAACCAAAAAGAACTTTTCATTCTCATTTTCATTTCATATAAGTCATGTACAAGTAAAAAACAAAAGAAAAAATGCATCACTCGGCCGGCTTGTCTCCTGGGCCACCGTCACTATCCCCTGTGCCCTCCGGCTGCCTGGCTGATGGTCCCATGGCACTGTGCTCTCCCTCCTGCTGTCGTCTCTGGTCCACCTCCTCGTTCCTCCGATGGCCGGAAGAACTAGTGAAGTACCCTCGAAACCCGCTGCTAGGGGCCGCGCTCTAGCTCTGATTGCTCATCCCCGACTTCTTCCCTTGGAGACGGAGTTCATCCTTCAACGCCCCGATCACGCCCTTCATCTCGAAAGTCTGCACTCGGAGTTGGTCTCGCTCACCTCTTAGGCGCACAGCATCAGCCCTAAGTCGCTCCACCTCTGCATCATCCGGACGTCGCGGGGTCTCTGCTCTCAATCGGGCCATCTCTACCCGCACAAGATCTGTCTCTGCTCGGGCTCGCTCATTCTCAGCCCGGCTCCTCTCTATCTCTGCCTGGAGACGCTCTGCCTCCGTTCGAGCCAGCCTTGCCTCGGCCACTGCTACGGCTAGCTCTCTCGCATGTAGTTCGCATTTCACCTAGTTAGTCACATAAACATCTAAATTGCATAAAAGCATAAGCATTTGAGTATAGAGTTTAGCATCTTACCCGCTCCGCGAGGGTGGCCTCCGCCTCCTCAGCCCGAGCGACCGCTCGAGCGAAGTCGGCATCCCGCTCAGCCCTGCCTCCGGCAGGCTGTGAGGATGACGATGGGGCATCCGGTCCCGCTCTTTGGGCTCCCTCGGCCCGCTGCATTTAGGAGTCATGGTCAGTCAATCGCATTTGCATCATTAGCATCATAAAGCATAATCATTTTAAATCCAAGGTTTTAGGAATCTTACCAGGAGCTCCAAGGCAGTCCGGTACTCGTCCCGCTGCTGGACAGTGGCATGGAGTAGCCCCTCGAGCTCTGCTATCCTTCCCTCAGGGTCTAGCTGCATTTTTAGAAGCATGTGAGTCAGTGCATATAGGATAAATTTTTTTATAAAAGGCATTTCAGAGTTTTGAGTTTAGAATTGCATACCGGTCGTCGGGTACCTCGGTACACCCGGTCCCCGTACAGTCAGGCGAAGGCCTTCAAATACACCTCATCGCTTTCATCCTGCTCTTTCACTGCTCTGCCCCGCTTGTTCCAGTCATGGACGTACTTTGCTTTCCGGGCGCACCAATCTATGTCGCCGCTGATTCCCTTGCTGATTTCCCCGGGTGGTCGTCACTGCGGCGTGGGAAAGTCACCTCAGGCTGGTGTAGTCCCCGAGTCCTCAGAATCAGCCGATAATGAAGAGGCTCGATGATATGGATGCAATGCAACCATATGTCTCGTCCCCGGTACGAGAGGGCTGCCTCCACCCATGGCTGTCCCTCGTAACTCTCGCCTCTGTACGGGGTCCACCTCACCTAGAAGCATGATAGTCCATTCATCAGTATATAAGTTCATAATTTAAGAAGCATATAAAAGCATTTAAATCATTTAGAAAGCATTTTTGAGTTCAGGCTTACCACCGTGTGTGGGAAGGAATCCAAATCGTCCTGGATCGCCCGGGTTAATCTGATGATCGACCCTGGGTCCCTCACGACCACCCATCGCCTGGCGATCGGGATGCGATCGGCGTGGAGTAGCGTGCCCCGTCTGATGCTCAGGAGGTACATGTAGCTCCAGAACTGCATAATCATTGCATAAACATTTGCATAATTCATAGTGGAAAGCATTTAATGTGCATTTACCTGTAGAAAAGGTGAGAAGCCGCCCAGCATCATCTGTCGGTCCGTCGTGCAGAGGGACTCGAAAAGGAAGGCTAGCACTGCCGCTCCCCAGGCGTACTTTCCAACTCTGCCCAAATCCTCGATCATCGGCAGCAGCCTGCAGCTGATCACATCTGCTCGAGTCGCGAACATCAGCTTCCCGAACAGTAGCATTAGGAACCGTCTCAGGGTACGATCTCCCTCCGATCCCACCTCTGCCGCCACTCGTGGGCGCACCTGGTCTATCACTCTACCCAGATGCTCCTCTGGTAACTCTCCCATGGCAATGGCTGCTCCTCTCAGTCCTAGGCTCTCCTACAGTACTGATCTCGAGAGCTGGGATGACGTTTGCTCCGGTCTGATCAAATCCAGCCCCAGCAGCTCCTGGGCCATCTCCCGGTAGTTCCTGTTGGCCCATCTTGTCACTGCGGCTCCATGGACTCGCAGCCCGACAATCCTCGCCATGTCTTCTAGCGTGGGGATCATATGACCCCACGGGAAGATGAATGCCCTGCTAATCGGATCCCATCTCTCGTGCAAGGCGTACAGTAGAGGCGTGTCCATCCTGGTCACCTCGATGATCAGCACCTCGGCGAATCCCATCCCAGCCAGCCTCTCTCTCTGGTAATCGGGCAGTGCCTAGTACACCACCCGGATCTGGAGGCAGGAGATCCTCGTTCGTCTTTTTCCCTGCATTCATTTAGATCATAAGTCAGTCAAATGCATCATAAAATCATTGCATAGCATTCATAAAATGAAAACAAAACAAAAACTGAATATTTGAAAACTTAAAAAATAGTTCTAGCCTCTGGTGGATGTAACGGCCCTGGAGTGGGGCCTCACATGTCTCTAACGCACCAGGGGTGGCGCGTTAGGTGTGTGACGGTCACTGGAAGGACCGTCACATTCCCTGCTAGAGGGCGTTTTTCCTTTGCATTCCATGGCTCTCCCACTTTGGCCAAAAGGGCCTACAAACAATCCTAATGGGTTCGTAGACCCATTTTCTACCCCTATTCCCACATGCATACACATAAAAAACTATAAAAATTAAAAATTGGAAGATTAGGGTGGGCAGCCTACCTCTCGGTCTTGGCCCCTCTTCCTCTTAATTTCTAGTTCCTTAGGCTCTCCCTCGTCCATGGGGATTTCCCCTTGGTCCTCCTCGGCCGTGGGAACCTCTCTTTCCTCCGTTGTTGGCCCCCTCGCCCTAGTTTCTTCTTCCACGGGCCTTGGCACCTCCTCTCGTTCTATTCGGCGGTGGAGGCGTCGGATGGCCTTCTTTTTCCCTCTCTTCCTCTTCTTCAGCGGCGGTGGAGGCTCGTCGCCGGCCATTTCGTCGGTGGTCATGGGTGGTCGCCGGTGGTCTTCTCGGGTTGGGGTGTGTGGCCGTTTGAGGGCGATTGAGTGTTGAATGCTTGAATAAGGCCATGGGCTGTTCGGTTTGTTTTTTTTGAACGCTCAGGAAATGTGACGGTCTATCGTCTGACCGTTACACTCTCTGACGCGTACTATTCGGACCGTTACATGAATTTGAACTGTTTCATTAGAGAATGTGAATCGCTTAGTTTATGACGGCTTTTCCCTGGCCGTTACTTTATGTGACACCCTCTAAGTAGACCGTTAAAAACTTGCAAGTTTCTTGATGAATGAAATAGTCTATTTGATGTTTAAATGATTGCAGTTTCTGCCATAATGTTCATTATTGATGATTATCACATGTACAAATGGTTATGCCTTGATCTATACTCATATCAATTATTGGCTAACCTCTTTCTTGTGAATGAAGTTATGAATAACACCATGCTTTGACATTCGTCAGGCAGGTAAGTCAGGTATTGTATCTCTTTCCCTTGTCCCATTAGTGCATTACTATATGTTACCTATGATATATTATCTCGAGAACCGGCTGGTCAATCGTGTGTTCCAGGATCTGATGTTCCCCTTAAACAAAAATGATGATAATCTAAGTTCACACGTTTAATCGTTGGATAGGCCGTTAGGTTGGAAAAATTTGGGGACAATGGTTCTGTCTCGCACGCCGTGGTTGCAGATGGTGTCCTGACCCTGGTTTCTCCAGCTTAGCAATATTATTCTTGAGTATCTTGATATTTTATCTTTCTTTGCATTCGTTTTAAAGATTTCTTTTTCTTTAGCCCAGCATGCATCATATGCATCTTTTGAGCATTCATGTGCTTCATCTGTTCAAGGTATCTCGATGTTGGTGAATAGCTGTATTCTTGATCTCGAAAGAGGAGAATTATTCCACTCTGAATTAGAAGGCTTCCTTTGATCTCGTCGCTCGATTTGGATGGCTGAAGATTCCTGTCTGGAGTTTAGTCGGTTCTCTTTCCTTTCCGTTGCCTCCGTCGGCTAGCCGTGTTTCTTTTCCTTAGTTGTTAGTTTCTCCAGACATGCGTCTTTTGGTTGGCTTTTTCCTTGTGATCAGTTCGAAGTTTTCCAGAAAGTTCCTATCGCTTGTTGGTAAAGAACGGGTGTCGTTTACCTTAACGCCCACTTTTTCGCTTCGCTCCGCTTCATTTCCACTTCATCTCCATGTTCCATTTCATTTCCGCTTCACCTCCACTCGCTCCCCTACAAAGAGGGCGTTAAGGAGGGGCATCTGTTGACACCCGTTTTATGACCAATAAGTTGGGTCATCTCCTTGTTTATCCATATGATGCTCCAAGTTGTTCACTCTTCATTGAGTTTCCTTCGTCGGTTTGAAGCCTATTTCTTGGGTCTTCTCCTTGGTTGGAGTGTGGTTTATTGTGGCCTTTTATTCGATGAGCTTAGCAAGCCTTGCAGCTTTTTTTATCCTCATTGTTAATAACGGTCCTCCCTGGGGGCGTTACTTCCATATAATGCATGATTCCTGGACCGTTACTTATTGAAGAATCCTAAAGTTTGAGGCCTTTGTTCTAAAGCTTATCCTCTTGCTTATCCGTTGAATCTAACGGTCTGTCGTGCAGCCGTTATTTATTCCAACGCGTCCAGCCTTGGCCGTTACTTTCCTTCGAGAGTCCAACTTGTTTGATCTTCTTCCCGTTGATCTTATCTCTTTTGAGATAAGGTTGAATGTAACGGATGTTCCCTAGCGCGTTATTTTCATGTAGTGGTCTGTCGACCAACCGTTACATGCAACAGAGAGTCCTGGCAATTCAGGCCTTTTCTATGCTACTCCGTGGCCGTGATAAGAGTTTGAATTGTTGATTTCTCTTCCAAATCTAATCCTCAGAACCTTCTGTTTGTTTCTATGGACTCTTGGTGATATTATCTTCAGGGATTTGCTAAGAGTCATCCTTTTATCTTGCTTACCCTCTGCTCGACTGGAGAGTTTGAGGGTCTATAAATAGCACCCTTAACTTCATGGCCCGAGAGAGGAAGATCTGGAGTTCGCGTCGAAATGCTGCCGCATTCTGGAGTCACATCTGACCAAGGAGAATTGTCTTTCACGTTCATCTGCTTCACGGTGAAGGGAGTATTCGTTCCATTGGTTTTCAAAGTTCATCATTACATATTGTGTTCTTCCTCATCTCATTTTCATCAAAAGCATTGTCCCTCTTCTTTCTCCACGTTCTCCCTGGTTTTTCATCATCTAAACATCCTCCTATTTTTTTTAAGATGCCCAAAGGGGTTAAAAAACCAAAACTTCCCCGGTACTTTCCTTTCCTTTTGCATGCTATTGAGTTTATTGAAGAATTGATGCTATATTGTTTAAAGGGCTAATCTGGGTCTGTTCTTATGTGTTTTCACGTTCTTTGGTAGGTTTACAGGTTCACCACATGAGGCCCAAGTCTTCTGGCCGGCTGGAAGAGTTGGAGTTAAAAGAATCCACAAGCTATTACTGCAGGTTATTTGACGGTTTTGTGCAGGTGCGTCAGATTCATATAGCGGTTCATCGAGCGACCGTCACTTCCCAGTGACGCGTGGACTTTCGGCCGTTACATTCTGTTGATCTGCAGATTTCCCTGATTTTATCTCTCCCGTGGGCGGGTGCTTCATCCACCTATTTCCAAGGTATTTTCAAGTCTTTGGCTTGTTTCTACTTTGGTGGCGATCACATTCTTTCTTAGTATTGGGTATTAGCTTTCTCTCCATCTCATATCTCTTATCCTCTTTGCTTGCTCCACCCTTGCGGTGTGTTTTTATTTGCTTTTGCTCCACTCCCTGGCGTGTGTTTTTCTTTATTTCCTTTGTTTAGTTTGATGGTTGAGATAGCATGCCCATGCTAGAGCTTGTTCTGGTTGCCTAGGTTCATGGTTCACATGTCCTTGGGTTGATTGAGATATTTGATTTTTGCTTATCATCTTTATCACACATCAAAACAAAATGAAGAAGAGAAGCAAAACAAATCAACACATGGGACATGGGATCGATCCGACGCCTATCCCGGGCGATCCAGGATGACATAGACACATTCCCTTATGCATCGGTACCACTCTAAACTCAAACTCTTCTATATGCTCTAAATGCTTTTAAATGCTTCTAAATGTTGCCAATACTTCAATTGCCTTTTCAGGTGCGCTGGACACCCTACCGTGACGAGGGTCACGAGGGGCAACCTTGGGTGGAGGCAGCCCAGGCGTACGCCGAACGAGAGATCTGGCTTCATTGTTTGAACATCATCGAGCGTCTACACCATCGACTGATCATGAGGATGAGAGGAGTACATCAGTCGGAGGTTGAGTTCCCTGCACGAGACGATGAGCGCTTCGGATGATCCTCGAAGGGACTCAACGGCGACATTGACTGGATCACTCGAGTGCACGACCAGGTGCGAGATTGGACACAGAGGGGCCGGAAGGTGAGGACCCGAGCTGACAGCGATGACGCCTACCTGAAGGCCTACGCGCGAAGGAACAGCGACCAGGTGTTCCGTGGCGTCCATCGACCGGTATGAATTCTAAACTCATGCTCTTCAATTAATTAACTTATTTTCATATGCACTGACACCATGGTTTACTTTAGGCAGCTAGACCCCCAGGGCAGGATAGCAGAGCTCCAGAGACTCCCCCACGTTACTGTAAAGTAGAGGGATGAGATCCAGCACACGCTAGATATTTTGGTGAGAACCTCAGACTTAATTATGCTTATGATGATGAATGTGACTGACCTTGACTCCTAAAATGCAGCGAGCCGAGGGAGCGCAGCGACGCGGACCAGATGCTCCTTCCTCTTCGTCCCAGCCTGCTGGAGACCGAGCCGAGCAAGATGCGGACTTTGCTCGGGCAGTGGCTCAGGCTGAGGAGGCCGAGGCCACTCTCTCGGAGAGGGTAAGCAAACCAAACCAAGACCCTTTTGACTTAAATGCTTATGCAAATGCCTAATTGTAATGAATGCTAATGTAGGCGAGAGAGCTGAGCACAGCCTTAGTCAAGGTGGAGCGATGGCAAGCAGAGGCGGCGGAGGTGACTCGACTCCATGAGGAGGTGACTCAATTGGGCACATGAGCGGCTAGTCGTCGTGCTGATGAGGAAGAGATAGAGCGACTCAGATCGGATGCCGCGCGACTGAGGAGCGAGCGAGACCAGGCTCGAGTGCAGGCTATTGAGATGAGGGGAGTGGTGGCGGGACTAAGGGATGCCCTCCGACTTCTGGGAAAGAGGTCAGATGCTAGCAGGAGCCAGAGCGTTGCACCGAGCAGCGCGGTCCAAGGTTACTTCACTGGTTCTTCCGGCTACCGGAGGAATGATGAGGAGGAGCGATGACGCCGTCGCGAGGAGGAGGGCACTGCCATACCGCTGCCAGCGAAGCTGCATGAGGGCAGGGGTGATAGTGGTGGTCCAGGAGAGGGACCGGCCGAGTGACTTGTACTGTTCCTTTTCCTTTTTTGTTTTTTTTTTTTGATGCACACTTGTACATGGTGAAATGAAATCTTTTTGTTATTTTTATTTAAGATGCAAATGCGTATGGATGTGAATGCTAACTCACTGACAGAGAGTATGAGTGAGAAAGAGGGAGAGAGAACGGCAGGACTGATGACTGAGAGGGGAAAGATTTAACCAAAATCTGACAAAACCTGACAAACGGTCTAACTTAAGCCCGCCAGAGGCTGGAAAGTGGTTAAACCAATGACCGTTAGAGGGACAGAGGAAGGCGGTGAATGAAGGGACAAAATGGTCTAATTGTACACCATGTGGGGACTCCTAGCGGTCTTACGATAGACCGCTAGTGTAGAAACCCTACGTAGTCCGAGCGAGACTCTTTCGTGAGAGTCCGAGCCCGGGGATAAAGGTCTCTAATCTACACTAGAACACACCCTAACTTAAGCTAAGGCTATCCAGTCCTAATCATAATGCACCAACACTAAAATCAGAGCTTTATAAGTAGGAACAAGCCCATAATTCGCAGCTCACAGAAATCCTCTACTACAAGCCTTGAAATTTCAGAAAAAAACATCCAATTCATCATGAAGAGAAGTTTTGAAGCTAGCACCATGAGGGAGATGGCCTATAACGGGCCAAAGACGGCTAGAAAGGTTCATGGGGAACTACAGCGGGTGACTTCCATCCCCAAGCACTTGAGTTCAAGTTCTTCAAGAGAGGTAAGCATAATTCTAAGTTCAAAAAGTTCATGTACTTCCTCAATTTCTTCTCATGGTAGTTCCCGCTCTTCTTTTTCTTCTTTCTTTTCCTTCTTTTCCAGCTTCTTCCTGGCCCAAGATGATACTCTAGCCTTAAGTGGGTGGCTCCTTTGATAAAGGAACTTCCTTTAGAGGTCCTTTCCATCCTAAGGTCATGGCACCTTCACCCTTTAGTGGTTCTAGCCAAAAAATTTCAAAAAATCTCCGTAAATTGGCCAAGCATTTCAGCTCTTGTAAAATTATGGCATCCTTAAACACATACATTCATATTCCCAACCTTTGAGGCCACCGTCCTATTAGAAGAGGTAGAGACCTACCTAGCCCTTCTTAAGACCAAGGCGGGGGATGAAGACCTAGTGAGCCATACGGTGGAGCCTATAGACCCATCACTCATATTAGAGGATTTCATTCACAACCCAAAAGATGTTAGGACCATGATCAGCCCACGCCATGTCCATTTGATACCCATGGCTCAATGGATCACTGCTTATTATAAAAACAAGAGCGGGAGATTTGAAGCCATAGCCAAGGCTACCTCAATTTGCTTATGCGGGGTCTTTCTTTTCACCACCACCGACCACCTCTTGGACATCCAAAACCTCAGCATTATTAGTGGGTTGTGGCGGGGTTTATCTATCTCTCAAGCGGTCCTCTCTTACCTTTATGAAGGCCTAAGTTCAGCTTGTCTAGGAGGGCCACTCTTTGGGTCGATGATTATCCTTGAGTGTTGGATGGGAGTGAGACTTAAGTTTTTACCCATGGAGGACAAGCCTTCAGCTAGCCATATATTCGGGAGCCACCCTTTATCCTTTATAGGAGGCGCATCTGGATTTTCTTCACAGGTTAAGTGCAGGACGGCGGACAAGAAAACACGGGATGATTGGCGCCTCTACCTCAACACTTTGCCAATCGACAAGTTCATGATGCGACCACGACTTCTTCGAAGCACTACCCTTAGAGTACCTCGGCGACCAGGCCTAGATCTTCAGCTAGTGGGGAACACTACTTTGGCGATCTACAACCCTCACCGGTGCCATCTCCAAGTTGGGCTACCCCGTACTACGGTTCCTGCACTATCACACTTCCCTCCCCTTTTAGCTAGGAAGATAGGGACCGAGGAGGACAAGCGAGCCATCCGGAACGCACTAATCATGTTGGAAATCAGCTAGGTGCGTGCTCTACAAGTAGAAGTGGTAGAGGATGAAGAGGAGTACCATACTTATGTGAAGAAATTACGCAAGATCCGGCCTTGCGCGGACAAAAGAATGAATGTAATTTGAGCTTTTCTTCTTGATGTACTTGGAATGATCAATAAAATAATGTTCAATGAACTTGATTTGAATGGAATAAGAGATTTGTATTGGGAAATGTGAAATGGATTGCTTGATTGATCTTGAATGGATGGACAAATCAGTTTAGAACAGGGTTCTCTGTCTGAAAAATGGTCCATTAACGGGCCGCTAACCAGAGACTAGCAGTCTTATGATAGACCGCTAGAGACAGTGCTCAGGAAAACTGAGAGTTGTCAACCTTCGAAAGAGGAAAGCGGTCTAATTATGGGCCGTCAGAAGACTTCTGACGGTCTAAATTAAGACCGCTAGGGACAGTTTACTGAGAGTTGATTTTTCTAGCTTTCGAGAAAGCAAAACGGTCTAATTATAAACCGCCAGAGATGGTTAGTGGTCTAATGATAGACAATGAGGGAACCAGAAATAGAAGACTTGTGAGCTTTGAATCTTGGGTGCTTGAACCTGCGTCTGCACACACTTAGACAAGAAAATGAGTTAGATCTATTCTTAGACTCAACCCCTTGCCTGAAGCAAGTTAGAAAATGACCATTTCTTGATATTTGGTCAAGGGGTGGAGCATTATCAACTAGGCAGAAATATAATGAAGAAAATGCGATGCATGTAATGCAAGATGATGGTATTTTTGGAGTTTTGAAAGTATTTGATTTTTGTAGGGTTTTTTTATTAAAAATATCTAATTTTTGCTTGTTTTGAAATATGTGATTTTTTTGGATTTTGAAATATATAATAATAATTTTTTTTGGATTTTGAAATATATGATTTTTTTTGGATTTTGAAATATTTGATTTTTTTATTTTGAAATATATGCTTTTTTTGGCTTTTGAAATATATGATTTTTTTGGCTTTTGAAATATATGATTTTTTTGAATTTTGAAATATTTGATTTTTTTTATTTTGAAATATATGATTTTTTTGGCTTTTGAAATATATGATTTTTTTGGATTTTGAAAGCTAATTCCGTCCCGGCAACAAGAGCCCAACCTGTCATAGTAGGATTCTCCTTAGGTCGGCGTGCTTTTGAGGTGACAATCCCTGGCGAGGGCCAATGATGGTGATTCAACCGAGGCCATACCCAGGGTACTATCTAGTCCTAAAAGAAAAAATAGAAATAAGGAGATAAGCGTAGGCCAGGTATAGAGGTTTTTTAAGGTTTGAGTCCTTCTCATGACAACCCATTCAGAGACTCGATCTGTTGCACCGGGGCTTTGCGTCCGTCATCGAACCTTTATCCACCCTAGGCATGCGTACGACCGAGCTCATAATGTCCCGCGGGGAAACTGTACTGCCACTCTTGCCATGCCTAGTTCCGTATTTGCGGAGCTTTAACTTTGAAACTTCGAGTTTTTGAGATGAGCTTTTAATTTTTCTTTGATTTGCTCCTTTTTGCTTTTGATGCTGTAGTTGCTTTTTTTCTCTTCCTGTGGACTTAGGTCATAACGGACTACCCCTATTTGAGACCTCCGCTCGTCAGGGTGTGTAGATCGGTCATCGCCCCCCCTTATTTGCCTCTTGCCCCCAGGTCATGGCCGAGGAGAGAAACGGACAGGGACTTTGACTTCCCCCGAGCATGGCCAAGGAGAAACGGTGTCTATATAACTGGGGAAACCTGACCAGGGACGTTGTGAAGTGTGTGATTTTCCAGACTCGGGATCCTCCTTTGTGTTCGAGGAAAGGGACAGTTTGCTATCGGGCTTTCATTAGCCTGACTCTAAGGGGAAAAGCATTTAAGATACAATCCATTGCAAGCGTGAGACAGCTCCTCACCTTCTGCATTGACTAAGCGATATGCATTCCCTAGATAAGCCTCTCTAATGACGGACGGACCTTCCCAATTAGGTTGTAATTTGGACCTGGGACCTCCAGACCGAATAAATTTGCATTTCAAAACCATATCTCCTACTTGAAATTTGCGCTCAATTACCTTCTTTTGAAAATAACGCGAAACTCTTTTTTGATAAGCAGACACGTGATCGGCCGCATTCATCCTCTTCTCATCCAAGAGTTCCAGCTGGACGAGCAACACCTCTCGATGTTCATCGAGATTAAGTTCCTTATCGAGCTACACTGTCACGCCCCGAGCGCGGAAGATACTCGGATATGCGCGATGAGTTTATATCAATCATGTCAATCAGAGAAATAGTGTATTCGACACAAAGACAGAGATGCGCAAAAGTAAAGATAACCCAATCCTTTATTTCATAATGGATAGACTATTACAAATCCAATACTCTGTTTAATAAAAAGGAAAAGAATACATATTTGACTCAAGAAACTATAGAAAAGACTAGATGACACTTGGACAAGCTCTAGCTCTTTCACTCGGGACTTTCCCCATCCGATTGACTTCCATCGTCGTCGGACTTACCTGAAAAGTAAAAAGGGACAAACGGAATGAGCGAACGCTCAGTAGGAAATTATATCTCAAGTACTAGTAAGGGGTTTAAGTAATTACATCTTTCATGAATGCAATAAAGCTATGCATGCTCGCATAAAACGACAAGATAGAGAGAATGTAATATCAAAGAATAAGATGAACTAATCATGAACTTTCAACAAGATACTCAAGATATTCAAGCAAGTACATTTAACAAGTCATGTCAAGAATTTTGGCTATTATGTATCAAGCAAGCAAGTAATTACCCTTTCTCGGGCCACGCATTTCATGTCAAGTCAAGTACGATTCGAGTACAAGATATGTGTGGAATGTCCAAATCAAGCAAGTAAAGTACTCGGTATAATGCCAGATACCTTATCATTTTAACTCCCATGGGCACAAGTACTTTCGGGTGCTTCTCCCAGGACCAGATCGGGCCCTATATGCGCAGGCATTTATCATGTGTTTTGACATCCACTCTTATATATATAGCCAATTTTTGAATTTCAATAATCAAGCTTGTAGACATGTATGACAACTTTGACAGAATGGAGTCCAAAAATATGACAAAGGACATAGAATGGCGATAATAACGGTATAATCACGATATCGATAAAACTAGGTAGAATATGGTTCCCTTAACTTGGGTACCATGACAAATCAATATGGACATTCTTTATATAGAATTGAGGTCCACATGAACAGTATATCAAAGATAAGATACCCTCATTCTTATCATAGAATTGA
Source organism: Amorphophallus konjac (assembly GCA_022559845.1). Classification (NCBI taxonomy): domain Eukaryota; kingdom Viridiplantae; phylum Streptophyta; class Magnoliopsida; order Alismatales; family Araceae; genus Amorphophallus; species Amorphophallus konjac. The sequence goes on from CM040127.1 coordinate 202,918,492, forward strand.
GGTTTACAAGAATGACATGATATGGCATGATATCATCATCCCATTAAGAATTTCTTATGATATACTCTTTGTATAATCATAAGGGCCGGTATACCATGTTTCTTTAGATTGACATGGCAAAGATCGTGTAATGGGTTTTTAGGGTACAACCAGCTCAGTCGACCTTGAGGGAATCCAAGGTACGAGGAGTCTTACGGAGGTCTCTATGACTAACTCGCTAGTCTAAAGGAACGGAAAGTCCAATGGAGAGCTTGTATGTCAATGAGAATTGAGTGTGATCGATAAAACAATCGTGAAACGTGGGACTATACTCACAGAGTGAAGAATAGTGCCGATATATATATTATATAACATATGAAACCATTGGTTAACAAAAACAGTGGAAAATCAATTTTACAGTAAAGTAACGACTTAAGCAGAGTCATTTATCAAGTAATTAACGCCTAACAGAAGGGCGTTTACACATGTTTCCATTTTTTCAGAATTTCAATATTTCATTAATTTATCTAAAACGCGCTCTGGACAAGGGCGTTTCTTTGCAATGAGACGACTACAGTAGCAGGCGTCTTTTTATTTACAATATTTTACAGAACATATTTATTTTCAGAAATTATAAAAAACGCGCCCTTGGCAGGGGCGTTAATCATTAAATTCTTATTTTTACAGAATATATTGTTCCGGATTTTAACAGAAACGCGCCCTATGAAGGGGCGTTACTTTTCAATTCACGCCCTCGTATCGGGCGTTAGTCCAGTGAAAGACGACCTAGCCACGGTCGTGAATTCAAGAAATACCATGAATTTTCATGGGCAGTAATAATTTCAGGATAATAGAATTCATGGAGAACGAATGTATGGTCATGACAATAAAATTAACAGGTTTGAAGACATATGATCATGCATTATTGTAGAATCATGATTTCATAGATAATCAATTCTTAACATGGGTGATTAATGATTAAATGAAATTAACGCCTGTGTACAGGGCGTCAAATCTAAAATTGACGACCTGATCAAGGTCGTTTCTTTACAAGTCGCGCCCTTGTTTGGGTCGCGTATTTCAAAATCACGCCCTTGGTAAGGACGTTCCTTTCAAAAATTCAACAGAAACGTTTAAAACTTTGGAAAACTATATGCAGGTGTATGCTCATATGATTTCACTACGATTCTTATATACTTTGGGCTACATACTTGAGAAAATCCTACCTTGATCGGAGACTTGAAATTTGAATCATGAAGGCTATGAGAATAGAAGTTCTGTTGCTTTAACAGCAACCGAATCCAGTATTAGGAGGAAGAGAAGGCTTTGGTGAAGAACCCTTGTTCTCCGGTTCTGTAACTCCTACAAGAACAGAAGAAGAAACATTAGTATTTCTTCATACTACCTGACCGAAAGTAAAAAGGGAAAAGAACAGTACCTTTGTTCTTCACGTACGCCGCCTTCTTAACCTATAAGAAGAGAGATAGATGAAGAACATTAGTTCTTCACATACTACGTTCATAATGAAAGAAACAGAAGAAGAAAAATAGAAGAACTTGATGTTCTTCACGTACCTGTGAAGTTCGATTGGTCAAATAGGTTTAGGGTTTAGATCGAACGATTATTTATAGGATTTTGGTATTTCTAATAGGGGTAGTGTTTGAGTGAGGGTAATATATCCCTATTAGAGTCCTTGCCCTATTAACCACTTACTAGATTAACATGATCCTTTCCTGGATAAGCTCTGGGTTCGAACGGTTCACGAACTGAATTAACGACCTTGGTCAGGTCGTCGATTCTTGAATTGACGACCTGGTGCAGGTCGTTTCTTAAGAAGCGCCTGGTACGAGGGCGTTCTTTGTTTTAAAACACGCCCATACTAGAGGCGTTACTTGGCCTTGCCCTGTTTGTCGATTGAAATTGACGCCGTGAGGTGAGGGCGTCACTTCTTTAAGCACGTCTTAGCTAGAGGCGTTTATTATTAAATTAACGCCTTTATAAGAGGCGTTATTTGCATTTTGGTTTTATTCACCCCTTTAACCCTCTTCTTATTATCTGTATTACTTCTGTAATATATATATTTTAATTCATTTCAAATATTCATTTATCAGGGTTGCTACACCCTCCCCCACTTAAAAAGAATTTGGTCCCCAAATTCAATTGCATAATAAGTATATACACGGAGAGTGTAGAGTATATACCTCTTAGAATAACTCGGGAAATCATTTCTTCATAGATTCCTCGGTCTCCCATGTGGCTTCGTGTTCAGTATTCTTATTCCATTGCACCTTAAGCATGGGAATAACCTTATTCCTTAGAGCTCGTATTTCACGATCTAAGATCTTCATAGGCTTCTGTTCATATGTGAGATCTTTCTGGATCACCAGATCTCCATGTTCAATAATATGCGATGGATCGTGCACATACTTCTTCAACATAGATATATGAAATACAATATGTACCTTAGACAATTGAGGAGGCAATGCGATGCGATAAGCAACCTCGCCAACTCTTTCGAGTATCTCAAATGGTCCGATGAATCTTGGCATAAGCTTGCCCTTAACACCAAATCTTCGTATGCCACGTCTAGGCGATATTTTAAGAAATACATGATCTCCAACCTGGAATTCAAGATCTCTTCTTCTTGTATCAGCATAAGCCTTTTGTCTGGTCTGAGCAACTTGTAATCTTTCTCTGATTACTTGTATCTTCTCAGTTGTATCCCTTACCATGTCTGGACCTAACAGTTGTATCTCTCCAACTTCGTTCCAGCATAAGGGTGATCGGCAACTCCTTCCGGAAACACGTCCGGGAATTCTTGTACTACTGGAATGTCTTCTAGCTTAGTGTCCTTTGTTTCCTTAACTGTGACAAATGCAAGGAAAGCTGTACATCCTTTCCTGATGAGCTTGCTAGCTCGGAGGGCCGAAATAAGAGGGGAATTGCTCCGACTCTTGGGGCGAGTAAAGACTAATTCTGGAATATCTTTGAAAGCAATTTGGCTATTGCGGTAATCAACCGTTGCCTGGTATTTGGATAACCAGTCCGCTCCCAGTATAACATCATACTCCTTTAGATCGAGGCATATGAGATCTATAGGTAAATTCCTACCTTGAACCATTACCTCACAGTTTTGGTAGTGATGAGTAATATCATTTTCACTTTCAAGAGGAGTAGTTAGAACTATTTTTATCCATTCTGGTTCTAACGGTAACGGGTCGGCAAACTTCTTAGAAATAATGGAATGCGATGCACCCGTATCAAATAAGACATAAGCACTTTTGGAACAAACTGTTAATGTACCTTCTACCAGTCCACCTTCTTCTTGCTCGGTCTCCTTTATTGCATGAAGTCGAGCGTTCTTTGTCACCGGGCGTTTACCGTCACCGGCTTGGTCATTCATTAATGGACAATCGGGAATCCGATGTTCGCGACTCCCACAACAGAGACAAGCTCCTAATTTCCTCCAGCATTCTTCTGTCTTGTGACCAGCCTTGTCACAATGCTTGCATACTGTATTAGAGGGGGTAGTTGTGATAGAGAAAGGCTTGGTCTTTTTGAACTTATGGTCTTGAGAGCAAGAACCTCCATTATTGGGCCTCTTCTTAAAGTTGGGTTTGAAAGAACCCGAACCTGTGACTTGCTCCTTCTTATCTTTTCCACGGATCCTATCAGATAGTTCCGTGGCATCTTCAAGTAATTGAGCTCGGCGCACTATTTCAGAATAAACTTAGATGTCCATAGGCGCCAGTTGAGTAATATAGTGGGGCCTAAGCCCATTAAGAAATCTACGGGCTTTCATCTTCTCCGTGCTAATAAGATGCTTAGCATATCTAGACAACCTGGAGAACTGAGCTTCATAATCTGCTAATGATAAAGATCGTTGCTTTAATGCAGCGAATTCTGCAGCCTTCTTTTCTTGGACTCGGTTCGAGAAATATTTAGCATTGAAGTATTCTACGAATTCTTCCCATGTTACTTGATTCAGATCTATGGTTGCCTCAATAGACTCCCACCAGCATCTAGCATCTTTCTCTAACTGAAATGTGGCTAATAACACCTTATCTTGGTCCGTGCATTGCATGACACGGAATATTCTTTCGGTCTCCCGAACCCAATGCTCGGCATCGTCCGGATCGGTCGATCCCATGAACTTCGGGGGATTCATACTCTTAAATGCTTGGTGTAAGCTTCCAACTCGTGGAGCACCACCTTGTGCTACCTGTTGTAGCACTTGAGTCATTCCTTGAAGGGTACGCTGCATGTTGCGCCATTGAGCACGTTCGGCAGCCATTATCCTACAATTACAATAACTATATTAGTACGTGACTACATTTAGAAACCAGTACTCTATTTTTAACTTTAACCCTTGGTTCTACCCAATCTCACTGGTAAAAGGTTTATACTTATCCTTGGACTTGGGTTTTTCCTAGGAATTGAATACCCTAGGCTCTGATACCACAAAAACAGTCACGCCCCGAGCGCGGAAGATACTCGGATATGCGCGACGAGTTTATATCAATCATGTCAATCAGAGAAATAGTGTATTCGACACAAAGACAGAGATGCGCAAAAGTAAAGATAACCCAATCCTTTATTTCATAATGGATAGACTATTACAAATCCAATAATATATTTAATAAAAAGGAAAAGAATACATATTTGACTCAAGAAACTATAGAAAAGACTAGATGACACTTGGACAAGCTCTAGCTCTTTCACTCGGGACTTTCCCCATCCGATTGACTTCCATCGTCGTCGGACTTACCTGAAAAGTAAAAAGGGACAAACGGAATGAGCGAACGCTCAGTAGGAAATTATATCTCAAGTACTAGCAAGGGGTTTAAGTAATTACATCTTTCATGAATGTAATAAAGCTATGCATGCTCGCATAAAACGACAAGATAGAGAGAATGTAATATCAAAGAATAAGATGAACTAATCATGAACTTTCAACAAGATACTCAAGATATTCAAGCAAGTACATTTAACAAGTCATGTCAAGAATTTTGGCTATTATGTATCAAGCAAGCAAGTAATTACCCTTTCTCGGGCCACGTATTTCATGTCAAGTCAAGTACGATTCGAGTACAAGATATGTGTGGAATGTCCAAATCAAGCAAGTAAAGTACTCGGTATAATGCCAGATACCTTATCATTTTAACTCCCATGGGCACAAGTACTTTCGGGTGCTCCTCCCAGGACCAGATCGGGCCCTATATGCGCAGGCATTTATCATGTGTTTTGACATCCACTCTTATATATATAGTCAATTTTTGAATTTCAATAATCAAGCTTGTAGACATGTATGACAACTTTGACAGAATGGAGTCCAAAAATATGACAAAGGACATAGAATGGCGATAATAACGGTATAATCACGATATCGATAAAACTAGGTAGAATATGGTTCCCTTAACTTGGGTACCATGACAAATCAATATGGACATTCTTTATATAGAATTGAGGTCCACATGAACAGTATATCAAAGATAAGATACCCTCATTCTTATCATAGAATTGAGGTTTACAAGAATGACATGATATGGCATGATATCATCATCCCATTAAGAATTTCTTATGATATACTCTTTGTATAATCATAAGGGCCGATATACCATGTTTCTTTAGATTGACATGGCAAAGATCGTGTAATGGGTTTTTAGGGTACAACCAGCTCAGTCGACCTTGAGGGAATCCAAGGTACGAGGAGTCTTACGGAGGTCTCTATGACTAACTCGCTAGTCCAAAGGAACGAAAAGTCCAATGGAGAGCTTGTATGTCAATGAGAATTGAGTGTGATCGATAAAACAATCGTGAAACGTGGGACTATACTCACAGAGTGGAGAATAGTGCCGATATATATATTATATAACATATGAAACCATCGGTTAACAGAAACAGTGGAAAATCAGTTTTACAGTAAAGTAACGACTTAAGCAGAGTCGTTTATCAAGTAATTAACGCCTAACAGAAGGGCGTTTACACATGTTTCCATTTTTTCAGAATTTCAATATTTCATTAATTTATCTAAAACGCGCCCTGGACAGGGGCGTTTCTTTGCAATGAGACGACTACAGTAGCAGGCGTCTTTTTATTTACAATATTTTACAGAACATATTTATTTTCAAAAATTATCAAAAACGCGCCCTTGGCAGGGGCGTTAATCATTAAATTCTTATTTTTACAGAATATATTGTTCAGGATTTTAACAGATCGAGGCATATGAGATCTATAGGTAAATTCCTACCTTGAACCATTACCTCACAGTTTTGGTAGTGATGAGTAATATCATTTTCACTTTCAAGAGGAGTAGTTAGAACTATTTTTATCCATTCTGGTTCTAACGGTAACGGGTCGGCAAACTTCTTAGAAATAATGGAATGCGATGCACCCGTATCAAATAAGACATAAGCACTTTTGGAACAAACTGTTAATGTACCTTCTACCAGTCCACCTTCTTCTTGCTCGGTCTCCTTTATTGCATGAAGTCGAGCGTTCTTTGTCACCGGGCGTTTACCGTCACCGGCTTGGTCATTCATTAATGGACAATCGGGAATCCGATGTTCGCGACTCCCACAACAGAGACAAGCTCCTAATTTCCTCCAGCATTCTTCTGTCTTGTGACCAGCCTTGTCACAATGCTTGCATACTGTATTAGAGGGGGTAGTTGTGATAGAGAAAGGCTTGGTCTTTTTGAACTTATGGTCTTGAGAGCAAGAACCTCCATTATTGGGCCTCTTCTTAAAGTTGGGTTTGAAAGAACCCGAACCTGTGACTTGCTCCTTCTTATCTTTTCCACGGATCCTATCAGATAGTTCCGTGGCATCTTCAAGTAATTGAGCTCGGCGCACTATTTCAGAATAAACTTAGATGTCCATAGGCGCCAGTTGAGTAATATAGTGGGGCCTAAGCCCATTAAGAAATCTACGGGCTTTCATCTTCTCCGTGCTAATAAGATGCTTAGCATATCTAGACAACCTGGAGAACTGAGCTTCATAATCTGCTAATGATAAAGATCGTTGCTTTAATGCAGCGAATTCTGCAGCCTTCTTTTCTTGGACTCGGTTCGAGAAATATTTAGCATTGAAGTATTCTACGAATTCTTCCCATGTTACTTGATTCAGATCTATGGTTGCCTCAATAGACTCCCACCAGCATCTAGCATCTTTCTCTAACTGAAATGTGGCTAATAACACCTTATCTTGGTCCGTGCATTGCATGACACGGAATATTCTTTCGGTCTCCCGAACCCAATGCTCGGCATCGTCCGGATCGGTCGATCCCATGAACTTCGGGGGATTCATACTCTTAAATGCTTGGTGTAAGCTTCCAACTCGTGGAGCACCACCTTGTGCTACCTGTTGTAGCACTTGAGTCATTCCTTGAAGGGTACGCTGCATGTTGCGCCATTGAGCACGTTCGGCAGCCATTATCCTACAATTACAATAACTATATTAGTACGTGACTACATTTAGAAACCAGTACTCTATTTTTAACTTTAACCCTTGGTTCTACCCAATCTCACTGGTAAAAGGTTTATACTTATCCTTGGACTTGGGTTTTTCCTAGGAATTGAATACCCTAGGCTCTGATACCACAAAAACAGTCACGCCCCGAGCGCGGAAGATACTCGGATATGCGCGACGAGTTTATATCAATCATGTCAATCAGAGAAATAGTGTATTCGACACAAAGACAGAGATGCGCAAAAGTAAAGATAACCCAATCCTTTATTTCATAATGGATAGACTATTACAAATCCAATAATATATTTAATAAAAAGGAAAAGAATACATATTTGACTCAAGAAACTATAGAAAAGACTAGATGACACTTGGACAAGCTCTAGCTCTTTCACTCGGGACTTTCCCCATCCGATTGACTTCCATCGTCGTCGGACTTACCTGAAAAGTAAAAAGGGACAAACGGAATGAGCGAACGCTCAGTAGGAAATTATATCTCAAGTACTAGCAAGGGGTTTAAGTAATTACATCTTTCATGAATGTAATAAAGCTATGCATGCTCGCATAAAACGACAAGATAGAGAGAATGTAATATCAAAGAATAAGATGAACTAATCATGAACTTTCAACAAGATACTCAAGATATTCAAGCAAGTACATTTAACAAGTCATGTCAAGAATTTTGGCTATTATGTATCAAGCAAGCAAGTAATTACCCTTTCTCGGGCCACGTATTTCATGTCAAGTCAAGTACGATTCGAGTACAAGATATGTGTGGAATGTCCAAATCAAGCAAGTAAAGTACTCGGTATAATGCCAGATACCTTATCATTTTAACTCCCATGGGCACAAGTACTTTCGGGTGCTCCTCCCAGGACCAGATCGGGCCCTATATGCGCAGGCATTTATCATGTGTTTTGACATCCACTCTTATATATATAGTCAATTTTTGAATTTCAATAATCAAGCTTGTAGACATGTATGACAACTTTGACAGAATGGAGTCCAAAAATATGACAAAGGACATAGAATGGCGATAATAACGGTATAATCACGATATCGATAAAACTAGGTAGAATATGGTTCCCTTAACTTGGGTACCATGACAAATCAATATGGACATTCTTTATATAGAATTGAGGTCCACATGAACAGTATATCAAAGATAAGATACCCTCATTCTTATCATAGAATTGAGGTTTACAAGAATGACATGATATGGCATGATATCATCATCCCATTAAGAATTTCTTATGATATACTCTTTGTATAATCATAAGGGCCGATATACCATGTTTCTTTAGATTGACATGGCAAAGATCGTGTAATGGGTTTTTAGGGTACAACCAGCTCAGTCGACCTTGAGGGAATCCAAGGTACGAGGAGTCTTACGGAGGTCTCTATGACTAACTCGCTAGTCCAAAGGAACGAAAAGTCCAATGGAGAGCTTGTATGTCAATGAGAATTGAGTGTGATCGATAAAACAATCGTGAAACGTGGGACTATACTCACAGAGTGGAGAATAGTGCCGATATATATATTATATAACATATGAAACCATCGGTTAACAGAAACAGTGGAAAATCAGTTTTACAGTAAAGTAACGACTTAAGCAGAGTCGTTTATCAAGTAATTAACGCCTAACAGAAGGGCGTTTACACATGTTTCCATTTTTTCAGAATTTCAATATTTCATTAATTTATCTAAAACGCGCCCTGGACAGGGGCGTTTCTTTGCAATGAGACGACTACAGTAGCAGGCGTCTTTTTATTTACAATATTTTACAGAACATATTTATTTTCAAAAATTATCAAAAACGCGCCCTTGGCAGGGGCGTTAATCATTAAATTCTTATTTTTACAGAATATATTGTTCAGGATTTTAACAGAAACGCACCCTATGAAGGGGCGTTACTTTTCAATTCACGCCCTCGTATCGGGCGTTAGTCCAGTGAAAGACGACCTAGCCACGGTCGTGAATTCAAGAAATACCATGAATTTTCATGGGCAGTAATAATTTTAGGATAATAGAATTCATGGAGAACGAATGTATGGTCATGACAATAAAATTAACAGGTTTGAAGACATATGATCATGCATTATTGTAGAATCATGATTTCATAGATAATCAATTCTTAACATGGGTGATTAATGATTAAATGAAATTAACGCCTGTGTACAGGGCGTCAAATCTAAAATTGACGACCTGATCAAGGTCGTTTCTTTACAAGTCGCGCCCTTGTTTGGGTCGCGTATTTCAAAATCACGCCCTTGGTAAGGACGTTCCTTTCAAAAATTCAACAGAAACGTTTAAAACTTAGGAAAACTATATGCAGGTGTATGCTCATATGATTTCACTACGATTCTTATATACTTTGGGCTACATACTTGAGAAAATCCTACCTTGATCGAAGACTTGAAATTTGAATCGTGAAGGCTATGACAATAGAAGTTCTATTGCTTTAACAGCAACCGAATCCAGTATTAGGAGGAAGAGAAGGCTTTGGTGAAGAACCCTTGTTCTCCGGTTCTGTAACTCCTACAAGAACAGAAGAAGAAACATTAGTATTTCTTCATACTACCTGACCAAAAGTAAAAAGGGAAAAGAACAATACCTTTGTTCTTCACGTACGCCGCCTTCTTAACCTATAAGAAGAGAGATAGATGAAGAACATTAGTTCTTCACATACTACATTCGTAATGAAAGAAACAGAAGAAGAAAAATAGAAGAACTTGATGTTCTTCACGTACCTGTGAAGTTCGATTGGTCAAATAGGTTTAGGGTTTAGATCGAACGATTATTTATAGGATTTTGGTATTTCTAATAGGGGTAGTGTTTGAGTGAGGGTAATATATCCCTATTAGAGTCCTTGCCCTATTAACCACTTACTAGATTAACATGATCCTTCCCTGGATAAGCTCTGGGTTCGAACGGTTCACGAACTGAATTAACGACCTTGGTCAGGTCGTCGATTCTTGAATTGACGACCTGGTGCAGGTCGTTTCTTAAGAAGCGCCTGGTATGAGGGCGTTCTTTGTTTTAAAACACGCCCATACTAGAGGCGTTACTTGGCCTTGCCCTGTTTGTCGGTTGAAATTGACGCCGTGAGGTGAGGGCGTCACTTCTTTAAGCACGCCTTAGCTAGAGGCGTTTATTATTAAATTAACGCCTTTATAAGAGGCGTTATTTGCATTTTGGTTTTATTCACCCCTTTAACCCTCTTCTTATTATCTGTATTACTTCTGTAATATATATATTTTAATTCATTTCAAATATTCATTTATCAGGGTTGCTACATGCACTCTTAGGGAAGGGACCAAGATCTTATATGGGAGCATCGCCTCCATCCCGTAGGTAAGAGCATAAGAGGTTTGCCCTGTAGGAGTACGGACAGAGGTGCGGTAAGCCCATAGAGCTTCCATTAACCGTTCAGGCCAATCAAAAAATTTATGAGATTCGCATGTTTTCTTTATGATTTTAAGAAGGGTTTTATTAGTGGCCTCGACTTGACCGTTGCCTTGAGGATAATATGGAGATGAATAATGCAATACAATATTGAACTTCTTACAAATGTCCTTGAGCTCTTGAGAGATGAACTGGGGTTCGTTGTCTGTGACGATGCTGCTTGGCACTCCGAACCGCGAGATGATATTCCTCATGATGAAGCGGCACACCGTGGTTGCATTTATCTCTGCGTACGCCTCCGCTTCGGCCCACTTGGTGAAGTACTCAGTGGCGGTAAGGATGAAGGATTTCTACTTGGTCTGAGAATTGGGATCACCGAGCGGACCAACAATGTCGAAAGCCCACATAGATAATGGCCAAGGAGCAGAGAGAGGATGAAGAGATGAAGCTGGAGCATGGATTTTATCAGCGTGGAGTTGGCATTTAAGACACCTCTGGACATAGAGGGAGCAGTCTTCCTCTAGAGTGGGACAATAGTAACCCTGCCTAAGGATTTTCTTCGCTAGAGCCTGGCCATTAACATGACATCCACACTCACTAGAATGGGCAGCTTCGGCCACCTTCCAAGCTTCATCATCATCTAGGCATCTCATGAGCATTCCATTGAGAACGCACCTGCATAATTCTCCAGCAATGATGGTGAACCTCAAGGCGGCTCTTCTAATAGCCTTACGCTGCTCGGCATTTGCCCCTTCTAGGAACGACCCATCTTTGCAATACAGCTCGATTTCGTGATACCATGGCAATTCCTTTTCCTCCAACATCTCCTCTAATTCTGTTAAAGATACTTCCTTCAAATCTTCCTTCTCAGCCCTAGCCTCTATAGTTTTCCTAAGGTTGGCGAACCAAGGATCTTGAAGAGAGGGAGCGTCTAATCTCTGAATGACGATGGTCTCAGTGCTCCGACTGAGAGGGAAAGATAGGGAGGAAGCAAGTGATGCCAGTGCATCGGCAAGAATATTTTGGGATCAGGGAGTATGGATGTAGATTAGCTTACGGAATTGCTTGGCCAAAAGAGTGACCAAATCTTGATATGGCTTGAGCTTCGGGTCACGGGTGCGGTAAGTAGACAGAACTTGCCACAAAACGAGCTAAGAGTCTCCTATGATGTTCAAATAGTGCGTGCCTAAGAGGTAGGCATGCTTCAATCCAGCCAGGAGGGCCTCATACTCAACGATATTGTTGGTAGCAGGAAAACGGAGCTGATAAGCAAAAGGAATCGTCACCCCTTCCGGAGTGAGCAGAACAGCACCTATACCTCGGCCTTGAGCGTTGAGTGCACCGTCAAAGTGCAGAGACCAAAAGGGATGATGGGTAAGAACAGAGAGATGCTCATCAGGGAAATCATCCTTAATAGAGTCTGTGCAGGGGATGGGAAGTTGGGCAAGATGCTCAGTGATGGCATATCCTTTGATCACCTTCTGAACAAAGAATGTGATATCAAACTGAGAGAGGAAGCTCTGCCAGCGAGCTAACCTACTAGAAAGGATGGGCTTTTCTAAGAGATTGCAGATTGGATCCATTCTAGAGATCAACCTAATTGGGTGGGCTAGAAAATAGTGTTTTAATTTCTGAGCTACCCACACTAAGGCATCACAAGTCTTTTCCATGGTAGTGTATTTGGTCTCTGCCGGGTTAAATAACCTGGAGAGGTAATAAGCTGCCCGCTCTTTGCCTTCGTCATCTACTTGTGCTAAGACTGCCCCTAAGGAGTCCTTAATGATAGAAATGTATAGGATTAGGGGTTTGCCAGGGACAGGAGGTTGCAAAATTGGGGGATTGGCCAAATATTTCATTAGATCCTCGTAGGCCTTTTGACAATCTTCATTCCATTCAAATTTGACCCCCGCCTTTAGCAATTCGTAAAACGGGTGGCACCTCTGAGAATGTTGGGATATGAATCTTCTAATGAATTACAATCTACCAATCAGTCCTCGGAGTTCCGTGATATTCTTAGGTGGAGGCATGTCCATGACGACCTTTGCTTTGTTAGGATCGACTTGAATCCCCCGTTTGCTGACTATAAAGCGTAGCAACTTCCCTGAAGAGACTCTAAAAACCCATTTCTTTGGATTCATTTTTAACTAGTACTCCCTAGCTCTCTGGAACACCTTAGCCGGAATGGAGGGGTGTTCTTCTTTAGTCATCGACTTCACCAAAATGTCATCCACGTAAGCTTCCATGTAGACATGCATCATATTGTAGAATATAGCCATCATCGCCCTTTGATAAGTGGCGTCGGCGTTCTTCAATCCGAATGGCATAACCACATAGCAATATGTACCCCAGGGCGTGGTGAAGGAGGTTTTCTCTTGATCTTCGGGGGCGAGATGGATTTGGTTGTAGCCTGAATATCCATCCATGAATGATAATGCTTCGTACCCGGCGGTATTGTCTATCAAAACATCTATGTGAGACAACGGGAAATCATCCTTGGGACATGCTTTGTTTAGATCCCTGAAATCAATGCAAATACTCACCTTTCCATCCTTCTTGATGACAGGGACTATGTTTTCCACCCACTGGGGATATAACACAACTCTAATAAACTTGGCCTTGTACAACTTAACGACCTCTTCCTTAATCCACAAGGCCATGTGGGGGTGAAATCTTCTTGACCTTTGTTTCACGGGTGTTGCCCCTAGTTTAAGCACGAGTCAGTGTTCCACTAAAGAGGGGTCAAGACTCGGCATGCCCTCGTAAGACCAGGAGAAAGAATCGCTATACCCCCTTAGGACCTCGATTAGATCTTCTTCTACCTCTGGAGGGAGATTAGTGGCAATAATAATGGGCCTAGGATCTTCTTCGGTCCCCAGATTTATTTCCTTCATAGGTTCATCCACTGCCGACGATGGCTCATCGAATCTCTTTAATCCTTGTGCATACAAATCAGTGGTGTCATCTACGTTTCTGTCCTCATCATCGATCAGGTCTTTTTCATCCATGATTTCATAAACACCTAGTCCATCGTCGCTCCACACCCCTTCTTGCTTCTCATCGTCTTCTATCACAATTTCCGTAGCAATAAACTCCGGGCACTTTAGAAGAGCATGACATCACCGAGCTAGATCCTGCAAGAACCTATCAGGAATGGATTTAGAATGACGCGCAAGCGGGCGTGGCTCAAGTGAGGAAGGGTTGGACGACCTTGAACAAGACCCTACTTCTCTAGACTTAACAGACTCTACTTCCCTAGACTCGACAGACCCTACGTCTAACCTAGGAGAAAGGAAATCTAATGGGAAGGAGGTAGCAAGAGCCTCGTGCCCCTGGGAGGAGGAGGGAGACAAGATAGCATAATGTTCCACTGAGATATTCGTTTCAAATTTGACATTTTTTTTGGAGAGCGTCAGTGGAGATCATGTAGCAAGAGGGAGAGGAAGGTGGAGGAGGAAGCCTGAGAGGGTACTTGGAGGGACATAAGATGTCGAGAAAGGGATCAGAGGAGGTGAAGAAGGGAGTAGACAGATCAACTGGAGGACAGCAATCACATGTTGGCGTGATGATGAGATATTCTATGGGGATTTCAAACAAGAATGGATCAATCAACATAGGAGGCAAGGGTGGTACGGATGCCAGATTTTGGAACAATGAAAATAGGCGGGTAGGAGACCAAGTGAATATAACAGGTGAGCTCCCCCATTCCCGTGGACAATAAGCTGGTTTCTTCGGCCGATAACATACAATCCGTACCTCCTGACTTTTTTCTTCATAAAATAGCCTTTCAAAAGCCTGGCTATAATCAACCATGTCATCGACTGGCCCCTTAGGAAGCAATGGTGGGCTGGCAAAAATATGAGATGCATCTTCTTTAGGCTGACTTGGCTGTGCCTTCAATGTGCCGGGCTTAAGAGGGTCTTTCATAAAATGCTGGCAGTAGTCTCATGTCAGGGGCCCTGAATCGCCCAAAACTGAGAGTGCAGGCTCTCGACAGCCGAAGCCCCTTCTATTCATCTTTCTTTCTGTAGAGACCGGCTTGGTCCCCCCTTGCAGTTGTGCGCCGAGGCCTCTCCCCGGTTGATAGCCCAATTTCAATATGATGTCCCAGCCCTTGGAATCTTGAATCTGGGGCTTCACTTTAATATTTACTGCTGCAGAGATGGGCTTGCATGGGGCATATGCTCATGGGAAATCCAGATCTAGCAGTGAAATAATAGGCCGCGTGTTGGGCCATAGTGTTGGTAGAATCTTCTCTGAGACGGCCTTCATAGACTGGACCGTGGACATGCTCTTCACCTTAACCACCCTCCCTTGGAAAGGGAATTTGAGACATTGGTGGGTAGTGGATGGTACGGCGTTGAGGTTGTCGATCCACGGATGACTCAAGATAGCCTTGAACATAGGGTCGATGTCCCGCACATAGAATTCTATCGGCATAGTGAGAGGCCCAAGCTCGGCCTGAATAGTGACCACCCCATGACATTCCCTTCGGGAGTTGTCATATGCTGCTATTGTTGTAGGGGTTGGCCTTAACAGATCTTCTGATAAATTTCAGGCTCTCAAGGTGCTAAGCGGGCAGGCATTAATAGATGCCCCTGTGTCTACCAGCGCCGCATCTATACAGACTTTGTTGAGAGTTATAGAAATGCATAGCGGCATTTGTCGGGCTTCCGAGGGCGCCAGTTCAGTTTCAGAAAAAGTGATTGTCGGCCCCTTTGAGATTGTAGCCAAGGCTGTTGGTAGGCTGTCCACTGCCATATCATCATTGGCGATCACCTTCTGTAGAAAATTTCTGAGTGCATCTTGATGAAGGGTAGACCTCTTTATCAACTCCAGCACGGAGATCTTGGCAGGTACTCTGTCCAGATGATGTAGTAGATCATATTGTGTGCCCGACATCGGATCTGCCTCCTCCGAATCAACAGCCTGTTGAGAGGACTGGGGATTAGGTGCAGGTGCACCAGTGGAAGTGTAATTCCTATGAAACAAACGCCCTCTCCGCAGGGCAAGGTTGTGGGCCGGCACGGTGTTGGATGGACTCAAAACAAGCGGCTTAATGGGCCCATTGGAGTGGATGAGTGGCGTGGGGGAAGGCGTAGTGGAGATGATAGGCGAGGGGTTTGATGGAGGCAAGGTGATGATTGGTGTGGGTGTCGACGATGGGGTAGAGGTAGATGGAAGGAAGATAATGGGTGGATGGTTGGCTAGTTGTGGAGTAGTAGCGGATGTAGGTGCTAGTGGTGGAGTAGAGAGGGACGGGTTTATGGGGAATGCGAATGGTAGGATGAGGGGTTTGGTTGAAGCGGCAGATACTGGGGTTTGTTGGTTAAGTGGGAGGATGACGGAGGGAGAAACGGTGCGGTGGTGGTGATGGAGGGCCATGAGCCGTTCTACTGATGTGTCATCATCATAGGACCACCCGACGTCAGGAGCCAGGGGTTGGACAAGATTAACTTGGGCGGGTGCCGGCGGTGGTGGCTGTGGAGCAGGAGGATGATTCGGCATGGGGTTATGATGGATCCCCAAGTCTTGAACAGGCTGTTGTTACTGCTGCGGCTACTGATGTGGCGGCGGTGCTTGTTGCTGCTGCACTTGCTGCCTCTACGGCTGCCTTCTCTTTTCTTTTATCTCCATGATGGCCTTGTGCATCTCGGCCAAATCTATCATGTCCCTCATGTAAGTCAAAGACCAAGTCCCTAAAATGAAAACATCCTTCAATTGTATGTCCCGGCTGTCTGTGGAACATACAATACTTTATCTGATCAACGGTTGCGTTCTAGTTGGGCCATTCCGGAGGAAGCTGGATCGCACTAATTGACATGAGAGCTGAAAATATGTCCGTAAGAGACTCGGGCAAAGGAGGGTACCGGGCTCT
This sequence comes from Amorphophallus konjac, assembly GCA_022559845.1. Taxonomy (NCBI): domain Eukaryota; kingdom Viridiplantae; phylum Streptophyta; class Magnoliopsida; order Alismatales; family Araceae; genus Amorphophallus; species Amorphophallus konjac. The sequence goes on from CM040127.1 coordinate 202,935,217, forward strand.
CTTCGGACCCGGACGCTTGTTGTTATTGGTGTAGCCGTTGGGTGGAGGGACGTTGTGGTATTACGGGGGTTGCAGAGGTTGTTGCGGAGCGGGGAATGTATTTTGCGGAGTGGCGAAGGTAGGGGGAGGATTTTGTGGAGTGGAGAAGGTGGGTTGAGCATTTTGTAGCGTGGAGAATTCGGGATTACAGGGGTTTTTTGGAAAGCGGAATGGCAGGGATTGGAAAGGGAATGCAACGGCTTGCACCAATTCATTTGTTTAGACTCCCTCGGTGACAGGCCCCTGAGGTTTCTTGTGATATTTGGGCTTTTGGGCTTCAAAGAGAGTATGGATGGGGGAGTCCTTGAACTGTGTTTGTATGAATCTTGCCCAGCTATATAGTTGGTGCCTGTTTGATATGTCATTCATGTCCAGGATGTTGCGGAAGGTAGGGGTAGCATTTGATATAAGAAACTTGACCTTCTCTTCCTCCGGAATGTGACCTGGCACGCGAGCGGCCATCTGTCTCCACCTGTTAGCATAGGTGGCAAAATCTTCATCCGCCTTCATCTTCTCGGCCACTAGGTCCGTAAAAGAATACTCCGGGCCGACCCAGTCTTGAAATCTCTGAATAAACTTCTCTTTTACCACTTTAAAACTCTCGGCATCCTCGAGTGGTAAAGCATAGAACCACTCCAAAGCCACTCCATCTAATGACCAGCGGAATAAATACACCATAAGGCGATCATCATATTGGAATTGCACCGATTCATACATAAAGTCCCTCACATGAATGAAGGGATTGCTATTCCCGTCGTATTTGCGGTATGCAGGGAGCTCGGATTGTTGAGGGAACCGAATGTTATGAAAGCTAGGAACCGGAACATCCGCTAAAGATTGTGGGCCAACCCGCTTTTGAATAAAGTCGAGTTGTTGTTGCATGGCGGCCCATTTATCAAGGAGCACTTGTTCTCGAGATGGTGAGGGCAATGTAAGAGGAGCGGGCTGAAAGCAGGGAGCCGAAGGATAGATCGAAGGAGTGGGAGGCCCATAAGAAGGATATTGTGCCGGAGGATGACCCAAACTGGCATGGACTGGGGCCGCCCCTTGCTGAGGGCAAGAAAAGTCAGATGGGCCGACAAGAACCTAAGGCATAGAAGAGATTGGCCTATGAGACTCGGCCTGAGCAAATAAGGGAAGAACAGACTTCCCTTTATCAAGAATTTGATGGGCCGATCCAGATGATTGGCCCGCTTCCATATTGGAGAACTGGAGGGTCCTAGGTTGGACCGAGGTAAGATCAATTGGAGTGGGTGAAATCTCGGGTCTAGAGATAGAGATATTGGATGGACCTTGTATAATCGTGGGAGATGGGGCATTGGACCCCTGCAAGGTCTGATAGAGGGCCTGAAGTTGGGCCGGATCCAGTTCGGCCATCATTTACAAGATCTGGCCGGTAGGATTGTTAGAAGCAAGGGAGGGCTGGGCTCCCTCAATGGAGATAGCAGATGGAGGAGGGATGATCCCGTCTCCTGATTGGAATTGGGTGACCCTAGGTGGGTCCTCCAAGAGACCTTGAGGAAGGGATTCCTCATGAGAATGGGGAATATCATAAGAAGACATGGCGGATTCAAAGAGAGGATTAGAATAAGAGGTGAAAAAGGAATTGCTCCTAGAGGATGATTCTAAGGACCGAAAGTAACTCCACATGCAATGGAACACCTCGAGACAAGACAAACAACACAAACAAACACCAAATGAGACACTAAAACAATGACTCAAATCTATAAAGACAAAGAAGGGGATGAGAGGCACTCAAAGTCAACCAAGTTATAATGATGCACAAATTTTACTTGTTTCTCCCTTTAGAACCTTGATGATTTGAATTTAATATGTTCTCTCCAACAATAGGTTCCTAATAGGAAAGGGTATGGGGGACTTGGTTGACTCTAGATGTAAACTCTCCTTCACTTATGCAACCTAGACACGGTGTGGTAAAGGTACAACCGGCCCGACGTCCGTGAGGGAATCCATAGCTCATGGGGACTTATGGAGGTCCCAAATGTGATCACCTAGTCGGCCCCAAGGAATATGGAGATGAGAGGTTCACATACCAAGGTAGGAAAATGCAACTATTATGTGAGTATGAATGATCCTATGTGCACCGCGGTGCATGCAAATTCTATCCTCAAAACTAATAACCAAATATGCAAACAATGATGTAAATATGTATAACAACCAAGGAGGAGATCAGATAACACCCAAGCATGAAAGTCACAGTAAAAACTGTAGAAATAAAGTCAACCTCGGGATGCGTACCTATGACTAGCGAAACGGTTTGATGTGAGACCGCCAAGAAGATAAGACGACCTATTTCTGGGCCGCTTTTAAGCCATAAACAGCCGAATAGTGGACCGCCAAGGTAACCAGAGAGCAGAAAATAGTCACAAATTAAATGGAAAATCTGAGGAAAACACAAGGGCAACTGGGTTAAATCAACAGCAGCAGGTCAAACGGATGCTCAACATGATTGGCACTAGATGTCCCACCGTGATCGCCAAAAAATTAGGGATGTTAGTTTTCTAAATGGTTCCCTCAATGGTGAAGATATGATGATGAACAAGTTTATATAAATGATGTGAACTCATGAACAAATGCAACATCAAGCATGGAAATATAAGCACATGAGCATGTCATCTTCATCAGAAATAAACAAAAGAAAAGAAAAACACATGCCGGGGCGTGGAGCAAAGGAATGAAAGCAAACACGCCGTAGGTGTGGAGCAACTAAACTAAAGCCAAGAAAGAGAGATATGAGGAAGATAAAGAGGACTACTGCCCGAACTAAAGGAGTGTGATCGCCACCAAGGTAATTAAAATAGCAAAGCTAAGGTAAATACCTTGGAAAGAGGAGGATGAAACACCCACCCACGGGAGATGAAAACCAGAGATCTGCGCTTTCAAAAGGTCTAATATTAGGCCGCGAACGAACCAGCAACGGCCTTACGATAAGCCGCCAGAGCCTCGCAAACGGTCCAATGTAGAGTAGCCAGAGCACACAGAACAGCAACTTGGGACTTGAATCTCCACTTCTCCTGGCCGGCCAGAAGAGCTGGGCCTCGTGCTAGGAACCCTATGAACCTGCAAAAAAGTGTAGAAGCACAGAAAAATAACCCAGATTAGCGCTATGACAAGTGTAGCAACTATAATGCAAATAAACTAAAGTGCATGCAAAAGGAAGGGTGGATACCTGGGGTGGTGGTTTTTAAACCCCTGTGGGGCGTGGAAAAGATGGGAGGATGTTTAAAAATGATGCAAAGATGATAGAACGGGTAAGAGGAAGAGGGGAGATGCTTGTGAATGCTATGAAGAGGGGGAAGAAACTAAAGAAGAAAATAACACTATTAAACCCTTGGAACTTAATACTCCATGGACTTGAAGGCTAATGGACGTAGACAACACTTCTCCTTGATGGGTACTCGCTCCAGGACGTAGCAGCACCTCGATGTAAGCTCTAGAATTCTCCTCTTCAACCCATGAAGCCAAGGGTTCTATTTATAGACCCTCAAACTCTCTGGAGGAGTTGGAGAGATTCCAGCAAAAAATTAGGGCAGAACTTAGCAAACTCTTGAAGATAATACTCCCAAGAGTCCATAGAAACAAGCGGAAGCTTCTAAGGATCTCTATCGAGAGAGAAATCATCAAATTAAAACTCTGATTCGGCCACGACGTAGTAGAGAAAAATAGTTCTAACAGGACTCTCTGTCTGCACAAACGGTCTTACGATAGACCACCACTTGGAATAAACGGTCTAAGGGTAGACCGCTACCCTTGGTTGTCCACCGGAAGATAAGGTCAACGGGTGAAAAGTTTGTGAACAGGACTCTGGAGCCAAGGAACGGTCTAAGGTTAAACCACCACAAAGCCTCTAACGGCCATACGATAAACCGCCAGAGCTCAACGGATAAGAAAGGATAAGGCTGAGAGAAAGGTCGTTGGCTCTGGACTCTTGCATCAGCAAACAGCTTTAAGATAAACCGCTACACGTCATCAAATGGCCATTCTATAGACCGCCAGAGATAGTGGCATGACAAAACAAATGAAAGGCCTACTAAGATTCAACCCACGGAAAAATGAATAAGGAGCGAGACCCATGAAATAAGCCTCAAAGCTGACCAAGATAGCTTAATAAACAGTGTACAACTCAGAGCATCTTAACGATAAATAAGGAGATGACCCAACTCATTGATCATAAAATGGGTGTCAACAGCCGTTGCGTGACTGTCGGGTGCACACGCTTCCCGGCTCGCCTTCGTCTCTGACCGGTGCCTCCCTCTCTAGGCTCGGTGAGGTACGTGGCTGACTACCTGTTTCCCTATGGTTTGCCCCCTCATATTCCCTTTGAGCTTGTGCCAACGATGAGGGAGAGCCCATTCCCGATCCCCATTTACACGAGTGTTTGCTGCCATGCGAGTAAGCAAACCTCATTGTGCCTTCGGGCATGAGGTTTGCCCCAACTGAACCCCGGCGATTCCACCCCCTTAGGTCAGCCTCGCACCGAACCTCCTCATGTGCTATGACCACGTAGACTTCTCGAGCACCAAAGCCCATCTTCCCCATCGCCGGGTCACACCTGAAAATCTGAGTGCACCGTGTGTCTGTCCACAGTGTCCAGCCTCGCCTGATCAGGCCTGCTTGTAGTCTACTAGGTCCCAGGCCAAGTCGGGTATCATCCCGCGTCACTCTATCAATCGACCCCCATTCTTTGATGGGGCAAATTATACATACTGGAAGAACCGGATGAGGGTTTTTCTTCGTGCCCAGGATCATCTAATCGGGCGGGTAGTGAGTCGAGGTCCCTATGAACTACCTAAAGACGAGGACACCTGGACCACTTACCAAATCAAAAAGTCCATAGTTAACTAGAGCGCGATGAACGTTATGCAAATGTGCCATCTAATGTGTTATGTTTTTTGATGATATCTAACCCTGACCTATGAGCTACATGAAGTTTTCTGATAAATCTTCTAAGGGTCTGATTATCAGGTAAATCGATCAACCACATGCAGAAACAAGGCAGATTTAGTCAACATATATGAGATTTCAGTCGACTGATATCAGTTTCAGTTGACAGATATTGCAAAAATTCAGTCGACCAGTTGAACTTCGGTCGACAGACTTTCTAGGCTCTCAACAAGATGACCCAGCTAAGCCAGCAAGTGTATTTAAAAGTATGGAGGACTTCTTATGGGTTGGAAATTGACTTTGCAGTCTTTTGAAATGATGCATTGAAGATGGGCAGTCTAAAGAAAGAAGATAGGTAGAAGAAATGTGAATATCAGTTGACCCAGTCGGAATTCAATAGACTGATATGAATATCAGTCGACAGATATTTACTGAGGTTGACTGATTTTTTTGTTTCAGTCGAGGACACTTATGTGATTGCTATGCCTTATGAAAAGGCCACTAAGTAGAGACCATGACATCTGTAAAGCTATATAAAGAGGCCATCAAGCATCAAGCCAACTAAAGCCATGCCAGCACAAGTCAACCTAGTATTGCACATCAGGTGTTCGATGAAATGCTGCTAAGAACAAGGTAACTGAATTTATAAGCTCAACATAAGCAGCAGCCTCAGTAGTAGCTAGCTGCTAGCAGCAAAGACATACAACAAGCAACAATAGCAGGTAGCAGCAGCACTAGCATCATCAGCAGCAAAAGCAAGCAGCAATAGCATCAGCAGTAGTAGCAAATAGCAGCTAGCAAGCAATAGCAGCAACAATAGCCAGCAAGGAAAAATCCGTCGACTTGCCCAAGCTCAGTCGACTGAAAAAGGCTTAAATCAGTCGACCGAAGAAAATTCAGTCGATGGATATGCACATCAGTTGACTGATATTGTCTTCAATTCTGCAAGTCATGCAGTCTGCTAGTAGGTCACCCAAGCACGTGACAACTTAAGTAGTCATATGACTACTTCTTCCATGTCAACGCCCTTGACTCTGGGATTTAAACATGGGCTTCTAGAAGGTCTTAGGATAGACTTTTTAAACTATTTTTTGTGGACCAATCAAAATACAGATCTAAAAAGGTCTAAAGACCTGAAACATTTCTTTTTTCAATGGGCCAATCAAATCACTTCTCTGGAAAGGTGCTCAGACAGAAAGTTCCATTCCCATCATCGGACCAATCAGAGAACTCCTTGGAAGACAAGTTCTATCCAGATTGCCTGGCTATAAATGGCACCCATTCCCCTTGAAAAAGATAGTGAGAAGAGATGAAAAAGCTTAAGGAGGAAAGAGCTGCTCGTGTGAGTTTAAGATAAGGAAGATCTGGGAGTATTCTCGGAGAGCTGCTAAGGAAAAAGAAGAAGAGTGGGAAGACGAGAGGAGTGTAGCCATTAGAGATAGGGAGAGAGTTCTATGTGACTAAATGTGAGGGTTGTTCTTTCAGACTCAACTGGGAGTCTTAAGGCCATCCATCAGAAAAGCTACCAGATTTTCATCTAGAGCAACATTGTGACCGATCATGTTTCTTTTCATTTTCTTCTATTTTCTGCTCATTTTTCTTCTTCTGATCTATCAATAGTGTGTGTTTTTCCAACACCCTACTTTGGGTTGTGTCTTTTGTTGCAAGCTGTAAGTTAGCAGTTTGAGGAGGCTATTACTTAGTTCAAGCTGTTAGTCAGTGGCTATTTGCTGTATGATTTCGCTTGTGTGTTTGTGTGTGTTATCTACAAGTAGTGAAGTCTCACTAATCTAGTGAGGGGTGGACGTAGGTTGCAGGTATGCAACTGAACCACCTAAAAAACCTTGTGCAGGGATGTGTTCTTTGTGTGTTTGGCATCTACTCCTCTTCCTTAACTCACAGACCACTAACTTCACTACTTATTGCATTCGACACTTCTCTTCTCCACACATGTTTACTTTTGAGTGATGTTGTGCACTAAAGAAACACGCTCCAAGAATAACTCTAGTGATCTTACTACGGTTCTGCTCAAGAACTAACTCTTCATTTGATCAGATTTTTGAACAAAGTCTCGTGTGTTTCTGAGTTAGTGAACTAAGTTATTTTTAAGAGAGTCGATCTATTCAACCCCCCTTCCATATCTACTCTTCTACCTATCATTTGGTATTAGAGCGGGTTCCCCAACATGTGCTCCAACGACCAGGGGAGATTCATGGGGAATATGCCTCGAAGCTTTATAGCTGAAGGCCATTCTATTAACAAACCACCTTTCTTTGACAGTTGTAACTATAGCTACTAAAAAAATAGAATGGAAGTCTTTCTTCATGCGCAGGATAACGAGATCTGGCACGTAGTGAGCAGAGGTCCATTCCAACTGCCATAAGATGAAGACACCTAGACCAGAGAACAGATCAGAATGTCCACAGTCAACTGGAGTGCCATGAATGTAGTGCAATGCGCCATTCACCCCAACGAATACTCAAGGGTCTCCACATGCAAGTCGGCGAAGGAGATGTGGGACAGGTTAGAACTGATCTACGAGGGTACTTCCACGGTAAGGGCTACTAAGGTTGACATGCTCATTTCTGACTATGAGATGTTTAAAATGAAACCTGACGAATCTATTTCAGAGATGTATGCAAGACTATCCCAACTAACCAACAGCCTAAAGTCCTTGGGTAAGGAATACTATGGCAGTGAAGTAATGAGGAAAATCCTCAGATCGCTCACTCCTGAGTGGCACACCAAAGCCATAGTAATCGAGGATTCTAATAATCTATCAGTTATGTCGGTTGATGAGTTGATAGGCTCGGTCATGACCTATGAGCTAAACCTAAAAAGAAATGAGGAAGATCTGAAAGGAAAAAAGAAAATAATGGCTCTCAAAGTGTCTAAAAACTCTGCTGAGTCTAGTGAGTCCGATGAGGACAGCTCAGATGAAGAAAACATAAATGATCATGCTCTTCTCACCTGAGAGTTTAAGAAATTTCTGAGAGGAAGAAAAGATAAATTTCAGAAGAAAAGGAGGACCGCCCAGGTGAATAGATTTCCATTTTCTAAAACTGACCAATCTAAGAAAACTGATCAGGTTATTTGTTATCATTGCAGGAAGCCTGGACATATGCGTGGTGAATGCCCGGATTTGCTGATGTCACGTCCCGAGCACGGAAGGATCTCGGGAGTGTGCGACGAGTTTATATCATTCATGTCAATCAGTGCATAAGGAAATTTGACACCTAAGATAGAGTGCGCTAAATAAGATTATACCAAGTCCAATTTATTCATTAATAACTCCAACACTTTATTACATAATTCTTCAAGGAAAGATTACTTTAATGACACTCTACACTCAATAAAGAGAAAATTACAATAAGGACTCAAGAAAAAAGAAAAGACTCGATGTAGCAATCTTGGACATCCGGGTATACCTCTAAGCTCAGCTTTCATGGTCATCCCCGTCCGATTGAGTCTCGCTATCAAAATTACCTAAAAAATAGGGGGAAACACTAGGTGAGCGAACGCTCAGTAGGGATTACATCTCAAGAATAAGCTTGCTTTAAGTAAATTACATGTTATGTGAAATGCAAGTATAGCTAAGCATGAAAAACGTCGAGAGTGAAATAACAAAAATTATCAAGGATGAACTAGTACGGTTCAAGATGAATCATGTAAAGTTATCAAGGAATATCAAGTATGTAATTATCAAGTCATGTCACGAGAATTGGCTATTCAAGCAAGTAAATACTCATTCCGGGCAATGCAAGACACGTCATGTAAATATCATGTGAAGTCAAGCACGAGATCGTGGAATGTCATAATCTAGAAAGTCATTAACTCCAGTGCAATGCCACACCGTGGTCAATATAGCTCTCATGGGCACAAATACTTTTGGGTGCTCCTATCAGGACCATATCGGGCCCCATTAACGTCAGGCATTGAGTCATGTAAATATCTTGACATCCACTATAGTTTATTGCCAATAGAATTCCAAAGGAATAAGCTTTTGTAGGATAATAAGGTAGATTTCACGGAATAGAGATTTCAAGGATAAAACTTTGTGTACTGATGACATAGCGATAAATCTTACAAAACCAAGACATTCATGAAACTGGGTAATTGGCGTCCACTCAGACCGTCGTCAATTATAGAATATGCGCCCACTATAGTGGTCGCCAATTCTCTAAATAGTACAGGCACGATGAAATAGCGTCCATTGTGATGGCCGCTAATTCAGTTTTGGAGTCCACTGGCCTAGCCGCCAATTCCAGGCAGGGATAGACTCTCACAGAACACTACAAACAGCGCTCTGTGATGGCTAGGTTGTCATGTTTCTTCAGAGTGACATGACAATCAGAGGTTTCATGATTTTGAGGGTACAACCTGCTCGACTACGTTGATGGAATCTAAGGCTAGCGGAGGCTTACGGAGGCGGTAGAGAAAGAGATTCCAGTCCAGCGGAAGGAATATCCGGCGGAGGGTATTTCAATCTCCAAGAATTGAGGTGTATCATGAAACAGCGTAAAACAAGGACTCTATCTTCGGACTTGAGATAGAAGTGCCATAAGACCCGCGGTATGGGTCAAAATCTGATAAAACATGAGAGATAAGGAAATAGCATCCAAACAGAAATGCGTTATTTAAAGAATTAGCGTCTCTCCATTAAGGCGCCAATTAACAATTTACTAAAATTTCACATAAATGCACAATAATTGGCATCCTTCCAAGAAGGCGCCATATCTTTATATAGCGTCCATGTTATGGATGTCAATTCATGATTTTCTGAATTATTGCAATTTTTAACTAATTTGATAGGAATAAGTGTCTCTGTCAAGAGGCGTTATTTCCAGAATAAACGTCTGTTCAAATTGACGCCAAATCCTTTATGTATATAAGCTATAACACATCAGGCAGATGCGTAGCTAGACACAAAACAACGTTCATTTGTTTTAATTTAGCATGAACAGTAGCATATTGACATTTATGTGGATTTTCAGAAAATTGATCACATGGTGATGTAGAGAAAAATATGGAGACTCTGAAAACGTGCTTATGAAGAAATAGTAACATCAGGTTTCATAGTTATTAAATTTTAAACATGGATTAATTATTAAATGCGCTACAAGAAATAGCGTCAGGGTAATGGTCGCTCATTAATTAGTGTCCAGGAGACTGTAACCAATTCATGAATTAGCGCCCTTCTACACGGACGTTCATTAATCAGCGACCATTGTTCTGGTCACTATTTTCATATGAAATAGAAAAGCACAAAACTACGTCAAAACTGATGATAGAGGTCATGAAGACAGGATGTAAAGATGATAACAGTGATCTTAAGCATACAGTGTTCTTTTACTATAATCTTAGGCGTAATTCCTGAGATAACTTACCTTGTTGGGTGATAAAATCAAGACGAATAGAGAGAGGAAGATTTCTTCTTCTCATCCACTGCAGCAACTGCAGTAGGAACAATGAAGGAAGAAGCACCTTCCTTCACGTTCACAGATGAGAGAAGACGAAGACGAAGACGCCCGCTCCAATCAACTGCAGCAGCAATAGGAAGAAGAGGAAGCTGAGGTCTTCTTCTCGCACGGCAGTAGGAGGAAGACGCCGATGCAGCAAGCTAAAGGATGCTTCTGCATCGAACGGGCTTGTATTTATAAAGTTTAGAACTCCACCTTCCTAATGGGAATTAAGTTTCCTACGTAGAATCCTAGTAGGTTAAAACCTTCCCATGCTAATCCTTCTCTTGCCATATCCATAGCTGTTCTCTCTGTTTTGCTTAAAACCCTAACTCCCTTACGTAAGCTTCGAATGTGATAAAGGTGGGGTTTGTGAAACAACCCTTCTATTAATATATATATAAATATATCACATGCATCATTTTGACGTGGGAAGGGTTATGGATTATTTTTAAAAAAGGTCGATTTACTATTGGGTTAGTTATTGGCTAAGGCCCTTTTATTTTGTGAAAGGCTTTTTGCTATTGGGCTTATAGTTTAGGTTTTATTATTTCAACTTATTTACAGTCTATTAAATATTATACATACATATATATGTATATTTTATTCGGGGTGCTACAGCTGAAGAGAACAATTAAGGCCAAGGGAAAGAAGAAGCCCAAGGCCATGTTGTGCACTTGGAGCGATGATGAAGAAGACAATGAGAGCTCCTCGACCGAGGAAGATGAAGGAATGTTGTGTCTGTTGGCTGATGACTACGATGAGGAGGTAACCTCTCCGTTTGATAAGTTCTCAACTGAAGATTGGGAAGATGCCTATGGTGATTTACTTAAGTACGAGAACTATAGAAAAGAAAATAAACATTTGAAAAAGAAAATCAACAATCTAGTTCATGATCATTCAGATAAAGATATAATGGAACAGCTGAAAACTGAAAATGAAGATCTCAAAAAATAGACTGAGGACTCAAACTACTAAGAACTTAAGTTGAATATCTTAGCACAGAGAAGGAAAATCTTGAAAAACAAACTGATGAACTCAAATCAAAACTTCAGGATAGACAGAGAGAGAATCAATTGAATCTAGAAAAATATGAAGCCATCAAAAGTGTTAATCATGAAATCCAATAGAACATTAAAAAGGCAGAAGAAGAACTTAAGGACAAACAAACTGTCCTAGAGAAACTTACAAAAGGCAAAGAAACCATGGATGCAATGTTGGGAACTAGGGTGAATTTCAACAAAGAAGGTCTAGGATTCAACCCAACAAACAAGAAAGAATTTGGTTTGAAAACTAGATCAATCAACTTTGAAAAATATAAAGGAAAACTGGTCACACCGCAATACTCTGGGGTAGGATCAACCTCATAGAACAACAATAAGACCATAATCGGTCGACCGATGCCAACCATTCAAAAACCACCTACTCGACCCATTCAACAGACACACTCTCATCCCACTTACAGGGTAGCAAATAGAAATGCTAAACCCAATCAAAGACAAAACAGTGGAAAACAAGGAAAGTACGTCCCTCACCACCATAGGTCATATGGACACCGAGGGGCAACGACAACCGCTGGCACTCACGTAGGGACAAAGAATTCCACTCATATGCACAATTCTATAAGGGATGATACAAGAATAAAAACCACAAAATCAATCACAGATCTCAGTTCAACCGGGGAAGGTACTGGAACAGTTACATCAAGACTAATCAAAACACACATGACTGGCTAGAAAACCTAAATAAACAACACATGTGCAAAACAAAAGTTAAAACTGTCAAACAAATCTGAATTCCTATATCCCTGCTGCATGATGTGATTAGTAATAGGGGACCGAAATTTTACTGGGTTCCAAAACCTTCTGCTTGAATTGTGATTGCAGGAATGCCTGGCAGCTGAACACAACAAATGTTATCTTGACAGTGGTTTCTCGAGGCACATGACGGGAGATAGAAGAAAGTTCAATCAGATAATTAAAATGGAGTCCGAACATGTAAAGTTTTGAGGAAAAGACAAGGGAAAATGTCATCCCCGAGAGCGGAAGATACCGAGGGTCGCGACCAGCTTATATAGAACCAATCTATCAGAGCAAGAAATATATATGAATAAATATATCTATATATATATTTAAAAGACAGAGTGCGCAAATTAACTAGGATAATGATCAAGATCCAAATTACCACAATAGTATCAATATTCCAAGATGCCAATTTCCAATTAACCAACTGACGGTAATTCTAGTCCAGGTCGTAGATTATTCAAATCCAACTACTAGGCCCAAGCCTTACCATGTCACGTCCCGAGCGCGGAAGTTTACCCGTGGCACGACAGTCCTTTATATAGAACCAAAACGAGGTAGCTATTTGATGGAGTTCTTCCTTTGACAATTAATAGAGTGCGCAATAACTATCCAAATGGCAAATTTCATACATTTCCAAAGTCCAACTACTAGGCTTCAAGCCCTTAATACAGTTCTAATCAATTGGACTAATACAACTGACATAGTGAACTAATACAACTGACATCTGACATAACTGAATACTACTGACATAAGTGGGATTACAATAACACAATTAACATGACAACATGATAACTCAGTGCTAACAATTATCACCCAGTCTCATTCCCTTCCGAGTGTTGGTTGTCATCTAAATCACTTGAAAATGTTAGAAGCAACTGGATGAGCGGATCGCTCAGTAGGATTTACATCTCAAGATTTAACATGCTTTAAGTGGTTTACAAGTTCAATTAATGTAGGTAAATCTATGCATGTAGACAAGTAGATATCAAGGATTGTAAAATCGACAAGAGCATTATAGTAATAACAAGTGAGAGTACATAGATTCTAACTTCAATACAGCAATAGCAAGAGATATCAAGCAAGTAATAACTGGAATTAACAATAGTTTTTCCAAGAAGGTAAGAACTCATGTCAAGCAAGTAATAGTAAGCAACGTAATTTCAAGTATGTATAACTGGAATTGGCTATTTATTAATTTCATTCAAGTTTTACCCTTCTGCGGGCCTCAAGTCAATCAATCAAGTAATATCACGTGAATGAGTGGAATGCCTAAAGTCTAGCAAGCAAGTACTCCGGTGCAATACCAAACACCATGGTCAATAAACTCCCATGGGCACAAGTACCTACGGGTGCCCCTCCCAGGACCAGACCGGGCCCTATATGCACAACATTGGTCATGTTTGTCGACATCCACTCTCATTTATAGCCAATATGGAATTTCAAGGGTTGATCAGGTATGATATGTATATGGTGGATTATAGAATGGAATCCAAGGCGTATCGCTATGTAGGGATGAGCTAGGAGTAAAAACCAGCAACATTTGATACACGGAAAAATTGGGTGAGATCGGTGCCTTGTAGGCTACCTGACATCTTCAGAAATGACACCCTCACAGCGGGATGCCCTTCCTCGGAACCATACAGGGTTTAGAGAACCCTGCCAGGAGTCAAATGGCGCCTCTCAGGCTGCCATTTATTAGTGAATGCTGTCATGTCACAAGGGCGCGTCATTCAGGGGTTTAAGGCCTCGAAAAATCCAAAATATAGGGTCTCTTTGATAGGCGCCTGGGTCATTGCCACCTTTCAGTAAGAGGCGCCTGGGTATAGGGTGCCTGCTTATGGGACTGTCGGACACTGGGTCAGCTACTGGAATTGGCACCCAGGGGGCTGCCACCTTATGGTAATAGGTGCCCATACCCCTGCCATGTCTTAGGAGATAGGCGCCCTAGGGTCAACCACGTTTTACAGGGTTTACAGGGCCAAGTTTAATAGGCGCCTAGGGGTCTGCCATTTCCTTGAAATTGGCACCCTGCCTGCAGACTTCTTCCAGTAAATGGCGCCCTGGGGGCTGCCATGTATCACTGATAGGCGCCCAAGGGTCAGGCGCCTATCAAACATGCTGTCCAGGTTAACTAATGGCAAAGGCTTAATGGCTGAGGGTTAACTAGATGATTAATTGGTTAATAGAGGTTTAACTAATGTAGGTTTACTAATTGCAAAAGAAGTTTAGCTAACGGCTATTAGTTAACTGATTACAATAGAAGTTTAACTAATGTTTGAGGGTTTTAAGCTCTGATTAAGCTAAATGACTGGGGGTTGACTACTTAAGTCAGGGCTTTAACTAATCTATGTTTAACTAGTGGCAATAGAGGTTTAACCCATCTAGGTTTAACTAATGCCTGATAGAAGGCACCCAGGGGTCAGCCACCTTCTTGAAATTGGCGCCCCATGGGCTGCCACCTTTCAGTAGTAGGCGCCCCAGGGGCTGCCATGAATTTTTAATAGGCGCCCTAGGGGTGGGCGCCCTTCACAAAGGGGCAGTTTTTGCCCAGTTGCTGGGTAGAAAAACGTCTCTTGTACAGTCGATGTTTAGTGAATGGCGTCCGGTTCAGGGGCACCCTTCAATTTAGGCTGATTTATGTAAAATTGATGACATGGACAAATAGAGAATACTGTGAGGATTACAGATCTGTGTTTATACATTCGTTTCATGCTTTAACTTCTCTAATATCAAAATTTCAACATGATGTAGTTATTTAGTATAAAACAGGTCATTACAAAGAGATCTACTTTAACAGTTTGACTAACAGAACATGTAACATGGAGATCTACTTTAATTAACATGTTCTAACCATAGAGATCTACTTTAATTAACTTAGGTAAACTAACATGTTCTAACAGGTTGGCTAAAAGACTTAGTTACAAATTACTAAAACATGATAGATCTATGCCAAATACGATAAAACAAGATATATGAACACTAATATCGCATGGAGATGAGCCCAAGACTCATGGCATGGACTAATTATCTAGATTAGCTACTAGTTTAGTTAAAAATTGAGAACACCTAACTCTGTTGGGATGACAGAGTTGCAGACAACCCACTGCAACCTTCAGAGCCTCTCTGCAACCCTCAGAGAGTGTTCCCCCAGCAAGCCTTCAAACTATGCCTCACTAGGTGTGTGTGTGTGTATAATATAGGGATTTAGGTTTTAGGTAGACAAGACTGGTAGACAGGGTATACTGGCCACCTGTTGGTGCGATTCCACCTAATACAGGCTATTGTGATAACATGTTTGGAAAAGTTGTCGGATAAGAAATGGCACCTTAGGCTCTGCCATCTTCTTTTAATAGGCGACTTGGGGTCAGACTCCTTTTATTAAGAGGCGACTTGGGGTCAGACTCCTTTTAATCTTGAGTTTTATATATTAATCTTCCTACTTAGGTTCAATGATTTTTATCTTTAAAAATTGATGGAGTTAGTTTATGAAATTTCATGAGTGAGATTCTGACATTTTTCTCTTATTTTACATATAATTTGTTTCACAAAATTCCTTTTAAATAAAAAGTGGCACTATTCATGTCACTATTCACGTTATATGAAATAACGACTTAATATGTGTCGTTATTTAATGAATAATGACCATGTAGTGGTCGTTTCTTACTTGGAGCATTTTCCTAGCACCCTATAAGGATCGAAATTGTATATATATCCTTCCCATCCCTGTGCATCTACTTTAATTGAATAACGACATCTTACATGCCGTTATTTCGTGAGTAACGACTTAGCAAACGGTCGTGATTTTGAACGGAGACTTTTCTATTCACCCTACATGAACCAGAATTATCTATATACCATTTCTTACTTCCTCAATTATGTTTATCATTTAATACCTCATATATATACCCTTATTTTCTTCAAAACAATGAGATAATGTAAAAATTAAATTATTAAATTTTATAAATTATGAAAATTTGATTTGGTGTCTTTTAAAGTGATGTTTATCTTTTAAATACACATATTTCTTCAGAATAGTGTAATGGTGTGATATTAGTTTTTTAAGTGATTAAAAATATGAATTGGCATTTCTTAAAATAAAATTTGACATCTTCTAAGGTGTTTATTTATTTTAAAATATCAATTAAATGTTTTACATGATTAATTAAATAGATTAGAATATGAGTTAAATAGTTAAAGGCCTTCTTTTAAATTCCTAATTTCATTCATTTCTTATTTTAAAAATTCCGGGTGTCACACCCTCCCCTACTAAAAAGAATTTGGTCCCCAAATTCAACTGTATAAGGGTAAATTCAACTGCATAAGGGTATTGTGGAAAGTATAGGATACTTACAGTCTAAAATAGTTCTGGGTATCTTCTTTTCATAGATTCCTCGGTCTCCCAAGTTGCTTCTTGCTCCGAGCAACGATTCCATTGGATTTTCACCATAGGGATCGTCTTGCTCCTTAGAACTTAGACTTCGCGATCAAGGATCTGCATCGGCCTTTGCTCATAAGTAAGATCTCTTTGAATCACCAAATCAGCATGATCGATGACGTGAGAAGGGTCGTGCACATATTTCTTCAGCATAGATATATGAAATACATTGTGCACTTTTGAGAGTTGAGGAGGTCAGGCAATACGGTAAGCCACCTCGCCCACTCTTTCCAATACTTCAAACGGACCGATAAACCTTGGTGTAAGCTTACCCTTAACACCGAATCTTCTAATACCTCGACCGGGAGATGTTGTGACGCTTAAGGTGATCTAGAGGGGGGTGAATAGATCAGTCACCCGATAAAAATGACTGCAACAGATTCAAGTGTGGAATATAAGAACTTCTGCTAAACAGATAGAGGGCACAAAGCAAAGACCAGCCAGAACTTCTAAAGAACCGTCCTAAACAGTCATCTACTGCGCAAAGTACAAGAATAAAGAAGCGATTGTTGACGCCTAAAATAAAGATAATAATAATGGCAGCGATGAAACAATAATAATAACCCCAAAATACCTTTATTTCTGACAAAATGTCTTATTTCTGTTATCTTGTTTTCAGGAATAGAAGGAGAAAAGAAGAAAAGAAGAGACAGTCGGCTCTAATAGAGAACCACTGAAACGAGACACAAGATCTCGGAAGATACTCGGGGCCATCCCCGAACGAGCAAGAAAGAAGCCCAGTCGACAAGATATGTCAGCCGATGAGTTAGCCCTAATCAGTGCTGATGCAATCAAAGGAATTAACAAGGCCAAAGAAAGGAATGGGCCTGTTAATGTGCTATTAAGGATGGGCTTGATGCCCCTCGCGCCGGGAAGCTCCTCCAAGGGAGTGCACCGAGAAGCCCCTCCAAAAGAGGCGCGCCGGGAAGCCTTTCGAATGGGCGCGCCGGGAACTAATGATGTAGGCACGCCGAGTGCCATTGATGTGAACAGGGTCTATATAAACCCACTCCTTCGATGAAACGAAGGGGGGTGAATAGAAGAGAATAGAAATCAGAAGCGAATACAAAAAAGAGGGGCATATATTGAGAGGAGAGCCAGAAACCCAAAAAGAGAAAGAGAGAGCCCGAGGAAAAGGCAATCGAAGAAGCGAAGAGAAGATCTGACAGGAAAGAAGAAGGAAAGGCTCCAGGTGGGCTGCTCCGGGGAGGGAGAGGAGTCAATGCTCCGCCCTCCCCCATGTTTTCTTTCCTTTTCTTTGATGTAATCTAGCGAGTTTTCTTCTCGATTTATCAGATGTAGCCGGACAATCCCGGTTCTGCTTTGTACCTCTCTGCTTCTTATATCCCCTTTCATGGTTGATGTAAGCGTGAGACGATGCAATGAAATGGAATGCTGCAATTGCAGTGATGAATATTGGGCAATCGAAGTTCTTCCCCTTTGCGTCCTGTGGATATGTCTTCTATTTGAAATGCATAATAGTTTAGACAGTACCGGTTTCAGAATTCTCGTTGGTTCTCTGAAGAGGGATGAGGATAGGACCCCCACCCCCATCTAATGGGTGATTGGGCTCCATTCCCTTCTCATTTCCTGTCTCAATGGCAGATTCTCTGCATATGTTCCGAGTGTTTCCCTCGAGCCCTTCATGTTGTTCAGGAACCCTAGATACCAATCTCTTGGTTCCCTGAACTGCCAGGCTTTGGTGAATGATGATTTCGATCCTTGGGTCCTCCATTCTAAGCCTTGAATGCTTAGGGCCTGGAGTTTCGGTGCTAAAAGTCCATCCATCACCAGTTTTCGACGCCATTGGGTTCGTCCAGGGGATCAGAGACAGTCATCTCTTGATCCCCCAGATGGCTGACGGCAAACAGAGAAAGTTTCTCAGGTCCGGACGATGATCTCTCTTCTGTCTCCTGATTTGGTCTCTCGGCTCCCTTGGCATCCCTCTACCAGAGGCATCCATGAAACCCCATCCTGTACTCCAAATCCGGTCTCAATCCGAGCTAGAATCTGAGAAAATTCCCAAAACAGAGTGCCGTAATCAAGCCCTGAAATCCTTAACCTTTTTACCTTCTCGGCGCGATAATTTCCCCGCCGAGAACTACGCTGCCGAGAGACCTCCCTCTTCAGCAAACCGACAAAAAATCTCTTCAGGCCACTTCCACGTGAACCCCCCAGCTCTTAGCTTCCCGGCGCCACCTTCCCTGCGCGGTGACGAGCGCGCCGGGAAGCCCCTGGCCGAGAGCCTCCCCCTTTCCTTTTGCCTTTGGAGCCACGCCGAGACCCCCTTGTTTGGTCGAGGAACCCGCGCCGAGAACACCCCCTTTTGGCCGTTAAATCCCTCTCCACCTAGCCTTCCCGGCTTGGTGCATCTCGGCGCCAGCTTCCCGGCGCGGTGACGAGCGCGCCGGGAAGCCCCTGGCCGAGAACCCCTCTTTTGGATGACTAAGCCCATGCCGAGAACCCCTTTTGCCAATACAAAATCATGCCGAGGGCTCCTTCTTTGGCCAATAGAAAGCCACGCCGAGATCCCTCCTTCGGCCAATGAAACACAGTCAGAGGCCCACTTCTGCACCATCATTTTTAACCTTTCGATCTCCCTACACATCTGCCTAGGGGATGTTCAGAGACCATCATACATGTCCTGAGGAAATACAGTAATGGGGAGGACCTTCCCTACATCTTTCGTTCCTGATCCGGGTTTCTCTGCTACCTTACGAACCTAAAGAGCCATGTTATTATATGCGTTCTGAGGATTTCAAAGGGAATATTAATCGGGGATAAACATCATTGGGGATAACTCCCCTACATAACCTTACGAGTCAGGGAAGCTCTGCCACTGCATAAGCTTCAATGGCCTCAAAAAGGATATCAAGCTGGTGCTGCAAGCACATACACGGGCTAGGGGTCCCATACCCCCCTTTTTTCTGGCTTTCATCCCGGCACTGCGTGGGTGATCGTCTATCATCCCCTGGCAAATGCTAAGTCTAGGGGAGGTGCTATCAAAATTCTCTCAGGATGATGAAAGTCAATATTAAGCTGTCCCCGGGACTTTGCACACTGGTGGCGGGGATTCTCTGCACCTTGATCTTCCCGAATGCCCCCTGGAGCCCGATGTTTCTATAAAGCTCAAGCCTAATCCAGTTCAACTTTGAGGCCCGGATCTATTTTTGACCCCGAAGAAACCCTTCCCCTTTTTCCTACAGTAAGCCGATAAAACCCCGGCCCTGTTCATTGGCCATTAAGAGCCCTTTTCAATATAGCCTTCCCGGCGCCAGGCTCCCGGCGTGGTGACGAGCGCGCCGAGAACCTTGGCTCCGAGAGCCTCCCTTGGTCAATAAAACCCACGCCGAGAGCCTCTTCCTCCTCTTTTCAACCAGGCCAAGAACCCCCCTGGCCATCTCCCCTTCGCACCGAGAAGCTCTCCAGTTTGCGCGCCGGGAACCCTCCTTCCTGCGCCAGGACCCTTGGCCATCTTGCCTTCGCGCCGGGAACCTATGCACCCTTGAACTGCACCGATAACCTATCCAAATTTTATTACTGGGCCTTCAATCCAAATTTTTGTTTCGTGGGCTCCGCCCCCGGAAAACCCCGCAAGGGGCGCTGCCCCCTTGACCCCCGCGACCTGACCGGGCAGGTCGATCCCCGCGACCTGACCGCGTAGGTCGATCCGCGTGCGAGGGCGCAACATTGAGCGTTCGCTCACTTTCCGTCATCCCGCATCGGGTTCATGAACAACCCCTTTAGCTCGGGAGGGCTCTGCCACTGCATGAGTTCCGCCGGCTTCTACAGGGAATATCAAACATTGCCCCATGGCAGATATGCGGTTCGGGATGTTCAGCACTTCTCTCTTTCGGCTTTCATCCCAGCACTCCGTGGGTGATAGTCTATTTCCCCCTGGGCATAATCTAGATAAAGGGGAAGTGCTGTCGAAATATCGATCGATGCTTTGAACCCCCATCATGGCCACGGCCCAGTCTGCCTGTGACTGAAATTTTCCCTTCCCCCCTAAGCCCGGTCTTTGAACCGCTGACTGAACGATATCATCTGTATCTATGGTTGATGTTATTATCTTGCCCGCCTCCCTGGCTCCGGTATGAAGTTCCTTTTGCGCACATGAATATATGTTTGCCTCTCGAGGCCTCCTATTTTTGGCGTTTAATCAAGGGTTGTCCTTCTTAGGAAGGGCGTAATTAACGTCATAACCTTTATGGTATGATGGACTTCTGGTCCAGACGCGATCACTCACAATCGACTGACCAAGTCAGATCGAGCGCACAATGAAATCGTCACACATGTGATTGGCACGCCAATAAATCAATAAATAAATAAATAAAATAAATAAGATAAAATCCGTGTTCCCACAAGTCTGGCACGCCCAGTGGGACCAAGTCTCCCTTCATCTCTACGCCAAAAATAGGAGGCCCAGCGGGCCCCCCTCAAATTTCTGATTCTGTGCGCTTTCTCTATTTTCAGGAAGCTACAATGACGGCTGGAATCGTATCTGTATGCTTTGACCAGCAACCGGTCGATGCGCATGTTCAAGAAAGCTACCTGGCGGTACCTCTGTCGTTCGGATCGATGCCGCCTGCTGTCAGGATGCCTAACTGCCTAGGCCTCAGCTTCACTGACCTGCTCGAGATCGACAACCAGGAGCCGAAAACTGTTGTCGAGACTTCACCGCAAGCTACCAGCCCCAAGATAAGCCAGGTGATGAAGGATGCTCCGGAGGTTGTGTCCTACTTCGTCCATCACGAGGCGAAAAGAAGCGCATCCTCTGCTTCGTCCACCACTTTCGGTGACTCTCCTCCGGTCGTTGGCTGCCCCAACTTCCTGGGAGTTGTGTCCGTGGATATTCTGAGCAAAGGAAATCCGAAGCCTGTAGAGCTGAAGGATGATAGAGCTGCTTCTTGTCAAAGCGAGAATAAGATCAGGAAATCCCTGCTCAAGAATCCAGTGACCGTGAGCTGTTATGTTCACCATGCTTCCAGCCCGATTGAAGCACATGAGAAGGGGCCCACTGGGGGCAACAAAAAGAACTTCAGAAGAGGAAGAGCCTCTGCCGCTTCCCAATGTCAACTTTCTGCATCTGGGAAGTCCATGATGATTGGGGGCGTTCGGATCTTCTTCAACGGCCGCAATGCCAGAGCTCTGCCAGATCAGGTCATCCCGACCATTCCTACCCATAATGCTTTCCGAGTGCTGGCTAGCCGGAGGGCAAACAATGATGATAGCAAGCAAGAGAAGCCAACCTCAAAACTGCCAAGACGCAAGCAAATGTGGGTTCCCAAGAAGACCCGGAGTGTCATGTCAACCCTACAAAATTATAACAGTTTTGCTGATGCCCCCAAGAGAAG
The DNA here is from genome assembly GCA_022559845.1 of Amorphophallus konjac. Lineage (NCBI taxonomy): Eukaryota > Viridiplantae > Streptophyta > Magnoliopsida > Alismatales > Araceae > Amorphophallus > Amorphophallus konjac. The sequence continues at coordinate 202,957,217 of CM040127.1, forward strand.
GGATAATAAAGTCATGAATGAGGAAGAAGTCATAGTCACAACTCCTCCACTCACTGCCAGGGTCTGTACAAGACAGGCTGATATTTCCAAGAACTCAAAGAATCTCAACCAAGTTGCCAAGCTGACACGATTAGCATACATGCCACCCGCCCAAGACTGGACGCTGCCTCCAGCTATCTCTTCAGAATACAGTCGAGAGGAGATGGTTAAGAGGGTCTGGGAATACTTCCATGGCCTTGGAAGTCCTGTCATAGGCCGACAAAGGTCACTCCATGCTGTCAAGGCTGAAGGAGAAGATAAAAATAAGATATTACCTGTTGGGATAGATAAAGAGAAAAAGCAAGTTGAGTTCAGAAGTTTTGAAAGTCTTTCACAGAGGGAAGAAATGAAAAGAGTTCTGACAAATGAAGGGCCAACTTTCCCTCGCCAGTCGCGAAGGAGAGTTAAAAAGCATGAGAGAAGAATGCAAGTTCTCGCGTGTAATATGACAGGAGTGATGGGCAGGCATGACACCCTGCTAAATGGGCAAGAAGAACTAGCCAAGGTTACCGAAAGAGAAGACCCTGTAACAGGACAAAGCAAAAATGAAGCTGGGTTACTACAGACCGCTAAGGGCAAGCAGGCTACTGATGAAAACAACACTACTCTCAGCACCAAAATAATGGCATCTGAAGAAGAAAGGGTGCCCCTGTCCGGATGCGGCTTTGGTGAAACACTTGAGACCATTACCAGCAAAATAGCTATGGACCCTACCATCCTAATAGCCATGCAAAGATATCAGCGGGAGGTAGAACTGCTGAAGAAGCAACTAAAAGAGAAGACTGAACATGATGTGGCACCCAAGCAACCGGGGGCACAAACTGACCTATCACTGGGAGGGCTTAACCCCTCAACTGCTCTTTCACAGATTGTTCTGCAAACTGATGGTCAGAGTTGGGTTGTTCCCCAGGATCATTTCCAGTCGCTCCAGCCAGCACAACTGAAGCTTCTTCAAATGCAACGGCAGGTTCCCTTGTCAAAACCTCCGCCATCTCATCTTGCAACTCCAGCCACACAAGAAATGCAGCCCACCCACCTCTGTCCTGAATCAGCACTGCCAGTCGTGGTGAATAAATCAATGGTGGAAAAGATGGTTGAAGAGAGGCTAGCCAAATGGGGTAGTGCTAATTGCGCCCCCTTTGACATGTATAAAGTGCCATATCCGGCCTACCATGTTACTAAGAGATTGCCGCCTAGCATCAATAAAATTCCTAAGTTTGACAAATTCAATGGGCAGGGCTCCCCGAAGGAACACATTGCACACTATGTAACAGTCCTGGGTGACTTGGCGACAGATGAGTCATACCTATTGAAGTTCTTTGCGTGTTCTCTAACGGGACATGCTTTTGAATGGTATGATAGCTTGCCGGTTGGATCTGTCAACAACTGGCCGGATATGCAGCGAAAATTCATAGAAAGATTCCATGTCACACAGGCAAGGGTGACCGTGGCTGAGCTGTTGGCAACCAAGCAAGAAGATAATGAAGCTGCTGCAGAATATATCAAAAGATGGAGGGATCTTAGTATGAGATGCCGGCACTCTCCGCATCTAGAAGATGCAGTACAGATGTGTAAACAAAATCTGAAGAAAGAAGTCCTGGAAAAGTTAATTGGAGCGGAAGTCTGGTCTTTTGACCGATTGATTAATATTGCAACAGAGATTGAAGACTTCTGTGCAAGATATCTATTAGTTTCTATCAACTCAAGCCATCAGGCTAAACAAATTAATAAGAGGCCGACGTTGAAAGCTGTACACGCTATTAGCGTCGCGGCAAAAAGGCAGAAATGGGTGCACCATTCTCCTCTCAACGGGCCTGCTGAATGTCAAGAAACGCCTCCACACTGGAATAGAGAAAAGAAGTCCTATGCCTTCCCAAGAGACGAGACTCGAACATTGTTCGAGTGGGCTGTCAAACATGACAAGGTCATCCTGCCAAAGCCAAAGAGGCCTGATGATGCCAGGAGAAGAGATGATCCGAATTTCTGCCCTTACCACCAGATCCTCGGACATCCTATCGAAGACTGTCAAATATTCAAAGACATCGTCCAAGGCTTAATAAAAAGGGGTAAGCTACAAATAGGGGAATACAAAGTTGATCCCCCACACCCGCACGAAATGTCTGTGCCAAGGGCGTCAGTCAATATGATATCTGTATGTCAACAATTGCTTGAAGAAATGCCAGAGGCTTGTAGCCGGCACACCTATGAAGACAATACTCCTAAGCATGAAAAAGAACAAAGAAATTGGCAAGCCGTGTCAACGGGAAGGAAAATAAGACTGGTACCTCGCTTACCTTCAAAAGCCCAGGTTTACGGAGTTATGGCCCGTCCCACTCTACCAACAATCATTAAAAGGCCAATGGACAGTAAGAAGAGACAAACCCCATTATGGACACATGAAGAAGTTAACCCACAGCTACAAGCCATTACACATGAGCCTGGTAACCATGAGCAGCCAAAGAATCAGCCTATGTTGCTCAAGAAGCCTACCCCTCAAATAGGCAGCGAGTCTCGCCAATTAACAGAAAGAGCTGAAGAAAAGGCAGAAAAGCTGAATGCATCAAATAACCCACTGTGGGGGCAGGTCCCAACCATGAAGGGAAAGAGAAATAAGAATATAAATACTGAAAGGAGGAATCTTATTTTCTCCTGCAACACATTGTCAGCATCCTCTAGTGAGGCCCAAACCGTTGATGAAAAAGATGAAGAAATTTGCTTTGTGCCGAAGGAAGTAGTTCCAGCCAATGCTTCTGCTTCCCTTCAGTCTATCAAGTCTGGGAGGATGCCAAAGCAGCACTCACCAGCTAATAAGGAGGCTCAGTGCCATATTCCTCCTCCGCCCAGAGGCATAGAGCAGAGGGGGTTTGTCCCAAAGAAGCTACCTATGGCCAGCAATGACGGCGAGAGGAAATCCATTCTGCACAAATCAGAGGCAGGGGGCAGTAGAGCTCCCAGTCCCTTCCTACAAGACCCTACAATAATGGCACTACTCCACCAGAAGCAGCAGAAGATTGAAATGCTACAAGGGCAACTGAATGAAATGAACATAAAGCCACATACGTCTCGACTGCTGAGGCATCAATGCGAGGCATCGCAAGACAGTTCTAGTTCATCTGAAGCTTCAGCGCGGTCATCAATGCCCCGAACAACACATGATCATTCAGGGGGCATCCTCCCTCAATCATCCCAACACACACTCCCTTGGGCAAGTCAGGGGGCAACTAAAATGTATCCGACAAAGACATCGATGAGGCCTCATATGCCGCCAACTACCCTACATTCAAGATCAGTGGGTCCAGCCACAGGGGATAAGACCAAAGCAGAGCAAACAATGGATACAAAGATGGCCAAAGAAGAAGTCACTGAGGCCGAGCTGCAAATGACCAAACAAAATGATAATGAGTCCGTCAGGGACTACATAAGCAGATGGAGGAGCCTGCGTGAAAGGTGTAGGCACCCACCAAGTTACAGTGAATCTGTCCAAATCTGTAAAGAGAATATAAAATTAGAGATTCTACGATGGGTCATTGACTTCGAAGTCACGACCTTTGAAAGTCTAAATGACTTCGCAACTGAAGCTGAAGCAGTCATTGCAAGGATTTACCCATCCTCCACGAGCATGGGTCAAAACTACAAACCAGCCGATAAGCAGCCAGCGCAGGAAGTTTGCATTCCAAGCTTTGAAGCCTTCGAGCGACAGAAGAAGAAAAAAGCAGAGACTGCTTGTATCACTTCTACCAAGCCGGACACACAAGGGTCCTCGTTAAGGGGTAAAATGATGAGGCCCTATTCATTTACAAAAGATATGACCTCAGCTCTCTTTGAGTGGGCCCTAGAATGAGGTAAAGTGGTGCTTCCGGGGCCAAAGAGATCAAGCAACTCCGCAAGAAAAGATAACTCGTGCTTTTGTCCGTATCACCAAGTAGCGGGACATCCTATCGAGGATTGCTACGTGTTCAAGGACATCATCGAAGGCACGATCAAGAAAGGTGAACTGTAAATGGGCGAATATAAGGTGGATCCGCCACGCCCTCACCAAAAACCCGTCTTCAGGCAAGCAATCTCGCGTGGCGTCACTGGCCTTGCTATCCCCCACAAACTCGGCTAAAAGCCAGCATTTGAGCGTTATCTCACAGCTCGAAGGGTTGTAAAAAAAAATAGAGGAAAAAAAAAAGAAGAAAAAAGAGAAGAAGAGAAAAAGAGAGAGCCTGTTCTGGGGCAGGCACACACAAAAAAGGGAGAGATAAATGAAAAGATCATGATGGCCGTATCTATTGAGGGAACCGACACTCCCTCTATATCCTAATTTGTACTAGATACAACTACCATTGTGGGGCTTATGTGGTGGAGCGAGCTACTCATCCCCTCCCTGAGGAGGTGAGCGCTCTTCTACATCCCCGCCTTGGTCAATAAAAAAGAGAAGGGGGACGAGCCCAGAGGTAACAAGGGAGAACAAAATGTCCGTCCCGTTTATGGAGACTGGGATTATTTTATTATTATTAACATAAAATGGCCCACTGGGATGCATGGCGCATCGCCATCTTCCCATCCTATAGGGATATCTCCCATTTGTCCCACCGGGATTGACCATCTACCCTTGATACGGGTCCTGGGCCCCGGCCAACACATCCTCATTAGCTTCCGGCATTCAGCCAACAATTACACCAAATATCTCAACACCTGCTGCATTGGCCCAACGGGGCTTTCCACTACTGTTGTCTCAGTCCCCCTGCCCAACTTGGGCTCATACAAACCTGTCCCTTGGCACGAGGCACTCCGCCCTTGTCGAGCTCTGAAAATAATTCCTCCTGTCTTGCCAGGCTGCATCCATAAAACCTTTTCTCATTGGCCTGAGGCACTCCGCCCTAGCCAATCTTAAAAAAAAATTCATCCTCTATCCCACCAGTCTCACCGGACTATCCCCATAAAGCCCTTTTCATTGGCTTGAGACACTCCGTCCTAGCCAAGCTAGTTTATCCCACCCGTCTGGGTCTATAAAACCCTTTTGTCCCACTGGGCCAAGTTAAAAAAAATAATAAATAAAAAATTAAAAAAAATTAAAAAAATTAAAAAAATCAAATTAAAAAAATAAATAAATAAACAAAATAAATAAACAAAAAAAATAAAAAAAAATAAAATAATAAAATAATAATAATCAATCCAATGAGCTCAACAAACATCATCAAACCAAATAAATCCTGATAAATTCAGTCAACTAATGAGCTCAATAAACCAAACAAACCCAATAAACTCAATAAAATAAATAAATAAACCTAATGAACTCAACAAAAAAAAATCTCTAACAAACCTCAGTAAACTCAACGAAATAAACCCTAATGAACTCAACAAGCCCAAGAGGCCCAATGAAAATGATGAATAAACAAACATCTCAACAAACTCAATAAACTTAATAAACTCAAATAAATAAACCAACAAAAGATTCTTTCACTTGACATTAGACATTCTGTCTGAACAAGGTTTGTCGACCTCGATACCTCCATGGGTCAAAATCCATATTCTATCTCAGCTTGGACCTCACGTCTATGCTAGGTTGGTCAACTTCGACATGATATCGGGCTGACATCCTTATCTGCACATCTACCCCTGTTGTAGACCTTCCGTCTGAGCAAGGTTCATTGAATCTGACTTTTCGTCAGATCAACATCAATTCTTAGCCCTGGGTCTGGGCCTCTAGTGCGTTCATCATCTTATTTACCCTTACCTTAAACCTTCTATCAGGGTAAGGGCTCGTTGACCTTGACAGGACGTCGAGTCAACACTTATCCTATATTCCTCCCTTGGCTTATGGCCTCACGCCCTTGCCAAGCTGGTTGACCTTGACAGGACGTCGAGTCAACACTTATCCTATATTCCTCCCTTGGCTTATGGCCTCCCGCCCTTGCCAAGTTCGTTGACTTCGACAAGACGTCGAGTCAACACCTTTTCTATATTCTGCCCTTGGCTTAGGCCTCACGCCTCTGCCAAGTTCGTTGGTTTCGACAAGACGTCGAGTCAACACCTTTTCTATATTCTGCCCTTGGCTTAGGCCTCACGCCTCTGTCAAGTTCGTTGGTTTCGACAGGACGTCGAGTCAACACCTATCCTATATTCCTCCCTTGGCTTATGGCCTCACGCCCTTGCCAAGCTGGTTGACTTCGACAAGACGTCGAGTCAACACCTTTTCTATATTCTGCCCTTGGCTTAGGCCTCACGCCTCTATCAAGTTCGTTGGTTTCGACAGGACGTCGAGTCAACACCTATCCTATATTCCTCCCTTGGCTTATGGCCTCACGCCCTTGCCAAGCTGGTTGACTTCGACAAAACGTCGAGTCAACACCTCTTCTATATTCTGCCCTTGGCTTAGGCCTCACGCCTCTGTCAAGTTCGTTGGTTTCGACAGGATGTCGAGTCAACACCTATCCTATATTCCTCCCTTGGCTTATGGCCTCACGCCCTTGCTAAGTTGGTTGACTTTGACAAGTCTGTCAAGTCAACAGCTACCTCTGTCCTGGCCCAGACCCTTTGTCTCTTCCAGGTTAGCCATTTTGACATGGCATCAATACGACAATGATGTTTTACGTCTGCCCTTGTTCTGGACATACCGTCCAAGCAAGGTTTGTTGACTCTGATGTTCCGTCGGGTCGACATTAATATTTTATCTGCGGCACGGGCCTTCTGTCCAATCGATGAATGAAGAGACCCTTCTGCCTCTGGCTCGGACCTTTCGTCCAGTCAGTCAATAAAAAAAAAAGAAACCCTTCTGCCTCTGGCTTGGACCTTTCGTCCAGTCAGTCAACAAGAAACTTTCACCTTTGACCCAGACCATCCGTCTGGACTGACATGAAACCTATCTGGAATAGACCTTACGTCTATCCTGACAAAACCCGCATGTTTCTATATGTGCCACCGACGATGAAACCCTCCCGTTGATTGACCGGCGCATTGCCTGTTCAACTATGAAACCTGTCCAGGATAAACCTTACATCTTTTCTGATGAAACTCATGTGTTTCCTTAAGTCCCATTGACGATGAAACCCGTATATATCCTCATGTCCCACCTGTGATAAAAAAAAAAGAGGATGAAACTTACCCAGATTAGACCTTACGTCTATTCTGATGAAACTTATGGACTTCTTTACATCAGTATAAACCCAGTAGCGATGATGAAACCTACTATCCTACCTTGGCGTCATGGCCTTCCGCCTAAGCCAAGCTGTACGGCATCATGACTATACGTCTAGGCCGTTAAATATCCTACCTTAGCGTCATGGCCTTTCGCCTAAGCCAAGCTGTACGGCATCATGACTATACGTCTAGGCCGTTAAATATCCTACCTTGGCGTCATGGCCTTTCGCCTAAGTCAAGATGTACGGCGTCACGACCATACGTCTAAGCCGTTAAATATCCTACCTTGGTGTCATGGCCTTCCGCCTAAGCCAAGATGTACGGCGTCACGACCATACGTCTAAGCCGTTAAATATCCTACCTTGGCGTCATGGCCTTCCGCCTAAGCCAAGATGTACGGCGTCACGACCATACGTCTAAGCCGTTAAATATCCTACCTTGGCGTCATGGCCTTTCGCCTAAGCCAAGCTGTACGGCATCATGACCACACGTCTAAGCCGTTAAATATCCTACCTTGGCGTCATGGCCTTTCGCCTAAGCCAAGCTGTATGGCATCATGACCATACGTCTAGGCCGTTAAATATCCTACCTTGGCGTCATGGCCTTTCGCCTAAGCCAAGCTGTACGGCATCATGACCACATGTCTAAGCCGTTAAATATCCTACCTTGGCGTCATGGCCTTTCGCCTAAGCCAAGCTGTACGGCATCATGACCATACGTCTAGGCCGTTAAATATCCTACCTTGGCGTCATGGCCTTTCGCCTAAGCCAAGCTGTACGGCATCATGACCACACGTCTAAGCCGTTAAATATCCTACCTTGGCGTCACAGCCTTTCGCCTAAGCCAAGCTATACGGCATCATGACCACACGTCTAGGCCGTTAAATATCCTACCTTGGCGTCATGGCCTTTCGCCTAAGCCAAGCTGTACGGCATCATGACCACACGTCTAAGCCGTTAAATATCCTACATTGGCATCATGGCCTTCCGCCTGAGCCAAGATGTACGGCGTCACGACCATACGTCTAAGCCGTTAAATATCCTACCTTGGCGTCATGGCCTTTCGCCTAAGCCAAGATGTACGGCGTCACGACCATACGTCTATCCTACCTTGGCGTCATGGCCTTCCGCCTGAGCCAAGATGTACGGCGTCACGACCATACGTCTAAGCCGTTAAATATCCTACCTTGGCGTCATGGCCTTCCGCCTAAGCCAAGATGTACGGCGTCACGACCATGCGTCTAAGCCGTTTAAATATCCTACCTTGGCGTCATGGCCTTCCGCCTAAGCCAAGCTGTATAGCGTCATGGCAATTTGCCTAAGCCATTTAAAAATTCTGCCTTGGTGTCACGACTATATGTAGAGCTGAAGGATGATAGAGCTGCTCTTGTCAAAGCGAGGATAAGATCAGGAAATCCCTGCTCAAGAATCCAGTGACCGTGAGCTGTTATGTTCACCATGCTACCAGCCCGATTGAAGCACATGAGAAGGGGCCCACTGGGGGCAACAAAAAGAACTTCAGAAGAGGAAGAGCCTCTGCTGCTTCCCAATGTCGACTTTCTGCATCTGGGAAGTCCATGATGATTGGGGGCGTTCGGATCTTCTTCAACGGCCACAATGCCAGAGCTCTGCCAGATCAGGTCATCCCGACCATTCCTACCCATAATGCTTTCCGAGTGCTGGCTAGCCGGAGGGCAAACAATGATGATAGCAAGCAAGAGAAGCCAACCTCAAAATTGCCAAGACGCAAGCAAATGTGGGTTCCCAAGAAGACCCGGAGTGTCATGTCAACCCTACAAAATTATAACAGTTTTACTGATGCCCCCAAGAGAAGGGATAATAAAGTCATGAATGAGGAAGAAGTCATAGTCACAACTCCTCCACTCACTGCCAGGGTCTGTACAAGATAGGCTGATATTTCCAAGAACTCAAAGAATCTCAACCAAGTTGCCAAGCTGACACGATTAGCATACATGCCACCCGCCGAAGACTGGACGCTGCCTCCAGCTATCTCTTCAGAATACAGTCGAGAGGAGATGGTTAAGAGGGTCTGGGAATACTTCCATGGCCTTGGAAGTCCTGTCATAGGCCGACAAAGGTCACTCCATGCTGTCAAGGCTGAAGGAGTAGAAAAAATAAGATATCACCTGTTGGGAAAGATAAAGAGAAAAAGCAAGTTGAGTTCAGAAGTTTTGAAAGTCTTTCACAGAGGGAAGAAATGAAAAGAGTTCTGACAAATGAAGGGCCAACTTTCCCTCGCCAGTCGCGAAGGAGAGTTAAAAAGCATGAGAGAAGAATGCAAGTTCTCGCGTGTAATATGACAGGAGTGATGGGCAGGCATGACACCCTGCTAAATGGGCAAGAAGAACTAGCCAAGGTTACCGAAAGAGAAGACCCTGTAACAGGACAAAGCAAAAATGAAGCTGGGTTACTACAGACCGCTAAGGGCAAGCAGGCTACTGATGAAAACAACACTACTCTCAGCACCAAAATAATGGCATCTGAAGAAGAAAGGGTGCCCCTGTCCGGATGCGGCTTTGGTGAAACACTTGAGACCATTACCAGCAAAATAGCTATGGACCCTACCATCCTAATAGCCATGCAAAGATATCAGCGGGAGGTAGAACTGCTGAAGAAGCAACTAAAAGAGAAGACTGAACATGATGTGGCACCCAAGCAACCGGAGGCACAAACTGACCTATCACTGGGAGGGTTTAACCCCTCAACTGCTCTTTCACAGATTGTTCTGCAAACTGACGGTCAGAGTTGGGTTGTTCCCCAGGATCATTTCCAGTCGCTCCTGCCAGCACAACTGATGCTTCTTCAAATGCAACGGCAGGTTCCCTTGTCAAAGCCTCCGCCATCTCATGTTGCAACTCCAGCCCCACAAGAAATGCAGCCCACCCACCTCTGTCTTGAATCAGCACTGCCAGTCGTGGTGAATAAATCAATGGTGGAAAAGATGGTTGAAGAGAGGCTAGCCAAAAGGGGCAGTGCTAATTGCGCCCCCTTTGACATGTATAAAGTGCCATATCCGGCCTACCATGTTACTAAGAGATTGCCGCCTAGCATCAATAAAATTCCTAAGTTTGACAAATTCAATGGGCAGGGCTCCCCGAAGGAACACATTGCACACTATGTAACAGTCCTGGGTGACTTGGCGACAGATGAGTCATACCTATTGAAGTTCTTTGCGTGTTCTCTAACGGGACATGCTTTTGATGGTATGATAGCTTGTCGGTTGGATCTATCAACAACTGGCCGGATATGCAGTGAAAATTCATAGAAAGATTCCATGTCACACAGGCAAGGGTGACCATGGCTGAGCTATTGGCAACCAAGCAAGAAGATAATGAAGCTGCTGCAGAATATATCAAAAGATGGAGGGATCTTAGTATGAGATGCCGGCACTCTCCGCATCTAGAAGATGCAGTACAGATGTGTAAACAAAATCTGAAGAAAGAAGTCCTGGAAAAGTTAATTGGAGCGGAAGTCTGGTCTTTTGACCGATTGATTAATATTGCAACAGAGATTGAAGACTTCTGTGCAAGATATCTATTAGTTCCTATCAACTCAAGCCATCAGGCTAAACAAATTAATAAGAGGCCGACGTTGAATGCTGTACACGCTATTAGCGTCGCGGCAAAAAGGCAGAAATGGGTGCACCATTCTCCTCTCAACGGGCCTGCTGAATGTCAAGAAACGCCTCCACACTGGAATAGAGAAAAGAAGTCCTATGCCTTCCCAAGAGACGAGACTCGAACATTGTTCGAGTGGGCTGTCAAACATGACAAGGTCATCCTGCCAAAGCCAAAGAGGCCGGATGATGCCAGGAGAAGAGATGATCCGAATTTCTGCCCTTACCACCAGATCCTCGGACATCCTATCGAAGACTGTCAAATATTCAAGGACATCGTCCAAGGCTTAATAAAAAGGGGTAAGCTACAAATAGGGGAATACAAAGTTGATCCCCCACACCCGCACGAAATGTCTGTGCCAAGGGCGTCAGTCAATATGATATCTATATGTCAAAAATTGCTTGAAGAAATGCCAGAGGCTTGTAGCCGGCACACCTATGAAGGCTTGTAGCCGGCCACCTTCCCGGCGCGGTGATGAGCACGCCGGGAAGCCCCTGGCCGAGAGCCTCCCCCTTTCCTTTTGCCTTTGGAGCCACGCTGAGACCCCCTTGTTTGGTCGAGGAACCCGCGCCGAGAACACCCCCTTTTGGCCGTTAAATCCCTCTCCACCTATCCTTCCCGGCTTGGTGCATCTCGGCGCCAGCTTCCCGGCACGGTGACGAGCGCGCCGGGAAGCCCCTGGCCGAGAACCCCTCTTTTGGCCGACTAAGCCCATGCCGAGAACCCCTTTTGCCAATACAAAATCATGCCGAGGGCTCCCTCTTTGGCCAATAGAAAGCCACGCCGAGATCCCTCCTTCGGCCAATGAAACACAGTCAGAGGCCCACTTCTGCACCATCATTTTTAACCTTTCGATCTCCCTACACATCTGCCTAGGGGATGTTCAGAGACCATCATACATGTCCTGAGGAAATACAGTAATGGGGAGGACCTTCCCTACATCTTTCGTTCCTGATCCGGGTTTCTCTGCTACCTTACGAACCCAAAGAGCCATGTTATTATATGCGTTCTGAGGATTTCAAAGGGAATATTAATCGGGGATAAACATCATTGGGGATAACTCCCCTACATAACCTTACGAGTCAGGGAAGTTCTGCCACTGCATAAGCTTCAATGGCCTCAAAAAGGATATCAAGCTGGTGCTGCAAGCACATATACGGGCTAGGGGTCCCATACCCCCCTTTTTTCTGGCTTTCATCCCGGCACTCCGTGGGTGATCGTCTATCATCCCCTGGCAAATGCTAAGTCTAGGGGAGGTGCTATCAAAATTCTCCCAGGATGATGAAAGTCAATATTAAGATGTCCCCGGGACTTTGCACACTGGTGGCGGGGATTCTCTGCACCTTGATCTTCCCGAATGCCCCCTGGAGCCCGATGTTTCTATAAAGCTCAAGCCTAATCCAGTTCAACTTTGAGGCCCGGATCTATTTTTGACCCCGAAGAAACCCTTCCCCTTTTTCCTACAGTAAGCCGATAAAACCCCGGCCCTGTTCATTGGCCATTAAGAGCCCTTTTCAATATAGCCTTCCCGGCGCCAGGCTCCCGGCGCGGTGACGAGCGCGCCGAGAACCTTGGCGCCGAGAGCCTCCCTTGGTCAATAAAACCCACGCCGAGAGCCTCTTCCTCCTCTTTTCAACCAGGCTGAGAACCCCCCTGGCTATCTCCCCTTCGCGCCGAGAAGCTCTCCAGTTGGCGCGCCGGGAACCCTCCTTCCTGCGCTAGGAGCCTTGGCCATCTTGCCTTCGCGCCAGGAACCTATGCATCCTTGAACTGCACCGATAACCTATCCAAATTTTATTACTGGTCCTTCAATCCAAATTTTTGTTTCGGGGGCTCCGCCCCCGGAAACCCCCGCAAGGGGCGCTGCCCCCTTGACCCCCGCGACCTGACCGCGCAGGTCGATCCGCGTGCGAGGGCGCAACATTGAGCGTTCACTCACTTTCCGTCGTCCCGCATCGGGTTCATGAACAACCCCTTTAGCTCGGGAGGGCTCTGCCACTGCATGAGTTCCGTCGGCTTCTACAGGGAATATCAAACATTGCCCCATGGCAGATATGCGGTTCGGGAAGTTCAGCACTTCTCTCTTTCGGCTTTCATCCCAGCACTCCATGGGTGATAGTCTATTTCCCCCTGGGCATAATCTAGATAAAGGGGAAGTGTTGTCGAAATATCGATCGATGCTTTGAACCCCCATCATGGCCACGGCCCAGTCTGCCTGTGACTGAAATTTTCCCTTCCCCCCTAAGCCCGGTCTTTGAACCGCTGACTGAACGATATCATCTGTATCTATGGTTGATGTTATTATCTTGCCCGCCTCCCTGGCTCCGGTATGAAGTTCCTTTTCCGCACATGAATATATGTTTGCCTCTCGAGGCCTCCTATTTTTGGCGTTTAATCAAGGGTTGTCCTTCTTAGGAAGGGCGTAATTAACGTCATAACCTTTATGGTATGACGGACTTCTGGTCCAGACGCGATCACTCACAATCGACTGACCAAGTCAGATCGAGCACACAATGAAATTGTCACACATGTGACTGGCACGCCAATAAATCAATAAATAAATAAATAAAATAAATAAGATAAAATCCGCGTTCCCACATGTACTCGGTCACGGATCGGTTCCCTTGGGAGATGCTTTGCCACATGTCTATGAGACGTTGGCGATATGAGGCGGGAAGGTATTTCTCCCTCAATTTCATTTTCATATCATCCCAAGTACCGATTTGGGGTTGACGTCACTGGTTGAGCAGGCTCTCCACATTGGTCCAATAAGTTTGGTCCTGCCCTTGCAGCTTCATCTTTGCGTATCAGACTCTTCGGTGGTCCGTCATCTCAAACCACTCGAAGTACCGATCCATGCCGGCCTCCCAATCTAAATACACCCTTGGGTCCAAGGACCCGCTAAAAGTGGGAGGGTCTCCATGCACGCCCCTAAGAATGAGGTCGTCATCCTCGTCATCACGATTTCGTCGTTGATTACGACGACCGTTACCCCCTTGATCATTATCAGATGCATAATCTTCCACCATATGCACCTATTGTACCCCAACATTCTCCGCCTGAGCCCTTTGTGCAACAGGTTGCTGAATCTGCTCTTGTTGGACGTTCGTCGGCGCGGGTTGCGCCGCTACTGGGCCCTTCTCGAGGACTGCAATTCTCCCAACTAGGCCCTGGATGGACTGATCCGAATTCTCAGCCTGATCCTCAAGGACTTTCATCCGCCCTTCTAGACGCATTCCTATGCCATCCATACGCGTACTAAGACCATCCATACGTGTGTCAAGACGTTCCATAATGGCTCGGAACATCTCGGCCGTCGAGGACTCATCGGAGCTACGGGCCCGGGAATCCGCCATAGGTGGTGGTGGCGAGTATTGGGTACCTCGATGGGTGGGCATGCAACTGACACACGACCTAGAAGACACCGACTAATGTAAACACTCACTAATGCAACAATGATGCACTTAGACCTAACCAATATCCGGTACGTGGCAGAGATAAGCGACCCGAAGATCACTCGCACAAGTACGCTACCTTCCCGATAGGCATAACCTAATATTCGGGCAACGCCTTTTAATATACCAGGCTATTGGGTGAAATGCAATTTTAAAACACCTTTTTTTTTGTTTTAAAAAATAATGATGATCCCAGACTCGGCTTAGACCATGATGCATGCAAGACTTATGCAAGACTACCCTAGATCCAACTCGCTCTGATACCAAACTGATGCGGGACGGACACGGGGACCGACTCTACGTGGTATGGACCTCAGACTCTAGATGCGGACACGACCAGTAGCACATGATGGGAGAGACACTAAGCCTGACACAGAGAGCTCCTATGGGCTATACGTCGCTAATAGAAACGTAAGCTCACTCGTCGTCCCAAGTGAGGGAAAGCGTGGATCGTGCGCGGTTAAGGAACCGGTAGAGTTCAAGGGTAGTCGACGCACTTCCGGACTCGGATCGAGTCATGGGACGGGTCACTCTTACGCTCACAGCGGTGACATGAACTCACAGGCTAGTACCTATCGCTCTCAGCAGCGGCAAAAGACCATATACTAAACTAGCAAGTGAATGCCGAGAACTTAAGACCATTACCTCCATGCACCCGGCGTGGCGTAGACAACCCCGGCCGAAATACGGACTCCCGGTTAAACAATATTATAGCAATACAATGATTTGACCCACTCCACGCAGGGAGGTAAAAGGTCACATGTGGGCCCCGGGAATCACGTAAATCGAGTTGACAGGCAGCATCTTGATGTCCCACGGCGGTGCCGAATTCCGCGTTTTCATGCTTTCCGAACGGCGGGTTCTACGGGCCCGTGGGGCCCACGGATGGCGCAGTCCTCCGGATCTGTGGGGGTGGGACCCGCTGTGATGGGGACCCCTGGTGGCGCGCCTCCACGGACGGTGGTCAGCCGGAAACACCGATCGGGGGTCGATCGGCCCCGATTCCCAATTCGTGGACTAGCTGCCCACGGATTTCGGGTTCTGTCCTCCGGCGCGCGCTCTGGCGAGAATGGCCGCTGCGATCAATACCGATGTCAGATGGGGGTGCATGAGCTATCGTTGGAAAGCTCTCTTGAAATCCTTAGATCTAGGATCAGAGAGATCTACTGGATCTGGTTGGATCTGGACTTTACTGAATTTACAAGCTCCTATTGTACAGTACCCAAAATCTCAGATCTGCAGGTGAGTTGCCTGAGAACTGCCGTTGACCGCAAGGTATATGGCCGATTCAGCTCCTGAGCTCTTCACAACAGTTGTAGGATTTCAAACAAGGAAAACGGAGAGTTTTCTTGTGGACTGATTGGAGGTGCCTGTGATTTGTCATGATTTGTTTACTAGAGGGTGGTCAGATCTAGGAACAGGTGGACAACACTGTAGCTAGCTCTGAGAATGAATTTTGAAAAATAGGTGGAGGGATGATCAAAAATCAGGAAAATTCTTGATAGGAGGGGAGGGTAGGCAGAACTCCCAGTAAAATTGGAAGCCCTAGAAAAAATCACAAAGGGGTCCGAACTGGGGAAACACAAGGCGGGTGGAAATTGAAACAGCAAGCAGACAGATCTGGGAAATGAGATTGAGCGAAAATGGGAATTTTCCAAATGGAATAATTATGACCCACCAATTTTTTTAGAACGTGGGGAACACCTCTAGAACATCCTCTCAAAATCCCAAATCGATCTGAGCTCGTGGCGGACTGGATAATTTCGTGGAAGGGGCTACTACAGGTAGATGGCAGGACTCCGACGGTTGCGATGGCGGTGCGGTGGCAGCTCGTGGCGGCGGCGATGATGACCGGAACCGATAGGGGAGGAGTCACACCTCCGCAGCCTTCACAGCTGCATGGGAAGAGGGAGAGAGAGGAGGGGGGCGCACCAGCCCTTGCTCAAGGAAATTGTTTGATTCAAATGTCATTAATTCATCAAAAATGAAAATTACAAGCATATATATGTTACATGTCTAATCAATCCTCAACCGTTGGATCTAGGGATGGGAGATGGAGGGCTGAGATTACATGTGACCATCCACAAAAATTAAAATCAAAAATACAAGGGGGGGCGGCCCATTGACTAGGGAGGCAAGGGGGGACATGGTAGGTGGGGGTGGGTTGGAATTGTTGACATTTTCATTCCAATGTCCCCCACGTGGCCCACCCTTCTAGAAGCCACCATTTGAATGGTTGATCGACCCCACATGGGGCCCTAGGGATGAGGTGGATCAATGGGAGGGGGCTTGGGGGTCCCGTGGGGCCCAGGGGTCCCATTTTATAAATAAGCCCCTCTTACAATCAAAATTACATACCGAATAAAATGAAGTAAACACACATTAAACACAAATAAAGTCTAACTAAATATGATAAATGCCGGGACTCATGGGGGAGTCTCCAGGCTGTCTCCGAGCCAGATGGATGCTGAGGTGGCTTGAGTCATGCTCCGTGTGCGGTACCGGTGGCTCGGCGTGTCGCGCCGCTCAACTGCTCGGGTGTCCGCACCACCCTCCCCTTCCCTCCACCTCATTCCACCACCATTTGCCACTACAAGGTAGCAACTTCATTTGCAGGTCGCAGGCAGCAAGTTTGGTCCTAGAAGCTACATCATCTTTGGCATTTCCTTCACTCTTATGGTGGCAAGGCATATATCTTTGGAAAGGTCATCCAGAGAGCTTCCCAAGCGAGGTGGTTTCGTCCTCATCCGAGCGCCGTGCTGACCGGGAGGCCCTTTCTTCCTCGACTGCGCAAAGCCTCCCTGGCAGGAGACCAGAGCTGGAGTGGAAGCTTGACTATGACGAACCTGTTGGGAATCGGATCAAGAGTTCTTCTACAAAATTCTTCTACTACAAGTCTTCTATCATCCCCAAGAAGCAGAGCCCAGTTTGCCGACCTGACCTGAGAGTTATCATTTTTATTCCCCGGGTGCGCGGTTCTGCCTCCACTCAGTCTGCACCGACCCCTCCTCAGTGTCCCGAGCCTACCGATCTGCTCCGACAACGAACGGCATCTCCGTCAAGCTTGTTACAAAGAGGACTCACATAAGGTTCCTTATAGTCTAGCGGCGCCTCATTCTGAGTTCAGGAGCGGTCGTGGCATCCTCT
This sequence comes from Amorphophallus konjac, assembly GCA_022559845.1. NCBI lineage: Eukaryota > Viridiplantae > Streptophyta > Magnoliopsida > Alismatales > Araceae > Amorphophallus > Amorphophallus konjac. The sequence goes on from CM040127.1 coordinate 202,974,620, forward strand.
TCTTCCTGCTGCTGAGTTCTTGATGTAGTCAGAACTATCAACCTGATCCCCTGTTCAAGCTCCTACTCCGACCAGCGCCGATGCCTGACGCAATTACCAAAAATCAGGCGTCATCCCGGCCCAGCTACAAGAAATCTCCAACTGGTTTTGTCATCGGCAAAATTCTGGAGTGGCCGCAGCGTCCAGAGAACCAACTGCCTATCCTGAATCGCAGAGAGTGGACAGAATCCACATCGGCCACCATTCTTTGTTTCTAGCCCAAATTTTCCTCTTTTTGCTTGGCCGGTTGAAGGCCCCTCCTTGTGTGGAGGTAGTTTTGGATGTATTCACAGTTAACCCCCACCCCGAGATCCCCCCTCCTGCGAGAGGTGTAGTGGTGTACTGCATTTAAATTTCAGGTCAAGCGTCATCGGCGCGGCGTGCGGGTGCGTATCCATGCCTCCCCGCTCGCCCTCGTCTATCGGCCGGGATCGGTGTTCTCACACCGATCAGGTGAGCTCCGGGACACATCCCTCGCTGGTTTATTCATGCTTATTTAGTATTATCCTTAGCTCCGTCAGACAGTAAGTGAGTGCTTGATCCAAATTTCCCTCCAATTGAGTGGCCACCGCGGAGTGAGGTGAGAGCGACCCTACAACCCATGCCTTTGGCATGCTGGCCGCCCACAAAATTGGGTATCCCAGCCCCTTAGGGGGTCAACCAAAGCGAAGCTTAGCCTCGAAACATCAAGGTCCGACCTTGGACCCTCCCCACCATTGCCAATTTGCCCACGGGCAATAGTGTTCGCTAAGCGAGTGAGCTCGCCGAGGTAGTTTCATCATCAAAAGTTGCTTGCTTGCGAGTCATAGGTCCTAGGTGTATTGGCCTTGTGATTACCACCCAAGGTGGTGTCACATCAAGTACGTAGTGAACTTTCCTAAAGAATCTTACATGGAAGGTCTTGTACAAAGAACCAAACCATGAGAGGGTTATTATATAAATGTACAAGACAACTGTAAACACATGGGCCATGGGTAGTACATAAGTGGGATTTATTTCCACCCGTTCAACAAATTGAAGACTACTTATGGAGGCGCCATTTTCCCTTGGGGCCCCATCCTATTATGATATTAATATATGTATGTACACCATGAATGCCAACACATGAAGTTGACAGTTTTGTCTAACATTTAACGCCCTCTTGTAAGGGCGTCATTCTCATCAATAATGACACCCAGATTAATAGACGCCCTCATGCAGAGACGCCACATACATGAATAGTACCAACTAGATTAAAGAATGACCCCTTACAAGGGCGTCATTTAATCTATGTTTCTAGAAGGTTGAGACACGAACAACCCATTTTAGCTGGCAAACACCATGCCCACTCAGCAGGACACGCAAGGCAATAAACCAATGCCTTGCGATTCCCTATAACTAATTCCCTTCGTAACACTGTTAGAGGCTACTACCGCCATCAGTGCTGAAGGAGCGTCTTCTTCCCAGTCTACGTCATGCTGCGATCTTGCTGCAGCTTCTTTATTCTAAACCTCGTAGCTCACGTCAAAAGGTAGGTGTTCTCAAATCCTTGCCTAACTAGTAGCTAAATAGGTTAACTTATGCATACTTAGAGTTAGATTAACTCATCATACATGCTATATATTACCTGGCTTTACCGTGATCAAGAAATAACTATGTATATACCATGTTATACATATTTTAATAGCATGTTACACATGTCGCATATACATACTGTTACCATCATCTTTATGAATTTGAACATAGTCTGTTAGCATGATTTCATGAGTTTTTGAACATATTTTATTACACTAGTTTTACAGTCTTAATAACCATATTTTAAACCTTAGTATAGAACCTCCGTACATAAAATACTCGCATGTTTTAAAAATCTGAAAACCCCAGCTCTCAGGTAAATGGCACCCCTGACCAGGGTGCCAATTACCAAATTGAAGACCCCTGACAGGGCGTCAATTTGCAAATTGAAGACCCTGACCAGGGCGCCAATTTGAAAATTGAAGACCACTTGAGTGGTCGTCAATTAAATGAAGATAATTTGCAGTGTCGTCATTTCCATTTCTGCAATTTCCAGTAATTGATAATTCCACACATTCAAAAATCCATAACTATCGAACTAAAGCATGAAATTTTTACATGAACATGTTTCTGGAATCCTGACATTTATCTCAACATGCTCGTACCATTACTTCCTAATTCAGAGTATTTTGATACTGATGAATAGTGAACACTCACCTGTAAATGGCGCCCCTGACCAGGGCGGCAATTTCAAAATTGAAGACTTCGCACATGGTCGTCAATTAATTGAAGACATGTGCAATGTTGTCAATTTCATTTTCTGGAATTTCCAGCAATCAGTAAATCAACACATTCAAAAATCTATAACTAATAAACTGAAACATGAAAATTTTGCCTGAACATGCTTCTGTGACCCTGAGATTTTTCTCCACCTAACCATGTCTTCGGATTCTGATTCGGAGAAACTTTGGAAAAATGAATAGTAGCTTGTATCACAGAATGTACCATTCTGATACGAAGCATAACCCACTTGAAAAACAACTGAATTGGTGACCCTACGTAGTGTCGTCAATTAGTTGAACCTGTACTTAAATTGGTGACACCCCGAAGAGTCTGCAATTAAATAAAGACTACTCATAGGTCGCCAATTCTATTTCTTGAAAAAATTAAAGATACAACATTAGAAAATTCATATATGTGAAACCAAAACTCAACAATTATACCTGAACATGTTTTTGGACTCCTGAGGTTTTACACTACCTGTTAATATCAGTAAATTATTTTCGAGAAACTTTTCCAAAATGAATAGTGTTTTGAGTCACAAAACGTATTTGCTGGGTGAAAATCACCCATTGAAATTGGCGCCCCAAGCCAGGGCGCCAATTCATCAAATAGCGGTAGCCAGCAAGTCTTCAATTAATTGAAGACTGCATGCAAGGGTGCCAATTCTTTATTCATATATATATCACCTTATGCAATTGGCGCCCCAAGCCAGGGCGCCAATTACTTAAATGACGGTGGCCAGGTCGTCTTCAATTAAATGAAGACTCCCTGGAAGGCGCCAATTTGATATATATATATATATATATATATATATATATATATATATATATATATATATATGTATATATGTATATATATACATATATACATATATATATATATATATATATAGTGGCGTCTTCTAGCAATTGGGCACACCGTACCACTTCCGAATAGACTTGGAGGTCCATCGGCGCAAGTTGTGTGATGTATTGGGGTGAAGCCAGTTGAGGAACCTTCTCGCCTTCATCTTTTCTGTACACACCAAGTGGGGTGCATACTTGGATAGTCTTGAGAATTGGGCCTCATACTTGGCCACTTTCAAGGCCCGTTGTTTTAATGCGGCAAATTCCATGGCCTTCTTTTCTTGAATGCGGTCAGAAAAAAATTTATTGTTGAAATGTTCAACAAACTCCGCCCATGTGACATGGTCATCGGGCAATATTGCTTCTACAGACTCCCACCAGCATAGAGTGTCCCGCTCCAGTTGGAATGTCGCCAATAAAACCTTTTCTTCATTTGTGCATTGCATTACACGAAAGATTCTTTCGATTTCCTTTAACCAATTTTTAGCATCCTCGGGGTCAGACGAACCCGTGAACCTTGGTGGGTTCATGTTGCGGAAATCCCTATGAAAGTCACCAGCTCTGCGGTGAGCACCTCCTTGTGCCACTTACTGTAGTGCCTGCGTAAGGCCTGGCACGGTGCACTGTATCTCGCGCCATTGTGCTCTTTCAGTGGCCATAATCCTACAAGGAAATTTAAACACAATAAATATCGGGTTTAATTATAAGGTAGGGTGTCATTATCGAACTTAACCCATGGCTCTATCCATCTCACTGGGTATATGGAGTAAACCTATCCTTAGACTTGGGTTTCTTAGGAAATTGAAATCCTAGGCTCTGATACCACGAAAAATTATCACGCCCCGAGAGCGGAAGATACCGGAGGTCGCGGCCAGCTTATATAGAACCAATCTATCAAAGAAAGATATATATATATATATACATACATACATATATATATATATATATATTAAAAGACAGAGTGCTCAAATTAACTAGGATAATGATCAAGATCCAAACTACCACAATAGTATCAATAGTCCAAGATGCCAATTTCCAATTAACCAACTGACGATAATTCTAGTCCAGGTCGTACATTATTCAAATCCAACTACTAGGCCTAAGCCTTAACACATTTCAATCAACTAGATGGTCATAAGTAGAACTACAATGGAAGGACTTAAAATACAATAGACGTGACTAATTATGTTCCTACAGAGTTCATCCCCAATAACATGGTGAAGGTTAAAGATGGCATTTTGTAGCCTTCAGAACAATTAATAACTCTGTTCAATGGGTATCTTCCCCCTGACATCTACCTAGCTCTAAAGCATGTCACCCTCACCCCCTACTCTGATAAGGAGGTTTAGAGTTTGTCCTCATCTCGAGAATGTTTGGTTTCCACCATCTACAAAGCTCAGATTAATCTGCCATGGGATCAGCAAGTTCAAATTAATCTGCCATGTGTTCAGCTGTGGTCAAAATGGCTTCCCAATAAAGTGTCTGTTCATTTGTGGAAGATTGTGAATAACTCCATTCCTACTGATTCCAATGTAAAGACCTTGGCCATTCCTCTGTGCTCAAAATTCTAATGCTGCAAGGACCCTCAAGAAGAATACGTAAATCATTTATTCATTACCAGCGACCAAGCTTCTTTCATATGGTCTTCTTTTCGGGCCGTAGGTCTGTAGATCGAGGGTACCCAAGCCAGATCTATGATTCTTAATTCATTGTCACAGGTTCAGCCCAAATCCATTTTTGGATTGCTCACTCTTGATGTAATTGGCTATGCTATGTGGAAAATATGGAATGCTAGAAATACAGCAAAATATGAAGGGAGATCTCTCTCTAGACAGAGTATTCTTCATAAAATTCAAGCGCATGTCAAACAGACTTGTTCTATTGCTGACCTAAGGGAAGGAAATCCTAGAAGGCAGAAAATTTTGATGAACTTTGGTATTGCTATTCTTGGGAATAAAAGACCGCACATCAAGATCATCAAATGGATGCCCCCTCCATGGCCTTTCCTAAAGCTGAATACTGATGGAGCTTGTAAGCGATCAAGTATCTCAGGCGGTGGTGGGGTCATTAGAGATTCAGCTGGGAATGTTATTCTTGCATTCTCTCATTTCTATGGTTATTCCAACAGCCTCATAGCTGAAGCCAGAGCAATGCTTGATGGCATTAAATATCTTCATACCGTTAGTTGCAGTCCAGCACTCATAGAATGCCACTCCAAAATCATTGTGCAGATCATAAATAGACAAGCTCATTGTCCCTGGGCGATCCTCATCTATATTAAAGAAATATGGAATCTTCTCCCTCAAATAAATTCCATTTCACACATATTCAGAGAAGCGAATTGGGTTGCTGATTCTTTAGCCTCTTTAGCTTGCTCAAACAAATGTAATTCATTTTTTTCAAATAATGAGCTGCCTAGATATACTAAGGGGGCTGCTCGTCTGGATAAGCTAGGTATGCCCAGCATTCGGATGATGTAATTGTACATTCATCATTTTCTTTCTATAAAATTCACCTACTAGTGCTGGGATAGTGGAGTGGCTTTCTCCTTACCTCTAGTAAGGGGTGCACTGATGCGGGACGGACACGGGAACCGATTCTAAGTGATGCGGACCTCAGACACTAAATGCGGACACGACCAGCAACATACAACAATGGAGATGCTTTGGCCCGACACTAAGAGTTGCTATGGGCTATACGTCGCTAGCAGAAACGCAAGCACACTCGTCGACCCAAGCGAGGGGAAACGCACATCCGCGCGGTTGAGAAACCGGCAGAGTCAAGGGTGGTCGACTCACTTCCGTGCTAGGATCGAGCCATGGGACGGGTCACTCTCTTGCTCACAGCGGTGACATGGACACACGGGCTAGGTTCCTATCCCACTCAGCAGCGGCACATAGTCATATACTAGCTAAGCAAGTAAATGCCAAGAAGTCGAGATCATTACCTCCACGCTCCCGGCGTGGGGAAGACAACCCCGGCCAATCCTGTACTCCCGGTTAAACAAATACACTACGGTACAAAGAATTGACCCACCCCACGCAGGGAGATAATAGGTCACATGTGGGGCCCGGGAGTAGCGGGAATTGGGTTGACGGGTAGCATCTTGATGTCGTCCGTCGGCGCCGAAACCCGCGTTTTAGTGCTGTCCGGATGGCATGATCTACGCATTCGTGGAGCCCACATGCTGCTCAGCCCTCCGGACCGGATGGGGTGGGTCCCGCTGTGGTGTAGACACCTGGAGGCATGCCTCCCTGGACGGCGGTAGGGCTGAAACGCCGGTCGGAGGCCGGGCGGCGCCGATCACCACTTGTCGGAAGTGCTGTCCACGTATCTGCAACCTCTGTTTTCTGACGCGCGACCCGGCGAGATCGGCTACTGTGATCAGGACCGATGTCAAATCGGCACGAAACCAGCGCCGTTAGAATGCTGACTTGAAATCCTTCGACCCTATGGGACTCAAAAAGGTTCACCGGAGCCGTGCTTCTGATGGGCGATTTTAGAACCTGACTAATCTCAGTTTCAGATCTAGCTGGGCTGAACTGAAGTTTCCTGAGAGTTGGCGTTGACCATTGGGTAGACCTCTGATTCAGACCTCAAGCTCTTCATGAAAGTTGTAGAGGGGAGAGAGAGAAAAACTGCCATAATTCTTATGACCGATTTGGTGGAGGTTTGGATGGCAAAAGATATTTTATACTGGTGGGTGGTCGGATCTGGACAGAGATAGACAGAACTAAGTGAGATCTGAAAGTGATTTTTAGAAAATAGGTGGAGGCCTTTAGAAATTCCAAGAAAATTCGTGGATGGAAGGGGTGTTGGAAAGAACCTCCAGTAAAATCTAGGGCTCAATAAAAAATCAATAAGAGGTCCGAAGAGGGGAAACTCAGAGCTACTATGAAGATGGACTGAAAGCTGGCAGATCTGGGTGGAAACGAAGAACGAAAATGGAAAATTGCAAAATGGAGGCTTGAAGCCCAACCAAATTTTATGGGACGTGGTGAAGACACCTGGAACTCACCCTGAAAGTTTGGGCTCCATATAAACTCGTGGCTGAGAGATAAAAATCCGAGAATGGCCTGTTGTCACCCGATTGGCAGAATACCGACGGAGGCGGTGGCGGTGCAACGACGAACTCCACACCAGATAGATGAGGCTTCCCACCTCAGAACGCAGCCTTCCCAGCTGCAAGAAGAAGAGAGGAGAGAGAGAGAGGGGCGGCCCTTGCTAGGCTTCCAACAAAATTCAAGATTTCTTATGCATTAATTCCACTCAAAATAGAAATACAAGGTATTTATGTGAAATGACAAAAGACACTAATTAACCCTAGATCTAGGGTTGGGGAGGGTAAAAGAGGGAGTCCACATTTTTAATCTCCCATGTGATTTGGAATCAAATAAAATAAAAATTCAAACCTATTAAACTATAATAGATTGGGGGCGCCCCATTGACTTATTGCCCCTTTCTTGGACTTTTTTTCTCATTTGTCCCCCCTTGGTCCACTCTTCTAGAAGCCCACTATTGGAAGGTTGACTGACCCCACATGGGCCCTAGAGATGAGGTGGATCAATGGGGAAGAGGTAAGGGGGCCCGCGGGACCCGGGTGGTCTCAAATTATAAATAAATCCTCATTACAATCTGTATTACAATTCGAATAAAAACCAATAAACACACATGACACATACATAAAGTCCCGGTAAATACTATAAATATCGAGACTCAAAGGGGAGTCTCCAGGCTATCTCCGAGCCAGATAGAAGTCGCTGTAGCCCGAGTGGTACTCCGCGTACGGTACCAACGGCTCGTCGGTTCGTGCTTCTCGATCGGTCTGGTGTCCGCACCAATTCTCCCTGGGTGGGAGAAACTTGACCCTGTCGAGTAAGGGTCTACATCACTCTTGTAGCGCTCCAGTAGATCCGGATCTATTCGTTGCAACTCTCCACGGGTGATCCAAGTATCCTCGGTGGCGGGTCGCACTCTCCATCGCACTAGGTAGCGCGGGTAGGATCCACTCCTGGTAACTGTCACCTGCTCATCCAGTATATGATCGATATGCTCTCGCTGCCGTGGAAATGTGGCTGGTGGTGGACACTCAGGTGTGGGATCACTCTCAATGGGAGGAGATGGCTCAAAAGGCTCACTAGGGATCACCGCTAGGTCCCTATAGGCAACTAGATCCGACACATTGAAAGTTGAGCTTATACCATATTCCTAGGGCAGATCCATAACATACGCATTGGATCCAACGCGTTTCAACACTCTAAATGGACCGGCTCCACGAGCTTGCAATTTCTTTACGGTTCCAGAGGGAAACCATTCAGGTCTTACCCTGATCATGACATATTCACCCTCTTGGAACTCTCGGTGGTGTCGATGGGCATCGGCTAACTCCTTATACCATGCATTGTTGGCCTCAATGTGACGACGGATGTCATCATGCAAACTCCTAACATGCCTAGCAAAAGACTCGGCAGACTCAGATGCTTGTGCATGAATGGGCATGGGAACAAGATCCGCTGGCTTCCTAGGCCTATGACCTGTGACAATCTTGAATGAACTCATGTCGGTAGACCTGTTAACCTAATCGTTATATGCAAATTCTGTCAGTGGTAGTATGAGATCCCAATCCCCTACACGATCCCTGACAAGACACCTCAAAAGGTCACCCAGATTCCTATTGACCACCTCGGTCTGACCATCTGTCTGAGGATGATATGTAGTGGAAAACTTGAGGTGAGTACCCAACATATGCCACAGTGTCTTCAAAAAATAACAGGTGAATCTAACATCGCGGTCAGATACTATGGAACGAGACAGCCCGAACTTGCACACCACATGAGTAAGGAATAGGCGGGCTACATTCGAAGCATCCGAAGTCTTCGAGCAGGGAATGAAAAGGGCCATCTTCAAGAATCGGTCAACCACCACATAGATCGAATCATGCTTCCTAGAGGTACCTGGCAATCCCAAAACAATGTCCATGCTAACATAATGCCACGGAGCATCAGGCACGGGGAGAGGCGTATAAAGGCCTGAGATTTGCTTCTTCATTTTGGCCGTAGCACATGTACGGCACTGGGCCACAATATGAGCAACATCTCTTTTCAGACTCGGCCAAAAAAATCTGTGCTCAACAGTCTCAATAGTCTTATTCCGACCAAAGTGGCCGGCTAGACCTCCCGCATGTAGCTCCCAGACTAAGAAGTCACGAACCGAAGTTCGGAGAATACAAAGTCTACCTCCTTGAAAGAGGTAACCCTCCTGAAGCTCATAATCATCATGGTCTCTCCTGATCGAATTTCGGACAGTCAACATAGGCCTCTCTCATCTTTTCTAACCCTATGACCTCGACACTCATGGTAGTCAGCACACAGGCACGCCGACTCAAGGCATCGGCCACCTTGTTCTCCACTACAGCCTTATGTTTAAGCACAAATGTGTACTGCTGGAAATACTCAACCCATCGGCTGTGACGCACATTAAGCTTCTTTTGGGAATGGAGGTACCTCAAAGCCTAGTGATCGGAGTATAAGACAAACTCCTGATGTAATAGATAGTGCCTCCAATGCCTAAGAGCCTGAACAACTGCGTAGAATTCTTTATCATAAGTGGAGTATCGCAGCTTCGCGTCATTCAGCTTCCTACTGAAATATGCGATCGGGTGGGCCTCCTGACTCAATACTCCTCCTATCCCAACACCCGATGCATCACAAGAGACCTCAAACACCTTCGAGAAATCTGGCAATCGAGGGATCAGTGTCTGGGTCATGCGCTCCTTGATGTCCTTGAAGGCAGTAGCTGCGGCCTTCATCTATACCAATGTGCCCTTCCGAATACAGTCCGTGATCGGGGCAGTGACGGAGCTAAATCCACAGATGAAATGATGATAGAACATCGCAAGGCCATGGAAGTTGTGGACATCATGGACCGTATGGGGTTTCGGCCACTCAACAATGGCCCGGACCTTCTCCGGATCGACGGAGACCCCAGTACTAGACACAATAAAACCCAAGAAGGTAAGCTGAGGTGTCATAAAGGCACACTTTTGTGGGTTTGCAAACAACTGCTCTCGCCTCAAAAGAAGACAGACCTGCCATAGATGATCCAACTGGTCCCCTTTTGTGCGTTCATATATAAGGATATCATCAAAATACACAACCACAAAGACTCCAATGAACGGTCGAAGGACCTGAGCCATAAGTTGCATGAAGGTGCTAGGGGCATTGGTTAGCCCAAATGGCATAACCAACCACTCATATAGACCATCCTTGGTCTTAAATGCGGTCTTCCACTCATCACCTGGCCTAATCCTCACCTGGTGGTAGCCACTCTTAAGATCGATCTTCGAGAAGATAGTGGCACCGACCATCGTGTCTAGCATATCATCAAGGCGGGGAATAGGGAACCTGTACCTCACGATGATTTTGTTGATGGCACGACTATCAATACACATTCTCCACGTGCCATCCTTTTTTGGGGTGAGTAATGCGGGAACAGCACACGGACTCATGATGTCCCGAACAGACCCTCTCTGCATCAACTCATCGACCTACCATTTTAGCTCGGCATGTTCCATGGGACTCATGCGATAATGAAGAATATTGGGCAATGAGGAGCCCGAATCAGGTCGATAGCATGCTGAATATCCCGTATGTGTGGGAGTCCCTCAGGAAGCTCCTCGGGAAAAATATCAGCAAACTCCTGCAGAATAGGAATGACATCGGGTGGGAGTTCACCCTCGGACTTCGGCTTCACCTCTCTGACCGTAATAGCAAACATAGGGCAGCCCCTACTAGCCTCCCGCTCCATTTCTCGAGAACTAATCATCATCAACCTCCTAGTCGAGGGCTCGCATGTGCCAGAGGTAATGGTCATAGCCCGGGCTGGGGATGGGGTACTGGGCCTGGGGATGGAAGGCTCCGGAGTACTAGGACCAGTAGGACCCCTAACTGAAGGCTTCTTGGGCTGCGATGGTTGGAGAACAATCCGTTGGCCAGCATGGTTGAAGGTACATGTGTCCGACCGACCATGATGTGTGGCATCCCGATCAAATAACCAAGGCCTACCAAGAATAACGATGCCCACCTCCATGCGGAGGACATCACACCAGATCTCGTCACAGTAGGCATGGAATTGCAGTGGGACCAGACACCTGTGGACGTCGAAAAATGTCGATGATGATCATACGGCATGCACGTCTCGACACTCGAGAGCAAGCCGAAGATGAAAATGCCAAATAAACCTCATGCCTCGCCCAATCAGGATGAGGACTCTCTTGGTGGTCCGCTAGCCGATGAGGGAGCCCCCCCGGGCAGAAGATATGGCCACAACTCTACAGCCGGCCGTGCCGAGAGCTGAATCAAAGAAGAGTCGGGGACTCCGACACAGCCCGACGTGCACCGAAAGTCACACAGAGTCTGGGATCGGGCCCCAAAGGCTGCGAATGGAACATTGTAGAGATCATACATAGCAACCGGAACCTTCCGGGAATGTCGACATTCACGTAGAATGGCCGCGACTTCGAGAAGAATCCGTTTAGTGCTTAAAACGGCACGAGGGGGCGTTAAAACGGTGCGCCTTAAAACGGCGTGCCCGCCCTTTAAAATGGCGCGCCCTTTTTTTCCTTCTTTGGCTACACGGCGAGCCCCGAAGGCCCCTTTGATGCTTAAAACGGTGCCCCTTTGAATGTGGCGCCGTTTTAACCCCTCTTCCTTTGTTTGGCTACACGGCGCGCCCATTTCTTTGTTTAGCTACACGGCGCGCTCTAGGCCTCCCCCTTTGATGCTTAAAACGGCGCCCCTTTGAATATGGCGCCGTTTTAACCCCTAAACCTATTCTCTGAAGCGCTTCTGGCATGCAGTGAAGCCATCCCGTCATCAATACGGTCCCCTGTTTCCTGCGAACAACACGTCGACGAACTACTTAAAATGGCAAAAGGTCTGCTTCGATCCGTTGGCCATCCAAGCATGTTCTTCAAATGGAAATTCTCGAGCCCTGCACTGTCGAACGCTTGCTCCGTCAGCCAGCCGCCCATTCCCCTGCAAATGATGAAAGCAACGTGGCTAGCGGTGTACATGCCAGCGAAGGAGGAGGCCATTCCTCTGCCCCTCTCCCGGTCACACTGTAGCCGCGGCGGAGGTGACGTCCACGATAGCGGCATTCGACACGGTGACCCCAGCGACGTCAGCAACGGCAACTGCGAACAGAACAAAAGCCACAGAAACAGGAAGCTTGCTTCCCTGCTCTACCTATAAATACAAGCCCCAGGCAAGAAGCAAAAGAGGAGGGACCCTCTACTGGCGGTGAGGCCCTGCTCCAAAGTGTGAAGAGAGATAAGAGGGTGAAAGAAAGAAGGAGAGGTGAGGGGAAGAGAGCTCGGTTCCCCCTTTTGTCTTTGCATTTCCTTCTGCCCCTTTGATTTCCTTTTGGTGATCTTCATACGTAGACCTTTCTCTTCGTATTCCCTTTCAATGTAATCGGAGTTCGGTCTGTTGTGGAATGAAAGGAAAACTCCCCTTTGGGAGATTTTGATGCCCCAATCCCCCTCAATACTCAGCCCGTAGTGGCTCTGTTTTTCTCCCTTCTGCCGTGTTCTTGTGTCGACTTCGGCTCTCACGTGGTCTTCAGCCACGCAATCACGAAAACCCTCGGGTCGTCGGAGTTCCTTTGTAGGCTGGCCCTCAGGACCTCCGGCCCCGAACGGGGGGAGTCGATACGATCGCAACAACCCATGGGTCACCGGTTTCCCTTGTAGGCTAGCCCTCGGGATCTCCGGCCCCAAATGGGGTAACTTTACTGGTGTCATTGCTTATGCACACACCGGGATGTTTCGGGGCCGTCAGAGTTCTCTCCGCATGGCGCGCCCCATCTTTTCCCCCAGACCCTTCTGATCTAGGGGAGGTGCTACCCGATTTTCGTCAGGGCCAAGAACAAGTGAACAAATAGAACACTCAAGAACGAACTAAGTTTTTAATCCAATACACAGTAAGCTCTGTGAATCAAACCCCCCGAATAAAACACTTAAACCTCCTGCTCACTCACCTTAACAAACCATCAACGATGCTTAAACCTTCATCCTACTGATCTAGGGTGTCAATTGAACAATTAATCTAACTATTGATCCTTCTGTAGGCCATAGAATCAAGAACAGAAAGCAAAACAAGTCCACAGAACGAATAAGAAAACTCAAGAGACGATGTCCCGCCGTGGCCTAATCCGGCGCGGTCACCCCTCACCGCGCCGATTTAACACCACCCTCATAACCTCCCATCTCCCTTGAACGTTAAACGGCGCCCCTTGGCCTCCCTTAAACCGGCGCGCCCTTCAGCCCCTTGTAGTATCCTTAAAACGGCGCCCCTTAACCGGCACGCCCCCCTTTAATATCACCTAATCCGGAGTGCTTGAAAGAAAAGAGAATGCTTAATCAACAAAAAAAGGAATTGAAGTTAATGAATAAAACTTTAAGTTTTCCCTCCACTATAATCAAAATTTTGTTCCGGGGGCGCTGCCCCCGGAAACCCCCGCAAGGGCCGCTGCCCCCTTGACCCCCGCGACCTGACCGCGCAGGTCGATCCGCGTGCGAGGGCGCACGTTGCCGAGTTTGGGCTTCACACTTAACAACCCGCTCCCCCGGACTGTGCGTTAAGAGAAAAGAAATGATGCCCCGTGGTATCAGACGTGGACCTCGAGATCCCCGACATGGTCATGATCCGTGCACCTCTTGGGCCGATAGTTCATCAGCTTGACCCACTTCTACCGGGATCCGATCCCGCACCCACGTGAAGCGTGCCGTACCTACGGCAGATATCCAAATGTCTTTGTTGTTATCTCCGATGCTTCAATTATGAACTCCCGACCGAATACTGGATTGTCCGTTAGTGACTGATATATATATATACCGGGATCTAATCCCGCACTTTCATTAAATTCGCCGCACTCGCAGCAAGTATTTGTATGGTTTTGAACACCGTTTTACATACCGATGCGGAGGGTTTAAATCATGTCAACCCAACTCGCATGCTTTAATGAAAAATGATCTTTAGGCCATTTGGCCCCTCTTCTTGGCGATTAATCAGAGGTCTTCCCCTCTCGGAGGGGATGTAATTAACGTCGCGGCCTTTATGGAGCGGCGGGTCTCCAGTCCCGACCCGATATCCACAATCATCTGATCAGTCAGATGGAGCGCACCCTGGGCTTCGGACCACTCCAGTCTTGAAGCCCGAACACATTGTCACCTAGGTGACTGGCACGCCCTCGCACTAGATAAATCGATAAAAAAACCACCGATATCCCACGATATTTTCACCACGCGAAATCCAGTGCGTTCCACAAGTTGGCACACCCGGTGGGACAGATGATCTCGAATCGATATAACCACCGATACCATGATACTTTCATCCAACGAAATCCAGTGCGTCCCACAACACCGCAGCATGATCGGAATGGAGGTGGAATCCACCCATGATAGTCGATAGGGGCAAGGATGGTCCACGGGTGTAAGACCAAGACTGGAGACAGTGCCCGTGGAGATTGCATTGATGCAACTCCCACTATCGATGATCACCTTACAAACTTGCTTGCCCAGCCTACAGAATGTATGGAAGATATTGGTCCGACGCCAGTCATCACTGGCCTGTGGCTGGGTGAGAATACACCTGACGACCCCTAAGTGTGTATCGTTCGGATGCTGGGCATCCTGGCTATCACCTTCGGCCTCATAATACTCGTCAGCTTGCTCCGGATCTGCTTCATAGCTGACTAACACGAGATCCGTAGGGGTGGCGTCCCCGGCCTGTGTGTCTCCTATGACAAGAGATGGGCGAGTGGGACACTGGTTGGCGAAATGGCGAAATCCATTGCAGTGATAACACTGCTGCCGTGATCCACTAGGCCCCCCAATCAAAGGTCCTTTCCCTTTATCCTCCCGACGGATAGGAGGTGAAGGCAACAAGGGACGAGCAGGAGGTGCGGGTGCCGGTGGACAGGTGCTGGGTGCCGTAAGTTGTTGGGGATGAGGAAGGTCCCTCGAAAGTGGAGGGCGAGGCCTAGGAGCGAACGGCTTGGGGCGAGTGGGCTCCAGAGGTCGGGCTATGGGGGCCCTCGGGTACGTGCCAGAAGAGCCACGGGGCTCGACACTACGAAGGGGGGAGGAGCCCAACCGATGGGTAGACTCGAACTCGGCCTCGAATTGCTCCAATTCGAGAGAAACCTGATATGCATGTTCCAAAGTGGTCACATTATGGTGAAAAATTTTATATTGATAGTTTGGCAGCATACCTCTCCGAAAGCGTGATATGGTCATGGTGCTCTCTTCCGTAACTCTACACTGCAAATAATACTCATCAAACTCGGCGGTGTACTCGGTCACGGATCGGTTCCCTTGGGAGAGACTTTGCCATTTGTCTATGAGATGTTGGCGATATGAGGCGGGAAGGTACTTCTCCCTCAATTTCATTTTCATGTCATCCCAAGTGCCGATCGGGGGTTGACGTCGCTGATTTAGGAGGCTCTCCACATTGGTCCAATAAGTTTGGGCCTGCCCATGCAGCTTCATCTTCGCATATCGAACTCTCCGGTGGTCTATCATCTCAAACCACTCGAAGTACAGGTCCATGTCGGCCTCCCAATCTAAATAGACCTTCGGGTGCAAGGACCCGCTAAAAAGGGGAGGGTCCGCATGCACGCTCCGAAGAACATGATCGTCATCATCATCATCACGATTCCATCGTTGGTTACGACGACCATATCCTCCTTGCTCATTATCAGATGCATAGTCAGCCACCTCATACACCTGTTGCCTCCCAACATCTACCGCCTGAGCTCTTGGCGCAGCAGGCTGCTGAGCTGGCTCCTGTTGACCATTGGTCGGCGTGGGTTGCGCCGCCGCTGGGGCATCTCGAGGACGGCAATCCTCCCTACAAGACCCTGGATGGACTGGTCCGAAGCTTCGGCCCGATCCTCGAGGGCTTTCATCGTCCCTTCTAGACACGTTCCTATGCCATCTAGACGCGTACTAAGGCCATCCATACGCGTATCGAGATGATCCATGAGGGCTCGTAACATCTCGGCCGTCGAAGGCTCATCGGAGCTACGGGCTCGGGAATCGGCCATAGGTGGTGGGGGCGAGTATTGGGTGCCTCGACGGCTGGGCATGCAAAGACATACGAACTAGGAGACACGGACTAATGCAAACACCGACTAATGCACCTGGACCTAAATCAATATCCGGTACGTGGCCGAGTTAATCGATCCGAAGATCACTCGCGCAAGTATGCGGCCTTCCCGATAGGCGTAGCCTAACGTTCCGACAACACCTTTTAAAATACCGAATTATCAAAATGAAATGCAATTTAAAAAAAAAATTTGTTTTGAAAATAATGATGATCCTAGACTCAACTTAGACCGTGCAAGACTCATGCAACGACTACTCTAGACTCAACTTGCTCTGATACTAAACTGATGCGGGACGGACACGGGAACCGATTCTAAGTGATGCGGACCTCGGACTCTAAATGCGGACATGACCAGAAACATACAACAATGGAGATGCTTTGGCCCGATACTAAGAGTTCCAATGGGCTATACGTCGCTAACAGAAACGCAAGCACACTCGTCGTCCCAAGCGAGGGGAAACGCGGATCCGCGCGGTTGAGAAACCGGCAGAGTCAAGGGTGGTCGACTCACTTCCGTGCTAGTATCGAGCCACGGGACGGGTCACTCTCTTGCTCACAGCGGTGACATGGACTCACGGGCTAGGTTCCTATCCCACTCAGCAGCGGCACACAGTCATATACTAGCTAAGCAAGTAAATGCCAAGAAGTCGAGATCGTTACCTCCACGCTCCCGGCGTGGGGAAGACAACCCCGGCCAATCCTGTACTCCCGGTTAAACAAATACACTGCGGTACAAACATTTGACCCACTCCACACAGGGAAGTAATAGGTCACATGTGGGGCCCGGGAGTAGCGGGAATTGGGTTGACGGGCAGCATCTTAATGTCATCCGTCGGCGCAGAAAGTTTTAGTGCTGTTTGGATGGTGCGATCCACGGGTTCATGGGGCCCACGTGCTGCTCAGCCCTCCGGACCTGACGGGGTGGGTCCCACTGTGGTGGAGACACCTGGTGGCATGCCTCCCTGGACGGCGGTAGGGCTGGAACGCCGGTCGGAGGCCGGGCGGCTCCGATCACCACTTGTCGGAAGTGCTGTCCACGGATCTGTAACCTCTATTTTCTAGCACGTGACCCTGCAAGATTGGCTACTGTGATCAGCACCGATGTCAAATCGGCACGAAACCAGTGTCGTTGGAACGCTGACTTGAAATCCTTCGACCCTATGGGACTCAAAAAGGTTCACCAGAGCCGTGCTTTTGATGGGTGATTTTAGAACCGGACTTATCTCAGTTTCAGATCTGGCCGGGCAGAACTGAAGTTTCCTGAGAGTTGACATTGACTATACGGTAGACCTCTGATTCAGACCTCGACCTCTTCATGAGAGTTGTAGAGGGGAGAGAGAGGAAAACGGAAATAATTCTTATGACCGATTTGGTGGAGGTTTGGATGGAAAACATATTTTATACTGGTGGGTGGTCGGATATGGACAAAAACAGACAGAACTAAGTGGGATCTGAAAGTGATGTTTAGAAAAAAGGTGAAGGCTTTTAGAAATTCCACGAAACTTCATGGATAGAGGGGGTGTTGGACATAACCTCCAGTAAAATCGGGGGCTCAAGAAAAAATCGAGAAGAGGTCCGAAGAGGGGAAACTCAGAGCTACTGTGAATCTGTACTGAAAGCTGGCAGATCTGGGTGGAAAGGAAGAACGAAAATGGAAAATTGCAAATGGAAGCTTGAAGCCCAACCATATTTTCTGGGATGTGGTGAAGACCCCTGGAACTCACCCTGAAAGTTTGGGATCCGGATGAACTCGTGGCTGAGATCTGAAAATCTGAGAATGGCCTATTGTCACCTGATTGGCAGAATACCGACGGAGGCAGTGGCGGTGCAACGGCGACTCGATGGCGGCGGCGGCGGCAATGACGAACTCCACACTAGATAGATGAGGCTTCCCACCTTAGAACATAGCCTTCCCAGCTGCAAGAAGAAGAGAGGAGAGAGAGAGAGGCGGCCCTTGCTAGGCTTCCAACAAAATTCAAGATTTCTTATGCATTAATTCCACTCAAAATAGAAATACAAGGTATTTATGTGAAATGACAAAAGGCACTAATTAAACCTAGATCTAGGGTTGGGGAGGGTAAAAGAGAGAGTCCACAATTTTTTTCTCCCATGTGATTTGGAATCAAATAAAATAAGAATTCAAACCTATTATACTATAATAGATAGGGGGCGCCCCCTTGACTTCTTGCCCCTTTCTTAGACTTTTTTTCTCATTTGTCCCCCCCTTGGTCCACTCTTCTATAAGCCCACTATTGGAAGGTTGACTGACCCCACATGGGCCCTAGAGATGAGGTGGATCAATGGGGAAAAGGTAAGGGGGCCCGCGGGACCCGGGTGGTCCCAAATTATAAATAAACCATCATTACAATCTGTATTACAATTCGAATAAAAACCAATAAACACACATGACACATACATAAAGTCCCGGTAAATACTATAAAAATATTGAGACTCAAGGGGGAGTCTCCAGGCTATCTTCGAGCCAGATAGAAGCCGTTGTAACCCGAGTGGTGCTCCGCGTACGGTACCGACGGCTCGCCGGTTCGTGCTTCTCGATCGCTCTGGTGTCCGCACCATGCACTCTCCTACCTCACACTAGGAAGGGTTTTCCAAAAAAAAAAACATTTACTACTAGTGACTCTAGCACTCTTCACTCTGTCTCATTCCCATTCGGGTGGTGGTCGCTATCCATGTTACCTGAAAAATGTTATAATGTAACTGAATGAGTGAATCACTCAGTAGGAATTACATCTCAAGTTCGAACAATCTTTAAGTAATTTACATATTACGTGCAGTGTAGGTGTAGCAACCCAGATAAAATATTAATAATAATAAAGATTTTAAAAATAAATCAAATAATTAGATAAATAAAACAATATAAAATAACGCCTCGGATCAAGGCGCTGTTTAAATTATAAACGCCTCTAGTTAAGGCGTGACTCAAGAAGTGATGCCCTCACCACACGGCGTCAAATTCCAACGTCAAAAACGGTAAGGCCAAGAAACGCCCCTATCTTGGGCGTGTTTTAAAACAAAGAACGCCTTCATATCAGATGCTTCTTAAGAAACGACCTGAACCAGGTCGTCAATTCAGGAATCGATGCCCTGACCTAGGTCGTTAATTCCATTCGTGAACCGTTCGAACCCAGAGCTTATCCAGGGAAGGATTATGTTAATCTAGTAAGTGTTTACTAGGGCAAGGACTCTATTAGGGATATATTACTCCCAATAAAACTCTAGCCCTAATAGGATTCCCAAAAATCCCTATAAATAACCTACTGATCGAACCTTAAACGCTATTTGGCGTTTGGAAAACTACAAGGTACATAGTAGCAGTTCATATAGTTTCTCTTTGCTTCGGTTATATGAAGAACTAATAGTTCTTCATCCTCTTTTCCTCTTACAGGTTAAGGACGCAGCAGTATAAGTGAAGAACAAGGTAACGTTCTTCTACTATCTCCTCTGTTCCGATAGGTGAAGAAATTAATATATGTTTCTTCTTCTCGTCTTATAGGAACTGCAGCAATTGGTGAACCGAAGAATAAGGGTTCTTCAGCAAAAACCTTCTTTTCCTCCTACTGTGGATATTCGTTGCTGTTAAAGCAACAAAACTTCTATTCTCATAGCCTTCACGATTCAAATTTCAAGTCTTCGATCAAGGTAGGATTTTCTCAAGTCACTATAGCCCAAACTAAATTGATACAGTACAATAATCATCATGCATATACATGGTTTGGTTTACTATAGTTTCTGAACGATTTTCTGTTAATTTCTTGAAAGAAACGTCCTTAGCAAGGGCGTGATTATGAAATACATGCCCCAGACTAGGGCGCTATTTTACAAGTCACGACCCTGCCAAGGTCGTCAATTTTAGATTTGACGCCCTGTACACAGGCGTTAATTTCATTTAATGATTAATCACCCATGTTAAGAATTGATTATCTATGAAATCATGATTCTACAATAATGCATGATCATATATCTTCAAACCTGTTAATTTTATTGTCATGACCATACATTCGTTCTCCATGAATTCTATTATCCTGAAATTATTACTGCCCATGAAAAATCATGGTATTTCTTGAATTCTCGACCTAGACTAGGTCGTCTTTCACTGGACTAACGCCCGATGCTAGCGCGTGAATTAAAAAGTAACGCCCCTTCATAGGGCGCGTTTCTGTTAAAAGCCCGAACAATATATTCTGTAAAGATAAGAATTTAATGATTAACGCCCCTGCCAAGGGAGCGTTTTTGATAATTTCTGAAAATAAATATGTTCTGAAAAATATTGTAAATAAAAAGACGCCTGCTAATGTAGTCGTCTCATTGCAAAGAAACGCCCCTGTCCAGGGCGCGTTTTAGATAAATTTCTGAATTATTGAAAATTCTGCCAAAATGGAAACATATGTAAACGCCCTTCTGTTAGGCGTTAATTACTTGATAAACGACTCTTATTAAGTCGTTACTTTACTGTAAAACTGATTTTTCCACTGTTTCTGTTAACCGATGGTTTCATATGTTATATAATATATATATCGGCACTATTCTCCATTCCGTGAGTATAGTCCCACGTTTCACGATTATTTTATCGATCACACTCAATTCTCATTGACATACAAGCTCTCCATTGGACATTCCGTTCCTTTGGACTAGCGAGTTAGTCATAGAGACCTCCGTAAGACTCCTCGTAGCCTTGGATTCCCTCAAGGCCGACTGAGCTGGTTGTACCCTAAAAACCCATTACACCATTGATGCTATGTCACTCTAAAGAAACATGGGATACCGGCCCTTAAGATTATACAAAGAGTATATCATAAGAAATTCTTAATGGGATGATGATATCATGCCATATCATGTCATTCTTGTAAACCTCAATTCTATGATAAGAATGAGGGTATCTTACCTTTGATATACTGTTCATGTAGACCTCAATTCTATATAAAGAATGTCCATAATGATTTGTCATGGTACCCAAGTTAAGGGAACCATATTCTACCTAGTTTTATCGATATCGTGATTATACCGTTATTATCGCCATTCTATGTCCTTTGTCATATTTTTGGACTCTATTCTATCACAGTTGTCGTACGTGTCTACAAGCTTGATTATTGAAATTCTATGTTGGCTATAAACAAGAGTGGATGTCAAAACACATGATAAATGCCTGCGCATATAGGGCCCGATCTGGTCCTGGGAGGAGCACCCGAAAGTACTTGTGCCCATGGGAGTTAAAATGATAAGGTATCTGGCATTATACCGAGTACTTTACTTTCTAGATTGGACATTCCACATAAATCTTGTACTTGAATCGTACTTGACTTGACATGAAATGCGTGGCCCGAGAAAGGGTAATTTACTTGCTTGATACATGATAGCCAAAATTCTTGATATGACTTGTTAAATGTACTTGCTTGAATATCTCAAATGTCTTGTTATCTTATTGAAAGTTCATGATTTGTCCATCTTATTCCTTGACATTACATTCTCTCTATCTTGTCGTTTTATGCGAGCATGCATAGCTTCATTGCATTCATGAAAGATGTAATTACTTAAACCTCTTGCTAGTACTTGAGATATAATTTTCTACTGAGCGTTCGCTCATCCCGTTTGTCCCTTTTTACTTTTTAGGTAGGTCCGACGATGATGGAAGTCAATCGGATGGGAATGGTCAAGAGTGAAAGAGCTAGAGCTTGTCCAAGTGTCATCTAGTCTTTTTCCTATTTACTTGAGTCAACTATGTACTTTTATTTTTATTAAACAGAGTATTGGATTTGTAATAGCCTATTAATAAATAAGGGTTGGGTTATCTTGCTATTTTGCGCATCTCTGTCTTTGTGTCGAATACACGACCACTTTGATTGACATGATTGATATAAACTCGTCACGCGTCTCCGGGTATCTTCCGCGCTCGGGGCGTGACAGTTTCTGTGGTATCAGAGCCTAAGGTATTCAATTCCTAGGAAAAACTCAAGTCCAAGGATAAGTCGAACGTTTAACCAAGTGAGATTGGGTAGAACCAAGGGTTAAGAGTCAATGAGTCTTTTAATAAGATCACAGTGATATAATACTAACGTAGCTATTGTAATTGTAGGATAATGGCTGCCGAACGTGCTCAATGGCGCAACATGCAGCGTACCCTTCAAGGAATGACTCAAGTGCTACAATAGGTAGCACAAGGTGATGCTCCACGAGCTGGAAGCTTACACCAAGCCTTTAAGAGCATGAATCCCCCGAAGTTTATGGGATCGACCGATCCGGATTATGCCGAGCATTGGGTTCGGGAGACTGAACGTATATTCTGTGTTATGCAATGCACGGATCAGGACAAAGTCTTATTAGCTACTTTCCAGTTAGAGAAAGATGCTAGATGCTGGTGGGAGTCTATTGAAGCAACCATCGATCCTACTCAAGTAACATGGGAAGAATTTGTGGAATACTTCAATGCTAAATATTTCTCGGACCGAGTCCAAGAAAAGAAGGCTGCAGAATTCGCTGCATTAAAACAACGATCTTTATCATTAGCAGATTATGAAGCTCAGTTCTCCAGGTTGTCTAGATATGCTAACCATCTTATTAGCATGGAGAAGATGAAAGCCCGTAGATTTCTTAATGGGCTTAGGCCCCACTATATTACTCAACTGGCGCCTATGGATATCCAAGTTTATTCTGAAATAGTGCGCCGAGCTCAATTACTTGAAGATGCCACGGAACTCTCTGATAGGATCCGTGGGAAAGACAAGAAGGAACAAGTCACGGGTTCGGGTTCTTTTAAACCCAACTTTAAGAAGAGGCCCAATAATGGAGGTTCATCCTCTCAAGATTCCAAGTTCAAGAAATCCAAGCCCTTCTCTATCACCACTACACCTTCAAACATAATATGCAAGCATTGTGACAAGGCTGGTCACAAGACAGAAGAATGCTGGAGGAAGTTAGGAGCATGTCTCCGTTGTGGAAGCCGTGAGCATCGGATTCCCGAGTGTCCATTAATGAATGACCAAGCCGGTGATGGTAAACGCCCGGTGACAAAGAACGCTCGACTTCATGCAATAAAGGAGACCGAGCAAGAAGAAGGTGGACTGGTAGAAGGTACACTAACAGTTTGTTCCAAAAGTGCTTATGTCTTATTTGATACGGGTGCATCACATTCCATTATTTCTAAGAAGTTTGTCGACCCGTTACCGTTAGAACCAGAATGGATAAAAATAGTTCTAACTACTCCTCTTGGGGGTGAAAATGATATTACTCATCACTACCAAAACTGTGAGGTAATAGTTCAAGGTAGGAATTTACCTATAGATCTCATATGCCTCGATCTAAAGGAGTATGATGTTATACTAGGAGCGGACTGGTTATCCAAATACCAGGCAACGGTTGATTGCCGCAATAGCCAAATTGCTTTCAAAGATATTCCAGAATTAGTCTTTACTCGCCCCAAGAGTCGGAGCAATTCCCCTCTTATTTCGGCTCTCCAAGCTAGCAAGCTCTTCAGGAAAGGATGTGTATCCTTCCTTGCATTTGACACAGTTAAGGAAACAAAGGACACTAAGATAGAAGACATTCCAGTAGTACAAGAATTTTCGGACGTATTTCCGGAAGATTTGCTGGGATTACCCCCTCAAAGGGATGTGGCCTTCACCATTGACTTAGTCCATGGTGTTGGTCCTATTTCAAAGGCACCCTATAGAATGTCCCCTGCTGAACTCAAAGAGTTGAAGGAGCAACTGATGGAATTAATTCGAAAAGGGTTTATTAGACCAAGTACTTCCCCGTGGGGAGCACCAGTCTTATTTGTGAAGAAAAAGGATGGATCCATGAGATTGTGCATCGACTATCGACAGTTGAATCATCTCACTATCAAGAACAAGTATCCACTGCCGAGAATCGATGAGTTATTTGTTCAAATTTCAGGATCCAAATATTTTTCGAAGATTGATCTTAGATCGGGATACCATCAGTTAAGGATCAAGGATGAAGATATTCATAAGACCGCATTCAAAAGCAGGTATGGCCATTATGAATTCGTTGTTATGCCTTTTGGACTAACAAATACCCCTGCTGCCTTTATGCAGTTAATGAATAACATATTCAGGCCTTACTTGGATCAATTCATAGTAGTCTTCATTGATGATATATTGATATATTCCAAGACTAAGGAAGAACATGAAGAGCATTTGAGGATTGCATTGTAAATCTTGAGGACAAATCAATTATATGCAAAACTCAGCAAGTGCGAGTTCTGGCTTGAAGAAGTGGCTTTTCTCGGACATGTGATATCCAAGGATGGTCTATCTGTTGATCCATCAAAGGTTGAAGCTGTTAGAAACTGGGAAAAACCAACCAATGCTAGCGAGATCAGAAGTTTCTTAGGCCTTGCAGGCTATTATCGGCGATTCATCAAAGACTTCTCCAAGATCGCCGTGCCCCTTACAAGGTTAACTCGCAAGGAGATCCGATATGAATGGAGTGAGGAATGTGAAAGAAGCTTCCAAACGCTCAAGGATCATCTTACTACAGCTCTGGTGTTAGCTCTACCAATAGAAGGAGAGAAATTCGAGGTCTACACAGATGCTTCTGGCATTGGCCTCGGATGTGTCCTAATGCAACAAGGAAAGGTCATAGCATACTCTTCACGTCAGCTGAAGAAGCATGAGGAAAACTACCCCGTCCATGACTTAGAACTGGCCGCAGTGGTATTTACCCTAAAGATATGGAGACACTACTTATATGGAGTGCAGTTTACTGTATACTCCGATCACAAAAGTCTCAAATATCTATTTTCACAAAAGGAGCTAAACATGAGACAAAGACGCTGGCTAGAATATCTCAAGGACTTCGACTTCAATATACAATACCATCCCGGAAAGGGTAATTATGTGGCTGATGCCCTTAGTCGAAAGCCGAGAGCGATGATAGCCAATTGTATGATATAAGATTGGAAGTTACTAGAACAGTTCTCCGAGCTCAATATAAGCATGGACACGAAAGCTAGGTATGTCACATTATCTCATGTAAGCATACAGTCAGATTTATTATCTGAGATACAAGCACTTCAGGATGATGATCCTATATTAGTAGAAATCCAGGGCAGATTAGAAGGACAATCTGATTTCCAATTAGCTTCTGATGGAAGATTAATGTTTAAAGATAGAACTTGTATACCAGATTGCCCAGAATTAAAGAAGAAGATCTTAGATGAAGCTCATAGATCAAGGTACACTATTCATCCAGGATCTACCAAAATGTACCAAGATGTGAAGAGAAACTTTTGGTGGCCTAATATGAAAAGAGAAATAGCAGACTATGTATATCGCTGTCTCACATGCCAACAGGTCAAGGCAGAACACCAAAAGCATGCTGAAAAACTACATCCTCTAGATATTCCTAAGTGGAAGTGGGAGGATATTGGTATGGACTTCATCATGGGTTTGTCTAAATCTAAAGGAGGACATGATGGAATCTGGGTTATCATTGACCGATTAACTAAATCGGCACATTTCTTGCCAATAAAAAGCCGATGGTCAATTGATGTACTAGCTGCACTATACATTAAGGAAATAGTCAGGTTACATGGAATTCCTGTCTCAATCGTGTCTGATAGAGATCCCCGTTTCACTTCTCATTTTTTGGAAAGGATTACAACATGCGTTGGGAACAAGGCTTAACTTTAGTACAGCTTTTCACCTGCAAACGGATGGTCAGACCGAAAGAACAAACCAAGTTGTTGAGGATATGCTAAGAGCTTGCATCATTGACTTTGGTGGAAGCTGGCATGAACATTTGCCACTAGTAGAATTTGCATATAATAATAGCTACCAAGCTAGTATCCAAATGGCACCTTTCGAAGCTTTATATGGAAGGCGTTGCCGATCACCCTTATGCTGGAACGAAGTTGGAGAGAAACAACTGTTAGGTCCAGACATGGTAAGGGATACAACTGAGAAGATACAAGTAATCAGAGAAAGATTGCAAGTTGCTCAGACAAGGCAAAAGGCTTATGCTGAAACAAGAAGGAGAGATCTTGAATTCCAAGTTGGAGATCATGTATTTCTTAAAATATCGCCTGGACGTGGCATACAAAGATTTGGTGTTAAGGGCAAGCTTACGCCAAGATTCATCGGACCTTTTGAGATACTCGAAAGAGTTGGCGAGGTTGCTTATCGCATCGCGTTGCCTCCTCAATTGTCCGAGATACATAATGTATTTCATATATCTATGTTGAAGAAGTATGTGCACGATCCATCGCATATTATTGAACATGGAGATCTGGTGATCCAGAAAGATCTCACATATGAACAGAAGCCTATGAAGATCTTAGATCGTGAAATATGAGCTCTAAGGAATAAGGTTATTCCCATGCTCAAGGTGCAATGGAATAAGAATACTGAACACGAAGCCACATGGGAGACCGAGGAATCTATGAAGAAACGATTTCCCGAGTTATTCTAAGAGGTATATGATCTACACTCTCCACGTATATACATAATATGCAATTGAATTTGGGGACCAAATTCTTTTTAAGTGGGGGAGGGTGTAGCAACCCTGATAAAATATTAATAATAATAAAGATTTTAAAATTAAATCAAATAATTAGATAAATAAAACAATATAAAATAACGCCTCGGATCAAGGCGCTATTTAAATTATAAACGCCTCTAGTTAAGGCGTGACTCAAGAAGTGACGCCCTCACCACACAGCGTCAAATTCCAACGTCAAAAACGGTAAGGCCAAGAAACGCCCCTATCTTGGGCGTGTTTTAAAACAAAGAACGCCTTCATATCAGGCGCTTCTTAAGAAACGACCTGAACCAGGTCGTCAATTCAGGAATCGACGCCCTGACCTAGGTCGTTAATTCCATTCGTGAACCGTTCGAACCCAGAGCTTATCCAGGGAAGGATTATGTTAATCTAGTAAGTGTTTACTAGGGCAAGGACTCTATTAGGGATATATTACTCCCAATAAAACTCTAGCCCTAATAGGATTCCCAAAAATCCCTATAAATAACCTACTGATCGAACCTTAAACGCTATTTGGCGTTTGGAAAACTACAAGGTACGTAGTAGCAGTTCATATAGTTTCTCTTTGCTTCGGTTACATGAAGAACTAATAGTTCTTCATCCTCTTTTCCTCTTACAGGTTAAGGACGCAGCAGTATAAGTGAAGAACAAGGTAACGTTCTTCTACTATCTCCTCTGTTCCGATAAGTGAAGAAATTAATATATGTTTCTTCTTCTCCTCTTATAGGAACTGCAACAATTGGTGAACCGAAGAACAAGGGTTCTTCAGCAAAAACCTTCTCTTCCTCCTACTGTGGATATTCGTTGCTGTTAAAGCAACAGAACTTCTATTCTTATAGCCTTCACGATTCAAATTTCAAGTCTTCGATCAAGGTAGGATTTTCTCAAGTCACTGTAGCCCAAACTAAATTGATACAGTACAATAATCATCATGCATATACATGGTTTAGTTTACTATAGTTTCTGAACGATTTTCTGTTAATTTCTTGAAAGAAACGTCCTTAGCAAGGGCGTGATTATGAAATACACGCCCCAGACTAGGGCGCTATTTTACAAGTCACGACCCTGCCAAGGTCGTCAATTTTAGATTTGACGCCCTGTACACAGGCGTTAATTTCAT
The DNA here is from genome assembly GCA_022559845.1 of Amorphophallus konjac. NCBI lineage: Eukaryota > Viridiplantae > Streptophyta > Magnoliopsida > Alismatales > Araceae > Amorphophallus > Amorphophallus konjac. The sequence goes on from CM040127.1 coordinate 203,002,585, forward strand.
TTAATGATTAATCACCCATGTTAAGAATTGATTATCTATGAAATCATGATTCTACAATAATGCATGATCATATGTCTTCAAACCTGTTAATTTTATTGTCATGACCATACATTCGTTCTCCATGAATTCTATTATCCTGAAATTATTACTGCCCATGAAAAATCATGGCATTTCTTGAATTCACGACCTAGACTAGGTCGTCTTTCACTGGACTAACGCCCGATGCTAGCGCGTGAATTAAAAAGTAACACCCCTTCATAGGGCGCGTTTCTGTTAAAAGCCCGAACAATATATTCTGTAAAGATAAGAATTTAATGATTAACGCCCCTGCCAAGGGCGCGTTTTTGATAATTTCTGAAAATAAATATGTTCTGAAAAATATTGTAAATAAAAAGACGCCTGCTAATGTAGTCGTCTCATTGCAAAGAAACGCCCCTGTCCAGGGCACGTTTTAGATAAATTTCTGAATTATTGAAAATTCTGCCAAAATAGAAACATATGTAAACGCCCTTCTGTTAGGCGTTAATTACTTGATAAACGACTCTTATTAAGTCGTTACTTTACTGTAAAACTAATTTTTCCACTGTTTCTGTTAACCGATGGTTTCATATGTTATATAATATATATATCGGCACTATTCTCCATTCCGTGAGTATAGTCCCACGTTTCACGATTGTTTTATCGATCACACTCAATTCTCATTGACATACAAGCTCTCCATTGGACATTCCGTTCCTTTGGACTAGCGAGTTAGTCATAGAGACCTCCGTAAGACTCCTCGTAGCCTTGGATTCCCTCAAGGCCGACTGAGCTGGTTGTACCCTAAAAACCCATTACACCATTGATGCCATGTCACTCTAAAGAAACATGGGATATCGGCCCTTAAGATTATACAAAGAGTATATCATAAGAAATTCTTAATGGGATGATGATATCATGCCATATCATGTCATTCTTGTAAACCTCAATTCTATGATAAGAATGAGGGTATCTTACCTTTGATATACTGTTCATGTGGACCTCAATTCTATATAAAGAATGTCCATAATGATTTGTCATGGTACCCAAGTTAAGGGAACCATATTCTACCTAGTTTTATCGATATCGTGATTATACCGTTATTATCGCCATTCTATGTCATTTGTCATATTTTTGGACTCTATTCTATCAAAGTTGTCGTACGTGTCTACAAGCTTGATTATTGAAATTCTATGTTGGCTATAAACAAGAGTGGATGTCAAAACACATGATAAATGTCTGCGCATATAGGGCCCGATCTGGTCCTGGGAGGAGCACCCGAAAGTACTTGTGCCCATGGGAGTTAAAATGATAAGGTATCTGGCATTATACCGAGTACTTTACTTTCTAGATTGGACATTCCACATAAATCTTGTACTTGAATCGTACTTGACTTGACATGAAATGCGTGGCCCGAGAAAGGGTAATTTACTTGCTTGATACATGATAGCCAAAATTCTTGATATGACCTGTTAAATGTACTTGCTTGAATATCTCAAATGTCTTGTTATCTTATTGGAAGTTCATGATTTGTCCATCTTATTCCTTGACATTACATTCTCTCTATCTTCTCGTTTTATGCGAGCATGCATAGCTTCATTGCATTCATGAAAGATGTAATTACTTAAACCCCTTGCTAGTACTTGAGATATAATTTCCTACTGAGCGTTCGCTCATCCCGTTTGTCCCTTTTTACTTTTCAGGTAGGTCCGACGACGATGGAAGTCAATCGGATGGGAATGGTCAAGAGTGAAAGAGCTAGAGCTTGTCCAAGTGTCATCTAGTCTTTTTCCTATTTACTTAAGTCAACTATTTACTTTTCTTTTTATTAAACAGAGTATTGGATTTGTAATAGCCTATTAATAAATAAGGATTGGGTTATCTTGCTATTTTGCGCATCTCTGTCTTTGTGTCGAATACACGACCACTCTGATTGACATGATTGATATAAACTCGTCACGCGTCTCCGGGTATCTTCCGCGCTCGGGACGTGACAGCAGGTAAGCTATGCATGCTAGAAAAGTGAGAAAATCAAGAACTGTATAGAAAGACAAGCAATATATCAAGAACTGTATAGAGGAATTTTGCATGATTTCCAATATCAATAAGGCACTAGCAAGTGATTGCATAATATTTTTCAAGAAAGTAAGAATTCATGTTCAAGCAGGTAATATCAAGCACATGTAATATCAAGTACGTGTAATGGAATTGGCTACTTGATTCAAGCAGGTACTTTTACCCTTCTGTGGGCCTCAAGTCAAGTCAGGCAAGTCGTGTCACAAGAGAGTGAGTGGGATGTCTAAAGTCTAGCAAGCAAGTACTCCGGAAAATGCTTAAATACCGTGGTCAATAAACTCTCATGGGCACAAGTACCTTCGAGTTCTCCTCCCAGGACCAGACCGGGTCCTATACGCACAGCATTGGTCATGTTTGTTCGACATCCACTCTCATTTGTAGCCAATATAGAATTTCAAGGGTTTAACCATTGTAGGATATTTATAAGGTAGATTTTCATGGAATGGAGTTCAAGGACATATTATCATGTAGGGATTGACCACGAGTAAACCACAGCAAACGTACGATATGTCGAGAATCTGGGTGAGATCGACGCCTCAAAGGTTGCCACAAGTAGCTGAATTGGCGCCCTTCGGGCTCCCATTATATTATGAATTGGCACCTGTGTCTAGGGGCGCCCATTTTGTGTTAAGACAGGTTAAAAAAATCTAGAATCAAGCTCAGGAAAAATGGCGCCCCACTACAGTGTCTTCATTTAATTGAAGACTCTACAGCGAGTCTTCATTTGTGTAAATGGCACCAGGGACATGGGCGCCCATTCCCTGGACTTCTGTTAGCCCTATGGAAATAGCGCCCCTCTGCAGTGTCTTCATTTAAATGAAGACTCTGTAGAGAGTCTTCAATTTGTGTTATAGGAAATTGGCGCCCCTCAGAGAGTCTTCATTTATTTGAAGACCCCCCGGAGGGTCACTATTTAAACAATTGGCGCCGCATCCTTGGGCGCCAATTCTTGTGGCTACATTTGCACTAGGTAGGTACATTTTCAGACTCATAACACTATTCATAATGTCATAGGTTCACGAAAGCAGGAAACAAGATCATGGGTAGACAGAGAAAATTATCAGGAGTTAAGAACTGTTGTCCCTAAGGTCCTCGTATGGACAAGAAGGGCGGTTGAATTGTCCCCACCAAGCGCGATGGTAGTTTTTACAATTAATGTACCGGAATAAAACTAACTACCAACTCAAGAATTGAAACCACAAGATTATCAATGGATTACTCTCAACCTCTCCGTTCTCACATGATTAGAACATGAAGAACAAACACACAAATCACAATCACACAGATGCGAGAGAGATTTTTAGGTGGTTTGGGACCACGACGGGCTCCCTACGTCCACTCCTCACCAAAACGGTGAGGATCCACTCACTTCAAATGAAGCGCACTGAGCTTCCGCTCCAAGAGACACGGAGACGACGTCTCCTACACAATCCACGAAGGATCTAACCACAAACACAAGTTGCAACACCACAGCACCACAAATGACTACCGTTCACCGACGGTTCAACACACACATAAGGTCGGAGTTCAAGAAAAATAAAGGATGTGTTCAATACATGCTTGTAAACCAAAGGAAAATGACTCAAATGAAGGAAAACAAGATGAAGAAGTGAATCCTCAAGAGTAGAAAGGGTTTGTAGAATGTCTTCTATAAGCCTCAAGTCGGAGAGTGGTCGGACGACGGCGATTCAATCATCCTCTTGTTCCTCTCGTCGATCCGCTCCTTTTTCTCTTCTTCCATGATCTCCAAAGATGATTCGTTGGAGATGAAATCAAGCTTGCAAGAGCCTCTCCTTCCTTTCCCCCTTTCTTCACCTACAAGACAAGAGAAAATAAGCACATTAGGGTTCACCATCACCAAATTCGGATCTCACATTAGCATATATAGAGGACTAACCCAAAGACCCAAATACCCCTCCCAAAGTGTGTTAGAAACATCCATTTAAGTTTAGGAACCATTGGGGGGTATTTTGGTAATGATTGAAAGGGTTTTCATTGGGTTTAGAACGCTACCGGAAATCCTGTTCTGAAAGGGTCGACCCTCGGGCAGACAGAGGTCGGTGGGGAGCTAAAAATTAAATCAGCACTCAGTGGGTCGACCCCAGGGGTCGACACCTACAGGCAGGTTACAAAAATTGTGTTCTGCCCAGTGCGGAAACACTAAGGGTCGACCCTTGCAGTAAAGGTCTAGAAAATTGATTTTTAAGCCCTGTTTAAGCATCAAAAAAATATCCAAAAATCATGATATGATTACCATGCATTCAACAAAGTATTAAGACCATTTAAACCACATTTCAACAAGTTTTATGTGAATCAAATGAGCACATGTGAAAATATCAAAAACCTCATTTTAAGGATGCATGAAACACATTCAAAGCAATAACATCTCATGGGAGATGTTCATGAAAACAACCAAGATTTTTAGTCAAAGCTTAAATCACTTGAGCATGTAAGATATCAACAAATGTAGGCATCAAACACCTCATTTTCACCATGTGAGCAAATATTGCATAGATGATCATTCATGGAGCTCAAGGCATGGTATCTTCATAAAAACTAAATGCATGAAAATCGTTCACACATGAAACCATATGAAGTCAAGTTAAAACTCAAGTTTCTCAAAACTAAGCACACTCACTTTAGGAATATGATGCTTCAAGAGAGTGATATGCTTTTACATATGAATGAGCAATTTCATTGAGCGTTAGATGCCTTTCCAAAAACATGATTGTTCCATTAAACGCATGCACTCATACAATCAAATAGGAAACATTATTCCATCATAATGCCACCAAATGCCATTAAGAACACATGCTCTTCCAAACACACAATGTTTTGAATTCATTAAACCACACACAAAGTTTTGCTCCCACAAACTCACAATATTTGTTATCATCAAAACTAGGGTCAAAAACAATGTGAGAACACATACCCAACAAGAACCATTCTCATGTAGAATTGTTGGGTTTTAGCATCATAGATATTATTTTTCTAACGTGGTGTTCTTAATTTTTGGAAAAGGAATTGGCGCCCCTCTACAGTGTCTTCATTTAAATGAAGACTTTGTAGAGAGTCTTCAATTGATGTAAATGGCTATGGTAATTGGCAACCCTATGCAGTGTGATGGGAATCAAGCCAGCCGTCAAGCCGAAGCAAATCGAGCAAGCTGCCAGGCCAAACATGAAGGCGCTATAGGTCCCAAGCGCAATCTTGAAGAAGGCGCTATAGGTCCCTAGGGCGACCTGAAGAAGGCACTAGGTTCCCCTAGCGCGACCTCAGGCAGACACGTGGGTGCAGCCAGTCCAACTTCCCGGCGCCGAATTCCTCAAAGTCTTCGATGTTAGCTGTCTTCCATGGTTGTAAATCGACGTGTTAGCGTCGTTTTGTCTTCCCTTTCCCTATATATGTACCCTATTCGTTTGATTAAGCATAGAATGAATGAATGAAATCGAAGTATGAGTGTTCTTGAGTGTAGCCCATGGCTATCCCTCCAAATCTTTGGAAACCCCCCCTTCCTCCGACCCTCTCTGGGCGCGAGGCCCAATTCTGTCCCCCTGATCCTCTCCTTTTCCCCTTCAATGGAGGATGATCGAAGCCCCGGGTGCATCGGCTCTGAGACGGGGTCGAGTGTGAGGCTCCATTCGGAGCTTTGATCTTCTTCGAACCACGATTCCACCTCCCCATCTCCGCCAAAGGTGTTGTTACGATCTGGATGGAGCTCGGCTGCACCGTACCTGCGATGGGTTCGGGTGTGAGGCCCCAGCCAGGCCTTTTCAAGGCCCTAACATCATCTACGTCCACCCTCCTTCCCTTGCCGTTCACCCCCACACCTACCTTCACAAAATTTATCCTAGATAGGATTTGCTTGGTTTGATTTCATTTTAAGCATACCCCGTGCGTTCTCTATCCTCCTGTGTGTTGTCCCCTTGTGTTTTGATCCCCTAGAGTCATCCACGGGAGCCCAAACATCGAGGTTCTTCTTTCTGCTGCTGTCTGTGAACGCGCGTAAATGATATAGCGCGTTCTTCAGAACGCGTGTAATGGGTATAGCGCGACTATGATCAGAAGGAAGAAGGAGACCCCCCCACTTCTGTCTCGCATCAAATTGGTATCAGAGCTTAGGGAACCAGGCTCTTCTCACAGACTGGGATCTTGAGCTACGAAGTTCGAGGATGAACCTTTCCAAGTGGAGGAGTTTTGATGGGAATCAAGCCAGCCGTCAAGCCGAAGCAAATCGAGCAAGCTGCCAGGCCAAACATGAGGCGCTATAGGTCCCAAGCGCAATCTTGAAGAAGGCGCTATAGGTCCCTAGCGCGACTTGAAGAAGGCGCTAGGTTCCCCTAGCGCGACCTCAGGCAGACACGTGGGTGCAGCCAGTCCAACTTCCCAGCGCCGAATTCCTCAAAGTCTTCGATGTTAGCTATCTTCCATGGTTGTAAATCGACGTGTTAGCATCGTTTTGTCTTCCCTTTCCCTATATATGTACCCCATTCATTTGATTAAGCATAAAATGAATGAATGAAATCGAAGTATGAGTGTTCTTGAGTGTAGCCCATGGCTATCCCTCCAAATCTTTGGAAACCCCCCCTTCCTCCGACCCTCTCTGGGCGCGAGGCCCAATTCTGTCCCTCTGATCCTCTCCTTTTCCCCTTCAATGGAGCATGATCGAAGCCCCGGGTGCATCGGCTCTGAGACGGGGTCGAGTGTGAGGCTCCATTCGGAGCTTTGATCTTCTTCCAACCACAATTCCACCTCCCCATCTCCTCCAAAGGTGTTGTTACGATCTGGATGGAGCTCGGCTGCACCGTACCTGCGATGGGTTCGGGTGTGAGGCCCCAGCCAAGCCTCTTCAAGGCCCTAACATCATCTACGTCCACCCTCCTTCCCTTGCCGTTCACCCCCACACCCACCTTCACAAAAGTTATCCTAGATAGGATTTGCTTGGTTTGATTTCGTTTTAAGCGTCCCCCGTGTGTTCTCTATCCTCCTGTGTGTTGTCCCCTTGTGTTTTGATCCCCTAGAGTCATCCACGGGAGCCCCAACGTCGAGGTTCTTCATTCTGCTGCTGTCTGTGAACGCGCGTAAACGACATAGCGCGTTCTTCAGAATGCGCGTAATGGGTATAGCGCGACTATGATCAGAAGGAAGACGGAGACCCCCCCACTTCTGTCCCACATCACAGTGTCTTCATTTAAATGAAGGCTCTACAGAGAGTCTTCAATTGATGTAAATGGCTATGGTAATTGGCACACCTCTACAGTGTCTTCATTTATATGATGACTCTGCAGAGAGTCTTCAATTGATGTAAATGGCTATGGTAATTGGCGCCCTTCTGTAGTGTCTTCATTTAAATGAAGACTCTGCAGAGAGTCTTCAATTGATGTAAATGGCACCTTGGTAAGGGGCGCCCATTCAGTTGGGTCCATACTTCGCACAAGACAGGTACGTTTTAAGATAGGAGTTAATGTTCATGTTTTCAAAGTTTCTCTGAATCAGGAACTAAGGACATGGACAGGTAGAGTAAAATTTTAGGATGTCAGAATCCTACTCATGCATTAATTTTATGGTTTAGTTTCATAGATATTAATTTTCTAAGCGTGAGTGATTATTAATATGAAACTAACTACTGCGAGAGACAGGTATATCAAGGCTATACAATATGCAAGATGGAATAACTACTATGAAAACCAGTATGTCAAGAACTACATAATATAGAAAATGGAACTAAACTACTGTTAATCATACTTGTTAACCCTATTAAAGCTACTGGTTAGGCCAGATCTTGAGAAAACCTACCTGTTGGTGTGGTTAACGAGGTATGATAGTAGAATAGAATAAGAATCATAGCCCTCCACGTTCTCTGCAGCCAAGCTCCCAGCAACAGGACGTGGTACATAGGACAAAGATACCTTCTCGTCTCCTGCACGTGAAGAGAAGAAATAAGATCTCTCTTCTACAAGTGGAGGTGAGAAAAGCCATAGATAACCTTCTCTTCAGTGGAAGGATTACAATAGTAGGACGTGGAACGTAAGAAGAAGACGTCCCTTCACGTCTTCCGAAGGTAAGAAGGGAGATATTCCCTTCTGCAAGCAGCAGGGTGACGGCAATAGCTTCTGCCTACTCAATAGAGGGTATACTTATAAGGAAATTTGGTTTCCGTCGCAAAAGCGTTGGTTTATTGCCTTGCGGTTCTGGTTGGGGAACAAGATCCTAGATGATTGATGTCCACGGTCAGAGGATGGTGCTTTGACAGCTAAATAAGGTTGTTCGTGTCTGAAAGGACAAGTGGAAGGATAGGTTTTTGGTCTGCTGGGAAATGGCACCCTTGTACAGGGGCGCCCATTAGCTGGGTGGCCCTGTTCAGGAAAATGGCACCCTTGCATGAGGGCACCCATTCCTCATGGCTTTAGACAAAAAACTACACCATAATTGGTTGGTGGGGTCCTTGAAACACATTTATATATATCTATATACATACAGTTGGTTGGTGGTCCTCTGAAGGGAAATAGCGCCCTTGTATAGGGGCTCTAATTTGGTGAATGGCACCCTGGTAAGGGGCGCCCATTCATTTTGGGTTGGAAAACGGAAGATCCCTATACGTGTGGTCTATCCGATGGCTTTTAAGTGATGTTGGGTCTCTTAATGTATGTATATTTATATAGTGGTCCTTACAATGTATGTTTATTTTTATAAGGCCTTCATGTAGGATTTATTTATTTAGGAAGAAGTTCAATTTCTTTATCAATTTATCAGGAGTGCTATACCCTCCCCCACTTAAAGGAATTTGGTCCCCAAAATTCAACTGCATATACGGAGATATGGAGGGTGCAAAGTACTTATAGACTATAATAGCTCCAGAAATCTCCTTCGCATTGACTCTTCAGTTTCCCACGTGGCTTCTTGTTCTAAGCATCGATTTCATTGGATTTTGACCATAGGGATCGTCTTATTCCTTAGAACTCGGACTTCTCGGTCGAGGATCGTCATCGGCTTTTGCTCATGGGTCAGGTCCTTTTGTATCACTAAATCAATGTGATCAATGACATGGAAAGGATCGTGCACATACTTCTTCAGCATAGAAATATGGAACACATTGTGTACTTCTGATAGTTATGGAGGCAAGGCAATGTTGTAAGCCACCTCGCCCACTCTTTCCAATACCTCGAATGGACCAATAAACCTCGGTGTAACCTTGCCCTTAACACCGAATCTTTTAATACCTCGACCGGGAGATACCTTGAGAAAAATATGGTCACCAACTTGAAATTCCAGATCTCTTCTCCTGTTGTCAGCATAAGATTTTTGCCTGGACTGTGCTATCTTTAGCCTTTCTCGAATGTGATGTATCTTCTCGGTTGAATCTCTTACCATATCTGGGCCTAGAATTTGTTTTTCACCAACTTCATCCCAGCATATTGGAGATCGACAACTCCTGCCATAAAGTGCTTCAAAATGTGTCATTTATATATTGGCTTGGTAGCTATTATTATATGCAAATTCGGCCAGGGGTAAGTGGTCATGCCAACTTCTGCCAAATTTTATAATACACGCCCTTAACATATCTTCAATAACTTGATTTGTCCTTTCGGTCTGTGATGATGTATGTTTCCATGCAAACGAAATAAATGTTGTGATGTTTGAATATTCTCTGTTCATTTTGGTGGATTTGTCTTCAATCCCGATTCCCAGTTCGCTATAAGCTTGCTACCATGTTTGCTTCTCTTCTTCTTTGTTTCATTGCTTGCAGGAGAGTGCTATATTAGGAAGGAGGAGTTGGCCCAACCGATCCGATCATAATGGATTGGGTTTGGGTTCTATCTCCCTCCGATCTGCTGGTTTTGAGGCTGTTCCTGGTGCTTCCCTCTGTCCCTATGGCAGACCCACGCCCTCCTGGGCAACATTAATCTCATAGTCCCTTCACCAATCCCCTTAGACAGGTTCATATTGCCTGCCTTGATCCCCAGCTCCCCTGTGTATCCAACGTACATGATCTTCACTTCTTCGATATGTATATGTTCTCTTATTGCTAATCAGCCTATGCTGTGTTTGTGGAAACGGCCATGTTCCCCCTCACCCACACTCATGGGTTGTAAAGGTCCTGGTTTAGTCCCAGATTTGATAAAGCTCAGCTTTCCTATGTTTTCCCCTCTCACTTAATCCTAATGCACTAGAGAGCTACTGCTCATCACCTTGGCTGTTGAGCCAACCATACACGGGCACCACACTGCTTGCATGAATGCCTGGCAGAATGCTGCCCAAAAAGGCTCCCAAGCTTGCACACCTACAGCGCGTTCTCTCCCTACTCCTTGCACAGTAGTGTGTGTATGTCTCCACTAGGGCACAAACTTGCTAGTATCCTACACATGGCATGTGACCTCGTTAACTTGAGCAATAGCAGACCGCCATTGATTCCGTTGAAGGTTTTCATGCCGCTAAGACCTACTATGGGGAAGGGGTAAATTACGGGTTTACACTGATCAGAGTTTTCTATCTGGCCACTCTCATACCCCCAGGGATCTGCTTCTTCATAGCATGTTCTCTGTGTTGAGTCAGGTGCAATAGATTCAGAGGGGGGGTGAATGAATCTCCCCTTTCAAAATTAGCCTAAATACAAACTTAAAACTCAGTTATGCAGAATTAAAATAGTTGCATCTATATTATGAGAATACTAAGGATCATCTCGGCAAGACAACTCATTAGAATTAGCCCTCACACGATCCTATGCAAACATCTAATACGCAGCAACTAAGTGAACATATAAGAAGATCAAACCACAATGGACACTAGGACTTTTAGGTGGTTCGGTCAACAGACCTACGTCCACCCCTCACTCCAAACCGGAGTGAGGCTTCCACTAGTAACACTAGCACAGCAGACTCAGTCTGCAACAAATACTGCCACATAGCTTGACCAGGGGAACAACCTCCCCTCTTCCTCCCAACCGGAGGGAACCACTAGTGACACCAGTCACTAGCAAACCAGAGACGCAAGTCTCTTCTCCTCCAGACCAGGAGGAGACCTACAAGTAGCAACACTACCTGCTCTCGGAGACCCAAGTCTCCCTTCCTCTGAAGCTCAGAGGGAAGCACAAGTGACACTAAGTCACCTGCAAGCCAGAGGTCTTGGACCTCTCTTCCTCCCAACCGGAGGGACCCCTGGACTTGAAACCTACAAGCCCAGAACCGGAGACAAATCTCCCTTCCTCCAAACTAGGAGGGAACTCACAAGTAGCACCCAGCTACTTGCAATCGGAGATAGCAATGTCCCTTCTCCTGAACCAACAGGAGGGACCCCGACCTCTCTACAGAGTATCGGAAAGACTAGATATCAAATGAAAAGGAAAACAGAAAATAGAGTCACAGCGACTGAAAGGCTGTAAATGAAATACAAGGAGTGTGGCTCTCGAAGGAGCTGACTGGATTGGATCTGATCCAAATTCTAGTAGGCAGATCTTCAACTGAAGCTTCTTTCTTCTTCTACACGAGCCCTCTCTCTTTCTCTTTTTCTTCTTCTGCTGGTTCTCTCAATCTCTCTTCTGCTCTCTGGCTCACTCTTCTTCTTTCTTCTTCAACTGCTCTCACTCTCTTTCTTTATCTTTTTCTTCTTCTTCTCTGTTCTCTGTATCGTGGAGGCACTCACTGCTCTTCTGTTTTTCTTGATGGCTCACTGCTCTTTGATCCATCTTCAGCCGATAGAGGAAGCTCCATATTTATACCAGCAGTAGGCAGCTAGGGCGTGAGCTCTCGACGATTCCCGCCCAGAAGGTTCGGTCCACGTGTTAGCATCTCAGCCTCTAGGATCACGTGCCAGTCTTAATAACCTCGTCCATTAATCCTGTCAGATAATCAGTCGAAGATAATATTAGAAGGGTGTACAGAGTTACTGCTTAAAGAGCGTTGCAAGAACAAGCCATAGCAATGTATAGACTTAAGCATTTCTGTGCATGACAGAACCAATGTACAGACTTGCTTTCTGAATGATGCATAAAAGTAGTGTATGGACTTAATAGCACATGCTGCAATATGCATATGGTGAAGTGTGTACATTGACGTTGAATGCTCAGCCAAGCCAAACCGAGTGTGTAGACTCAGCCAAGCCAAATGAATGTGTAGGCTCTGCGTAACAATGTACAGACTTGCTCATATGATGCATGAACACAATAGCAGAATGTGCAGACTTGAAGGACTTTCAGCTCGTGCAAAGAATGGCGATGTATAGACTTATACAAGCACACAATGGAACAATGTATAGACTTGGCCCAACAAACAATGCATGGACTTGCGTGAATGCAACAGTAATGTATAGACTTGCTCCAAGCTCAAGGCACAGTACGATGTACAGACTTGACGTTGAAAGCTTGAAGGCTCAGGACGATGTACAGACTTGGTCTCTAGACCATGGCCTGTACAGACTTTGAAAGAACGATGGCCAAGACGATGAGTGAGACGATCAGATGTACAGACTTTGCTTCGTGCAATAGAGCAATGTATAGACTTTAAGCATGAAACGTAGGTAAGGAATACCCCAATGTATAGACTTAGCCAGTGCCAAGTCGATGTACAGACTTTGTGAGCTGAACGTAGGTAAAGGTGAAGAATGTGTAGACTTGGAAGGTTCAACGGTGGATGTACAGAATTGGAAAAACCATGCCAATGTTCAGACTTCACCCCGTGCAAGCTACAGTGATTGAGTGTATAGACTTAATGGTCTCCCTGGCTGTACAGACTTGAGCATAGGATGAACAGTCGAATGTATAGGCTTGCTTCCACCGGCCAGTGTATAGACTTTGTAAGCGTGAGACGCTGAATGAGACGTCGAGCTGTGTATACACTTAGCCTTTGAGGAACGATGTATAGACTCTGAATCGTGAAAGCAGACTGTATAGACTTAGAGTGTTCGAAGGACCATTGTAAAGAGTTGGAATGTTTGAGCCAATGTATGGACTTCTGCAGGGCTGCCAGTGTATGGACTTGTACAGTGCTGCGAGTGTACAGACTTTGAGGCCGAAGACAGTGTGTAGACTTGAGAAGCTCGAGGCCACTGTATAGACATGGGGTTCAGCTGAGAATGTATGGACTTTGACGGAGTGAGACAATGTTCAGACTTTGAAGTTACACTGTGGATGTATAGACTTGAGTGAAGTGAACGGATGTTCAGACTTTGAAGGTTCACTGATGGATGTATAGACTTCGAAGGATGAATGAACAGTCAATATATAGACTTGAAGAAGCTGAGTGAACAATGTATAGGCTTTGAACTCTGTACAGACTTGAAGACCCTGAGCCAATGTGTAGACTTTGCCTTAGAAACGAATGTATAGACTTGAAACAGAAGTCAGGCAAGCGTTGTAAAGACTTGGATGAGGCATTGCATGAGACGGTGGATGTACAGACTTGGGCTGTACAGACTTTGAAGGCTTGAAGGCGATGTATATACTTCATGAGACGCTGCATGCCAATGTATAGACTTCATGAAAAGCACACGATGCAATGTGTGGACTTGGTGACTCATGCAGACAGACGAGTGTACAGTCTATGCCATGCTCACAGTTAAGCAATGTACCAAGTTCTGAATGAGCAGTTCTGAATGAAGTAAACACATATGACATCAATTTGTCATCATCAAAACACACGTAAACTATGTCATCATCAAAACATAAGTAAACACATATGACATCAAACATATGAGAGTCATAGTGTTTGTCATCATCAAAACACAATATCCAACAATCTCCCCCTTTTTGTTGATGGCAATACTATGAGTCTTATGAATGAACTAAATGGAATATTCAGACTAGACTCATCAAAGTATTCTCCCCCTTTGACTTCATCAAAAAAATAATACTTTGATAATCTAGTGATGTCATATGAGACACTTAAAATAGTTCAGCAGATGAGGGCAACACAATATCAGAATCATTTAAATCAATTCTCCCCGTTAGTCAAACAACTTATGCAGTCATGCATATGCAACAAATACTCCCCCTTTGACATGGCAGAAGATATAGAGCTATTGCAGACAAACAAATTGATCAGACAGCTTATGCAGTTATGCATATAGTGTCTCAAACAGACCAGAGAATTCTGCCCTTATGATCCATGATGCAAGAGAAATCTACAAGGATGAACTCTGGTTATCCAAAAAAAAATTTTGAGAGTTGTGCGTCACATAAAAGAGAACCAATGTCAATCAAAACACATTGATAGAGAGCAATATGATCAGAAATGTTTTGAAGGTTGAAACCAATTGAGATGAAGGGAGAATATCAACAAAAACACAGGGACACTCAAGAATGCCGACTAGATTTCCCCTTTTAAGAAAGACACTCAGCAAGACAGGAAAGCTCCCCCTGATCAGATGATGGAGTGAAGCCAATTGATATAGTGAAGTGATGAGCATCTATCAGCAAAACACAGACTGTAATCATAGTGAATAAATGAGGAAGATAGATTTTCATTAGCACACCAAATTCATAAATTTTTGTAAACGAATTTCAGATTCTTCAATTATAATAGATTATGAATGAGTTTAAACTGACCATCATGATTTAAGAGAGATGTATTCAAAGTTTATCAAGAAAATTCAATACTCATATCTGAAACACCTTTTAATAAAGGTGAACCAACAACTCATTTTATATTCATGATTAACCTCCTTCCATCTTACTCATTTAAATTCAGTGACTCCAATGGAAAATACACAAGATCATATTGAGATTAAACAGAAATAAATGAGACTGAGCTTGTCTTTAGATTTTCAGAATTTTCTGATACCAATTGAGCAGCACTTATTTTTCTTGAGCAATTTTGGTTCAGTCAACACCTTTTTACACAAGGCACAACACGTCTTAGGAGAAATGACCCAGTTACTCAATGTGACAACCGCATTGCCTCTCAAAGAGAATCGAGTTAGTAATGGAGTATCTTTTTACATGAGGAGACACCTTGATCAGAGGCCAGAATCTCCACTTACTCAACACAACCATGCCATTGCTCTGCCAGATTTTCAACCATATTGAAAAGAGGTAACTATGGCACTTCATGACATGGGCTTACTCTATTTCATTGATAGAAAACCCAGTTTCTCTGTGACCACTATCATTGCTCTAGCTTTAAATTTTAACTGTTTTCAGATTCTTCAAACAAAGCTCAGTACACTTAAAATGATTAAGAACAATACTTTCTACATGTATCTTAACCAAAGAAAGCCATGTCTTTTAAATTTTCAGATTTCAGAAAGTTTTGCATGAAATTCATGAGGCAATTGGTTAAGATTTATTAAGCATGATGATTCAGATATTTTCAAGTCCTTTACATCAAAACATAGAAAATACATTAGGCTTAAATCAATTTGATTTATCAAAACATTCTTAAGCCAGTATAATAGAAGATTCTTCTTTTCAGAGTGTCTGATTTATGCCTAGGGTGCACTGATTAAATCTTTCCTCATTCGGCTGAATCAATGACATTGTCAAGAGAAATTAGCAGAGAGCAATTCTGATACCAATAGTTGAGAGAATAGAGCAATTCAGAAGCCAACATTGAAGACTAAAAATCAGTCAGATTAGCTTTGACCAGTCTTGACAAGAAGGAGTTCAAGAGGTGAAGAGATGAAACAAGAATGCTCCCCCTATCTAGATGCAAGGAATCAAAATTTTTTTTGATTTTTCAATGTAAGGAAATACAATGCAACTAACTACATGTATGCATTCAGCAAATGAGATTATCAGAATTATGCAAACATCAATCAGACTCCCCCTTACAAAGTGCATGATATGCAATTAAAGCATTGAAACTTGATTTCAAGGTTTATGCTCATTCAGACTGCCCTATAAAGAGATATGACCCATGGTACTAGGCGAAGAACTTGGTCTACAAGACCATCTCACACATAGTAAGAACCTCCAGATAGATTTCCCTGCCTTTTAGTAGCTTATTATTTAATATACTATTGTGGTCAATCATGATAGTGCATCAGATTTTTCAATGGCAGCATATGCAAGTTCAGACAATCATTCAAACACAAATTATGTGAAAGAATTCTTAATCAGGTAGTTTCCATCAAGAGAGTTGAGTGCAAAACATACACTTCAAATAAGGAGAGTTCAGAGAATTCAAATTTGATAATGCTGAACTTAAAGAATGTGCAAAAATAGATTTAACATGCTATGCAGTAAATCTAAGAACAAGAAGTGTAGAGAATTTACCTGAAAGGGGCTTTATCAACTTGGATGCCTTGGTTTGTTTTACCCCTCTTTATTCTTTAGTCCAAGGCACACCTGTAAAGTTTTTGATCATCTTGATCCTGCAGGGACCCAAGCAGCTTTGGGTCCTGCGTTAGCACTAACAGGTATTCTAAACATTTTCATAGCAACATTATCATCAAATTTCATTAGTGAACAGTCATCCATAGAATGTCCAAATTTTCCACAGTATCTATATCAAATGGCTGGTGTTTGATTCTTATGATGCATATTAACAGCAGGGTGATGTTTATAAACATGTTCATAAGATTTTCTGTTATATGCATGAGCAGTTTGATGCTTGTTCTTAACCATCCAACATTCAGCAGATTTATGGCCTGGCTTCCCACAGTTATAGCATGAAAATCTTGCAAATGATTTTGCAGGGAATTTGACAACATGGGATTAATAGTGTTCTTCTAAACATGCCAACAGTTCTTGACCGTATGGCCATTTTTCCCACAGTGAGAGCAAGCAAAATAATTTATTCTATGAAAACCTGACCAGCATTCAGTGGCCTTGTGACCAGTCTTGTTGCAGTTAAAACAAGTGATGCGCTGGTTCATTGAAGCAAATTTGTTCTTATTAAAACCATGTTGGCTTGCAGAGAATTTAGCATGATATGGATGAGATGTTTTCTTACCACTTGCAAACCAACATTGTGTAATTGTGTGTCCTAATTTGCCACAGTGAAAACATTCAATTTTCTTTTTATGAGATGAAGGATTTTTATCATGAAATTTTCTAGCATTCATATCATCCTTCTCCATGAATTTACACTCATGCATCAGATGTCCAAATTTGTGACAGTAGTGACATATCATCTTCTTCCTAGATGCATGTGTGTTTTTCAGTCTTTTTCTAATTTTTGTTCTATTTTTCTATTTTCTTAGCCTTGTTCTGAGGTGGAGATGAAGTAGAAGGCTTTTCATGTTCAGAACATTTAACAAAAACAGTTTTCTGTTTGTTTCCATCAACCTTCTTTATACCAACATGAGTGTCTTTGTCCTTTTTCTGTGAGTTTTCACCCTTTTTCTGTTTTGGAGTTTGTTCCACAGTTTTGGGTTTCACAGTGGACTCTTATGCAGTGAATTGAAAAATAGAAGGACCAGCAGTTGTGTTTTGATCAGAAGCTTTTACAAACACAGTTGAAGTTTTATTGCTATTGATCCTTTTGTTTGTTGAACTGTAACCCAGCCCCTCTCTCTGAGAGTTATCACTCTTTCCCAGAAGCTTATTCAGATTGTCCTTTCCCATGACAAATTTTGATAGAGAATTTTTTAAATCTTTAATCTCAGAATTCAAATCAGCAATTTTAGCTTCATATTTGGACAAATCTGTTTCACAGGAAATTACTTGTTGATGCAAGGCATCATTCAGACTTTTGAGTTTTTCTACTTCCCGTTTTAATTCTATTTCCTTGTCAGCTTCAGATAGGGACTTGTAAAGATCATCAACTTCTTGTTGAAGGGATGTGATAGTAAGCTCATATCCAGCTATTTTCTGTTCACTGCAACTAACATTTCCATTTAACATTAAGTTGATGATTTTTAGACTGTCAATTTCTTGTTCTGCATCCACCAACCTATCAGAATTATTCATGCTCACACCCTTGCATTTTTCAATTGTCAATAGCCTATCTGACAGTTGCGTGTTTAGATGATTCAGCTTGTTATTTTCCTCTTTCAATTTCCTATTTTTCTCTATGAGATCATCATCAAACATCCAATCATCTAAGGAAGACTGACATTCATAAAAGTTTTCATATTGTTTCTCAGATTGAGGTTTGTTGAGATTTTTCTGAAGCTCTAGATTCATTATTCTATCAGCCTCCATTTTTTCAGAAATCAATATGTTTTCTTTTTCAAGACTCATCAATTTGTGTTCAAATTCCTTGGACTGGTTTTTGAGTCTTTCATTTTCAGATTTCATATCTTCAGCTTCAGTTTTCTTTTCTAGCAATGATTTATTTTCTTCTTTCAGAGATTTGATTAAATCCTTTTGAAGTTTATCATCAGAATCAAATTCATTTATCAAGTCTCTTAAAGCTGCACAAGCATTGCAAGCATTTTCAGATTTCATTTTTTCAAATTCAGAGTTGACACATTCTAATTCTCTCACCAATTTTTCATTCTGAACTGCATTATAGTGATGAACCTGATCATCAATTAAACTAAGCCTCTCCTTTAGTTCAGAAATTTCACAAGCAAGCTCCTGATTCTCCTTTTTGTGCAAACCAATTTGTTTCATAATGGTTTGTTTTTCAGATTTCAAATGATCTAGATCTGTAGTAATAGAATCAAAATCTTGTAGTTGTCTTCTAAAAATTTCATTTTTAGTTTTTAGAATTTCAGGACTTTCACCTCGAGATTTAGCATTCTCATGATTCTTTAGCTCCTTTTTCAGACTTTTATACTTCTTCCCTAGTTTTTTATGGGATCTTGTCAGATTGGCATAGGCATCTTCCTAGTCATCTAATGAAAAATTCTCGAAAGGGTTTACCTCCTCATCATCCTGTTCTTCGGATTCATCTTGATCACTACCATGGTTGCTCTTGTCAGCCATCAGGCTGCTGTCCTCATTCATCCTCTGAGCTATCTTCAGCTGATCCAGAATGTCCTTAGCGGACCTGCAGTCATAAAAACAAGAATGTAGAGCCTTGTCAGTGGCTTCTTTCATTAATTTTAAAACTTTCTTATTCTCTTCATTTCTCGATCTGTGACTTTTAGTCCATTTGGACTTTTCTTTTGGCAGTCTGTGAGGACCATGTGAGATTAACTTCCACAGATCCAGATTCATCAAATTCACATAGTTATGTAGACTGCTAACCCATGAGTTAAAGTTAGAGCCATTAAAAATCGGTGGAGAACCCATTGAATAAATCGGTAAGCAAATTAATGCAGCAAAGAGTAAAATCAGAAATGCACCAAGGGACAACAGGATCCTCTGCAGATCGTTGGATCTGATCAATAAGAGAACCTAGCTCTGATACCAATTGTTGAGTCAGGTGCAATAGATTCAGAGGGGGGGTGAATGAATCTCCCCTTTCAAAATTAGCCTAAATACAAACTTAAAACTCAGTTATGCAGAATTAAAATAGTTGCAGCTATATTCTGCGAATACTAAGGATCATCTCGGCCAGACAACTCATTAGAATTAGCCCTCACTCGATCCTATGCAAACATCTAATACGCAGCAACTAAGTGAACATCTAAGAAGATCAAACCACAAGGGACACCAGGATTTTTAGGTGGTTCGGTCAACAGACCTACGTCCACCCCTCACTCCAAATTGGAGTGAGGCTTCCACTAGTAACACTAGCACAGCAGACTCAGTCTGCAACAAATGCTGCCACACAGCTTGACCAGGGGAACAACCTCCCCTCTTCCTCCCAACCGGACGGAACCACTAGTGACACCAGTCACTAGCAAACTAGAGACGCAAGTCTCTCTTCCTCTAGACCAGGAGGGGACCTAAAAGTAGTAACACTTCCTGCTCCCGGAGACCCAAGTCTCCCTTCCTCTGAAGCTCAGAGGGAAGCACAAGTGACACTAAGTCACCTACAAGCCAGAGGTCTCAGACCTCTCTTCCTCCCAACCGGAGGGACCCCTGGACTTGAAACCTACAAGCCCAGAACCGGAGACAAATCTCCCTTCCTCCAAACCAGGAGGGAACCCACAAGTAGCACCCAGCTACTTGCAACCGGAGATAGCAATCTCCCTTCTCCTGAACCAACAGGAGGGACCCCGACCTCTCTACAGAGTATCGGAAAGACTAGATATCAAATGAAAAGGAAAACAGAAAATAGAGTCACAGCGACTGAAAGGCTGTAAATGAAATACAAGGAGTGTGGCTCTCGAAGGAGCTGACTGGATTGGATCTGATCCAAATTCCAGTAGGAAGATCTTCAACTGAAGCTTCTTTCTTCTTCTACACGAGCCCTCTCTCTTTCTCTTTTTCTTCTTCTGTTGGATCTCTCGATCTCTCTTCTGCTCTCTGGCTCACTCTTCTTCTTTCTTCTTCAACTGCTCTCACTCTCTCTTTCTCTTTTTCTTCTTCTTCTCTGTTCTCTATATCGTGGAGGCACTCACTGCTCTTCTGTTTTTCTTGATGGCTCACTGCTCTTCGATCCATCTTCAGCCGATGGAGGAAGCTTCATATTTATACCAGCAGTAGGCAGCTAGGGCGTGAGCTCTCGACGATTCCCGCCCAGAAGGTTCGGTCCACGTGTCAGCATCTCAGCCTCTAAGATCACGTGCCAGTCTTAATAACCTCGTCCATTAATCCTGTCAGATAATCAGTCGAAGACAATATTATAAGGGTGTACAAAGTTGCTGCTTAAAGAGTGTTGCAAGAACAAGCCATAGCAATGTATAGACTAAAGCGTTTCTGTGCATGACAGAACCAATGTACAGACTTGCTTTCTGAACGATGCAAAAAAGTAGTGTATGGACTTAATAGCACATGTTGCAGTATGGTGAAGTGTGTACATTGACGATGCATGCTCAGCCAAGCCAAACCGAGTGTGTAGACTCAGCCAAGCCAAACGAATGTGTAGGCTCTGCGTAACAATGTACAGACTTGCTCATATGATGCATGAACACAACAGCAGAATGTGCAGACTTGAAGGACTTTCAGCTTGTGCAAAGAATGGCGATGTATAGACTTATACAAGCACACAATGGAACAATGTATAGACTTGGCCCAACAAACAATGTATGGACTTGCGTGAATGCAACAGTAATGTATAGACTTGTTCCAAGCTCAAGGCACAGTACGATGTACAGACTTGACGTTGAAAGCTTTAAGGCATAGGATGATGTACAGACTTGTTCTCTAGACCATGGGCTGTACAGACTTTGAAAGAACGATGGACAAGACGATGAGTGAGACGATCGGATGTACAGACTTTGCTTCGTGCAACAGAGCAATGTATAGACTTTAAGCATGAAACGTAGGTAAAGAATACCCCAATGTATAGACTTAGCCAGCGCCAAGTCGATGTACAGACTTTGTGAGCTGAATGTAGGTAAAGGTGAAGAATGTGTAGACTTGGAAGGTTCAACGGTGGATGTACAGACTTGGAAAAACCATGCCAATGTTCAGACTTCACCCCGTGCAAGCTACAGTGATTGAGTGTATAGACTTCATGGTCTCCCTGGCTGTACAGACTTGAGCACAGGCTGAACAGTCGAATGTATAGGCTTGCTTCCACCGACCAGTGTATAGACTTTGTAAGCGTGAGACGCTGAATGAGACGTTGAGCAGTGTATACACTTAGCCTTTGAGGAACGATGTATAGACTCTGAATCGTGAAAGCAGACTGTATAGACTTGGAGTGTTCGAAGGACCATTGTACAGAGTTGGAATGTTTGAGCCAATGTATAGACTTCTGCAGGGCTGCCAGTGTATGGACTTGTACAGTGCAGCGAGTGTACAGACTTTGAGGCCGAAGATAGTGTGTAGACTTGAGAAGCTCGAGGCCACTGTATAGACATGGGGTTTAGCTGAGAATGTATGGACTTTGACGGAGTGAGACAATGTTCAGACTTTGAAGTTACACTGTGGATGTATAGACTTGAGTGAAGTGAACGGATGTTCAGACTTTGAAGGTTCACTGATGGATGTATATACTTCGAAGGATGAATGAACAGTCAATGTATAGACTTGAAGAAGCTGAGTGAACAATGTATAGGCTTTGAACTCTGTGTAGACTTGAAGACCCTGAGCCAATGTGTAGACTTTGTCTTAGAAACGAATGTATAGACTTGAAATAGAAGTCAGGCAAGCGTTGTAAAGACTTGGATGAGGCATTGCATGAGACGGTGGATGTACAGACTTGGGCTGTACAGACTTTGAAGGCTTGAAGGCGATGTATATACTTCATGAGACGCTGCATGCCAATGTATAGACTTCATGAAAAGCACACGATGCAATGTGTGGACTTGGTGACTCATGCAGACAGACAAGTGTACAGTCTATGCCATGCTCACAGTTAAGCAATTTACCAAGTTCTGAATGAGCAGTTCTGAATGAAGTAAACACATATGACATCAATTTGTCATCATCAAAACACACGTAAACTATGTCATCATCAAAACATAAGTAAACACATATGACATCAAACATATGAGAGTCATAGTGTTTGTCATCATCAAAACACAATATCCAACACTCTGGGGAATGCTTGATCGAGGGGTGGACATTAATGGCCTTAGGGCCAGCATAAACAATGCAAATTTCAAAGTTTGAAATGTTGCTAACCCTTGGGTCAGTGGCGCCCTTTGTAGGCTTGCCCTCGGGGTGTACTTGCCCAATTCGGGTTTTAAGGATGTTGCCACTTCCGTGCGCATCCTCATATGTTGCCACTTCTGTGTGCATCCTTATATTTCAGAGCCATCTCAGAATTTCTATTGTTGCGTTTCCTATTTTTCACCCCCAAAACCCGGGTCCGGGGGAGGTGCTGCCCAAATTTTCTCAGAACTATGGACTTAAATAAAATCTGAACTAATACTCAAACATGAGCTGAACCAATGGCTAAAAAAAATGCTAAGATTAATGATCAAACACACAAAGAAACAAAACATGTTGAATTAATAAAACTGCTGAAGACAGTGGACATGCATGCTGAACATACAATCAAAACAAGCTATGAATGTATCGCTACATTGATGCTGCGAATAAAGTGATCCAAGGCAGATCTGAAATGAAGAAGCTGACTGAACAAACAAAGAAATATCATGTTGGCATTAATGAAAAGAAAGCAATGCATTCAAAGAAATTATTGAATAGTTAGAAGGACTCATTTCCATGTGCAATTACTCATGCATTCATGCATTCATGCATTCTGCATTAGCTGGATATAGGGTGATCTGAAGCCCGCTGCAGTACGGGTTGACCCATAGGGTCGACTCTCTTCTCCTTTTAATCTGCCCATGGCAACCCCTGCATCGACCTCACCCCATTTCACTTGGGCCCTACGTCGACCCCTCTTCATTCCACTTAAACCTTGCATCGACCTCACCCTATCCCAGCTACCCTGCATTCACTCCCCTTCGAGATCACTGATTGACCAGCAACCAGCTCTTCTGCAAAACAGATCAAACACCTTATGTGCATTGTGAAATCTGCATTAACATTCATCGTATCTTCATGAACATAGTTGAACTTACCCCTTCATGCATTCCTCAACATGGAATGACCCATTCATATGCATATTAAGTCATGCACGTGCATGCTTGCGAGCTGTGCTTTCTGCATAAGGCAACTTCATATTTCGGTCGACCAACACGTGATTTCAGTCAGCCAAACCTTCCATGCATCGTCGCACAAATAGGGCCAGGTCGACGCACCTACTGTCATCCTGCTGAGCTACCCTTTTGGCAGTTTCTCTTTGATCATCTAGGGTCAAACTCCCCTGAGCCTAGCTATTGCCTGGTGACCAGTCAAGCTAGAATAAACTATATGTCTTGGATGCATCTGCATTCACATTAGCATTTGCTTAGCCTCCATGAGTATAATTAAATCATTATTCCATGCATCGTACATGTCTCATGTAATAAGCCCCATGCATTTGTATATGCATGCTTGAATGCCATAGCTTGTGGTATATCAAATGGTGGACTGACGAAAGCTATGTTATCCCCATCTAGACCCTCCCACTATGCGTAAGTATAGAACTCCACCTCGTGCCACAATCCTGCTACATAAGTGCATCATATGTCCATGTGGATGTCAGCTTAAAAATCATTCCCTGCATAAATAATCCATTCATTGATGCATGCCACATACCTAATGATGAAAACAAGAAAAAGTAAATAAAGGAAGGAAAGAAAGAAAATTGAAAGAATGGAACAAGAAGATTCAAGTTTAACACTTATTAAAACTTCAGGATCAATCCACCGTATTAGTGAATAAACAAGTGAAGAATAAGCCAATTTCTTGCTTATTGGCAGGGGCTGCGTCGACGTAGCCTGGCTCTGTGTCGATGTAGTAGCTCTAGCCAGCTCTCTGGTTCGGGCTTGTGCGTCAATGCCCTGAGCCCATGCGTCGACGCGATGTCCCTTCGCAGCTCCCCTACGTTGGCTTCTACATCGACGTGGCTTAAGCCATGCGTCGACGCACTGACCCTTGGCCCCTTCGGCCTACTAAAACAAAGGGGAGGGAAGAAGTACTAATAAATCACAAAGATAAAATAAACAACAAAGGATAAAATAAACTCTTAAAGCAATAATTTTAATGGCATAAACCATTGATCAAAAATATGATAATGCATAAATAATAAAAGAAAATAAATAAACCTACAACGAAGGAAAAGAATAGATGATGTAGCTCTCACCTCCCTTGGACCCTTTGCATGAGGATATTGACAAGGCCTTTGCGGGCCATACTTGAGCCTTGGGGTCATGATGGAGGCATCATCCACGATTCCCTCTGGCTTGGTTCATCACTTTACCTAGGCAATGTGTAAGCTCGGGTATCACTCCAGGAGGGTCCACTTCTACATTTTGAGTCTTTTATATTAGTCATTTCGATGTATTTTTCCTTTTATTTGAGTCATGCCCCTAGGTCTTTGAGCCATTTCCCAATGTTTTGAGTCATTTTCCCACTTGGTTTGCTTCTTGGATAATTATGGTCATTACATGTAAAGCCAGGGGCAGTTCTGTCTTGTAAAAGGTTGGATCCCTATAAATAGGACCCCAACCCCATTGTGAAAGCTAATGAAGTGATAATATTCGAAATTCCAGCATTGAGTGTCCAAAGGTGAGAAGCCTTGAGTGCTAGGGTGAGAAGCCCCCCCTATCTTCCTCTCTCTCTCTAGGAGGCAAACCCCTCTCTCTCTCCTCCCCTCCCCCAATTTTCAAAATCCCCTCTCTCTCCTCCCCATTCCACTCCCATTAAGACCCCTCTCCCCTCCCCAAACCCTATTTAATCCCACCATTACTCCCTCCCCTCCCAAGACAACCCTTGACATTCCCCATACAACCCTTCACTTCCCAACACAACCATTCCTCTTCCCCAAGCACCTCTTCCTCTTCCTCAAACATCCCTCCACCTTCCCAAAGGAAATTTGAACTTCCCTCCCCTTGTTTGCTGCGCCCCCACCCCTCCTCTTTCATCCCCTTAGCCCTGGTCGACCACCCCACTCCCCATACTCCCTTAGTCATCCCCAAACCCCCATCTCCCTCACTCACCTAGTGTTGTGAGCAGCAGGCCGCCCCAGCCCCTTCCCCATCTGCTAGCTCTACCCCTCTCCATCTCCCAACACTCCCACCACCCCAACACCCTCCTCCCTCTCCTACAGCCATTAGCCATCACTCCCCCTTGCTGTATTTCCCCCCCTTGCTCCATTCACCTTTGGCCAAGTTGCAGACCTAGCAAAAGCTCGCAGGCAACAGAGAAGCTTCTAGTTGCAGAGGCTGCCCTGTCGTCTCCGCGAAGTTCCTGGTGGAAAGCCCTATATTGTTGGAAAGCTCTTCAAGGCTGCTTCATAGGTGAGGTGGTCTCACCCTCTTTCGAGGTCCCTGCTGCCCAGAGGAGCCGATCTCCCCCAACTACGCAGAACTGCTGTGACGAGGAACCTAAGGCCAAGAGAAGAAGTGACCACGGCTGCTCCAGGATAACTTTGGCCGTGATTCTTGGCTGGGGTATCCTCCTCCAAGCCCTCTATCAGCACCAACAAGAAGGGAGCCATTTGGATCTCGGAGCATAGATTTCCAAATTTCCTCCCCGAAGGGTGCAGGTCAGCTTCTCGAGTCTGATGCGACACCTTACCACTGTTCTAGTCCTCGGGGTCAACTTCGACCTCTTCCGATAGCCCCGTTGGTCTCAGCTAGAGGAAGGCTCATCCACGATAGCAACGGTTCTGACCCCGCCTTAATCGGACCTCAGGATTGTTCGTGACGCCCTCCTCTTCCAACAGCAGCAGTTCGGGACAGTCAGAACCCGAGCCGATTGATCCTTGTCCCGCCCATGCCTCGGCTACTATCAACGTCAAAAAATTCTCCAAGAATTCTGTCACCCGCCTGAGCTAACCCAGGAAGTGTTGGCACTGGTTTTGTCATCATCAGAGCTCGGTGGAGTCCGTGGTAGCGCCATCATCGATTCCTTGTCAGGCAGTTCCAGAAGCGGACATAACCAGCAACGATTGCCGACTCGGCTCATTCAGTTCTTTCCCACCCCGCTTGGCCAACTTAAAGCCCCTCCCTGTGGGAGGTAGTGTTTGAGTGTACATTTCATTTTACCACCCCTAGTTCCACCCCCTTGCAAGGGGCGTAGTGAATGTAATTGACTAATACATGTTGAAGCTTCATCGGCGCAGCGTGCGGGGAGACCCACACTTCCCCGCTCGCCCACGTCTCTGACCGGGGTCGATTTCTTCAAATCAGCCAGGTAATCACTCAACCCTTGCTCATCTTTAGTGCTTGTTTATTTAATTTCCATCAACGCTCTGTTGGATTGTAAGAGAGCGCCCGGTCCCGAAGCACCACCGCTTTCGAGTGACTGCCGTGTGAGCAAGAGATTGAACCCGTGCCCCTTTGGCACCCGGCCAGCCCATCAATTCGGGCATTTTTACCTTTGGGGGGGGGGGATTACCTTAGCCTCGCTGGCCCTCCACCAGCAAGGGTCTTGACCCACATCCTCGACTCGGCATCATCGAGTCACCCCGGGTTTAGTGTGTGCATCGGGTGATCGACCATCAACGTTAGTCTCTAGTTCTTGTGAAGTGTGCTTGCTTGATAAGTCTAAGGAATCAGTATAGTTGCTGCAAATCCTTGGGTGTTTCACATCAATTGATATTAGAGCAAGTTCTAGGCTTGTTCTCACAAGTCTAGTCCTTGAGCATTGCATTAGAGTCTTTCAAACCGCGTCGTCATCGTGTCTAGTCGGGTCACCCTCCCCGCTCCACTATCCCTTCCCAAGATGAATGCATGGGACAAGCTTGTTATAGGGATGTTGAAGGAGCGTGCCAAATCACCTACAACCTTTTACCAAAAATATGGCCCATGCGTGTAACCATCGTCCCCGATCTCTTACCCCACCAAACATACCCCTTTCACACCTACATCGGAACCCCACACCCTTCCGATGATCCCTCCGCCAACTCCCTCACACCCCACAACATTACACCCACGAGTCCAAATTCTTACCAGAACCACCCACATTGGAGACACGAGCTTAGTTAATGAAGTCCCAAAGAATGACTATGTTTTCCTCAATATCACCCCTACACCGAAGGACACCCGCATCCAAACAATGGAGGGAGACCGGCATCAGACCTCTAGCTTTCACACCAACCTTAAGTTCCACCTAGAGCCTTCTTTTCCATCCGATGGACAAGTGCTCATAAGAGAGCCTCTAGCTGAGTGGCTGAAGAAGAACCCCACCGTTTACAACTCAAGCCCATACCACCCACCCATGGAACACCTATCCCAAATAGTGCCCATCCAACCTGTGGACGTGGATTTTATCTCGTTTATCTTATTTATTTATTTATTGATTTATTGGCGTGCCAGTCACATGTGTGACGATTTCATTGTGCGCTCGATCTGACTTCTAATCAGTCGATTGTGAGTGATCGTGTCTGGACCAGAAGTCTGTCATACCATAAAGGTTATGACGTTAATTACGCCCTTCCTAAGAAGGACAACCCTTGATTAAACGCCAAAAATAGGAGGCCTCGAGAGGCAAACATATATTCATGTGCGCAAATGGAACTTCATACCGGAGCCAGGGAGGCGGGCAAGATAATAACATTAACCATAGATACAGATGATATCGTTAAGTCAGCAGTTCAAACACCGGGCTTAGGGAGGAAGGGAAAATTTCAGTCACAGGCAGACTGGGCCGTGGCCATGATGGGGGTTCAAAACATCGATCGATATTTCGGCAGCATTTCCCCTTCTTCTGGATCATGCCCAGGGGGAAATAGACTATCACCCACGGAGTGCAGGGATGAAAGCTGAAAGAGAGAAGTGCTGAACTTCCCGAACCGCATATCTGCCATGGGGCAATGTTTGATATTCCCTGTAGAAGCCGGCGAAACTCATGCAGTGGCAGAGCCCTCCCGAACTAAAGGGGTTATTCATGAACCCGGTGCGGGACGACGGAAAGTGAGCGAACGCTCAATGTTGCGCCCTCGCACGCGGATCGACCTGCGCGGTCAGGTCGCGGGGATCGACCTGCCCGGTCAGGTCGCGGGGGTCAAGGGGGCAGCGCCCCTTGCGGGGTTTTCCGGGGGCGGAGCCCCCGAAACAAACATTTGGATTGAAGGCCCAGTAATAAAATTTGGATAGGTTATCGGTGCAGTTCAAGGGTGCATAGGTTCCCGGCGCGAAGGCAAGATGGCCAAGGCTCCTGGCGCAGGAAGGAGGGTTCCCGGCGCGCCAACTGGAGAGCTTCTCGGTGCAAAGGGGAGATGGCCAGGGGGGTTCTCGGCCTGGTTGAAAAGAGGAGGAAGAGGCTCTCGGCGTGGGTTTTATTGACCAAGGGAGGCTCTCGGCGCGCTCGTCACCACGCCGGGAGCCTGGCGCCGGGAAGGCTATATTGAAAAGGGCTCTTAATGGCCAATGAACAGGGCCGGGGTTTTATCAGCTTACTGTAGGAAAAAGGGGAAGGGTTTCTTCGGGGTCAAAAATAGATCCGCGACCTGACCGGGGGTCAAGGGGGCAGCGCCCCTTGCGGGGGTTTCCGGGGGCGGAGCCCCCGGAACAAAATTTAGATTGAAGGCTCAGTAACAAAATTTGAATAGGTTATCGGTGCAGCTGGGAGGCAGAAGGGGACTCTCGGCGCAAGTGGCTACTTAGTGCGAAGAGGAGACGGCCAGGTAGGCTCCCGGCGTGGGCTTCCCGCGCAGGGCTCCCGGCGCCAGCTTCCCGACGCGCAAAGGAGATGGCCAAGGGGGTCTCGGCGTGGTTTATTGGTTGTCCAAGGGGGTTCTCGGCGTGGAGCTTCTCGGCGCGCTCCTCACCGTGCCGGGAGCTTGGCGCCGAGAGCTTGGGGCCGAGAGCTTGTGGGCTGGGAAGTGTGTATGAAGGGGTTTGAATGCCAGGGCCATGCGTGGTTTTCTTATCGTTTAGCTGAACAGGAAAAAGAGGAAGGCCTCTCGGCGGGACAGCTCTCGGCGTGCAAATTTGCACGCCGAGAAGATGGAACTGCTACAGGGTTTCAGGGTTTACAGAGCTCGAACGATACTCTGTTTCGGGTCCATCGATGATCCAGGCTGAAGTAGATAGATTCAATGGGGTCAAGGTGGATCAGTTCATCAAAGTTGAACTGGATTAGGCTTGAGCTTTATAGAAGCATCGGGCTCCAGAGGGCATTCGGGAAGATCAAGGTGCAGAGAATCCCCGCCACCAGTGCGCAAAGTCCCGGGGACAGTTTAATATTGACTTTCATCATCCTGGGAGAATTTTGATAGCACCTCCCCTAGACTTAGCATTTGCCAGGGGAAGATAGGTCATCATCCACAGAATGCCGGGATGACAACCGAACGAGGATGGGCACCGGGCCCGGGACATCGCTTGCCTTTATACCATCGATTAATATCCCCTCCAAACTCCTCAGAAATCATGCAATGACATGGCCCTTTGGGTTCATGCGGGTGAAATCCGGATCGAGAATGAGAGATGTAGGGAAGGTCCTCCCCATTACTGTATTTTCTCAGGGCATCCATGGCGATCTCTGAACATCCCCGGGGCATATGCCTGAAGAAATCAAAAGGTTGACAGATAGCAGCGCAAAGAGGAGCCTCTGACTGGACTTTAAATGGCCAATAAGGTGGGTCTCGGCACGGCTTCTTGGCTGGCCAAAGGGCCTCTCGGCGGGGGTTTAGTCAGCCCAAAAAGGGGGGTCTCGGCCTGGTCTATTGGCTTAGAAAAGGGGGGTCTCGGCGCGGCCTCCTTAGCAGAAGAAAAGGGGGGGCTTCTCGGCAGGGAGCTTCCCGGCGCGCTCCTGGCCGCGCCGGGAACCCCGCGCCGAGAGCCTCTGGGCCAAGGGGGTATGCACAAAAGGTGGTTTTAGGTGGTTTTTGTCGGTTTGCTGAAGCGGGAGGACTCTCGGCAGCGTAGTTCTCGGCGGGGAAATTTGCACGCCGAGAAGGTTAAAGGGTCGAGGGTTTCAGAGCTCGCGACGATACTCTGTTTGGGGTTTCTTGAGATTTCTGGCTCAGGTTAAGGAAAGATTTGGAGCACAGAAAAGGGGGTTTTCATAGGGGCTTCTGTTAGGAGGATGCCAGGGGAGCTGGGAGATCAAATTAGCAAGAGGAAGAGAGATCATCGTGCGGACCCTGAGAATCTTTCTCTGTTTGCTGTTAGCCATCTGGGGGATCAAGAGATGACTGTCTCTGATCCCCTGGATGAGACCAATGGCATCGAAAACCGGCAATGGAGGGACTCTCAGCACCGAAACTCCAGGCCCTAAGCATTCAAAGCTTAGAATGGAGGACCCAGGGATCGATGTTATTTGTTTATTAGAGCTCGGCAGTTCAGGGAACCAAGAGATTGATGTCTCTGGTTCCTGAACCACACGGAGTGCTCGAGGGAAACTTCAGACTATATGAGGAGAATCTGCCATTGAGACAGGAGGGGAGAGGGCAATAGAGCCCAATCGCCCATTAGATAGAGGTGGGGGCCCTATCTTCATCCCTCTTCGAAGAACAGACTCATAGAAAGATTCTGAAACCGGGAGCATCTAGACTATCAAACATTTCTGATAAAAGATATACATAGAAACACAGAGAGCAGATATCTCAACCAATCGATACCCAAATGGGACATATCGACACTTCATTTCATTGCATCATCCCAGATTTACACTGATCGTAAAAGAGAAATGAAAGGCAGAGAGGTGGAAATCAAGATCGGAGCTCTCCGGCTACATTTGATAAACCGAGAAAGAACTCGCCATATTACATCAAAAAAAAAGGGAAAGAAAGCATGGGGGAGGGCGGAGCATTGACTCCTCTCCCTCCCCGGCTGCCCACCTGGAGCTTCCTCTCCTTCTTTCTCTTCTTCTTTCTTTTCTCAGCAGAGGAGGCTCTCTTTCTTTCCTTTCCTTTTTTCTTTCTGGCTATCCTTTCGATCTCTCCCTTTTTTTCTTCTACTGCCGCCTCCCTTTCTCTTTCGAGAGAAAAGGGACTTTTTATAGCAGAACCCTCCTCTTCTCGGTATGATCATTTCGGCATGATAACAGGATGCTCCCGGCGCGCCTCAGTCGAAAGCTGCTAGGCTTCTCGGCGTGGCCACTATCGGTGCGCCTTTTGGTGATAGTGGGCCTCTTCAGCAGCTCCTTGGTGCCATAGGTATTGGCCCATTTAGGTCTTTTGGGCTTCTTGTGTTCATTTCTTCAGTTGTGAGGGCTGACTCATCGGCTGACATATCTTGTTGGCTGAGCTTCTTTCTTGCTCGTTCGGGGATGGTCCCGAGTATCTTCCGAGGTCTTGTGTCTTGTTTCAGTAGTTCTCTATTAGAGCCGGCTGTCTCTTCTTTTCTTCTTTTATTCCTGAAAACAAGACAATAGAAATAAGATATTTTATAAAGGTATTTTAGGGTTATTATTATTATTTCATTGCTGCTATTATTATTATCTTTATTTTAGGCATCAACACAACCTCCCCATGTCACTTATCATTCCATCGACTTTGTTGAGACCTTGAGATGCTTGGTTGAAGGTCTGCTTGGGCAAATAAGGTTGATGAACATGCTAGCCATAGGGTTATTTGACATAGGATACTTGAGTTTCACTCACCCCTCTATTGGATCCATCACCTCCATCTACACAAGGGGTCCTTGCACAAGCAAGCTATTATTGATCATGCCCGAACCCGAAGAGTTTTGCCAAAACCAACCCTATGACCCCACCTCCCTCAAGAAAAAGGCACCCCATCTAGGGAGTCAACCTTGGTGTTTGTCCCACTAGGTAATGAATGCATAGTCTGCACTAGGGAGTGTGTGACTTGGAATACCATAAGTCTAGAAATTGAAGAAGCATCTTTCCCCACACGTAAAGCCCACCTAGATCCTTGTGACCCATTCCCCTGGGAACCCCAATGCCAACCTGGCCACTTTCCCTCCTTCACCATTGCCCACCCCTCATCCATTCTCAAGGGCCATTTCATTATACCCAACCAGGCCCATTGCTCCCTCACCACTACATGCCTAGTAGGCCCCAAACTGATCCCTTGGGGCGAGCAACATCCACCACTCACACCCTTCAATTTTCCCGTTGACGAGGTCCCAACCTACATTAGGGAATCTATGGAATTGACTTTCTTGTTCCATGGGATTGAAAACACCCCCTTCACCAAGGGCCTAACCATACTTGACCCATTTGATCCCTCTTCATGGGAACCCCCAAACCGCCATCATTGTCCCATTTCCCCAAAGAATTCCTAAGCCTCACCCCTTGCAGAGTCCATTGCGCCAAAGTTGAACAAAACCTCTCCTTGTCAACACCCACGCTTTGGAAGGTAAGACTCAACGTTTGGGTAGAGTGGCATGGTATTATCACATTTAGGTGTCTTGGACCCCCTATAGCAGTCAACATTGTTAGGAGACACTGTGGATGTATTTTTTATTTAAAAAATCGTTGTTTATTTGTTTATTGGCGTTTATTAAGTGCGTGGGCGTGCCAGTCACAAAGTGACGATTTATTGTGCGCTCGATCTGACTAATCAGATGATTGTGTGGTTCGTGTCGGGACTAGAACCCGCCACGCCATAAAGGTCACGACGTTATTTACATCCCCTCGGAGAGGGGAACACCCTTGATTAATCGCCGGGAATCAGGGCCTCATGGCCAGAAAATTAGTTACATGAAAAGTCTATTAGGAAGCATTGAAATCCCCGTACGAGGGTGAGAAGAAAGCATTCGAGATTATGTCGGTCACTCAAGGGACCATTTTGATATTCGGACGAGCGTCCGGCCTTAGAAAATCATGATCATCACGGGGAAAATTGGAGCATATGTATGCCGGGGAATGGCAAATTTATTGTTCAAAGGGATGGGAAACGTTCTGTTAAATCCTAATTAGAGCGGTCAGAAACCGATAAGTTTGTCGGCCCGGTGCAAGATCAAGCTACGACCATACTGCGGCGGGCCCCCCGCGGTCGAAGTCGGGCTCACATGGGCATCGTCAATATTTCCAGTGCCAATGGGGCAACGGGAGGATGTCCTGGGACCATATCTGAGAACCAATGTGCGTTCAAAGAGAGCGGGCTATAGGCCGAGGATATGGGTCAAGCAATGACCATGATCGAGGCAGACCCGAGGTCTAAGCATGGCCCACGAAAGCCTTATTGATATTCCCATGCAAAGGGTCCGGGGATGATGAGAGCCTTCTCGTCCCATTCAGATTTTGGTTGTCACGCATGGACCGCTTTATGTTCGGACAAAGGTCCGTGTTTGTAGCGTAAGAGACGGTGACAAATCGTACAAATACCTACCGTGAGTATGACAAGTTTAATGCAAATGTGGGATCAGATCCCGGTATATGTATGTCAGTCACTAACGGACCATTCAGTATTCGGACGAAAGTCCATATTCGAAGCATCGAAGACCACGACAAAGACATACGGATGTTTGCCGTAGGTACGGCACGTTTCCTGTGGGTGCGGGATTGGATCCCGGTATATAAGTCGGTCACTAACAGACCATTCATTATTCGGACGGAAGTCCGTATTAGTAGCGTCAAGGACGAAGCTAAAACCGTACGGATGTCTACCGTAGGTACGACAAGTTTAATGTGGATGCGGGATCGGATCCCGATAAAGATAGGTCGAGCTAACGAATTATCGGCCTGTGATAAGTTCGGATCATGGTCACGTCCGGGCGAGGGCTCTCGAGATCCAAGTTCGATGCCATGAGGCATCATTCCTTTTCTCTTCACACACAGTCCGGGGAAATGAAGGTTCCAAGGTATGCGTGCATGTCGGTCACGGTCGGACCATTCATTGTTCGGACGCGAGTCCACGTTTGAAGCATCGAAGACGACGATAAAACCGTGTAAATGTCTGCCGTAGACACAACAAGTTTAATGTGGCGTTGCGGGATTAGATCCCGGGAGAAGCGGGTCGAGTTAATGAACTATTGGCCCAGACTGTGTTCGGATCATGACCATGTCGGGGATTCCGAGGTCCACGTCCGATACCACAAGGCATCATTGATTTTCTCTTTGCACCGAGTCTGGGGGAGTGAATTGTTAAGTGTGGAGCCCGAACTCGCCATCGTGCGCCCTCGCACGCGGATCGACCTGCGCGGTCAGGTCGCGGGGGTCAAGGGGGCAACGCCCCTTACGGGGGTTTCCGGGGGCAGCGCCCCCGTAACAAAATTTGGATTATGGAAGGGGGAAACTTTTGATTAGTTTTAATCATTAGCTTCAAGTATTTACACCTGTTGGTTAATCATTCTTTCTCTTTTAGGCACGCTAGTTTAAGGGAGAAGCCAAGGGATGGGCGCGCCGGTTAAGGGAGAGCAAGGGGGGCGCGGCAGTTTAGTGAGCATAGGGGGTGCGCGCTGGTTAATGGAGCCAAAGGGGGTGGGGGGCCGGAATAGGGGGGCGCGCCGGAATAAAGCCCAGAAGAGGGGCACGCTAGATTAGGGCAAGAGGAGGGCGCGCCGGATTAGGGGGAGAAAATGGTGCGTCGGAATAAGCCCCAGAAGGATGGCGCGCCGCATTAGGACACTATTCATTCCAGGACTTCAGAAATGGTTTTAAGTGTGAAGCTAAACCGGCGCGGGGGGGGGGGGACCGCGCCGGATTAGCCCACGCCGGATTAGGATCATGCCGGGAAAGCTTCAAGAAGGTTTCCTCTCATTCTTGTTGGCTCTGTTTCTTGTTTCCTTCAACTGCAAACTGATCTGTTGATTGATTTATTCATCCTGTTGATGGATTAAGCTTGTGGAGAGAAAGTTTAAGTGTTTTAGTTGTTTATTAAGGTGGATTAGCGTGAAGATTCGAGTGTTTTATTAGAAGAGTTTGTGTAGGAACTGGGAGGTTCAGTTGTGATCAGGGGCTTCAAGCATATGCAGCTCTGGCCCTCAGAGAGTAGTTTTGTTTCGTTTGTTCCTGGCGAAAAATGGGCAGCACCTCCCCCGGACTGAGGCTTGCCAGAGACAAATAGGGGAACACCAAACGGATTGCTCCAGGGTGAACCTCAAATCCAAACCTCACGGCGGTCCGATAACCCATAAGTGAGTGTATGAAGTTCGAGGACTAGCCTTCAAGAACACCCATAGCTCACGGGTGATTGTTTCGTAAGGGGGCGGGACGAATGTGTGCCACGAGGGGCTTTAGATGTTCAGCCCTTCGATGGGTTCCCCTGAAGGCCGTGCCACAGAGAGGCAGGTCTCCAAGGTCCCTGGATGACAAGAGAACCGGGAGAAAGGGGAGGAGATCACGACAGTAGAACACTACTCATGCCCATCAAAAATCATTCCTTTTATTCATCCGCAAGGGAAAGGGGGAAAAGAGATACAGGAGGGGATCTACCCCGAAGCAATGAAAACACATCAGAGAAAGAGGAAAAGAAATACATCGGTGGGGGAGGGGGAACGGAGCACAAGCTCCTCCCCCTCCGGGCTCACCTTTCTTCTCTCACGCTCAATCTCTCTTTTTTCTTCACCTCTCCGGCGTGGATGGATGGAGCTTCCTTCTCTTCGGGTGGCCTTCTCTTCTCTCTTATTCAATTGCCCATCGGTGGGTTCCTCATCTCTCTCTTTTTCTTCTTCTCTTCACTGCTCACCGCCGAGGACCTTTTCTTCTCTCTTCAATAGCCCATCCTCTTCTCTCTGTCGAACATGCTGAGTATATATAGCCGGCTGCCCTTTCTTCGCTAGGATGGAAGGAACTCCCGCCATCTTCCTCCTCGTTCATTGAGGCATCCGGAGTTGACATGCCGTGGTGTCGTCCGTTGATTTGCACAGTACGCTGGCATTCGTCCGAGGATGGGACGTTCACGGGTTTGCCGGGAGATCTTCTGCTGCTTCCACCGTCGATGCGTGCCTTCGTCGTTGAACTGTCGAACATATGTGGAGACAGAGCTCGGTAGCATTGAATGCCATGCCCCCTAGAACCTGCCCTGAATCTGTTAGGAGAACAGAGTATCGGGGGGCAGACGAGACAGAATGGGGTTAAACCGGCGTGGCCAGGGGGCGTGCCGGATGACCATAGTAAGGAGGGCGCGCCGGTCTAAGGCTATTGGAAGGGGCGCGCCGGTTTAAGGACCATGCAAGGGTGCGCCAGTTTAGATTTCATCTCGACTTCGCGGCTATTCGGATAGACGCTTGTCCTCCCGTATTGCTTTAGTCGTAATGCACCGCCGTCAGGGTGTTTAGTTCAGGGCCTCTACATCCCGATTTGGAACTTTGAGTGATCCCCGGCGCGTGCCGAACACGTGTTCGAATTCTCGAGTTTCTTTTGATTCGGCCTTTGGCAATGCAGACTGGAGAGCCGGGGCTGTCTCTTCAAAACGAGGGGATTCTTTGTTGGGTGGCGGAGCACCGGGTAGGTATTCGTCCTGCTTGGAGGAGGCATAGGGTTTACTCGGCCCTTCCGTCTTCGACTTGCTCTCGAGGGCTGAGATGTGCATGCCGCATGATCATTATCATTTTTTTGACGTCCACAAATGCCCCCCACTCGTGGGCGGCGCAAGCGAGGGACGAGTGCACGGGACCCGCGAGTGTAGAGCTCTTCGATAGGATATCTGTTCTTCTGAGCTAGTGGGATGCTAGCCCGGTGTGAATTCACGGGAAAGCGCTCACTCCTTCAATGAAGGGATGAGGGGATCGCTTCACCGCATATGCATGCGGATCGAGATGTCAGAGTGGGGGTTTAGTCATCGGCATGGGGTAAATACTGAAGCAAGGATGAAGGGTTTATGCGTCATCTTAGGCAGGAGGCCTAAAATGACTTAGATGAGGCCAATCCCAAGGGGAAGTTGGTGACTCGCGCTGGGTTTAGGAGAGTTGTTCATTCATCGACTCGGATGGGAGGTCCCAGCCAAAGGCTTTTGAGAGGGCTTCGATGGAGTGAAATGGATTTTATGCATTCGGGAGGAACGTTCGAAGTGAAGGGTTTATTTGCTGGTGCCGACTGGGTGTCGGGAGTCGACGTGGTCTATTCATTGGCACGGGGTGAGTGCCAAGGCAAAGGGGTCTTTCATTCATTGACTTGGATGGAAGGTCCGAGCTAAGGAAAGAGGTTCTTTTTGTTCATCAGCTTGGACGGAAGGTCCAAGCGAAGCAAGAAAGTTCTTTTTTTCTGTATTCACTGACTTGGACGGAAGGTCCGAGACAAGCAAGGAAGTTCCCTTCTTTTTTTTCTCTTTTTTTTCATTGACATGGACGGAAGGTCCGGGCCAAGTAAGAAGGCTCTATCTCTTTTTTATTCATTAGCTTGGACGGAAGGTCCGAGCCAAGCAAAGAGGTTATTTTTGTTCATTGACTTGGACGGAAGGTCCAAGCCAAGCAAAGGAGGTTCTTTTTGTTCATCAACTTGGACGGAAGGTCCGAGCCAAGCAAGAAAGTTTTTTTTTATTCATTGACTTGGACGGAAGGTCCGAGCCAAGCAAGGAAGTTCCCTTCTTTTTTTTTCTCTTTTTCTTATTCATTGACTTGGACGAAAGGTCCGAACCAAGCAAAGGAGGTTTCTCTTCTTTTTTTTCATTGACTTGGACGGAAGGTCCGAGCCAAGCAAATGAGTTCTTTTTGTTCATCGACATGGACGAAAGGTCCGAGCCAAGCAAAGGTGTTCTTTTCCCCCTTTTTTATTCATTGACTTGGACGGAAGGTCCGAGCCAAGCAAGAAAGTTCCATTTTTTTTTGACTTGGACGGAAGGTCCGGGCAAAGCAAGAAGGCTCTCTCCTTTTTGTTCATTGGCTTGGACGGAAGGTCCGAGCCAAGCAAAGAGGTTCCTTTTGTTCATCGACTCGGACGGAAGGTCCGATCCGAGCAAGGAGGTTCTTTTTGTTCATCGACTTGGACGGAAGGTCCAAGCCAAGCAAGGAGGTTCCTTTTGTTCATCGACTTGGACGGAAGGTTCGAGCCAAGCAAAGGTGTTCTTCTGTTCATCGACTTGGACAGAAGGTCCAAGCCAAGGGTTTATTTGTCGGTGGGACTGGGAGTTGTAATATTGAGGTGGTCTATTCATTGACAAGGGGTGAGTACCAAAGCAAGGGTCTTTTATTCATGGAACCATACGAAAGGTCCAGGCCACTGGTTTATTCATCGATGCCGACGGGGAGTCGGGGATCGACGTGGTTTGTTCATTGACATGGGGTTAGTGTCGAAGCAAGGGTCTTTTTGTTCATGGAACCAGACGAAAGGTCCAGGCCACAGGCTTGTTCATCGATGCCGACGAGGTGTCGGGAGCTGACATGGTATGTTGTTCTCTTCTTCTCTGCATTAGTGCCGACAGGGCGCGGTAGCTGACACGGTTTGTTTGTCTTTTCTTCTCTTCATCAGTGCCGATGGGGTGTCGGGAGCTGATAGGGTTTGTTTGTCTCTTCATCTTTTCATCAGTGCCGACAGGGTGTCGGGAGCTGACAGGGTTTGTTTGTTTCTTCTTCTCTCTGTCAGCATCGACAGGACGTCGAGAGCTGACGTGGTATGTTGGTCTCTTCTTCTCTTCATCAGTGCCGACAGGGTGTCGGGAGCTGACAGGGTTTGTATGTCTCTTCATCTTTAAATCAGTGCCGACGGGGTGTCGGGAGCTGACCTGGTTTGTTGGTCTCTTTGTCTCTTCGTCAGTGCCGACAGGGTGCCGGGAGCTGACATGGTTTGTTGGTCTCTTTGTCTCTTCATCAGTGCCGACGGGGTGTCGGGAGCTGACCTGGTTTGTTGGTCTCTTTGTCCCTTCATCAGTGCCGATAGGGTTTCGGGAGCTGACATGGTTTGTTGGTCTCTTTGTCTCTTCATCAGTGCCGACAGGGTGTCGGGAGTGGACATGGTTTATTGATCTCTTCTTCTCTTCATCAGTGTCGACAGGGTGTCGGGAGCTGACATGGTATGTGTGTCCCTTCTTCTCTTCGTCAGTGCCGACAGGGTGCCGAGAACTGACGTGGTTTGTTTGGTCTCTTCTTCTCTTCATTAGTGTCGACAGGGCATTGGAAACTGAAGTGATATGTTGGTCTTTTCTTCTCTTCGTCAGTGCCGATAGGGTGTCGGGAACTGACATGGTTTATTTGTCTCTTCTTCTCTTCATCAGTGCCAACGGGGTGCCGGGAGCTGACGTGGTTTGTTCATTGACACGGGGTTAGTGCCAAAGCAAGGGTCTCTTTGTTCATGGAACCAGACGAAAGGTCTGGGCACTGGTCTTATGCGTCAGTGGGTCTGAAAATATTTTGATCTCCGGCGGGACCTCACGAGTCGACATCCCTCGGAGGCTTTGATGATGATTTTTCTCTCTTCTTTTTTTTCTCTTTTTTTTTCTCATCTTTTCCCTTCTCTTTTTCTTCTTTTTTCTTCTTTTTCTCTCTTCTTTTTTTTCTTTTTTTTAACAACTTTGGATAGATGTCGGTACAGACGCCGATAATGAGGTAGCTGTCAGCTCAGGGGCCGATAATTGAAAGCTGTCGGCTCAGGGGCTGATAATTTGAAAGCTGTCGGCTCAGGGGCTGATAATTGAAAAGTGAGCCACGAGGGCAGAGAGGAGGGTTTGTTCCTTTAACGGTCTGGACGGTGGGTCCAAATTGAAAGGGATATTCGTCACCCGAAGGGACAGAGAGGAGAGTTGGTTCATGTAGCGACCTGGACGGGAGGTCCAAATCAAAAGGATTGTTCGTGACCCCGAAGGGACGAAGGGGTGGTCAAGTCGCTGACACGGGCTTGTGTTAGCGCAAGGAAAAGTGGATGATTCCTTACCCGAATGGCAGGCTCAGGCCAGGGTGAAAGGTTGTTTCATTCTTTAATGCGCCGGGGGTACCAGCTGTGTGAAGGGTCTTTTAATTCTTGGCTGGACAGAAGGTCCGAACCAGAGTGGAGAGAATTCTTTCTATTCTCTGGCTGGACGGTAGGTCCGAGCCAAAGTGAGAGGATCTTTTTGTTCTCTAGCTGGACGGAAGGTCCGATCTAGAGTGGAGAGAATATTTTTGTTCTCCGACTGGACGGCAGGTCTGAGCCAAAGTGAAAGGATCTTTTTATTCTCTAGCCGGACGAAAGGTCCGATCTAGAGTGGAGAGAATCTTTTTGTTCTTCGACTGGACGGCAGGTCCGAGCCAAAGTGAAAGGATCTTTTTATTCTCTAGCCGGACGGAAGGTCCGATCTAGAGTGGAGAGAATCTTTTGTTCTCCGACTGGATGGCAAGTCCGAGCCAAAGTGAAAGGATCTTTTTGTTCTCTAGCCGGACGGAATGTCTGATCTAGAGTGGAGGGAATCTTTTTGTTCTCCGACTGGACGGCAGGTCCGAGCCCAAGTGGAAGGATCTTTTTATTCTCTAGCTGGACAGAAGGTTCGATCTAGAGTTGAGAGAATATTTTTGTTCTCCGACTGGACGGCAGGTCCGAGCCAAAGTGAAAGGATCTTTTCATTCTCTAGCCGGACGGAAGGTCCGATCTAGAGTGGAGAGAATCTTTTTCTTCTCCAGTCGGACGGAAGGTCCGATCCAGAGTGAAAGGGGTCTGTTTGGTCTCTGGCTGGGCGACAAGCCTGAACCAATGGAAAGGATTTGATGTTCTTCAATGCGTCGGGAGTACTGGCTGTGAAATCCGAACCCGGAAAAGTGGGCCATGAGGGCCGGAGTTGATGTTGCGGAAGTAGGCCGCGAAGGCTGCAATTGGGGAAGTGGGCTATAGAAGCTGAAGTTGGGAGGTTAGCAGGCCGTAGAGACGGGAAGTAGGCCGTGGGGGCCAAGATTGGGCTGTACGAGTCAGAATTGGGAAAGTAGGCCGCAATATTCGAAATTGACTTTATTGTTTTTCTTTTTTTTATTTCTTTATTTTTTTATTCAAGCATGCAGGCATTCGATAGCAGGCATAACATAAGTATAAATAAGATAGCTCCCTCTACAGGGGATGGGATATGGACATCGCCCATAATTCGCAGACACGGTGCGGGCCACGAGGCATAACTGAGGGGTGGTGCGCCCGTCAAGAGGATATCGCATGTCTTGCATGCATAGCTTAATTTCACGCATTTCACCCGAGGTAATTCTCTGTGGAGTGGAGGGGTAAACGTGTGAGCAGAAGGCCCTAAACATAGAGATATGCATGTTTTCTAAGCAACACTTGAGGGTTACTCTAGTGCCTACACATGGGTTTTAGGCTCTCGATTTTGGTAGCTTCTCACATCCCCCATTTGTTTATTTTGGTAGTGGATTGCACCGTTCGGCGTGAGTCTCCTCATGTGTCTCAATGGGGATTCCCGGCTACTAGGATTCATCCTTGTCATAATTTTATTGCGGATTCCATCATTTGACGTGAGTTTCCTCATGTGTCTCAATGGGGATTCCCGGCTACTAGGCTTCATCCTTATTGAAATTCGCTTCACCTTTTTGCGCAAGTCTCCTCATGTGTCTCAATGGGGATTCTCGGCTACTCAGATTCACATTTCTCTCTTTTTTTCTTGCATCATTTTTTCTTTCTTTTTTTTTAAGTGGGGGTAGGTAGCTTTTTCCTCATGATTACCTTTCACGCGAGTGCAGAAATTCAAGCATCCGTAGAGTGCTAAGAAGAAAGTCGAGCAATCCCTATGGTTGAAGACCATTGAACACATTAAATGTGAAGTGGGGAGTGTTGCCTCAGGTTTATTTTGTGAGTTGGGCCTAGTAATTTAGCCATGACTCTTCCCCTTGACGTGTGCACCAGCCATAATTGGGTTCCCTTCGAGCGTATGTCGTGACGCACGTGCATTAGGAATCCGGGCAGAATTATTATTCAGTAAGGAAACAAGGTCCTAGAAAATTCCAAAGAGGTGTGTTATTCTATATTATAAGCAAGCATGCAAGCAGGGCAGCCAAGCATTTTTTGTTCTCCTTTTTTTTCTCTTTTTTTCTTTTGCGTAAGAATATATTATTGTTACGTATATGTATCTTGTAAGTGGTAGTAGAAATATTAGGGAAGCAGACCACGAAGGGTCAAAAGGAAATTAGGGAAGCAGGCCGTAGAAGCCGGAGCGGGGAAAGCATGCTACAAAGGCCAAAGGCTGGGGGGAAGCAGGCTACGAGAGCCCAAAATTGTGGGAAGCAGGCCGTGAAAGCCGAATTATGGGAAGCAGGCTCTAAATGCCGAAATTGGGAGAGCAGGATACAAGAGCCAAAGATCGGGGAAGCAGGCTACGGGAGCCAAAGGGAAGCAGGCTACGAGAGCCAGAATTGGGAAGCAGGCCACGAAGGCCAAAGGCTGGCAGGCTACGAGAGCCAGAATTGGGAAGCAAGCTGTAAGAGCCGAAGATATTGGTAAGCAGGCTACGAGAGCCGAAGATAAAGGTCTCTTTTTGTTCTCTGGTCGGGGAAGGATCCGAACCAAAGTGGATGGGCTGATTCTTTGATTCTCTGGTCGGGGAAGGATCCGAACTAGAGTGGGAGGTTGATTCTTTGATTCTCTGGCCGGGGAAGGCTCCGGACCAAAGTGAAAGGTCTATTCTTTAATTCTCTGGTCGAGGAATGATCTAAACCAAAGTGGAAGGGTCTCTTTGATTCTCTGGCTCGGAAAGGATCCGAGCCAAAGTGGAAGGTTGATTCTTGATTATCTGGCCGGGGAAGGATCCGAACTAGAGTGGGAGGTTGATTCTTTGATTCTCTGGCCGGGGGAAGGATCCGGACCAAAGCGAAAGGTTTATTCTTTAATTCTTTGGTCGAGGAATGATCCGAACCAAAGTGAAAGGTCTGTTCTTTGATTCTCTGGTCGGGGAAGGATCCGGACCAAAGTGAAAGGTTGATTCTCTAATTCTCTGGCCGGGGAAGGATCCAGACCAAAGTGAAAGGATTTTATTCTTTAATTCTCTGGCTGGGAAATGACCCGAACCAAAGTGAAAGGTTGATTCTTTGATTATCTGGCCGGGGAAGGATCCGAACCAGAGTTAGAGGTCGATTCTTTTTTATTGGAAAGCTGTCGGCTAGGAGCCGATAATGGGGTAGCTGTCGGCTGAGGGGCCGATAATTAGAAGCTGTCGGCTTGGAGGCCGATAACGGGATAGCTGTCGGCTTGGAGGCCGATGATGGAGTAGCTGTCGTCTAGGAGCCGATGAGTGAAGCTGTCGGCTTAGAGGCCGATGAATAGAAAGCTGTCGGCTTGGAGGCCGATAAGGGGATAGCTGTTGGCTCGGAGGCCGATAAGTGAAGTAGATGTCGGCTCAGGGGCCGATGATTGAAAGCTATCGGCTCAGGGGCCGATGGTTGAATAGCTATCGGCTTGAAGCCCCGATGGCTGAATATTTGTCGGTGTAACGCCCCGATGGCGGAATATCTGTCGGTGTAATGCCGTGATGGCGGAGGGTTTTATCGGTTTAACGCCTCGTCGGTGAAGGGTTTTGTCGGTTTAACGCCCCATCGGCAGAAGGGTTTTGTCGGTTTAACACCCCGTAGGCGAAAGGGTTTTGTCTGTTTAATGCCCCGTAGGCGAAAGGTCTAGTCGGTTTAACGCCCCGTCGGTGAAGGGTTTTGTCGGTTTAACGCCCCATTGGCGGGAGGTTTAGTCGGTTTAACGCCCCGTCAGTGAAAGGTTTAGTCGGTTTAACGCCCCATCGGCGGAAAGGTTTTGTCAATTTAACGCCCCATCGGCGGAAGGCTTTGTCGGTTTAACGCCCCGTCGGCGAAAGGTTTTGTCGGTTTAACGCCCCGTCGGCGAAAAGGTTTTTTCAGTTTAACGCCCCGTCGGTGAAAGTTTTAGTCAGTTTAACGCCCCGTCGGTGGAAGGTTTTGTTGACTTAGATGAAAAGTCGTGACACCAACCCCATGAGAAGTCTATTTGTTGGATGGCTGGAGGTAGAAGGTGAAAGAGCATGTCTGCCCCAACGCTCACTTTCTTTTCTTCTCTTCTTTTTTAATACGGGGAGGCGAGTGGAGAGACCACATATGCCTGATGACTGTTCTTTTCTTTTATGCTCTTCTTTTTATTGTGAAGAGGTGGGTTCAAAGACCACGTCCACTTCATGACTGTTATTTTTGTTCTACTCTTCCTTTCTCATTGATGCCCTCGGACTGGGGTGTATTCTTTTAACGTGC
This sequence comes from Amorphophallus konjac, assembly GCA_022559845.1. Taxonomy (NCBI): domain Eukaryota; kingdom Viridiplantae; phylum Streptophyta; class Magnoliopsida; order Alismatales; family Araceae; genus Amorphophallus; species Amorphophallus konjac. The sequence continues at coordinate 203,047,078 of CM040127.1, forward strand.
TCCCAGGTTGGAGTGTAGATTTTCTTCATCTGCCCCCTAGGTCGGGAGCTAGGCCTCTTTGCTTTTGTGCCCCTAGGCAGGGGTGTATTCTTTTGGCTTCAATGCCCCCAGAGCGGGGTAGTGCCTTTACGGCCTCTATGCCCCCAGGCGGGGTGTATGTTTCTTCCTCATATCCCCATAAGTCGGGGTATATTCTTTACAGCTTCCATGCCCCCGTGGTGGGGTATGTTGCTTCTTCAAATGCCCCTAAGGCGGGGTATACCTCTCTTTATATGCTCCCATGGCGGGGTATGTTTCTCCTTCAAATGCCCCTAAGCTGGGTGCCTCTTCTGCTTCCTATGCCTCCAAAGGAGGTATCTTCCTCTTCACATGCCCCTAGCACGGGGTGTATCTTTTGCTTCTTATGCCCCTGAAGGGGGAGGGTAGTTTTATTTCATGTGCTCCCATGAGGGGTGTGTTTTGCTTCTTGTGAACTCAAGGCAGGGTGTGTCTTTTCTTCACGTGCCCCTAGATCAGGGTATAACTCTGTTGCTTATCGTGCCCCCGGACCAGGGTAGATTCTTCTACTTCTTCCACCCCAGAAAGGGGTATATTTCTCTTCGTATTCCCCTAAGCTAGGTTGTAAACTTTGCTTTATATGCCCCCAAGTCGGGGTGGATTCTCTTCATGTGCCCCCGGGCTGGGGTACAACTCTATTTCTTCTTATGCCCCCCCAAGTCGGGGTAGATTCTTCTCACATGTCCCCGAGTCGGGGTGTATTCTATTCATGTGCCCCCTAAGCGGGGTGTATCTTTTTCTTCTTATTCCCCAGAGCGGGGTGGATTCTTTTTTTTCCTACCCCGACACACTGGGGGATGTTTGCTTCTTGTGCACCCAAAGTGGGGTGTATTGCTGCTTCTGATGCCCCCAAGGTGGGGTGTATTGCTGCTTCTGATGCCCCCAAGGTGGGGTGTACGTTTATTCTTCAGATCCCCATAAGCTGGGGTGTATTCTTTATGGCTTCTATGCCCCCGTGGCGGGGTATGTTGCTTCTTCAAATGCCCCCGAGTTGGGGTGTATTCTTTTGTTTCTTACACCCCTATGGCGGGGTGGATGAATGCTCTCTTCTAGATTCGTGGCCGTGCTCGGCCTCATTGCTATAAAACATTCCCTACAGCGGGGAGGAGTTTGTCAAGCCAAAGTTGCGGCTTGTTGGATCTTCGAGCAGTCACTCGAGGGGCGGTCTTATGCTAGATAGGGGCAGCCGGAAGGTGGAACGGGCTAGGGCATTGTACCATGGACTTGGACCCTCCTAGAGTCGGGTGGGATGCCGTCCTTCTTCTTATTCTCTTGTCCTTTCTTTTCTTCTCTTCTTCTTCTCTTCTTTCTTTGTGTAATAGGCCAAGGTGGGTATGCAGGAGAGCGCTCACCCCCTCAGGGAGGGGATGAGTGGTTCGCTGCACCGCATCACTCCCACAATGGTAATCTTTATTCAGCATGGGTCCCGACGGATATGGCCGTACAACCCCCTCTCGCCGATTCTTTCTCTTCCCCTTTTTGTTTCTTTCTTCTTTCTTCTTTTCTTCTTTTCTCCATTTCTTTTTTTTTTTTTTGCGGAAATGGGGTGTGATTTCCCCTCCCTCTCCTTTTTTCTTTTAGCGGCCTTCATGGTTCATGGAGGTTGCATGTGCCTCGGAGTAGCATCCTCGAGGCCATAAAGATAATTGCGCCTAGTCCGACTTTTCTCCCCATAGGGCAGGTGAAGGTAACACCTGCAATTCATCAAAGCAGACAAACATTATTTATTAGGAGGCCACGAGGCCCAGAATCCCGACGAAGAGATGAAGGGTGGTTTCCGTCCCACCGGGCGTGCCAGACTTGTGGACGCACTTTTATTTAAAAAATCATTGTTTATTTGTTTATTGGCGTTTATTAAGTGCGTGGGCGTGCCAATCACAAAGTGACGATTTATTGTGCGCTCGATCTCACTAATCAGACGATTGTGTGGTTCGTGTCGGGACTAGAACCCGCCCCGCCGTAAAGGTCATGACGTTGTTTACATCCTCTCGGAGAGGGGAACACCCTTGATTAATCGTCGGAAATCAGGGCCTCATGGCCAGAAAATTAGTTACATGAAAAGTCTATTAGGAAGCATTGAAATCCTCATACGAGGGTGAGAAGAAAGCATTCGAGATCATGTCGGTCACTCAAGGGACCATTTTCATATTCGGACGAGCGTCCGGCCTCAGAAAATCGTTATCGTCACGGGGAAAACCGGAGCATATGTATGCCGGGGTACGGCAAATTTATTGTTCAAAGGGACGGGAAACGTTCTGTTAAATCCTGGTTAGAGCGGTCGGAAACCGATAAATTTGTCGGCCAGGTGCAAGATCAAGCTACGACCATACTGCGGTGGGCCCCCCGCGGTCGAAGTCGGGCTCGCGTGGGCATCGTCAATATTTCCAGTGCCAATGGGGCAACGGGAGGATGTCCTGGGACCAGATCTGAGAACCAATGTGTGTTCGAAGAGAGCGGGCTATAGGATGATGATATGGGTCAAGCAATGACCATGATCGGGGCGGACCCGAGGTCTAAGCATGGCCCACGGAAGCCTTATTGATATTCCCATGCAAAGGGTCCGGGGATGACGAGAGCCTTCTCGTGCCATTCAGATTTTGGTTGTCACGCATGGACCGCTTTATGTTCGGACAAAGGTCCGTGTTTGTAGCGTAAGAGACGGTGACAAATCGTACAAATACCTACCGTGAGTACGGCAAGTTTAATGCAAATGCGGGATCAGATCCCGATATATGTATATCGGTCACTAACAGACCATTCAGTATTCGGATGGAAGTCCATATTCGAAGCATCGAAGACCACGACAAAGACATACGGATGTCTGCCGAAGGTACGGCACGTTTCCTATGGGTGCGGATTGGATCCCGGTATATACGTCGGTCACTAACGGACCATTCATTATTCAGACGGAAGTCCGTATTAGTAGCGACAAGGACGACGATAAAATCGTACGGATGTCTACCGTAGGTACGATAAGTTTAATGTGGATGCGGGATCGGATCCCGATAAAGATAGGTCGAGCTAACGAACTATCGGCCCGTGATAAGTTCGGATCATGGTCACGTTCGGGCGAGGGCTCTCGAGATCCAAGTCCGATGCCATGGGGCGTCATTGCTTTTCTCTTCACACACAGTCCGGGGAAACAAAGGTTCCAAGGTATGTGTGCATGTCGGTCACGGTCGGACCATTCATTGTTCGGACTCGAGTCCACGTTTGAAGCATCGAATATGACGATGAAACCGTGCAAATGTCTGCCATAGACACGACAAGTTTAATGTGGCATTGCAGGATTAGATCCTGGGAGAAGCGGGTCGAGTTAACGAACTGTTGGCCCATACTGTGTTCGGATCATGACCATGTCGGGGGGTTCCGAGGTCCACGTCCGATACCACAAGGCATCATTGATTTTCTCTTTGCACCAAGTCCGGGGGAGTGAATTGTTAAGTGTGGAGCCCGAACTCGCCATCGTGCGCCCTCGCACGTGGATCGACCTGCGCGGTCAGGTCGCGGGGGTCAAGGGGGCAGCGCCCCCGGAACAAAATTTTGATTATGGAAGGGGGAAACTTTTGATTAGTTTTATTCATTAGCTTCAAGTCTTTTCTCCTGTTGGTTAATCATTCTTTCTCTTTTAGGCACGCATGTTTAAGGGAGAAGCCAAGGGATGGGCGTGCCGGTTAAGGGAGAGCAAGTGGGTGTGCGCCAGTTTAGTGAGCAAAGGGGGTGCGCGCTGGTTAATGGAGCCAAAGGGGGGGGGCGCCGGAATAGGGTGGCACATAGGGGCGGGCCGGAATAAATCCCATAAGAGGGGCGCACCGGATTAGGGCAAGAGGAGGGCGCGCCGGATTAGGGGGAGCAAAGGGCGCGTCGGAATAAGCCCAAGAAGGATGGCGCGCCGGATTTGGACACTACTCATTCCAGGAATTCAGAAATGGTTTTAAGTGTGAAGCTAAACCGGCGCGGGGGGGGAGGGACCGCGCCGGATTAGCCCACGCCGGATTAGGAGCACGCCGGGAAAGCTTCAAGGAGGTTTCCTCTCATTCTTGTTGGCTCTGTTTCTTGTTTCCTTCAACTGCAAACTGATCTGTTGATTGATTTATTCATCATGTTGATGGATTAAGCTTGTGAAGAGAAAGTTGAAGTGTTTTAGTTGTTTATTAAGGTGGATTAGCGTGAAGATTCGAGTGTTTTATTAGAAGAGTTTGTGCAAGAACTGGGAGGTTCAGTTGTGATCAGGGGCTTCAAGCATATGCAGCTCTGGCCCTCAGAGAGTAGTTTTATTTCTTTTGTTCCTGGTGAAAAATGGGCAGCACCTCCCCCGAACTGAGGCTTGCCAGAGACAAATAGGGGAACACCAAACGGATTGCTCCGGGGTGAACCTCAAATCCAAACCTCACGGCGGTCCGATAACCCATAAGTGAGTGTATGAAGTTCGAGGACTAGCCTTCAAGAACTCCCATAGCTCACGGGTGATTGTTTCGTAAGGGGGGGGACGAATGTGTGCCACGAGGGGCTTTAGATGTTCAACCCTTCGATGGGTTCCCCTGAAGGCCGTGCCACAAAGAGGCAGGTCTCCAAGGTCCCTGGATGACAAGGGAACCGGGAGAAAGGGGAGGAGATCACGGCAGTAGAACACTACTCATGCCCATCAAAAATCATTCCTTTTATTCATCCGGAAGGGAAAGGGGGAAAAGAGATACAGGAGGGGATCTACCCCGAAGCAATGAAAACACATCAGAGAAAGAGGAAAAGAAATACATCGATGGGGGAGGGGGAACGGAGCACAAGCTCCTCCCCCTTCGGGCTCACCTCTCTTCTCTCACGCTCAATCTCTCTTTTTTCTTCACCTCTCCGGCGTGGATGGATGGAGCTTCCTTCTCTTCGGGTGGCCTTCTCTTCTCTCTTCTTCAATTGCCCATCGGGGGGTTCCTCATCTCTCTCTTTTTCTTCATCTCTTCACTGCTCACCGCCGAGGACCTTTTCTTCTCTCTTCAATAGCCCATCCTCTTCTCTCTGTCGAACACGCTGAGTATATATAGCCGGCTGCCCTTTCTTCGCTCGGACGGAAGGAACTCCCGCCATCTTCCTCCTCGTTCGTTGAGGCATCCAGAGTTGACATGCCATGGTGTCATCCGTTGATTTGCACAGTACGTTGGCATTCGTCCGAGGATGGGATGTTCACGGGTTTGCCAGGAGATCTTCTGCTGCTTCCACCGTCGATGCGTGCCTTCGCCGTTACGCTGTCGAACAGATGTGGAGACAGAGCTCGGTAGCATTGAATGCTATGCCCCATAGAACCTGCCCTGAATCTGATAGGAGAATAGAGTATCGGGGGGCAGATGGGATAGAATGGGGTTAAACCGGCATGGCCAGGGGGCGCGTCGGATAACCATAGTAAGGAGGGCGCGCCGGTCTAAGGCTATTGGAAGGGGCGCGCCGGTTTAAGGACCATGCAAGGGCGCGCCGGTTTAGACTTCGTCTCGGCTTCGCGGCTATTCGGATAGACGCTTGTCCTCCCGTATTGCTTTAGTCGTAATGCACCGCCGTCGGGGTGTTTAGTTCAGGGCCTCTGCATCCCGATTTGAAACTTCGAGTGATCCCCGACGCGTGCCGAACACGTGTTCGAATTCTCGAGTTTCTTTTGATTCGGCCTTTGGCAATGCCGACTGGAGAGCTGGGGCTGTCTCTTCAACACGAGGGGATTCTTTGTTGGGTGGCGGAGCACCGGGTAGGTATTCGTCCCTCTTGGAGGAGGCATAGGGTTTACTCGGCCCTTCCATCTTCGACTTGCTCTCGAGTGCTGAGATGTGCATGCCGCATGATCATTATCATTTTTTTGACGTCCACAGACACATGCATGATAGGACCACATGTAGATGCCCCGGTCCTCCAACCTTCCGTAGAGAACCTATACATGATAGGGCCACGTTTGGATGCCCCGACCCCCCAGTCTTCACCCACCTAGATAGGAAACATAAGCAAGCTAGATCCACTTTTGGATGCCCAGGACCTCCATTATCCACTAGAGAGTCAGCATTCACAAAGTTACACGATAACCTAAGCAAGCACATCAACAAAAAAATGAGATTTACAAAAGACAGGTCGACTCTCATCGATGCCACCAAGAATTACGCGTGGGTGATTTTGTGATGGTGAGGACTAAGAGGCTCTCCTCTGGAGCTATCTCAAAACTAAGGTCTCGTGGGGCTGGTCCCTTCCAGGTTCTGAAGCATATTGGCACTAATGCTTATGAGTTAAACCTCCCCGAGGAGTACGGAGTGAGTCCCACATTCAATGTGGCTGACCTGGTCCCATACAGGGGTCCAACGGTAGTACCCAGTGAGGATGTTGAGCCCGTTCCCTCCCTTGAGAGAGCACCCACCCCTGAGAGAAAGCCACCAACCAGGAGAGACCAGCGTGAGCATATTGAGCGGATATTGGATGAACAGGTCGCTACCACCGGGAGCAAGGTGTATGAGCGCTACCTTGTTAGGTTAAAGGGCCGGCCTCCTTTAGAGGATTCATGGGTGAGTCGGAAAGATCTCCAGTAGTTGGACCATGACCTTCTCAAGTAGTATCACAGTAGGATGGACCTCTACTCGTCGGAGTCGAGCTCTTCGTAGCCCAGGGGATTCGATGGAGGCATCACCCACGATTCCATCTGGCTTGGTTCATCACATCACCCAGGCAATGTGTAAGCTCGGGTATCACTCCAGAAGGGTCCACTTCTACATTTTGAGTCTTTTCTATTAGTCATTTTGATGTATTTGCCCTTTTATTTGAGTCAGGCCCCTAGGTCTTTGAGTCATTTCTCTATGTTTTGAGTCATTTTCCCCCTAGGTTTGCTTCTTAGATAATTATGGTCACTACATGTAAAGACAGGGGCAGTTCTATCTTGTAAAAGGTTGGATCCCAATAAACAGGACTCCAACCCCATTGTGAAAGCTAATGAAGTGATAATATTTGAAATTCCAGCATTGAGTGTCCAAAGGTGAGAAGCCTTGAGTGCTAGGGTGAGAAGCCCCCCCACCTTCCTCTCTCTCTCTAAAAGGGGGCGAACCCCTCTCTTTCTCCTCCCCTCCCCCAATTTTCAAAATCCCCTCTCTCCCCTCCCCATTCCACTCCCATTAAGACCCCTCTCCCCTCCCCATACCCTATTTAATCCCACCATTACTCCCTCCCCTCCCAAGACAACCCTTGACATTCCCCATACAACCCTTCACTTCCCAACACAATCATTCCTCTTCCCCAAGCACCTCTTCCCCTTCCCCAAACATCCCTCCACCTTTCCAAGGGAAATTTGAACTTCCCTCTCCTTGTTTGCTGCACCCCACCCCTCCTCCTTCATCCCCTTAGCCCAGGTCGACCACCCCACTCCCCATAGTCTCTTAGTCATCCCCAAACCTCCATCTCCCTCACTCATCTAGTGCTGTGAGCAGCAGGCCGCCCCAGCCCCTTCCCCATCTGCTAGATCAACCCCTCTCCATCTCCCAAACACTCCCACCACCCCAACACCCTCCTCCCTCTCCCACAGCCATTAGTCATCACTCCCCCTTGCTATATTTCTCCCCTTTGCTCCATTCACCTTCAGCCAAGTTGCAGACCCAGCAGAAGCTCGCAGGCAGAAGAGAAGCTTCTGGTTGTAGAGGCTGCCCAGTCACCTCCACAAAGTTCATGGTGGGAAGCCTTATATTTTTGGAAAGCTCGTCAAGGCAGCTTCGTAGGAGTGGTGGTCTCACCCTCTTCCGAGGTTCCTGTTGCCCAGAGGAGACGATCTCCCCCTACTGCGTAGAACTGCTCCGACGGGGAACCTAAGGCCAAGAGAAGAAGCGACCACGGCTGCTCCAGGATGACTTTGGCCATGATTCTTGGCCGACGTCTCCTCCTCCAATCCCTCTGTCAGCACCATCAAGAAGGGAGCCATTTGGATCTCGGAGCATAGATTTCCAAATTTTCTCCCCGGAGGGTGCAGTTCAGCTTCCCCTGAGTCAGATCCGACATCCTACCACTGTTCTAATCCTCGCGGTCAACTCCGACCTCCTCCGATGGCCCCGTTTGTCTCAGCTTGAATAAGGCTCATCCACGATCGCAACGGTTCTGGTCCTGCCTTCGTCGGACCTCGGGAGTGTTTTTGACGCCCTCCTCCTCCAGTAGCAACATTTTGGGACAGTCAGATACAGAGTGGATTGATCCTAGTCCTGCCCCTGCCCCGGCTACTGTCAACGTCATAAAATTCTCCAAGAATTTTTTCACCCTCCTGAGACAACCCAAGAAGTTTTGGCACTAGTTTTGTCATCATCAGAGCACGGTGGAGTCCGTGGTGGCGCCGTCATCGACTCCCTGTCAGGCAGTTCCAGAAGCGGACAGAACCAGCAACGATTGCCGACTCGACTTATTCAGTTCTTTCCCACCCCCGCCTGGCCGGCTTAAAGCCCCTCCCTATGGGAGGTAATGTTTGAGTGTACATTTCATTTCCCCACCCCTAGTTCCACCCCCTTTCAAGGGGCGTAGTGAATGTAATTGACTAATATAGGTTGAAGCTTCATCGGCGCAGCGTGCGGGGAGACCCACGCTTCCCCACTCACCCACATCTCCGACTAGGGTCGGTTTCTTCAAACCGGCTAGGTAATCACTCAACCCTTGCTCATCTTTAGTGCTTGTTTATTTAATATCCATCAATGCTCCACTGGATTGTAAGAGAGCGCCCAGTCCCGAAGCACCACCGCTTTCGAGTGATCGCCGTGGGAGCAAGAGAGTGAACCCGTGCCCCTTTGGCACTCGGCCAGTCCATCAATTCAGGCATTTGTACCTTTGGGGGGGATAACCTTAGCCTCGCTGGCCCTCCACCAGCAAGGGTCTTGACCCACATTCTCGACTCGACATCATTGAGTCGCCCCTGGGTTTGTTGTGCACATCGGGTGATCGGCCGTCAACGTTAGTCTCTAGTTCTTGTAAAGTGTGCTTGCTTGATAATGTTGGCCCAGTTAGGAGGCAATTGAGAGGGGGGGTGAATTGATTGCCCACCCTTTTTCTGAAAATATAAAAACAACACAAATAAACCACGGATATGTAGAATAAATCTAGGACAGAGGCTTGATTAAGACGAATGAAATTAAATCAAGCAAGCTCTCACAACTCCCCGGCGCAAGATATACTCACTCGGATAACTATATATGGATGGACAGTTGAGTAAACTCACGACTCACCGTCTCACACTCGTATAGTGAACGGACAAATAGAAATCAACAACCACCAGACAAGCAAACCACGGCACAGTATTTTTAAGTGGTTCGGACGCACCAAGTGCCATCCTACGTCCACCCCTCTCACCTCGAGAGTATTTCACTATAAATGCTGCTCGACGGCAGCAACCACACACACACGGGCTCGATGGCCCACACACGCGGGTTCTCGCACGACGACGAGACAACCCACACACACTCGGAGCAAGCTCCGAAAATGTCTAGATAGAGAAATAGTATGAAAGGAAATACAAGCCCAAATATGAGATGAACGTTTTAAGCACAAGATGACTAAGAAGATGATGAACAATATGTATCTTCCCCACAAATCCTTAAATATGCTAGGAATATGAAGAGGGTAGCACTCAGAACAAAAGAACCGAGGTTGGATGAAGCCGGTGTAGAAGATGTAGTCGGCCAAAGCTCTGGATGTAGAGGATGCAGATCGCGACCTCCAACTCTAGGCTTGGGCTCGATGGAAGACGACCTAGCACAGCTCTCCTTCACCTCCAGCCGATGGGAAACCCTCCTCCTCCTGCAAGACAAGAAAAACTCACGTTAGAAGCTCTTGGGATGGTTCTCATCGGAAGGAAGGGGGCGGCTATATACAAGGGGATTTGATCCCCAAAAAGACATAAAATCCCACTCTAAACCCCCTTTATAACACATACATAGTGCAAGGGTCACCCTAAGGCTATTAGGGTCAAAAGCCATACCAAATGGATCCTCCCTTAAAGGTTTCGAAACAGATCTGGAAAAACCCATAAGAACGTTCAGAAAAAGTGTCGACCCATGGGGTCGACTCTTTTTCGTGAAGGTTCTGCCAGAACATATATAAAAGCAAACCCGCGACACGAGTGTCGACCCATGGGGTCGACACTTCTTACGAAGTGTTCTGGCCTATGAAGAGAACAAAACATTCGTGATGAAAACTGTCGACTCACGAGGTCGACACTTTTTCACGAACATTCTGTTTTCACAGAATTAAACATACTTACCTGAAAGTGTCAACCTTCAGGGTCGACACTTTTTCACGAGAGTTCTGCCTTAGGAAAAGAGCAGACACCTGGTGAAAGTGTCGACCCCGTAGGTCGACACTTTCTGCCAGCGTCCTGTATTTCAACGCAAGGCAGAGACTCCACAAATAAGTGTTGACCCCTGAGGTCGACACTTTTACTTACAGCAGCAAAACTTGAATAACTTCAAATGAAACCTCCACAAATCAAATACATATATCAATGTTGATCAAAGGAGTTCATACAACACAGATAAACATGGTTAAGCATGAATTTTTACTCGGATCATTCCATTCAATCTCAGATCCAATTAGTACAAACATTCTCACCATTGGCCTTCAAATTGTGAGCGAGGTCTCACAATAACCCTGTGTTTTCTATATTTGAATCATTGCCCTCTCATTTGCCTTTTGAGCAACCTTCAAATGTGGTCTTTTTATCATTTCCATGTTCTGAGCCTCAAACCCACATTGTTCCTGCACAGTTTGGATTTTCATTTCACTCAAGGCAGTAAACTTCTCAACTCACTCCATATCAAGTAGAATAAACAATCCATTCATTCAATCTTTAACCAAAGCAACTCATTCAAACAAATTAGTCCAAGTCAGACTTTAGCGTTATTGAGCATTTTGCTTGGTATAGCCAAATCAATCAAACACAGATTGAAATTCATCAACCTCATCATTCATCAAATATGTATTTCAATGTGAATCAACCATAATGAGAACTCGTGACATTTCATACATGATCTCCGTCAAAATAGTCCGGGGCACAATAGATAAGTCCAAGGAATCGGTATAGTTGCTGCATCTCATTGGGTGTTTCACATCAGGTCATCCCATAATGGTCAAAGCTTGACCCCGCTCTTGGCCGATAGCTCGCTATGTTTTAACCGAATTTCTATTGAGATACACTCCCGGATATGAAACTTGCCATATCTCTGGCAGATATAAATATAAATTAGGACTCTCGTTTAGATATGAATGGGTCAATTAATGGCCGGCTTTGCTCAATTGTTTACCCTTCAATAGGGGCTATTTTATTGAAGTTCAGAATTCGCATTCCTTTCTTTAATTAATACCAATTTAAAGCCTGAGGGCCCCATTTCCTGGCATTTAATCAAAAGTTTTCTCTTCTCTGAGGAGATATAATTAACATCGTAACCTTTACGGTACGATGGGTTCTTAGTCCTGACCCGATACCCACAGTTGTCTGGTAAGTCAGACGGAGTGCACTCGCAGCTTCAAATCATCCCAGTCTTGAAGCCCGAATAAATGTCACTTCAATGACGGGCATGCCCTCGCACTCAGTAAAACACTAAAAGATAAAACACCGATGAAGGAGATGAATAAAATGAATTAAAAGATGAACATCTGATGTGACACCACCTTGGGGTGATGACCACAAGACAATATGACCCTTGGACCTAAGGTTGCAAGCAAGCAAATTGGCGATGATACCACTCGAGCGGCTCACTCGCTTGGTGCACACTTGTGCCCATGGACAACTAAACGATAATGGAGAGGGTCCGGGGTGGGACAATGATGCCCTGGTGCTTGGCAAGCTTGGAGAGAACCCCAATTGGGCCAGGGATGCCCACTCACGGGCGGCCGTCACACCATGGGTGTGGGTTGAAATGGCTCGCTCACAACTCGCCCGCGATGGACACTCACGTGATCGGCAATTTGGGCCGGGCCCTCGCTCTCCGTCCGACGCAGCAAAGCAACAATACTAAGCTAAGCAAATGATATTAACCAGCAAGGAAAGGGGGACCGAGGCTCACCTAGCCGGCGTGAAGACGCCGACTCCGGCCGAAGACGGGGGCGAGCGGGGAGGCAAGGGTTTGCGCCCGCAAGCCGCGTCGGTGTCGCTTCAAAACCTGCGAGAATATTATTACATGAACTACACCTCTCGCAGGAGGGGTGAACTTGGGGTGGGGATTAAATTTATTACAATCAATACTACCTCCTCGCAGGGAGGGGCCTTCAGCCGGCCAAGCGGGGAGGGGGAATTGGGCGAGGACACTCGACTTTCCAAGCTTCACCGGTTCTGCCAATCTTCAGGTTCGCTGGACAGAGGGTTGATGATGACGCTGCCACGGGCTCCTCGGAACTCCAAACTTGACGAAACTGGTGCCAAAAGTTGCCCAACTGACAGAGGATGATGCCTGAATTTTTGGGGAAGCTTTGGAACTCGGGGCTGATCGGACCGGCGACTGGAGTAGGACAGCAACACTCTGCCTCTGACTGATGCGGAACTGATGCAGCAACATGCAGAAGGCACTGCAGTCGTTCCCGATTTCCAAATCAAACGAAACTAGCGGTGACGCGATCGTGGTTGGAGTAGCTTCGACCAGAAGTTGACGGGGCCACAATCCAATGTCGGAGAGGAGAATCGTGGCCAGATAAGTGAAGATAGGTCAAACCTGGACCCACTGGTGGCAGACTGCACACTCCGACGAAAAATTTCAGAACAAATAGCTCGGGCAGGCGAATGGCATCGTTCTTTCTGGTACTGATGGAGGACTAGTCGAAGAAGAATGTTTTAGAAGGAAGCATGCTAGAATTCCTCCAAGGTTGGCCACAGAACAGCTTCCAAGATCGCTCTAGTCTTCAGTCTGGGACAGATTGCGCAGTCGTTGAAGATGACGTTCCTCCGGACAGCTCCGAACTCGGATGCCGGCGAGACCACAACTGTTGGAAAGCTAACTCGCAGAAGATTCCAGAAACGTAGGCCTTGCCATCTGAATCTTTGAGAGATGGTCGTGGCTGCCTCTGCAAGTCACTACTTTTCTGAAACCTGCAACAGGGACAGAATAGGTGGAGGAGAGGGTGTGGGGAAGGGCATGAACAAGGGGTTATTTGGTGGATGGGAAAGGGGGGGTGCGACCTTGGGTGGTTAGGGAGGTGGGGAGATGAAAGGGCACAGCCCAAGGGAGAGGGAAATTCAAAATTTGGCCTAGGGAAGGGCTCTTTCAGTCTTGGGGAGAGGAAGGGTTGCTTGGGAGAGTGGAAAGGTGCCTAGGAGAAGGGGTTTCCACCTAGGGGTTGGAGGGGGAATTGAATGAGTGCATGGGGAAGGGGAAGGGGCCTTAATGAGGGGTGAATGGGGAGGAGAGAGAATGAATTTCTAAATTGGGGTGGGGAGGAGAGAGAGAGGGGGCACAACCCACTTAGAGAGAGTGATAGTAAGAGAGAGAGAGAGAGAGGGAGATATTGAGAGGGAACTAGAAGGTGTGGAAATTTTCTGGATTCAATATTCAAGCATAATTGTTACAAATGAGAGAGGGGTGGGGATATTTATAGACCCCACACTTTTCCTAAGACCAAACTGACCCTGACAAACTAACTAATGACCAAACAGTCCAAGGGAGGGGCGCCCCTGGGCCTAGCCCAATGAATTCGGCCCATTAACCTATCAAACCAACATAATGACTTCAAGACTTAGGAAAATAACTTTCTAACCTAGGTACATGACTCAATAAAGGGAAAATTACATGTTTAAGACTCAAATAAAAACAAGAAAATTACATGACTCGACTCACAAACACATGAGGAACATAATGGCGTACACCGACGATCACTCCGAGCTTCAGAAAATGTGGAGGGGCAAGGGATGTCCCCATCAACATCCCGAGTGCGTTGTCCACAAGTTGGCACGCCCGGTGGGACTAGACCTCCTTTCATCTTCTCGCCAAGATTAGGGGCCCAACGGCCTCCTCCTAAAATACTAACTCGCTTTAAACCTAAAATTGCATGTTGCATCTTAAGCAACTTGATGGCTGTCTCTTTCGGACCACTCGTGGTTGCTGATCACACCAGGTAAGGCTACCTGGATGTTCCTACGAAGTTTGGCGATTTCCCGCCGGCTGTAGGCTTCCCCAACTTCTTGGGGTGGCCTTAGTCGAGCTCCTGGACGTCCAGGAGATGAAGTCGGTCACTACTACAAAGGCGACCACAACTAATGCTGCTACGGTGGGTTGCTGCATCCACCACACCAACTCCCGCACTTCCAACAACAAGAGGCACTCACCAGCTTCTAGGAGAGTGTCCAAGAAGAACACTGACATGTTGCAAGGTCGGCTTTCGACATCGGGCAAATCTATCCTAATCGGAGGAGTCTGCGTCTTTATAAATGGCCAACAGGCCAGGATTTCGCCCGATCGGGTGATTGCCAATGTACCATTGTGGAATTTATTCCAAGCAATGGCTCAAGACAGGCCGGACCATGTCAAGTTCAGATCAAGGGGAGGTCTGGCCCTGAAGCCGATCAAGCTTAGACAGGTATGGGTGCCTAAGCAAAACCGGGCCTAGCTACTGCTCAATTGGAACCTATCCAGGTTGACAAGTTCGACAGGAAAGAAGAGCAAGAAGAAGAAAGAATAGAGGTGCCAGCTGTAACTCCTCGCAGACTAGCCTTTCAAGGCTATGGCCGGTAGACGAATGTCTATTCCTCCGACTGAAGATGTAACATGGTAGCTGGATGACGACAGTGTGCTTACCGGCTACCAACTCGATACAAGGTGATGCCACCAACACTTGGCCCCTTGGATGGGCATGATGTTATCACCCAGGCCGTCCGGGGATATTTTCGGGGTCTCGGGAACACCCCTCAAAGTACGCAGCGGCTCTTAGAAGCTATGAACACTATAGAAGACGAACACCGGGGGGGAGCAAGTCAACCCAGAGGAAATTACTGATGAAGGGTCCGGCTGCTATGGACCATCTTTCCATGAACAAGCCGCACCGAGGGTCTCTGTGTTTGACAGACTAGCCTTCCCTGGGCAGCCAGTCAGGAGGGTGATACGGAGGAACAAGCACCTCCAGATATTCACCTGTAACATGGCTGGAGAGGCTGGCCGCTATAGGTATGTACCCGAAGAATCTGAAGAAGTGATTAGGCTCACCGAGAGGCCCGACCCTATCACCAAAAGAAAGAAAGCTGTAGCAGATGATGTGCAAGCCCTTGATGGGGAAACAAGCATGGGTGTAGTCACCATGGCTACAAACGTGATCACCACTGAAGATGAGGGTGAGAGGCCAGCACTTGTGTAGCACCCCTAGAAATAAAAGAATGAAATAAGAGAAAAATAAAAGAATTTATTTGAGTTGTATATATACTAATGGGCCTCACTTGTGTAAAAATGGATATAAGGCTTTAAACAAATCTAAAAAAAAGCTTAATTTACTTAAACCCATATAACCCACTAATTAAATATATATACGTGGGCATAAAACCAACAAATGGGCTTAAACTCTTATAAAAGACCAACCACGTACAAAGACCCACATATACACATGCCACATGACCCCATCGAACCGCCCACGCAAAAGGCCAACCCAACCGAAGTGTAGAAATGCTCACCCGATCACCACAATAGAAACCCACGTACCATGTGCCAAACCCACGTACCATGTGCCAAACCCACGTATGCATATGACCCACCGAAGATCACCCAGCCCAAGTGATGTTCGAACACTGCATGGGTATAGCCTTTAGGGTGTTTGCATGGGGTTTGGGCAAGCGGCTATTAACTGGGAAGGGAGGAGCAACGTCGGGGAAGGTTTTCAAAAGTTACTCCCGTATGGCATTCAATTCCCCTAGAAACCCCACTCCCCTATAAAACCATACTAATCCCCGAAGCATTTCTCTTCCTCTGCTTGCAAACTTCTCCGTGCCGACATCGCGTCGTCCCTCTCCATCCTACTGCTGTTGCCAAACGAGAAGACGTGCGGTTCGTGAAGCCGTTGAAGGAGGAGTTTTCTCCATCTTGCGGACGTTGGAAGACGGGGCTCGTCTTCATCCTCCTCTCCCTCCTACGGCTTGACTGCTACGGGAAAAAGATTGACCTTCTTCCTTTCCTTCCTCCTGCGTCTGCAACCAAGAAGGAGGTGTGGAGGCTTACTCCATCTTCATCCTGCAAGCAACATAAGCCTCGGCATCTTCTTCCTTCAAGATCTTCTTCCTCCGACGATCTGCTCTGTTTGAAACAAAGTACCGTAACCGCATCAAATTTTCATCAAAGGTAGGTTCTCTCAAGTTTCGTAGCCCAAACAAAGTTTACTCATGGTTAAAAGCCAAAAATCAAATATATATATCATGCATGTAGTTATCGCTGTGTTCTATCGAGTTCTGAATTTTTATAGTAAAAGACGACCCAACCTAAGGCGTCAATTCTTTTTGATGCCCTCGCAAACGGTCGTCAATTCCCATATGAATTAATAATTACACATGTTAAAAATTTAATATCTCTGTAACCAATTATCTGATTTAATGCATGAATATAGTTTTGGAATCCTGCTATTTTTCTTGACCTGTCCATATACTTGTGTCATAAAATTTTTAGATTGAAAAAATGCTACTGTTCATAAATCAATCTGGAGGAAAAGGAAATGACACCTTACACTATGACGTTTCTTTGAAATAGCGACCCTGTCTAGGGCGCTATATTCATAGAAGATGGCAACGACCAAGTCGCCATTTAATGAAATCTTGAAAATTGATCAACGACCAGTCGTCAATTATATAGATGTTAGTTATGAGTTTTCGCATTAATAGTTTGTTCATGGGTATAGGAGTATCCTTTGGCCATGAAAATTTATGGACGTACTATTGGGGTGGAGACCGAGGTAGTGAAAGTGGTTGTACCATTTTTCGTGCCCCTTATCTCAAGATCTCCCGTCTCTCAACGAAAAATTATTTTGAACGTCTGGTTAGGTAGAGTTTTTCGAGCCCGTCATTTCGGTATATCATAAGCTAGATTCCGACATGGTTACGTATAGAAACGGGAGGTTTGAAAATAGATTTTTTTTGAAATAACGACCCACTATAGGTCATCATATTAAAATTGGACGCCACTGTACAATGGCGTCAGATTATATATATATATCATGTATGTATATCTTTGAAAATCCATATTTATTAAAATATGTAACAGAAAAATTACAAAAAATATATATTTAGAATCCTTGTATTTTTCTCCTAATTATCATATATTTTATTTGCTAAAATTATTTTAAATAAATCAATGTGTCTTTGAATGTATGTTTTTGAAATTATTCAATTAAATATGTATAAATGTGAATTCTTGTTAAATAAATTGAGTTAAAAATTACAAAATTAACGTCCCTTCAAGTGGACGCTAATTAATAAATGACGCCACCCATGGGCGTCAAATAATATAAGTCTATTTAATTATAGTTAATTATAGAATTGGATGGACATGAATTCTATAATTAACGCATTCATGTTCTCACCGTTTTCTTCCGATTTTGACCCATACCGCGGGTCTTCTGGCACTCTCATCTCACGTCCGTAGATGGAGTCCATGTTTCATGATTGGTTCACATATACACCTCAACTCTCGGTGACATACGAGCCCTCTGTTGGACATTCCGTTCCTTCGGACTGGCAAGTTAGTCATTGGGACCTTCGTAAGTCTCCTCGTAGCCTTGGATTCCCTCAAGGCCAATTGAGCTGGTTGTACCTTAAACACCTTGTACCCTTTTTGAATGCCACATCTTGTGGTAAACCGGCCCTCTCATTGTGCCATCTTGGTCCGTGAGAGAATAATCATAGCCGATGGAGTGATGATATTCCACTAGGTGATGTCTTGGATTGAGTCCATTATAGATGGGGTCAATCTCTCAGCTTGATTCATGTCCCTTGATTGGTGGCAGGTTTAGTCATCCACTCAAGTTATCATGGCTACCTAGTTAAGGTACCGATTCTACCCAGGTTATCGACATGTCATGGTTCTCGTCGGTTTTATCATTGTCCATCTAATGTTCTTCCTTGAATCCCGTGGAACCTATCCACGAATCTACCTTGATATCCTACATGAGTTTGTTCTTGGAATTCCATGGCTATCACTAAAAGTGGTTGTCTAGATATTACATGTAACAATGTCCGCGCATATAGGGCCCGACCTGGTCCTGGGAGGAGCACCCGAAAGTACTTGTGCCCATGGGAGTTATATTGATCATGGTGTGGCATTGCACCGAAGTACTTGCTTGAATCTATGACACTCCACTATCTCTCTCTATCTCTCTCTCTCTCTCTCGCGTGCTTGACTTGATTGACTTGACACGACTTGCATGGCCCGGAATGGGCAAAGTAATTGCTTGTTAATAGCCATTATCTCATGACATGAAAGACTTTATTGATATACTTGGTACTCGTTCAAATACTTGAAATCTTGAATACTTGAAATTCCCTATCTTGAATCAACAGTACATATTATTTCCTCTCGTTATCATGTTCAATTCCGTATCGTTCTATTTTACATGATTGACATGCTAGACTTGCATTTTCATTTGGAAGAGGTAATTACTTAAACAAATTGCTAGTTCTTGAGATATAATTCCTACTGAGCGTTCGCTCATCAAGTTATTGTCCCCAAACTTTTCAAGTAATACGGCCCCTTACTTGGACTCGGATGGGCAGGAGCAAGAGTGACGAGCGTAGAATCTGCAAGCGCCATGCTACTACACCTTATCGTATCGAGTCGTCTTTAGTTTATTCCTTGGAGACTTGTCATTAGATATTCTGTTATGTCAAGAGTTGTTACATTTAAGGCTTGTGGGCCTGATTAGAGTTGTTAAGTCTTGGAGTTATGTGACTTTGTTTAATGGATCAAGTTGTTATCAATGGTATCAGTATTTGGTTATGTTTTAAAATTTCTATCTTATTGCGCACTCTATTTTGATGTCAAAATTCTATTTGCTCTGATTGACATGATTGATATAAACTCGTCACGCTCTCCCCGGGTTCCTTCCGCGCTCAGGGCGTGATAGTTTTTGTGGTATCAGAGCCTAGGATTTCAAGTCCTAGGAAACCCAAGTCCAAGGTTAGGTCTATCCCCAAACTGTGAGGATGGGTAGTACCGTGGGTATAAGTCCTTGTAGGGCATCTGACTACAAATTTCAACATGAAACTAATTAAGGTTAACTCCTTGTAGGACTATGGATGCTGAACGCGCACAATGGCGTGAGATGCAACGAACTGTTCAGGGCTTGACCCAGGCTTTGCAACATGTGGCTCAAGGTGGGGCACACCATGGAGTTGGCAACCTCCACCGGAGTTTTAGAAACCTCAACCCTCCGAGGTTCGCAGGATCATCAAATCCTGAGGATGCGGAGAATTTGATAAAGGAGATCGAGCGAATCTTCCGCGTCATGCAATGCGCGGATGGTGAAAAGGTGCTTTTGGCCACGTTCCAACTGGAACGGGACGCCCGTGCTTGGTGGGAGTCCGTCGAGGCCACCTCGCTTGAAAATCATGTTACATGGGCCGAATTTGTTGAGCACTTCAATAGCAAGTATTTCTCCGACGGTGTTTAGGAGAAAAAGGCCGCAGAATTTGCTGCCTTGAAGCAACGATCCCTCTCGGTGGCCGACTACGAAGCCCAGTTCTCCAGGCTATCTAGATATGCACCACACTTAGTATGCACTAAGAAGATGAAGGCAAGACGGTTCTTGAATGGGTTACGACCCCAATATATCACTCAGCTCGCTCCCTTGGATATTCAAGTGTACTCAGAGATGGTGCGCCGTACCCAGTTGCTAGAAGACGCCACGGAATTGTCTGACAAAATCTATGGTAAGGATAAAAGGGAGAATGTCACAAGCCCCAACACTTTTAAACCGTCTTTCAAGAAGCGGACCAATAATAAAGGCGAACCCTCCAAGGAGAAGAAATTCAAGAAGGGCAACAATAAACCTTTCTCCATCACGGCACCGCCAAAGGAGAATTGTAAATATTGCGACAAGCCGGGTCGTCAGGCTACAGAATGCTGGAGAAGGATTGGAGCATGCCTTCGTTGTGGGAGTAAGGAACACCGTATTCCCGACTGTCCAATGATGAACGAGCAAAGTGAGCCTGAGACAAAGGAAGAGAAGTGTCCGGCAAAGAAGCAAGGATGTTTACAAGCTCTCCAAGAGACGGAACCAACCGAGGGTTGGTTGGTGGAAGGTATTTTGTCTGTCTGCTCTAAATCTGCTCAAGTGTTGTTTGATACTGGCGCCACACATTCCTTTGTTTCAACGAAATTTGCTGCTTCATTCTCTATGGAACCTGAATGGATAAACTTGGTGATTTCTACCCCATTAGGGAATGAGTCTGATGTCACTTTCCATTACCCTAACTGCAAGATTATAGTTAAAGGCCACAACTTACCAGCAGATTTAATATGCTTAGACTTGAAGGAGTACGATGTCATTTTAGGGGCCGATTGGCTATCCACCCATCGGGCAACTGTAGACTGCCGAAATGGAAAAGTAACTTTTGTGGATTACCCGGAGTTAACTTATGTTACTCCCCGGAAGAGATCACCAGTCATCGCTGCTCTTCGAGCCCATAAACTTATCAACAAAGGATGTGAGGCATTCTTAGCATTTGTAACTGCCATGGAGGCTAAGGTAGCTAGACTAGAAGACATTCAAGTGGTTCGGGAGTTTCCCGATGTTTTCCTTAAAGACTTGCCTGGTTTGCCACCAGAGAGAGAAGCCTCATTCACTATAGACCTTGTTCCGGGTGTCGGACCTATTTCCAAAGCACCCTACAGAATGTCCCCCGCAGAATTGAAGGAATTGAAGGAGAAGCTTATGGAGTTATTGAAGAAAGGATTTATCAGACCAAGTACTTCCCCATGGGGAGCACCAGTGCCGTTCGTCAAGAAGAAGGATGGATCGATGAGGCTGTGCATCGATTATCGGCAGCTGAACCACCTCACTATCAAGAATAAATACCCACTGCCGAGGATTGATGAACTCTTCGATCAGATTTCTGAAGCCAAGTATTTCTCAAAAATTGATCTTCGATCGGGTTATCACCAATTGAGGATCAAGGACGATGATATTCACAAAACTACATTTCAAAGAAGGTACGGGCATTATGAATTTACTATTATGCCTTTTGGACTAACAAATGCCCCTGCAGCTTTTATGCAGCTTATGAATAGCATCTTTAGACCGCATCTAGACAAATTTATTGTGGTTTTTATCGATGATATCCTGATATATTCAAAGTCTGAAGAGGAGCATGAAGTGCATTTGAGGATAGCATTACAAATATTGAGGGATAATCAATTATATGCTAAATTTAGAAAATGTGAGTATTGGCTGGAAGAAGTGTCCTTCTTAGGACACGTAATTTCAAAGGATGGAATCTCAGTGGACCCCGCAAAGGTCGAAGCGGTAAAGAACTGGGAACAACCAGCAAATGCAACAGAAATCAGGAGTTTCCTTGGTCTTGCTGGTTATTACCGGCGTTTTATTAAAAACTTCTCGAATATTGCAGTACCACTCACCTGGTTGACACGCAAGGAAGTGCCGTATGAGTGGAATGAGGAAGGTGAACAAAGCTTCCAAACATTGAAGGACCGTTTGACCACTGCTCCGGTCTTGGCCCTTCCTATGGAAGGAGAGAAGTACGAGGTATATACCGATGCTTCCGGTATTGGCCTCGGTTGTGTATTAATGCAACAACGGAGAGTTATTGCATACTCCTGTAGGCAGTTGAAGAAGCATGAAGAAAACTACCCGGTGCATGACTTAGAGTTGGCCGTGGTAGTATTTGCACTAAAGATCTGGAGACACTATCTCTACGGAGAATAATTCACAGTGTTCTCCGATCATAAGAGCCTCAAATATCTATTCTCTCAGAAGGAGCTTAATATGAGGCAACGTCGATGGCTGGAATAGTTAAAAGACTTTGATTTCACTATTCAGTATCACCCCGGTAAAGGGAATTCGATAGCTGATGCCTTGAGTCGAAAGCCGAGAGCCCTTATAGCCAGCTGTATGATATGGGAATGGAAACTATTAGAGGAATTCTCTAGATTAAATATAAGCACGGACCAGAAAGATGGGTGTATTAGTCTCTCTGACATGAGTGTGCATCCAGACTTGCTATCCGAAATCAAGAAGTTACAAGATGAAGATCCTGGAATGATTGAAATCAGGGAGAAACTAGATCAAAGAACCGGGTTCAAGCTGGCAGTTGATGGAAGACTAATGTTTCAGGAAAGGACATGTGTCCCAGACTGTCCTGAGTTGAAAAGGAAAATTCTAGATGAAGCTCACCGCTCTATGTATACCATTCATCCTGGAGCAACTAAAATGTACAAAGATTTAAAGAGAACTTTCTGGTGGTCGAACATGAAGAGGGAGGTAGCGGACTTTGTATCTCACTGTCTCATGTGGCAACAAGTAAAAGCGGAACACCAAAGACCCGCCGAAAAGTTACACCCCCTTGATATTCCTAAATGCAAATGGGAAGGAATTGGTATAGATTTCATCATGGGATTGCCTAAGTCTAGAGGCGGACATGATGGTATTTGGGTAATCATCGACTGCTTGACCAAGTCGGCGCATTTCTTGCCAATTAAAAGTCGATGGTCGGTTGATGTTTTGGCCGCATTGTATATTAAAGAGATCGTGAGATTACATGGAGTCCCAACATCGATCGTGTCTCACCGAGACCCTCGCTTCACTTCTCATTTCTGGAAGGGTCTACAACACTCTTTGGGGATGAAGCTCAACTTCAGTACTGCTTTCCATCCCCAGACCGATGGTCAGACCGAGAGAAAAAACCAAATAGTTGAAGACATGTTACGGGCTTGCATTATTGACTTTGGCGGAGGTTGGCATGATCATTTACCCCTAGCCGAGTTTGCATACAACAATAGTTATCAAGCCAGTATACAGATGGCTCCATTTGAAGCCTTGTACGGCAGGAGTTGCCGATCTCCTATATGCTGGGATGAGGTTGGCGAGAAGCAACTACTAGGGCCAGATATGGTAAGAAACACAACAGAAAAGGTTGAACTTATCCGAGAGAGACTCAAAGTGGCACAATCTAGGCAGAAGTCTTATGCAGATAATAGAAGAAGGAATTAGAGTTCCAAGTTGGAGACCATGTTTACCTCAAGGTCTCACCCGGTCGAGGAATAAGAAGGTTCGAAGTTAAAGGCAAGCTTACACCGAGATTCATTGGTCCATTCGAAATATTGGAAAGAGTTGGCGAGGTAGCCTATCATCTTGCTTTGCCTCCACAACTGTCGAAAGTGCACAATGTGTTCCACATTTTCATGCTGAAGAAATATGTGCACGATCCTTTCCACGTCATTGATCATAGTAACTTAGTGATTCAAAGGGACCTCACTTATAAACAAAAGCCAATGAAGATTCTTCATCGAGAGATTCGAGTCTTAAGAAACAAGACCATTCCCATGGTAAAAGTGCAGTGGAACAAATGCTTGGACAAAGAAGCTACCTGGGAAATTGAAGAATCTATGCAAAGGAGATATCCGAAATTATTCTAAACTGTAAGTACTCTATACCCTCCATGTCTCCATTCACGCAATTGAATTTGGGGACCAAATTCTTTTAAGTGGGGGTGGGTGTAGCACCCCTAGAAATAAAAGAATGAAATAAGTGAAAAATAAAAGAATTTATTTGAGTTGTATATATACTAATGGGCCTCACTTGTGTAAAAATGGATATAAGGCTTTAAACAAAATTTTAAAAAAAGCTTAATTTACTTAAACCCATATAACCCACTAATTAAATATATATATATATATATGTGGGCATAAAACCAACAAATGGGCTTAAACTCTTATAAACGACCTACCACGTACAAAGACCCACATATACACATGCCACATGACCCCATCGAACCGCCCACGCAAAAGGCCAACCCAACCCAAGTGTAGAAATGCTCACCCGATCGCCACAATAGAAACCAACATATAACCAGCCCATGTGCCATGTGCCAAACCCACGTATGCATATGACCCACCGAAAACCACCCAGCCCAAGTGATGTTCGAACATTGCATGGGTATAGCCTTTAGGGTTTTTGCATGGGGTTTGGGCAAGCGACTATTAACTGGGAAGGGAGGAGCAACGTCGGGGAAGGTTTTCAAAAGTTACTCCCATATGGCATTCAATCCCCCTAGAAACCCCACTTCCCTATAAAACCATACTAATCCCCGAAGCATTTCTCTTCCTCTGCTTGCAAACTTCTCCGTGCCAACATCGCGTCAACCCTCACCATCCTACTGTTGTTGCCAAACGAGAAGATGTGCGGTTCGTGATGCCGTTGAAGGAGGAGTTTTCTCCATCCTGCGGACGTTGGAAGACGGGGCTCGTCTTCATCCTCCTCTCCCTCCTACGGCTTGACTGCTACGGGAAGAAGATTGATCTTCTTCCTTTCCTTCCTCCTGCATCTGCAACCAAGAAGGAGGTGTGGAGGCTTCCTCCATCTTCATCCTGCAAGCAACATAAGCCTCGGCATCTTCTTCCTTCAAGATCTTCTTCCTCCGACGATCTTCTCTGTTTGAAACAAAGTACCGTAACCGCATCAAATTTTCATCAAAGGTAGGTTCTCTCAAGTTTCGTAGCCCAAACAATGTTTAATCATGGTTAAAAGCCAAAAATCAAATATATATATATCATGCATGTACTTATCGCTGTGTTCTATCGAGTTCTGAATTTTTATAGTAAAAGACGACCCAACCTAAGGCGTCAATTCTTTTTGACGCCTTCGCAAACGGTCGTCAATTCCCATATGAATTAATAATTACACATGTTAAAAATTTAATATCTCTGTAACCAATTATCTGATTTAATACATGAATATAGTTTTGGAATCCTGCTATTTTTCTTGACCTGTCCATATACTTGTGTCATAAAATTTTTAGATTGAAAAAATGCTACTGTTCATAAATCAATCTGGTGGAAAAGGAAATGACGCCTTGCATTATGACGTTTCTTTGAAATAGCGACCCTGTCTAGGGCGCTATATTCATAGAAGATGGCAACGACCAAGTCGCCATTTAATGAAATCCTGAAAATTGATCAACGACCAGTCGTCAATTATATAGATGTTAGTTATGCGTTTTCGCATTAATAGTTTGTTCATGGGTATAGGAGTATCCTTTGGCCATGAAAATTTATGGGCGTACTATTGGGGTGGAGACTGAGGTAGTGAAAGTGGTTGAACCATTTTTCGTGTCCCCTATCTCAAGATCCCCCGTCTCTCAACGAAAAATTATTTTGAACGTCTGGTTAGGTAGAGTTTTTCGAGCCCGTCATTTCGGTATATTATAAGCTAGATTCCGACATGGTTACGTATAGAAACGGGAGGTTTGAAAATAGAATTTTTTTGAAATAACGACCCACTATAGGTCGTCATATTAAAATTGGACGCCACTGTACAATGGCGTCAGATTAACATATATATATATATATATATATATATATATATATATATATATATATATCATATATGTATATCTTTGAAAATCCATATTTATTAAAATATGTAACAGAAAATTACAAAAAATATATATTTAGAATCCTTGTATTTTTCTCCTAATTATCATATATTCTATGTCCTTAAATTATTTTAAATAAATCAATGTGTCTTTGAATGTATGTTTTTAAAATTATTTAATTAAATAGATATAAATGTGAATTCTTGTTAAATAAATTGAGTTAAAAATTATAAAATTAACGTCCCTTCAAGTGGATGCTAATTAATAAATGACGCCACCCATGGGCGTCAAATAATATAAGTCTATTTAATTATAGTTAATTATAGAATTGGATGTACATGAATTCTATAATTAACGCATTCATGTTCTCACCGTTTTCTTCCGATTTTGACCCATACTGCGGGTCTTCTGGCACTCTCATCTCACGTCCGTAGATGGAGTCCATGTTTCATGATTGGTTCACATATACACCTCAACTCTCGGTGACATACGAGCCCTCTGTTGGACATTCCGTTCCTTCGGACTGGCAAGTTAGTCATTGGGACCTCCGTAAGTCTCCTCGTAGTCTTGGATTCCCTCAAGGCCGATTGAGCTGGTTGTACCTTAAACACCTTGTACCCTTTTTGAATGCCACATCTTGTGGTAAACCGGCCCTCTCATGGTGCCATCTTGGTCCGTGAGAGAATAATCATAGCCGGTGGAATGATGATATTCCACTAGGTGATGTCTTGGATTGAGTCCATTATAGATGGGGTCAATCTCTCAGCTTTATTCATGTCCCTTGATTGGTGGCAGGTTTAGTCATCCACTCAAGTTATCACGGCTACCTAGTTGAGGTACCGATTCTACCCAGGTTATCGACATGTCATGGTTCTCGTCGGTTTTATCATTGTCCATCTAATGTTCTTCCTTGAATCCCGTGGAACCTATCCACGAATCTACCTTGATATCCTACATGAGTTTGTTCTTGGAATTCCATGGCTATCACTAAAAGTGGTTGTCTAGATATTACATGTAACAATGTCCGCGCATATAGGGCCCGATCTGGTCCTGGGAGGAGCACCCGAAAGTACTTGTGCCCATGGAGTTATATTGATCACGGTGTGGCATTGCACCGAAGTACTTGCTTGAATCTACGACACTCCACTATCTCTCTCCATCTCTTTCTCTCTTGTGCGTGCTTGACTTGATTGACTTGGCACGACTTGCGTGGCCCGGAATGGGCAAAGTACTTGCTTGTTAATAGCCATTATCTCATGACATGAAAGACTTTATTGATATACTTGGTACTCGTTCAAGTACTTGAAATCTTGAATACTTGAAATTCCCTATCTTGAATCAACAGTACATATTATTTCCTCTCGTTATCATGTTCAATTCCGTATCGTTCTATTTTACATGATTGACATGCTAGACTTGCATTTTCATTTGGAAGAGGTAATTACTTAAACAAATTGCTAGTTCTTGAGATATAATTCCTACTGAGCGTTCGCTCATCAAGTTCTTGTCCCCAAACTTTTCAGGTAATACGGCCCCAGACTCAGACTCGGATGGGCAGGAGCAAGAGTGACGAGCGTAGAATCTGCAAACGCCATGCTACTACACCTTATCGTATCGAGTCGTCTTTAGTTTATTCCTTGGAGACTTGTCATTAGATATTTTGTTATGTCAAGAGTTGTTACATTTAAGGCTTGTGGGCCTGATTAGAGTTGTTAAGTCTTGGAGTTATGTGACTTTGTTTAATGGATCACGTTGTTATCAATGGTATCAGTATTTGGTTATGTTTTAAAATTTCTATCTTATTGCGCACTCTATTTTGATGTCGAAATTCTATTTGCTCTGATTGACATGATTGATATAAACTCGTCACGCTCTCCTTGGGTTCCTTCCACGCTCGGGGCGTGACACCTTGCTTCAGATGCTCCAATGGAGGGAGGAGGTTGGACACCTAGCCCTTCCACCCCCGATCCAATAATGATGATGATGCTCCTGAAATACCAGCAGAAGATTGAGACGATGAAGAAACAATTGAGCAAGCTGAGCATGCAAGCGTCAGCCTCAAAGCAGGTGGAAGCCCCTCCTGAAACATCACGGTGTGGCACCGATGAGCTTGAGGGTTTACCTCAGATGACGGCTTTTCAGCCACTACACAACCCCACTGGGGGCATGGCCCCAATACCACCACCAGCTCCTCAACCTCATGGGATTACTACTGCTATGCCTCAAGCTACGGTGTTGGCAACACCTTAAATGTAGCAAGCACACTTCTACCCAGATCCGGTGGACCCAGTAATGGTGAGCAAGCTGATGGTCAAACAAATAATAGATATAAAGCTGGCAGACTGAGGTAGTGATGATTATGCCTCATTCGATGTATACAAGGTGATGTATCTGGCACCCCATCCTTCTAAAGGACTTCCGTCTACCATCAACAAGCCATCAAAGTTTGACAAGTTCAATGGGCAAGGATTGCCGAAGGAGCACATAGACTATAACATGAACGTGATGGGTGATCTGGCAGCGGATGAATCCTACTTGCTGAAGTTTTTTGGGTCTTCTCTTCTGGGACTCGCATTTGAGTGGTACTCGAACTTGCCAGCTGGGTCCATTAGCGACTTGCCAGATATGCAGCGGAAGTTCCGGGAACGCTTCTATGTTACTGAAAGGGAGGTCACTGTGGCCAAATTGTATGCTTCCAGGTAGAAAAATGATGAAACAGCCCTGGAGTACATTAAAAGGTAGTGCAATCTCAGCATGAGATGCAAGCGTTCGCCACATCAAGAAGATGCTCTACAAATTTGTAAGCAAAACCTAAAGAGAGAAGTCCTCAAAATGATGATAGGAATGGAAATTAGGTCCTTTGGCTGATTAAATAATGTGGTCACAGAAATCGAGACTTTCCTCTCAAGATATTCTTCTGCCCCTGCTATCACCAATCAGAAAGCCAAATCAACTAATAAGAGGCCTGCGCCCAAGGAAGTTCATACTGTAGACTTCAAGGCATTCGAACAGTAAAAAGAAAAAGATAAGGAACTGTTGATCCACCTCCTACTAAGCCAGCTAAACGCTATGAGGGCCCCTCCCAGCGGAACAAAATGAAGAAGCTATACTCCTTCCCCAAGGAGAAGACCCGGGTCTTGTTCGAATGGGCCACCAGCTATAACAAGATCACACTACCAGACCCGAAGAGGCCAGGTGATGCTAGGAGGAGGGATGATCCTCGCTTATGCCCGTACCATCAAATGCTCGGGCACCCCATTGAAGACTGCTATGTCCTCAAGGATGTAATTCAAAGTATGATTGAAAAGGGAGAGCTACAGATCGGCAGACACGAGGTGGATCCTCTGTGCTCGCATGAAATGCCCTATCTGGGGGCAACTATTAATATGATATCATTATCTTAGCAATTGCCCGAGGAGGTGGAAGAAGCTTGCACAAAGCACACCTACGAAGCTTTCGTGATAACCCTAGCAAAAGACCAGGAGAATTGGCAGATGGTACTTATAAAAGCAAAGAGAAGATCTTCATCCCGCCCTACTTTGGGAGTCTGAATTCATGGCATTACACCACAGCCAGCTCCACCAGCTGTTACTCCGGTTTGGCATGATACGGCTCCTCGAATGGTCATCAGGGTGCCAACCAATAATAAGAAGAAGCAAGTCCCCTTGCGGGTGCATCAAGAAGTCAGCCCGACCGTCAAGCAGTTGTAGAAGATTATAAATGGGTTAGCCAAATATGAACAACCCACCCTCCAACTGGTACAACAGAAAGAATATGTCCCTTGGGAGCATTTAGAATCCCTTGGGCTAGAGCGAGAAGCTGAAGATGAATTTTTGGGAGGAAATGCCCCGAAAGATACTCCACATGAGCAGGTACCTGCAGAGAAGAAGAATAAAAAGAAGAAATCAAAGAACAAAAAGAAAGCTAGCATCGTCACCTACAATACTTTGTCGGCTTTGTTCAACTTAGCCCAAAGCTCTGAAGAAGGTGATGAAGAAACCTGCTTCACACTAGCTGAAGCCAACCAGGCTGAAACTTCCGCCTCCCAGCATGCCACCAGATCTGGGAGGAAGTGGGGACGTCTACCCCCGGCTAACCACAATATTATGTTCAAGAGTGAGCTGTCATAAGAAATTCCTGAACCTGAGATAAAGGGCGCAAGAGTCCCGCCTCCACCGGGCCTCTGAATTTTTGACGGCAAAGAAAGGCAAGCAGCCATGCCAGCAGTCCCAGTCAAAGGCTAAAAACACCTCTACTCGGGCCTCGGATATGCCATTCCTGGCAGATGAAAGTGGTGAAGTCATTGCCCTTGTTGCCAAACCCATCCAAATAAAAAAACCAGCTGATCAAATGTGTCAGGAGCAGACAATTCCCGAAGAACAAGATAAACTGCATGTCGAGCCAACTAGTCCGGCACCGGGCTGTAGCAAGCACAAAAGAGCTGAAGAAGCATGATTGTTTAATGTAAGAGTTGGCACTCGGATATTGAAACAACTAAAAAGAATTCTAGCAAGATTCAATGTCTTGGAGATACACTCCCTTGATGAACAAACTCGATAGGCCGTCATTACAGCCTTGCAAACCCCGGCGTACTTCGAGAGTTGCTTTGCCGAAGTGTGTTCGGAGGCAGCTGTCACCTTTGCCGATGAAGATATGCTCCTGCCAATGGCCAACCACAATAGACCCTTATACATGAGGGGGCAACTAAATGGTCAACTGATCAGCAAAATTCTAATTGACCCAAGGGTAGCAGTAAATATACTCCCTTACCGGGTCTATCAGAAGCATCACTTCAATGTGCACCTGATCGATGTTAGGGATATAAAGATTGCTTGTTTTAACCAGAAATTTGAAGTCCCCATGGGTGTGGCAGAATTCAAGCTTTCCTTGGGAGATTTCACCACTAAAGTGCAGTTTCATGTCATCAACGCCGACACCTCTTACAAGGCACTGCTTGGCTGGCCGTGGCAACATCAGAACTGGGTAGTGCCATCTACTTTGCACCAATGCATCAAGTACCCCTGGGATGGGAAAGAAGAAAGATTCTTTGCAGATTTGCACCCCTTTGGGGTGTTTGAATGCCTTCTACTCGATGCCTCACTCTACTTGGAGAAGCCAAAGCAGACTTCTCAGCCAGCTCAGAATAAAGAAAAGGCTCAGCCAGCTCAGAATAAAGCAAAGAAAGCTATAGAAACTGATGATTGGTTCCCTCCGCCTCCACCCGGTTACATGGATCAGCAGGAGGTGTCACACATCACTGAGGTTGAGGGAGTGCTAAGGGCAATCCCATCTGATATCTACCACGAGCCAGAAGCACCTGAGCTCGAGGACTTGTTGGGTTATGTGAGAGTCCCTCTGGGAACCACAAGACCACTCACAAATATAGATTGTCCAACAGTCGAATTGCTAAAGACCCTCAAGGTTCCTAATCCTGAGGGGCAGCCAACAATGTTTTACACGGCTAGTGAACAGCCAGTAAAAGGGGATGATGACTGCAAACTCCCCGAAGAAATCCAAGACTCGGTCGTCCTGATCATGGGGCTACCCGATATAACCGGTAAGGTGATACAGATGGCTAGAAGGCAGCAAATTCCCTTCTACCAAGCTGAAAGGTAGAACCAAATGCTCAAGAAGTTGTGGTATCCACCCAGCTTAGACAAAGAATTGTTGCAGGTTACCCGGCACCCTGGCCTGGGCTTTCCCATAGAAGAATTCTATGAAGCAAATATGATATCCATCTTTACCCCAGCTGGTGATGACCCTCCAGAAGATCCAAATGCGCAAAAAGCTAAAAGCCAGGAGCAATGCATGTCTCTAGATGGTGAAGTACAAGATCAAGAAATACACTTTTGGAGGCCATCTCCACAAAGGGATATAGGCGCGTCCACTTCTGAGGGATCGGTCCCAGCTGTTCATGGTGATGGGGTACTGCTACCCCTACCCGATGTTACAATGGGGGACAATGGCCTGAGCCACGCCCCAGATTTCTACAAATATAACCCTGCCATGCTCACATTACTATGCGAGCAGCAGCAGGAGATTGAAAGATTGAAGAAGCAACTACCAGAAGTGACTAGACACCTATCTGAATTAACGAGGGGCATTCTCCCCCGGCAATGCAGTTCTACACCACTAAAGCATCCACCTATTGTTGGGCATGTGTAGAACATGCTTGATTCTATTATTTTGATGATGTCTGACTATGGCCCATTAAGGAGTCTTATTTGCATTTGATGATGTCCACGTTCTTATAGTTCAGGTCAAAGTCAGCACTGACATGTGAAGAGTTCATGATGATGAGCAACAGGGCAAGGATGAATTCAAGTTACATAGATCTAAAGGAGCAAGAACCTTCCCAAGGTTGAAAAAGAAACTCAAGATGCAAGGCATAGAAATCGAGGCACATGAATGAACAGAAATCAAAAGCAAAATGAGAATTGAGTATGGACCTTGGGAGACCAATGTCACGCCCTGAGCTTGTAGTACAGCGGAAGAATTTCTCGGGAACGTGAACAGTCGGCAGGGTAAGCCTCTTGCAAGCAAGAAATCAGAGCGTAAGACAATCACACATAACATAATTGCACAAGTAGTGGATTCAAAACTTCAAACTTCATTTCATAATAATGATCAAAAGTACATAAGACCACGACTTGACACCTTACATTACTTGACTCAAGAAAACAAAAATTACAATAAGACTCGACTACACATAATGACTATTGCTGCTCTCGATCAATTTATCCTTCAATCACTCTCGGACCCGCTATTTGTATATTCCGAATCCGATTCACATGTACTTCCTGGAAAATTGAGAAAGCAGGTATGAGCACACTTGCCCAGTAGGTATCTTCGCATCAACATGAAGGCAATATGTAAATAATTAACATTTTAGCTCTAGAAAATGAGATACAATAAATCATGCGTATAAAACCAAGGTACGAAAGATAAAAACTATAGAGACATGATAAATCAAGATTATGTAGAGACAAGTTTTGGCCTTTCATGAATAAGAAAGTACGAGCATGTAACTAGAAAGTACTTTACACAACCTTGTAAAGGATATGTACTAGAAAGTCATTTCTCAAAAATATAATTTCATCATGAGCCTCATGGTTTTCACCCGCATATAAAAAAGTACTCCCAGCGCAATGCGACGCCAGTACTCATCGTACCCCATGGTTTATAATATGTTTCCGGCCATCTGCCGAGGGGGCTAGTATCGAGCCCTTGGACACCATCCTTGCCCGCCCTTGCATCTTCAAGTTATACATCAAGCTACTTCCACGAGATAACAATAATTTTGGCCAGTAATTTCAATTCCGAATAACAAGTTTCATGATCAAGTAACCAAGGTAATAGAACATACCAAAATTGATATGATTCCAAAGAATGATTTAAAAGGACATTCTGCTATGGCGGTAGTCCGATAGCATAACGCTATATTCATTAAATTCCATAACTTAATGTTACCCTTTTTAACACAGTTTAGAACTCCAGATAATCCTAAGATCATCCAGAATATCAAGGAAACCAACCCCAATGGTCAAACCTTGGGTTAGGCTAATTCAGGACTAAGCGGTCTATTGTTGGACCGTTTCCTGAGCCAAGCGGTCTAGTGAAGGACCGTTTAGAAAGACAGGCAGTCTAGTCATGGACCAATTGATAAAACTAAAGTTGATGTATGAAAAACTCTCTGAATCCCTTGCGGTCTAATGAATGGCCACTTGGCATCTGTTAGCGGTCTAGTGAAGGGCCGCTTGCAGAACCAGAGGGTCGTCCAGATGGCCCCTAAGGTCAAGAGTTCATAAAACATCGGCAAAGTGCTTTCTAGATAAATTGGGTTTAATGGTACAACCAGCTCGGCGTCCTAGTGAGAATCCCAGGCTCATAGAGACTTACGGAGGCCTTGAAATAAGATCACCTAGTCCATTGGAAGGAATATCCAAGGGAGGGATTATCAAGTCCAAGATTATGTACTTAATGTGTAAAGGTGTAACTAATGACAACATACCGAAATATGTGCCATGTACTTAGGAAAATGACTCTAGAAGAGAGAGATAGTGATAACAGCGATCAAATCATGACTAATCCATGAATCATATAAAGTTAAGTTAATTACAAAAGTATATGATTTGGTCATGAAAATAACATAAGTTTAAAAATAACTTTAAGTGCATGAAGAATCATAAAATCTACTAGAATGAGCTATTTATAGAATTGGATATATGAAAATATCACTTGAAATAGGAATAAAACCTACATAACTAGGCTTAACATACATTAATAGGGCTAATGTGTAATATGTTTCGAGTTAACAATATTACAGAAATCAGAAAACGCAAACGGTCTAGTGTAGGACCGTTTCACTAGGCCAAATGGTCTATCGTACGACCGCTAGGGTTTCTGGAGGTCTATAGGAAGACCGTTTCTTCCCGTATTAACAAAAAAACTGAATAATAGTAAAATATAATACCAATCTAAGGCATATCATGCATGGAAATCAACATGATTAAACTCTATAGTATGATAGAATGAGTATAGGTCAGCCAATATGCGTGGGTTTGTGTAATAACAAAAGAATTTCCCTTTTTACTCAATTCGGGCTAGTTCATGCATGAATATTATATTAGATGCATAGTTCTATTAAAAACATAAAATTCTCCGTGTACAATGCATGAAATCGACTGGAAATAGAGGACTTTTATCCCTAATGTCATATTTAAGCCGTTCATGAGATAACCTACCTCTGATCTTCTCTCAAAACTTAGAATTTCTGACGAGAAGTAAACCCGAGTTCTGCACGTCATGTGCTAAACCAACAACTTCACCTTCCTGTATCTCCTGATTCCTTTGACCTAAGGATGTGAAATTTGGAGGGTAGGTGAAGACATATAGGAGAAAAAAAAGTTCTAAAGTTTATAGTTCTAAATACCTCGTTTAGTGCTTCTATTCCCCTGATCTTCACTGGGCCGTTGCACAGATTCCTGGGTTATTGGTGCTGGATAAGTAACTTTGGAAGCCTCTAACTCCTTGTAGACTTGATCTCCTACAACAGAATTTTGAGGAGAGTTAGACCTGAGTATTGTGAATAAAAGATGCTAAAGAACCTACCTGAAATAAAACCTCCTTACCTTAGTTCCATGCGAGCCAAATGTAAGGGTTGCGCAGGGTGGTTCTGGGGTCTATTTATAGGTTTTAGCTAGGTTTCATGGATTGGAACGAACTGATAGGTTTTAATTAGGTCACCAATCCAATCCTGATACCCTCTAGAGTCTTTTAATTGACAGATTGCATCAATCCCTAGGGATTTGTTAAGGAAAAATTGGAGTTTTTACACCATCTTGTTGTTCGCGATCGGACTCTTGTAAACGGTCTAATAGTGGACCATTTTTGTCCCTATGCGGTCTTACGATAGACCGCCAATTACCTTGGGCGTCGAGTTTGAACTGTTTCAAACTCTTCCCCCTATTATCCATTTATTTATCCTATTTATCCACTTAAATTCTAAAATTCTAGAAATTAAGCTTCTAGAATATGGGCCAACTCTTTTGGGCTTGGGTTTTAGGTCCTTTGGGTTCAATTAAATGGGCATAATCTGTTTATTAGTAGAAGGCCTTCACTTAATGAGACTTAATTAATAGTAATTCGTTTAATAGTTCATTTAAATATTTAATAATTCTATTTAAATATAGAAAATTCTTGGGCGTTACACCCTCCCTCACTTAAGAGAATTTTGTCCCCAAATTCAGTACATGGATTTGTGGAGAGAGTACTTACAGTTGAATAGCTCGGGAAATTTTCTACGCATAGCTTCTTCCGTTTCCCAAGTTGCTTCGTAGGGTCATGATTTCTTCCATTGGAATAATTTTATTTCGTAGTTGACGTACTTCACGTTCAATTATCTCGATTGGCATTTGCTCGTACGTCATATCCTTTTGAATTTCCAGATTATCATAAGAGATAACATGATAAAGATCATAAACATACTTCTTCAACATAGAGACATGGTATACATCGTGAACTCTTGCTAGTTGTGGAGGTAATGCCAGACGATATGCCACTTCCCCTATTCTTTCAGGAATTTTGAAAGGGCCAATGAATCTGGGTGTAAGTTTGCCTTTAATACCAAATCTTTGAATACCACATCCAGGGGAAACCTTGAGAAATACATGATCTCCTACTTGAAATTCTAGGTCTCACCTTCGATTATCGGCATAAGACTTTTATCTATCTTAGGCCATCTTGAGTCATTCTCTTATTATCTTCACTTTCTCAGTCGTATCCCGAACAAGGTCAGGGCCTAGAATTTGTCTTTCACCGACCTCGTTCCAACATATAGGTGTACGACAACTTCTTCCATATAATGCCTCAAATGGTGCCATTTGAATGCTAGCCTGATAGCTATTGTTGTAGGTAAATTCCACTAGAGGTAAATGGTCGTGCCAGCTTCCACCAAAGTCAATAACACATGCCCTCAGCATATCTTCCACCACTTGATTGGTCCTTTCAGTTTGCCCATCAGTTTGTGGATGAAAAGTTGTGCAGAAATTTAATCTGGTCCCCAAAGAGTATTGTAACCCTTTCCAAAACTATGAAGTAAATCGGGGATCCCGATCTGAGATAATGGTGACAGGGACTCCATGTAGTTTAACAATCTCTTTTATGTATAAAGCAGCCAAGACGTTTACAGACCATCTACTTTTAATGGGTAGAAAATGAGTCGATTTAGTTAAACAATCTATGATTACCCATATTCCATCATGTCCACCTCTTAATTTTGTCAATCCCATGATAAAATTCATTCCTATGCTCTCCCATTTCCATTTCAGAATTTCCAAGGGATGTAATTTTTCCACAGGCTTTTGGTATTCTGTCTTGATTTGTTGACAAGTAAGGCATCGTGACACATAGTCTGCTATTTCTTTCTTCATATTGGGCCACCAATAGTTTCTTTTCAGGTCTTGATACATCTTGGTAGCACCAGGGTGAATAGTATACTTGGATTTGTGAGCTTCTTCTAAGATCATCTTCTTAGTATCTGCATGATCAGGAACACACATCCGACCTTTGAATAGCAATCTTCCATCATTTGTAATAAAGAATTCCGATCGTTGCTCCAGAATAGCCTTGATCGCTAATAATATCGGGTCACTATCTTATAGCTTGACTAGATCTTCTATTAATATAGGTTGAGTCTGAATATTGGCCATAAAGCAATTTTATTTCTTCATATCAACCTCTAAATTTCACTGTGCAAATTTTGAAACAAGGTTAGTCGTACCTTCTAGAAGACACGACAACTTCCCCACTGGTTTTCTACTGAGCGCATCAGCTACAACATTTGCTTTGCCAGGGTGATATTGAATATCGAAGTCAAAATCTTTAAGATACTCCAGCCATCGTCTTTGCATCATATTCAGCTCTTTCTGAGAGAACATATACTTTATGCTTTTGTGATCTGAATAGACCGTGAACTTCCCCCATAAAAATAATGACGCCACATCTTTAAGGCGAATATAACTGCAGCCAATTCCAGGTCATGAACATGATAATTTTCTTCATGTCACTTTAATTGTCTTGAAGCATAACAAATCACCTTGCCATCTTGCATAAGCACACAACCTAGACCAATGCCGGATGCATCAGTATATATTTCAAATCTGCCTCCTTCTACAGGCAATGTCAATACAGGTGCAATGGTGAGATGTTTCTTAAGAGTTAAGAATTTTTTTTTACACTCTTTTGTCTACTCGAAAGGATTTCCCTTTCTAGTGAGTTTTGTTAAAGGGGCGGCGACTTTGGAGAAATCTTTAATGAATCACCTATAGTAACCAGCCAAACCAATAAAACTTCAAACTTCGGATATGGTGTTTGGTCTGCTCAAACTTTTAACAACTTCAACCTTAGAGGGATCTACTGTAATACCTTCTTTAGAAATGATATGGCCAAGGAAAGAGACTTCCTTAAGCCAAAATTCACATTTGCTCAATTTCGCATAAAGTTGGTGTTCCTACAAGGTTCGCAGAGTAACCCTTAAATGTTCCTCGTGTTCCTCCTTTATCTTGGAATAGATGAGGATATCGTCAATAAAGATGACCACAAACAGGTCAAGATAAGGCCTGAACACATTGTTCATTAGTTCCATAAATGCAACAGGTGCATTGGTTAAACCAAACGGCATAAATATGAACTCATAGTGTCCATATCTACGTCAGAAAGTAGTCTTGTGAATGTCTTCTTCCTTGATTCTTAATTGGTGATAGCCTGACCGAAGATCAATCTTGGAGAAATACTCTGCGCCAGACAGTTGATCAAATAGTTCATCGATACGCGGCAGTGGATATTTGTTCTTGATGACGCATTGATTCAACTATGGGTAGTCGATATATAGCCTGAGGGAATCATCCTTCTTCTTGACAAATAAGATCGGGGTGCCCCAAGGGGATGTGCTAGGTCGAATAAAACCGTTTTCTAACAATTCTTGAAGTTGCTTCTTCAATTCCTTCAATTCTGTAGGGGACATCCTGTAAGGAGCTATTGACACAGGTGCTGCTCCGGGTATGAGTTCAATGGTAAAGTTAACTTCCCTTTCTGGTGGTATACCAGGTAGTTCGGAAAGGAAAACACTAGGAAACTCCCTAACTACGGGGATTTCTTCTATATGAATTTTCTTAGACTCAGTAACTACTACGGAGGCAAGGAAAGCTTCACATCCTTGCAAGATGAGTTTGCAAGCATGAATAGAAGAAATAAGAGAGGGATGCTTCCGGTATTTGATGCCAAGAAAGGAAAATCATGGAAGACCTAGTTTTTGAAAGTAAATCATCCTACTATGACAATTTATATAGGCGTCATGATCTACAAGCCAGTCAACTCCTAATATGGCATCATTGCCTTCCATATCAAGGCATACGAGGTTTGTAGGAAGATTGTGACCTTCTATGGTGACTTCACTATTAGGAAAGTAAGTTTTCAAGTTCGTTCCTGAACCTAAGGGTGTAACTATTGTTAAATTCGATGGTAAGGGAGCAGGTGAAATAGGCAATATCTTTGCAAAGGAACTAGCAGTGAAGGAGTGAGTAGCACCAGTATCAAATAGTACGAAAGTAGGATGCAAATGAATGTTAATAGTACCTTCTATAAGCTCTTCTTCCTTGGTTGTTTCTTCTTCTAGAACAGCATTTAATCGAGCTTGCCTCTTTCGCCTGCCATTATTCTGATTGGATTTCTATTGGTCTTTCATAAGAGGACAATCGGGCATGCGATGCTCCTGACTTCCACATCGTAGGCAAGCACCAATGTGCTTCCAACACTCTTCGGCCTAGTGACCAAAATTCTCACAAAATGTGCAAGCCGTTGTAAGGGCCTCTTCTTCCTTTACTTTCTTACTTTTCTCGTTACCGTTACAGGATCTCTTCCTGTTGTCATGGGACTTATACGGTCTCGTAATACTAAATCTTTCTTCCTTCTTTCCCTTCTTGTCTTGCCTACGGCTGGAACTTCCGCCACGGTTGGTGAATTTTTTAACCTTCTCTAAAGTCCTTTCACATAGGTGAGCACGTTGGACCATCTCATCATAGGTTCGAATGTTCTGAGAGCCGAGTTATTTAATAAAAGCGGGACGCAACCCGTTCATAAATCGGTTAGCTTTCAAGAGATTGGTGCTAACCAGATGAGGAGCATATGTTGCTAGCCTAGAAAATTGAAGTTCATAATCTGCCACCGTCATCATGCTTTGTCGTAAAGAAGTGAATTCAGCAGCCTTCCGCTCTTTGACGTGCTTAGAGAAATACTTTGCCCAAAAGAGCGTGAGAAACCCTTGCCAGGTGTATGGTGCATTTGGGGGTGGTGCTAGAATATACTTCTACCACGTGTGAGCATCCTTGTTCAACTAGAAAGTTGCAAGATAGACTTTCTCCTGGTCTGTACATTGCATGACATCAAAAATCCGGTTCATCTCATCGATCCAGTTTTCAGCTTTGTCAGGATTTGAAGAGCCAGAGAATCGTGGAGGATTTAAACTCCGAAAATTGCCGTGCAAGTTTCCTATGCCAGCCCTTGCGCCAGCTTCGGCTTCTATTTGTAAGGCCTGGGTCAGACCGGTAACAGTCTATTGCATTTCTTCCCAGTTAAAACGATGAGCCATTTTGAGAATGGTGTACCTGAAATAAACATCTAGTTATTTTGCTTAGAATCGGGGACTAACCCTAAGATAATTGCTATATAACTATCTCATCCTGGGTTCTACCCAATTTCTCACATAGGTTTGGAATTTCCTTCCTAATTCATAGGTATAGGTCCTTAACCTTGGACTTATCCTATGACATGACATTTTCTAGGACTTTCTTATGCCTAGGCTCTAATACCACTATAATTGTCATGCCCTGAGCTTGTAGTACAGCGGAAGAATTTCTCGGGAACGTGAACAGTCGGCAGGGTAAGCCTCTTGCAAGCTAGAAATCAGAGTGCAAGACAATCACACATAACATAATTGCACAAGTAGTGGATTCAAAACTTCAAACTTCATTTCATAATAATGATCAAAACTACATAAGCCCACGACTTGAGACCTTACATTACTTGACTCAAGAAAACAAAAATTACAATAAGACTCGACTACACTTAATGACTATTGCTGCTCTCGATCCATTTTTTCTTCAATCACTCTCGGACCCGCTATTTGTATATTTCGAATCTGATTCACCTATACTTCCTGGAAAATTGAGAAAGCAACTATGAGCACACTTCCCTAGTAGGTATCTTCGCATCAACATGACGGCAATATGTAAATAATTGACATTTTAGCTCTAGAAAATGAGATACGATAAATCATTCGTATAAAACCAAGGTACGAAAGATAAGAACTATAGAGACATGATAAATCAAGATTATGTAGAGACAAGTTTTGGCCTTTCATGAACAAGAAAGTACGAGCATGTAACTAGAAAGTACTTTACACAACCTTGTAAAGGATATGTACTAGAAAATCATTTATCAAGAATGTAATTTCATCACGAGCCTCGTGGTTTTCACATGCATATAAAAAAAGTACTCCATGCGCAATGCGACGCTAGTACTCATCGTACCCCATGGTTTATAATACATTCCGGCCATCCGCCGAGGGGGCTACTATTGAGCCCTTGGACACCGTCCGTGCCCGCCCTTGCATCTTCAAGTTATACATCAAGCTACTTCCACGAGATAACAATAATTTTGGCCAGTAATTTCTGTTGAGTCCCGGAGGGTGGCAATCAAGAGGGGAGGGGTGAATTGATGGCCAATTAAAACAAAACTACCTACATGAATTCTGTACTAATTAAGCACACAAGCTCTAGCCTTACATGAACAGGATCACACTCGTGAATGCATGTAAAGTGGGTGTGATTGATAGAGAAAATGGTGAATGCTCACCTCACCGTGAAGCCCACTCGACAAGTAAACGGAATAGTAAACCACAATTGACACACATAATTTTAAGGTGGTTCGGGTACACTGCCGTGTCCCCTACGTCCACCCCTCACACGGAGGATTAAGGCTTCACTATGTAGTGAATCACACACACACGCTGTGTAGAACAACAAGCACACACACACACACACACACACACACACACACACACACACACACACACACACACACACACACACACACACACACACACACACACACACACACACACACACACACACACACACACACACACACACACACACACATACACACATACGTTCGTGTTACCAAACACGAACACCACACACAAATATCTGAAATAATGATTACAAACGTATGTTCAAGTTTAAGCTAAATGATTCAGAATGAAAAGAGTGAAGAAGAGTTGATTTATCCTGGTTGGATCTCCCCCTTTCTCTTCTGCGAATTTTATCAAACACTTGTGCATCATGATGACCGTTCTTGCCGATCTTAGCTCGGATGTGGCTGAATCTTGATTTTGCTCACAGCCAGCAGCAGAGGCTTGATTGGAACTTTGATTCCTCCTTCTTCCCTTCACGTTCACGCACACACCAAGGTGGAACAAGGGCTGGAGGTTGCTGCTGCGACCTGCACACACAAATGTTAGGAAGAAACCCAAAAATAGGACATACGAATTTCTCTTAGGGTTTTCATCCTCTACAAGATGTTATATAGGCCAAGGGTGGTCAAAGGACAGCCATGGGACAAGATCCACTTGTTATGAAGTGGATTAAGGACAGCCACACAAGTGTGGTTGGACCATTTGGTCGAAATGCCAAGAGTCCACATTCACGGTGCCGCCCAGACCAGAAAGGGTCGACCCTTGGGGTCGACCCTCGTGAGGGGCCAGAAGGGCCAGACGGCATGGGTCGACCCTTGGGGTCGACCCTTCCAAGAACCCGTGCTATTTTAACAAAACTAGCAACTGGAGTTTTCAGGGGTCGACCGTTGGGGTCGACCCTCGAGTGAATGGGTCGACCCTTGGGGTCGACCCTTGCAGGTCTGGTGAAGGAGTCCGCCGGGTTAACAAAATTAATCACCAAGGGTCGACCCTTGCAGCTGGGGGTGGACCCAATGGGTCGACCCTTTTAGCTGGAGATGAAAGGTCTACGTTTAACAGAACCAGGGGGCCTAAGGGTCGACCCAATGGGTCGACCCTTGTTCCAGAACATCCAAAAGATAGATTGAAAGACTCACTAACTCCAAGAACAAGTCTAGGGGTTTCAAGATGGTTTTGAAAGCATGAGAGGGAATGAAACTCAAACCATTTAAACTTAGATAAGTTCTAAACCAGTTTAAACCTCGAGATCAAAATAATGAACTTCAAACCACACATTCAAAAATCAATATGTTGAAGTCGATCTCACCAACCATCCTCGAACGTTGGTAATCTCTAGCCATATAGATTATCCTGTCAAAACAACTTCTGAATTAGATTTTTCATCCAAATTCAAATCACAACACTTATTCTTGAGATGATGTTCTTGAGCCTTCTAAACGCCAAATCCTTATGTGATGTGATCACTTCCAAAATGTTAGAAAAGCTCATTTTTAGTTCATATAAATTCATTTGGTCATAATCAAAATCCATAAGACATAATACATGAGGAGGGGGTTCAACAATCTCCTCCTTTTTGATGATGACAAAATTCTATATAAAAACTTCATTCCATGAACAGTTGAAACCACATTAGCATGAATCATTCATTCCATGAACAGTTGAAACCACATTAGCATGAATCATTCCATCTCACCATATTGGACCGATATAAAAGACAACACAATATGAAACAACACAATATGTAAGATTGATTAACATTGCATATTTCCACAAAGTCTTGTCGACAATAAGTTGTAAGGGGAGAAAAGTCTGAAATGCAAATAGCAAGATGCAATGTATGAGACTCAACTAAACACAACTGAAATGCAAAGTGAAAATGCAACAAGACTAAAATGCAACATTGCTAATGAACAGAAATGCAGAAATATGATGAAATCACACAAGCATGCAAGCATACAACACACACATAGCATATAAGTAGCCGATAGCCGATTGCCTGGGCACACATATAGTACAAAATTTCTCCCCCTTTGGCATCATCAAAAAGGAGGGGGTGACAAGGGATAGGAAGTGTGCCATTCTGCAAGAGCATAGCCGTCTAATCGTCATCCGGAGTCGGTGAGCTTGGCGGATGCCTAATATACTCCAAGATTTCATCAAGCAAGTGGGATTGAGTGACCAAATTATCAGTAACATACTGAGAGTGCTCTTGATGAGATAGCTTCAGATCAGCGAGAGCATGTTACATATCCTCCATAGTCTCCCCATAATTGTCTAAACGATCATCAATAGTATCCAAACGGTCCATGAGCAGCTGAACCGCCTCGGAAGGCATGTCCTCAACAGGAATATGGGGCTGTTGCACATCAGCTTGTGCATCATCGTCATCCTCCTCCTCAGAACTGATTTCATGTGCAGCACTTTTCAATGTCCGGACCAAGTTACCATCTCGTAGTTCATAGCCCATATTATGACAAATAGAATGAACAGTAAAAATATCAGCCTCTCTAATGTCCTAAGAAGATTCTTTTGAGAGGTTGATGTCCAGGTGTGCAAATATAGCAGAAAGGGCGGCGGCATATGGAAGAGTTCTATTCTTATGATTCATGC
The DNA here is from genome assembly GCA_022559845.1 of Amorphophallus konjac. Taxonomy (NCBI): domain Eukaryota; kingdom Viridiplantae; phylum Streptophyta; class Magnoliopsida; order Alismatales; family Araceae; genus Amorphophallus; species Amorphophallus konjac. The sequence goes on from CM040127.1 coordinate 203,090,814, forward strand.
TGTTACACATATGAGCTAAAAATATAGTTGGGAAATTAACCGGAATACTACCCAAGAGACAGTAAAATAAGAACATATGGATCTCGGTCACTTTGTCATGGCCTCCTCCTCTTGGAAGCAGGATAGTAGTGATCATCCTGTGTAATATATGCTGCAGGGGAGGAAAATGATTGGCGTTTAACCCAGCAAGTGAATGTGGACCTTTTTCTTCAGATGTCATCATTTGATAAACAGTCTCTTTAGGAACCACAATATCTCCAAATGTAAAGCCTTCATGAGGGAGATTAAATGCCATTCCTAAAAATTCTGTGGAGAATATAAACCGTTGGCCATTAACCACAGTAATCGGATGTTCCCCGGACATGGTGAGATAGCTATAAAATTGATGCTCCAAATTCGGATAAATGCGTTGATGTTCAGACATGAAGAAATCCAAATTTGGCTGACTGCAAAGAACATCCACTAAACTCGGAAGATGGCGGTTAAGATTGACAAATGATACCGCTCGAGGTCGGAGTACCATTCTGTCCAAAACCTTGCTTGAAGGTGCAGATTCGCTGCCATATTCGGCCGCCCGTCCACGACGTGACATGGCCGTAGTAGACTCCCCTTTGCTGCGAAAAGAACGCCTCTTTGGGGCCATCTAAACATAGACCGAAGGAACCGGTTGATGAGGGTGTAGATCGAGATGGTTCAACGAGAGAGGAATGCTATCCACAAAGATTTATGATCCTCCACACATCAAGAACATACCTCAGTGGGAGTGAAGCTCAAGGAAGACGTGTTGGAAGCGCGCGGAAGGAGTTGTGCGCGGGACGCCACCAAGAGGGCCGCGGCTAGGGCTTGAGGATGGTGGTGCCAAGAGGGGATTTGAGGGCATGAAAGGAGTGGTGGCTAGGGCTAGAAGGGGGCTTGGGGGCTTTTAGGAGATGGGAAGGGGGAAACATAGGGTTTCCACCCCATTTAGGGCGGTTCGGAAGCGGCGGACACCGCCCGACCGTAACGGGTCGACCCAATGGGTCGACCCCTTTCACCCCGGCCCTAGACAGGATCCGTTTCGCGAGGGTCGACCCTTGGGGTCGTCCCTTCTGTGCGGGTCAACCCTTGGGGTCAACCCTTCCAGTGTTTTTCACCAAAAAAGATATAATGGAAAGGGAATATAAAAGAAATGATGTGGCTCGAATCCCCAATGATAATATCATGTTGGAATCAAGAAATTTGAGTTGTTTTATGGGTGAATGCATTGGGGAACTTGTTTCAAGAAGATCTAGGATCATAGTAGACGTTCATAGTCTAACGTCTCCAAATTTCAGATTTCGAGGGATTATGCTCTCTTGCTGGCATTAATGGAACTCAAGGAAATATCAGCCACAGAAATTACAAAGACATGGTTGTATTATATAAATAAAAGACATGCAAGACATGCAATCAAGATTTATCATACAATTTTTGTTTGTTTTTTAAACAATAATAATGCACATGCATGACAAGGGGAAATGCAACTATGCACTATACTAATGCAAATGCATGCAATGCTGACGTATATACATAGATATGCAACTGATCAAGACTCAGACACGTCTATCCTACAAACCCCTAATTCTCTCCTAAATGTTGTGAATTTATCTTCACTTAGAGGTTTGGCGAAAATGTCGGCAATTTGTTGGTCTGTTTCAATGAACCTGATTTCTACATCACCCTTGCTCACATGATCCCTGAGAAAATGATGTCTAATCTCAATATGCTTTGTGCAACAGTGATGGACTGGGTTTTTGGACAGGTTTATAGCTGATGTGTTGTCACAAAGAATTGAGGTGTTTTTAAAGGATATGCCATAATCAATCATTTACTGTTGGATCCATAACACCTGGGCAACACAACTACCGACAGCCACATACTCGGCTTCAGCTGTTGATAATGCCACTGAATTTTATTTCTTGGAGGCCCATGAAACCACGCATCCCCTAAGAAACTGGCAATACCCGCTGGTGCTTTTCCGATCCATCTTACAGCCCGCGTAATCGGCGTCAAAATAAGCAGCTAGTTCAAAACACGAATTACGTGGAAACCACAATCCTAAGTTAACTGAACCAGCAACATATCTAAAAATCCGTTTTACAGCCGACATATGTGATTCCTTTAGATTTGACTGAAATCTGGCACATAGGCAAACAGCAAACTGAATGTCGGGCCTGCTGGCAGTTAAATACAATAGTGAACCTATCATGCTTCTAAAGAGTTTTTGGTCCACTGATTTACCTGTCTCATCTTGATCCATTTTTATTGAGGTGGACATAGGAGTTGGTTGTGGTTTTATTGATGTCAAATTGAAATTTTTCAGCAAGTCCATTGCATACTTCTTTTGATGTATGAACAGCCCATCTACCGTTTGATTTACCTGCAATCCCGAGAAAAATGTTAGCTCTCCCATAAGACTCATTTCAAACTCACTTTGCATTAATTTTGCAAAGTCTTTGCTGAGAGTATCATTAGTGGAGCCAAAAATAATATCATCAACATAAACTTGAACAATTAAGATTTCCTTACCATTCAATTTTGTAAAGAGGGTTTGATCAACATTACCTCATTTGAATTCATTTTGAATGAGGAAATCACTTAACCGTTCATACCATGTACGGGGTGCTTGATTCAGACCGTAAAGTGCCTTGTCCAGCTTGTACACATGGTCGGTATGCTCTGTGTCTTCAAACCCCGGTGGTTGCTCCACATACACGTCCTCCTGGATATAGCCATTCAAAAATGCACTCTTAAAATCCATTTGAAATAATTTGATATTGTGACAACATGCAAATGCTAAGAGAACCCTCACTGCCTCAAGTCTTGCTACTGGAGCAAAATACTCATCAAAGTCAATTCTTAACTCTTGGCTATAGCCTTTGGCTACTAGCCTGGCCTTGTTCCTAGTTACCACTCCTTGATCGTTTGTTTTGTTTCGGAAAACCCATTTCGTTCCGATCATGGAGTGATTCTTGGGGCATGGAACAATGAACCACAATTTGTTCCTTTGGAACTGGTGTAGTTCCTCTTGCATGGCCATGATCCATGACTCATCATTCAAGACTTCTTCTATGGAGTGAGGTTCAAATTGAGAAAGCAAGGCTATGTAATCCTGATTTTCAACTTCCCTGAAGGAGGCTCATGTCTGAATTCCTTCTTCTACATTGCCCATCACATTGTCCGAAAGATGGTCCTTTGGAAAGGTCCATTGCATTGGTAGCTGCTGTTCAACCTGAATTTCCTGATTAGCATCATCTTCTTGTGGTTCTTCTTCTTGTTGTTTCTCAGTTTTTCTTTCTTTCTTCCCGATATCTCCAACATCCAACTCATCATCCTGCAAGACATATTTTTCATTAGTTCTATTTTGAGATGATTCATCAATAATGACATGGGGGCTTTCCTCAACTACAAGAGTTCTCAAGTTGTACACTCGATATGCTCTTAAGCTAAGTGAGTACCCAAGAAGTATACCTTTGTCACTTTTGGGATCGAATTTTTCCAGGTCTATCTTACCATTGTTATGAATGTAACAGGTTTAGACAAATGGTCTAAGATGTGAAACGTTTGGCTTCTTACCTAGGTACAGCTCGTAGGGGGTTTTCTTCAACAACGGTCTTACCATGGCACGGTTGATTATGTAGCAGGCTGTGTTCACTGTTCAGCCCAAAAGTACCTCGGTAGATTATTCTCATTTAGCATGGTTCTTGCCATTTCGATCAGTGTTCTATTCTTCCTTTCAACAACGCCATTTTGTTCGGGGGTTCTTGGTGCGGATAAGTCATGAGTGTAGCCTTGAGCTTTGCAAAAATTGCTGAACTCATGGTTATCAAATTCCCTGCCGTGATCACTCCGCACGGTTTTGATGCAAAACCCCTTTTCATTTTGAACCACCCTGTAAAATGCTTGAAATTCCGTCAGGGCATCATTTCTATGTGAAAGGAGGTAAACCCAACAGAATCTTGAGTAATCATTCACAATTACAAAACCATATAATTTACCACCCAAGATGTGCGTTCTGCTTGGTCCAAAGAGATCAATGTGGATGATTTCAAGAGGTCTCGATGTGGTCACATCATTCTTGCTCTTGAATGATGTCCTTGTTTGTTACCCCATGCTACATGCCCCACACACTCCATCATCGACGGCCTTCAACTTGGGCAGTCCAATAACCAAATAATTTCTAGATAATTTCAGCAAAACATTGAAACTAGCATGCCCAAGCCGGCGATGCCAGAGCCAAGCATCATCATTGTTCCTTGCTACTAAACATAAATTCTCATGAGAGGCATCATTCAAGTCTATCATATAGGCATTGTTATTCCTGAAACCAATGAACTTTATCTCATGAGTATTTCTATTCAAAACAGTGTAGTGGTTAGAATAAAAAATCACATTGCATCCTTTATCACAAAGTTGGCTTATGCTTAAGAGATTATGATGCAAACCTTTCACAAGCAATACATTTTCAATGGTATGATTTTGATTCATACCTATCTTACCTTCTCCGATGATTTTACCTTTGTCCTTACCACCGAATGCTATCGTCCCACCATCCTTTTCATGCAGGTCCATAAACCATTCCTTGTTCCTCGTCATATGCCGAGAGCAACCACTGTCCAAATACCATTTGTTCCTTTGAGCTCTCGAGTAGACCTGCAATTCAACCAAAGTGCTTATAGAGATTTTGGTATCCAAGCAAGCTTGGGTCCATGATGGTTAGAGGCATGATGCATATATGATCTATTTCTGAATCTAGCAGAATTTTCTTCATCATATTTCAGAATTCTACAATCATACATGTCATGACCCATTTTTTCACAATAGAAACAAGTGACGGCTCTATCTCTTTTTCTCCTTCTACCAACATTTGAAAAGGAATTATGCATGTGTTTCTTTGGTTTGGAGGATGCTGAACTTATGGGGGCCCAATGGGTTGTTTGAACTTTTGATTTTTCAAGGATGGCAAGAGCATCCTTTAGCTCTTTTATTTGAGCCATTTGAGATTGGCTTTGTTCTTCAGCCTTTACTTTGGCTTCATTGCAAGTAATGCTTTCAAGCTTTTCTTGTTCCATATCAATTTTCAATTCTTCATGCATTTTCAGAAATGTGGATTGTTCTTCTCTCATGCATAAAATCTCTTCTTCAAACAGTTCAATTTTGGATGCAAGAATTTCATTTTCATGCTTCATGTTTTCATTTTCTGATTTTAAAGCATGGCACTCTTCACACGATTTTTTAGTATGCACAAAATGATCAATTTTTTTTTTCAAATTTTTGTTTTCAGATTTGAATCTTTTACATTTTTCATATAAAGATTCATATGCAATTAGCCATTGTTCACAAGTAAGAGTTTCAGTTTCAGAATTTACCTCATTTCCTTCGTCGTCATTGGTCATGAGACATAGATTCTGGACTAGCTCATCTAGTCCATCTTCATTTCCGGATTCCTCCTGATCTTCATCCCTCCATGTGGCCATCATGGCCTTGGGCTTCCTGAACTTGCCTTTCTTCACCTTCTTGATGAGATCGGGGCACTCACCCCGCATATGGCCGGGTTTCTTGCATTCATAGCAAATCACTTCTTCTTTCTTGCTACTTCCTTTTCTGTTTGGTCCTTGCCTTCTTGGTCCCTTCCTGAACTGACCACCAAAGTTTCTGGTTCTTTTGACGAACCTTCTTGCTCTTTGTGTGATCATGGGAACCAGTTCCTCATCTTCAGTGTTGCCATGGGATCATTGTCACTGCCCTCTGAATCTTGTGGATTCACCCTTAGGGCCAATGGTGTGACAATTTTCTTTTTCTTGTGATCTTCCTCGCTCCTTTTGATGTTTATTTCATATGTCATCAGCGAGCCGATCAACTCATCCAGAGTTAGAGTGTTGAGATCCTTGGAGTCTTCAATTACAGTGGCTTTTATATGCCACTGTGGAGAGAGGGATCTTAGAACTTTTCTAACAAGCTCCTTGTTGGAATACTCCTTGCCAAGTCCCTTTAGTCCATTTGTAATTTCTGTCAATCTAGCAAACATATCAGAAATGGACTCATCTTGCTTCATTGCGAACAGCTCGTAGTCCCGGACTAAAAGATTGGCTTTGGTTTCCTTTACTTATGATGTTCCTTCATAGATAAGTCGTAGCTTGTTCCACATCTCCTGTGCAGAGGAAAACGTAGATATACGTGAGTATTCATTAGGATGAACAGCACATTGAATTATATTCATAGCTTTAAAATTCGCTGAACACTTCCTAATATCTTCTTCATCCCACTCATTCTCATTTTCAGGTAATACATATGGACCCCTACTTATGACACGCCAAACATCGTAGTCTTGGGCACGCAGGAAAACATACATTCTATTTTTCCAGTAGGGGTAGTTTGATCCATCAAAGAACGGAGGTCTTTGAATAGAATGCCCTTCGGGCATCATCCCCTTGTTTGCCATATAATGGGATCTAGCTCTGACGACCGTGTGGTCGAGATTAAACAGAGACCAAGGCTCTGATACCAATTGTTGAGTCTCGGAGGGTGGCAATCAAGAGGGGAGGGGTGAATTGATGGCTAATTAAAATGAAACTACCTACGTGAATTCTGTACTAATTAAGCACACAAGCTCTAGCCTTACACGGACAGTATCACACTCGTGAATGCATGTGAAGTGGGTGTGATTGATAGAGAAAATGGTGAATGCTCACCTCACCGCGAAGCCCACTCGACAAGTAAACAGAATAGCAAACCACAATTGATACACGGAATTTTTAGGTGGTACGGGTACACTACCGTGTCCCCTACGTCCACCCCTCACACGGAGGATTAAGGCTTCACTATGTAGTGAATCACACACACAGGCTGTGTAGAACAGCAAGCACACACACACACACACACACACACACACACACACACACACACACACACACACACACACACACATACACACACGTTCATGTTACCAAACACGAACACCACACACAAATATCTGAAATAATGATTACAAACGTATGCTCAAGTTTAAGCTAAATGATTCAGAATGGAAAGAGTGAAGAAGAGTTGATTTATCCTAGTTGGAGCTCCCCCTTTCTCTTCTGTGAATTTTATCAAACACTTGTGCAGCACGATGACCGTTCTTGATGATCTTGGCTCGGATGTGGCTGAATCTTGATTTTGCTCACAGCCAGCAGCAGAGGCTTGATTGGAACTTTGATTCCTCCTTCTTCCCTTCACGTTCACGCACACACCAAGGTGGAACAAGGGCTAGAGGTGGCTGCTGCGACCTACACACACAAATGTTAGGAAGAAACCCAAAAATAGGACATACGAATTTCTCTTAGGGTTTTCATCCTCTACAAGATGTTATATAGGCCAAGGGTGGTCAAAGGACAGCCATGGGACAAAATCCACTTGTTATGGAGTGGATTAAGGACAGCCACACAAGTGTGGTTGGACCATTTGGTCGAAATGCCAAGAGTCCACATTCACAGTGCCGCCCAGACCAGAAAGGGTCGACCCTTGGGGTCGACCCTCGTGAGGGGCCAGAAGGGCCAGACGGCATGGGTCGACCCTTGGGGTCGACCCTTCCAAGAACCCGTGCTGTTTTAACAAAACTGGCAACTGGAGTTTTCAGGGGTCGACCCTTGCAGGTCTGGTGAAGGAGCCCGCCGGGTTAACAAAATTAATCACCAGGGGTCGACCCTCGGGGTCGACCCTTGCAGCTGGGGGTGGACCCAATGGGTCGACCCTTTCAGCTGTAGATGAAAGGTCTACGTTTAACAGAACCAGGGGGCCTAGGGGTCGACCCAATGGGTCGACCCTGTTCCAGAACATCCAAAAGATAGATTGAAAGACTCACTAAGTCCATGAACAAGTCTAGGGGTTTCAAGATGGTTTTGAAAGCATGAGAGGGAATGAAACTCAAACCATTTAAACTTAGATAAGTTCTAAACCAATTGAATCCTCGAGATCAAAATAATGAACTTCTGTAAGACCCCGAATTATTTTATTGGATTTAATATATTTATTTAGCTCTTGTTAATTAAGAATTGAATTTCTATTGATTTAATAATTAAATTTCGGATTTATTAATATTTAATTCCTTAGAATTAGAATAGTGATAATTTCGACCACCTTATAAAAATCCAGAAAAATGGTAAACAGATTAAGTTCGAGGTAGATAGCAACTTTTCCTTCTGGCATTAGGCCATTGTAAATCCGTGGGAAGATCTATTTAGAGTTTAAACCCAAAAGTGCACACTTTTGACCCATACCTAACCCTTAGATTAAAACACGAAATTCAACCTCAATACTCAACCAAATGATCTGAAATCAGTGGCAAATGGAAGGCCACAATGTAAGGAACATTTACCCTCAATCAATTTGAGGTAAACCTAGCCCCAACACGTGCTGCCGACATAGTTTGGTCAAGTCAAAGATTTCAGCGCCGTTTCTAAACACGTAGCTTGCAGCAGCGAATACTCCCAACTCCGAAGGCTCCAGAAGCTCTATGAGCTATCAAAATGAATCCCTACGAGTCTTCTTTTATTTGGCTGCTGTGGGGTTCACTGAAGTTTCAGATCTGGGGAGATCTAGCTCGAATTGTGGAGGTGGGTCAGCAGGCCGTTGGCTTCCCTTCATCCTTCTTTGATCTATCAATTGAGGTAGGAATTCTCAACCAAATTTTGATCATGAGTATAGCAAATTGTTCCTCTCATCGAGCTCTATCCATTGGTGGCAAAAGCCCCAATTTTCATTAGGTATCCGTGGAGAAATCGAGCTTTTTATGAGGTGCTGTCCAAGTGTTCTTCATCCTAGGGTTTGAGTTTTCTCTCTCCGATTTGAGGTAGGTTTAACCAACCAAACTCTAATTAATTTATATGATGTAATAAGCATGATATTAGCTTTCATTTCACGTAGAAAGCCCTAAGTTTCATGAAGCATACTTATAGAATTTCTGTTTATAGTAACGGCATGTTTTAGACCTAGTTCGATGTGTTCATCCGAAGTGATTTATGATTTCGAAGTATTAATCTTAATCCTCATGAACCATATCTTATATGGTTGGATTCACCATCGAAGTAGCTTTCATTTGAGCCAAGAAGCCCCAAATTCCATTCTGTATGTAGAGAGAATTTAACGTTTTAGTCACAACATGTCAGAATTAGGGTTTCATGTGTTCTCGACTTAATAGATCTCGATTCCAGCAATTGATCATGCAAGTGACCTTGTAGACAGGTATATTTTTGTATTAGCTTTCCATTGATACCAAAATCCCCTTATTTGGAGCTCAATCCTAGTAGTTATTAACGTTTTAGTGCAACCCTAGCAATCACCTTGTTCCCGGCGTTCACCGGACGCGGCAGGGATGACCGGAGACGACCCAGAGATGGGCGGTCTTACGATAGACCGTCCAACTCCAGCCCACCTTTTGACCAATTTTGACCCTAGCATGCCCCTAGTTGAACGGTTTTTCAGGAACCACTCATCTCAGGATGAACGGTTCTTCAGGAACCACATATCTAGATGAAAGGTCCAGAATGGACCACATATACATGAACGGCCCCTTACTGGGCCGCACATCCAGGGATGGGCGGCCATCTCTGGACTGCCCATACCCTTGGGCGGCCCTGACAGGACCGCCCATCCACTTGGGCGGCCCAGGGAGAGCCGCCCAAGTGCCAGACCCCCGTTCAGCCCCCTTTCAGCCCCTGTTAAGCCAGATAGTTATGCGGTTCAAACCGAACCGTTTATCTACCCAGTAATTGACTTAGTAATTATTATGATGCATCCATTTTAGTGTCTTAATGACCATTTATAATTAGAAACCTATGGACGGCCCCGTAGGAACCGTCCATCTCCCTGTGTCACAGAGTGACCCCTGTTCGGCCCCGGAATGCCCAGTTAGATGTACGGTCCATATAGAACCGTTTATCCCCACAGAGAGTGACTTAATATGTGTTCTAAGGCATTCATTTGCATGTCATTAAGGGTAATTAGTGAAATAGAAACCCATTTAATAACTTTTTAAATATGCAACTAAATTTCTGATTATTGCTTGTTATTCGTGCCTACGCGACTTACGCGAACTCGTTATCATCTTAAATACTTTTCTTGGCATCTTGGGTTAATATATAACCTAATCCCTGTTAAATTGGCTTGGCATTAGGATTAATATGTCTGTTAACTTTCTGTTTAGCTGCTGTAGTACAGTAGAACAACATGTTTAACTTTCCCACTTTACGCGAAGCTGATTGGCCGCTTAGCATACTAGTTTCAGTTCTACCCCGGAAACTCTATCCGGTGGTCTTACCGTCATCTTGGAACATCATTATAATCATGATTAGAATCTGTTTAACACCAGCATACCTTGTTTTATGAGTTTAAACCGCTGGGTTAAGTTTTGGATCAAATCGGATGACCCGAGGCATGCGCGGTTAGTATTTGACCGCATAACCTCTTCGGCGGCCCGATCGTGACCGTATATCTTTATACGGCCCAGTATGGACCGTATATCTTGTTCTTGGGCCTCACTATCTTTTAGGCATGAGCGGCCCATATTGCACCGTTCTTACCTTAGGGCGGCCCACTGTCAGCCGTTCTTTTCTTGACTTCACGGGCTGAGTTTCAGTCCAGTTCCTGTACGTACGGTCCTGTATGAACCGTATATACCCATCGAGCGGCTCAGTTACGACCGCACATCCCTTGAAGATGAGTTTGACCGTGTTTTGTACTCTTGAATCCAAGGACAAGGTTAGTCCTTTAAATCTGAACTTATGGCAGAAATTCCTCTGATTAATTGGCCATTAAAATTGACTGAATGTCTGGACGGATGGGACGTTGGGCCCAGTAAATCAATGCCATCGCATCATAAGGGCCCGGTCTGGTCCTGGGGAGAGCGCCCGAAAGTTAGTGAGCCCATGGGATGTTAATGACAAGGTGGGGCATTGCACCGAAGTACTTGCTCGAGTGTTGGCGTCTATGACAAAAGTATCTTGTTACTTCTTACTTGATCATACTTGGTTAAATGTTTAAAATACTTACTTGTTGGCCAATTCCTTACTACTATCTCTTGTTATATCTCTTGTTATATCTCCTGTTGTAAATTCTTGTATTTGTTATTCTTGTTAATCATTATCAATTATATATTTCTTGATTTGTTATTCTTGTTAATCATTATCAATTATATATTTCTTGACCTTGCAAGATCTTGTTATTACCGTTGTTTCATTATATCATCATTACCTTTTCATTGTATTATCATTTGTATCATGACATTTTGAAAATGTAATTAAACTGTTAATCACTTATACATGTCTGTTATTTCCTACTGAGCGTTAGCTCATAGTTGTGTTTCCCCCTTTCTAGGCTCTTCAGGTGGCGCGCTTACCGACGGGGAAGGGCAGGAGTGATGTCTTAAGTGTTTCAGTTCTAGTGTGTTAGCAGTGTGTTTATTGTTAGTTGTGATTGGAGAGCATTTAGTTTCAGTTATGTTGTTGAGTCTTAGTGATTGTTATTCCACATTGTATTAAGTTGCCTTTGAGATTATTGTATCAGTTTGGTTGTTAAATGATCATTTAGTATTTCCTTTCCATAGGACTTGTGTATATTTAGATTAGCTCTCTCTCTCTCTTTCCTGCTTGCCTCTGACTGTACGTCCCGATATTTCTGCCTTGTTCGGGGCGTGACAGTTTAGTTGGTATCAGTGCCTAGGTTTCACATTCCTAGGTTTTCTTAAGTTCTTAAGTTCTAGGTTTTCTAAGTTCTTGCATGGCATCCCAATAACCCGGTATATCAAAAGATGTTGTCCGAACGTTAGGCTACGCCTATCGGAAGGTCGCATACTTGCGCGAGTGGTCTTCGGACCGGTTATCTCCGCCAGGTACCGAGTTTTGGTTGTGTCTAGGTGCTTTAGACCCCTAATCTTGTTAAAGTCTAGGACCTGACCTGGTGAGAATGGGTAGAAACTTGGGTTAAGTTCGTTTCTTAATCGTGTAATTAATTGTCTTGAATTAACATAAGTAATCTATTTCTCGTGTAGATGGCAGCTGATCGCGCCGAATGGAGGAACCTGCAGCGCACGGTTCAAGGCCTTACCCAGGCCCTTCAGCAAGTGGCTCAGGCAGGAGCGGCACCACATGGCACCGGTGATCTACATCGGAACTTCCGCGGGATGAATCTGCCTAGATTCGCTGGTTCGACCGACCCCGACCAAGCCGAGCACTGGCTAGATGAGATGGGGAGAATATTTGAAGTTATGCAATGCACCAACCAGGAGCGTGTCCTTCTCTCGACATTTCAATTGGAGCGTGATGCACGTACTTGGTGGGATTCTATCAAGGCGACTCTCGGTGATCATCAGGTTACGTGGGAAGAGTTCGAGGAATTTTTCAACGGCAAGTATTTTTCTGACCGAGTGCAAGAGAAGAAGGCGGCAGAGTTCGTGGCCTTGAAGCAACGAGGTTTGTCCGTGGCAGAGTATGAGGCTCAATTTGCACGGCTTTCTCGATATGCTACACACCTTATTTCCACCGAGAAAATGAAGGCGAAGCGTTTTCTCAATGGATTGAAGCTGCATTATATCAACCAACTGGCACCAATGGAGATTTCCACTTATTCCGAGATGGTGAGGAAGGATCAAGTTCTAGAGGATACCCTCGAAATGACGGAGAGAATCCGTGGAAGCGGTGCGAAGAAGGAACAACCTACGGGTTCCGGGAGTGTCAAACCCGGGTATACCAAGAAGAGGCCTATTAGTGGACCTAGTTCGTGGAGCGGGTCCGGATCGTGGAAGGGCAAGATGCCGAGGCATGAAGACAAGAAGCCTGGCCTTATTGTTCCGTTTAAGGGCGTGTGCAAGTATTGTGATCGTCCAGGTCACAAGGTGGAGGAATGCTGGCGCAAGCTGGGCGCCTGTTTGTGATGTGGAAGCAAAGAGCACCGTATCCCCAACTATCCTTTGATAGCGGAGCAAGCAACACCGGCAAAACCGCAAGTCTTCAAGAAACCGCAAGGGAAGCTCCAAGCTTTGTATGCAGAAGAAGCGGAAACAGCCGAAGATGGTGGACTCGTCGAAGGTACTCTTATTATACTCGACAAGCCAGCATTTGTTCTTTTTGATACTGGTGCAACACATTCCTTTATTTCTCGGAGTTTTGCTAAGTCATTAGCTATGGAACCGGTTATGATGGATACTCCGTTAGAGATTTCAACCCCTATTGGTACTAAATCGGCAATCCAGCATTTCTATCCTTCTAGTAAGGTTTTGATTGGTGAGCAGAACTTTCCAGCTGATTTGATTTGCATGGACATGAAGGGTTATGACGTAATTCTAGGAGCAGATTGGTTGGCCAGATATGAGGTCAATGTTCATTGTAGTTATGGCTCGGTGTCCTTTACTAGGCACCCGAGGCTTTCTTTTGTGGGTGTTAAGCACCATAACTCTGTATCGCTTATTTCGACTCTTCGAGCTGATAAGCTGATGAGGCGAGGATGTGAGGCTTTTCTAGCCTTTATCTATGCAACCCCTGAGCAGCAGATTGAGATCAAGGACATTCCTATTGTGCGAGATTTTTCTGATGTCTTTCCAGAGGAATTACCAGGACTTCCTCCTGAGCGGGAAGTTATCTTCTCTATTGACCTCTTTCCGGGCACATCTCCTATTTCCAAGGCTCCTTACCGTATGTCTCCTGCAGAACTGAGGGAGTTGAAGCAACAGTTGATGGAGTTACTCGAGAAGGGCTTTATTCGTCCTAGTACGTCTCCGTGGGGAGCCCCTGTATTGTTTGTTCGGAAGAAAGATGGTTCGATGAGATTATGCATCGATTATCGGCAGTTAAACTAGTTGACTGTCAAGAACAAATATCCACTGCCGAGGATTGATGAGTTATTTGACCAGATAGCGGGAGCTCAGTATTTATCTAAGATCGATCTTCGATCTGGATATCACCAGTTGCGGATTAAGGAGGAGGATATCTATAAATCGCTTTTCGCAGCAGGTATGGTCATTTTGAATTTGTCGTTATGCCTTTTGGTCTAACGAATGCTCCGGCAGCCTTCATGCAGTTGATGAACAATGTATTTCGGCCCTATCTTGACCAATGGGTCGTGGTATTTATTGATGACATCTTGATCTATTCCAAGAGTGAAGTGGAGCATGCTGAACATCTGAGGATGGCATTACAATTATTGAGAGATCATCAACTTTATGCCAAGTTTAGTAAGTGTGAATTCTGGCTGCAAGAAGTGTCCTTTCTCGGACATATTATCACCCAGGAAGGTATTTCTGTGGATCCTTCGAAGATTGAGGCAGTGAAGAATTGGGAGCAGCCTACCAGTGTGACGGAAGTTAGAAGTTTTCTTGGCCTGGTAGGTTATTATCGAAGGTTTATCCAGGATTTCTCTAAGATTGCGGCACCTATGATAAGGTTAACCCGCAAGGAGAACAAGTTTGATTGGTCAGGCGATTGCCAGCAAAGCTTTCAGACTCTAAAGGATTGTTTGACTACTGCACCTATATTGGCTTTACCTTCTGGTGAAGGAGGATTTGTCGTTTATACTGATGCTTCAGGAATTGGCTTAGGCTGTGTACTCATGCAGCATGGGAAGGTGATTACCTATTCTTCTAGGCAGCTGAGGAAGCACGAGGAGAATTATCCTGTTCATGATTTGGAACTTGCAGCAGTCGTATTTGCTTTGAAAATTTGGAGGCATTACCTGTATGGAGAATCTTTCACGGTATTTTCAGACCACAAGAGCTTGAAGTATTTATTCTCTCAGAAGGAACTCAATATGCGGCAGCACAGATGGTTAGAGTATTTGAAGGACTTCGACTTTTCTATTGAGTATCATCCTGGCAAAGGCAATGTTGTGGCAGACGCATTGAGCCGGAGGCCAATAGCTAGATTGGCAAGTCTCATGTTGCAAGAGTGGAAGTTACTGGAACAGTTATCTAGTCTGGATCTTAATATTGACAATGATCAGGTTTTGATTGCTCAGATTCAACTTAAACCTGAATTATTGATGGAGATCAAGTCCTTGCAAGATAATGATCCCGAGCTGGTACAGATCAAGGGAAGCTTGAGTAGCAGACCTGATTTCGGGTTGGCTGATGATGGTAGATTATTATTTAAAGGCAGAACTTGTGTACCTGATGAAGCTACAGTAAAGAACAAGATTCTTGTGGAAGCTCATAGATCCAGATACACCATTCATCCCGGAGGCACTAAGATGTACAGATATTTAAAGCGATCCTTTTGGTGGATGAATATGAAGAGGGAAATCACTGACTTCGTAAGTAAATGCTTGGTTTGCCAACAAGTTAAAGCTGAGCACTTCAGACCGGCAGGGAAATTGAAACCACTCGACATACCCCAATGGAAGTGGGAGAGTATTGGCATGGATTTCATTATGGGTTTGCCTAGAACTCGTGGTGGATTTGATGCAATTTGGGTGATTGTTGACCGATTGACAAAATCAGCTCATTTCTTATCCATTAAGTCTAAGTGGACAGTCGATGTATTGGCTGCTTTGTATTTGAAGGAAGTGGTGAGATTACATGGTATTCCAGTGAATATAGTATCTGATCGAGACCCTAGATTCACTTCTCATTTCTGGAAGGGACTGCAAGAGTCTCTTGGTACTCGTCTGAATTTCAGTACTGCTTTTTATCCACAGACAGATGGACAGACGGAGAGAACCAATCAGATAGTGGAAGATATGCTGCGGGCATGTATGATTGACTTTGGTGGTACTTGGAATGAGCATTTGGCACTAATTGAATTCACCTACAATAACAGCTATCAGTCTAGTATTCAGATGGCTCCATTTGAAGCCTTGTATGGGAGAAGTTGTCGATCCCCGTTGTGTTGGGATGAGGTAGGTGAGAAACAGTGGCTTGGACCGGATCTTGTCTCGGAATCTTCACAGAACATCCGTGTTATCCGAGACCGATTACAAGTAGCCCAGTCAAGACAGAAGAGTTATGCCGACAACAGGAGAAGCGCATTAGAATTTCAGGTTGGCGAGCATGTGTTCTTAAAGGTCTTTCCGACGAGAGGGATCCGAAGATTTGGCATTCATGGCAAGCTGAGTCCGAGGTACATTGGTCCATTCGAGATTCTAGATAGAGTGGGAGAGGTGGCATACAGGCTGGCCTTACCGCCTCAATTGTCTGGCGTGCACAACGTCTTCCATATTTCTATGTTATGGAAATACGTGTACGACCCCACCCATGTTATACAGCATGTGGATTTCGAGCTGAAGGAGGATCTGACCTATGAGGAAAGACCGATAAAGGTTCTGGACCGGAAGCAATAGCAACTCCGGAATCGTTCAATACCGATGGTCAAGATTCAGTGGAGTTGGCGTGGGACCGAAGAAGCCACGTGGGAGTCTGAAGAGACTATGCGGAAGCGGTATCCCGACTTATTCTAGGTGAGCGATCTCTTTCCCTACTCTCAGTCTTAGTGTAGTGAATTTGGAGGACCAAATTCCTTTAAGTAGGGGAGGGTGTAAGACCCCGAATTATTTTATTGGATTTAATATATTTATTAAGCTCTTGTTAATTAAGAATTGAATTTCTATTGATTTAATAATTGAATTTCAGATTTATTAATATTTAATTCCTTAGAATTAGAATAGTGATAATTTCGACCACCTTATAAAAATCCAGAAAAATGGTAAACATATTAAGGTCGAGGTAGATAACAAGTTTTCCTTCTGGCATTAGGCCATTGTAAATTCGTGGGAAGATCTATTTAGAGTTTAAACCCAAAAGTGCACACTTTTGACTCATACCTAACCCTTAGATTAAAACACGAAATTCGACCTCAATACTCAACCAAATGATCTGAAATCAGTGGCAAATGGAAGGCCACAATGTAAGGAACATTTACCCTCAATCAATTTGAGGTAAACCTAGCCCCAACACGTGCTGCCGACATAGTTTGGTCAAGTCAAAGATTTCGGCGCCGTTTCTAAACACGTAGCTTGCAGCAGTGAATACTCCCAACTCCGAAGGCTCCAGAAGCTCTATGAGCTATCAAAATGAAGCCCTACGAGTCTTCTTTCATTTGGCTGCTGTGGGGTTCACTGAAGTTTCAGATCTGGGGAGATCTAGCTCGAATTGTGGAGGTGGGTCAGCAGGCCGTTGGCTTCCCTTCATCCTTCTTTGATCTATCGATTGAGGTAGGAATTCTCAACCAAATTTTGATCATGAGTATAGCAAATTATTCCTCTCATCGAGCTCTATCCATTGGTGGCAAAATCCCCAATTTTCATTAGGTATCCGTGGAGAAATCGAGCTTTTTGTGAGGTGCTGTCCAAGTGTTCTTCATCCTAGGGTTTGAGTTTTCTCTCTCCGATTTGAGGTAGGTGTAACAGACCAAACTCTAATTAATTTATATGATGTAATAAGCATGATGTTAGCTTTCATTTCACGTAGAAAGCCCTATTTTCATGAAGCATACTTATATAATTTCTGTTTATAGTAACAGCATGTTTTAGACCTAGTTCGATGTGTTCATCCGAAGTGATTAATGATTTCGAAGTATTAATCTTAATCCTCATGAACCATATCTTATATGGTTGGATTCACCATCGAAGTAGCTTTCATTTGAGCCAAGAAGCCCCAAATTCCATTCTGTATGTAGAGAGAATTTAACGTTTTAGTCACAGCATGTCAGAATTAGGGTTTCATGTGTTCTCGACTTAATAGATCTCGATTCCAGCAATTGATCATGCAAGTGACCTTGTAGACAGGTATATTTTTGTATTAGCTTTCCATTGATACCAAAATCCCCTTATTTGGAGCTCAATCCTAGTAGTTATTAACGTTTTAGTGCAACCCTAGCAATCACCTTGTTCCCGGCGTTCACCGGACGCGGCAGGGATGACCGGAGACGACCCAGAGATGGGCGGTCTTATGATAGACCGTCCAACTCCAGCCCACCTTTTGACCAATTTTGACCCTAGCATGCCCCTAGTTGAACGGTTTTTCAGGAACCACTCATCTCAGGATGAACGGTTCTTCAGGAACCACATATCTGGATGAAAGGTCCAGAATGGATCACATATACATGAACGGCCCCTTACTGGGCCGCACATCCAGGGATGGGCGGCCATCTCTGGACCGCCCATACCCTTGGGCGGCCCAGGGAGAACCGCCCAAGTGCCAGACCCCCGTTCAGCCCCCGTTAAGCCTGATAGTTGTGTGGTTCAAACCGAACCGTTTATCTACCCAGTAATTGACTTAGTAATTATTATGATGCATCCATTTTAGTGTCTTAATGACCATTTATAATAAGAAACCTATGGACGGCCCCGTAGGAACCGTCCATCTCCCTGTGTCACAGAGTGACCCCTGTTCGGCCCCGGAATGCCCAGTTAGATGTACGGTCCATATAGAACCGTTTATCCCCACAGAGAGTGACTTAATATGTGTTCTAAGGCATTCATTTGCATGTCATTAAGGGTAATTAGTGAAATAGAAACCCATTTAATAACTGTTTAAATATGCAACTAAATTTCTGATTATTGCTTGTTATTCGTGCCTACGCGACTTACGCGAACTCGTTATCATCTTAAATACTTTTCTTGGCATCTTGGGTTAATATATAACCTAATCCCTGTTAAATTGGCTTGGCATTAGTATTAATATGTCTGTTAACTTGCTGTTTAGCTGCTGTAGTATAGTAGAACAGCATGTTTAACTTTCCCACTTTACGCGAAGCCGATTGGCCGCTTAGCATACTAGTTTCGGTTCTACCCCGGAAACTCTATCCGGTGGTCTTACCGTCATCTTGGAACATCATTATAATCATGATTAGAATCTGTTTAACACCAGCATACCTTGTTTTATGAGTTTAAACCACTGGGTTAAGTCTTGGATCAAATCAGACGACCCGAGGCATGCGCGGTTAGTATTTGACCGCATAACCTCTTCGGCGGCCCGATCGTGACCGCATATCTTTATACGGCCCAGTATGGACCGTATATCTTGTTCTTGGGCCTCACTGTCTTTTAGGCATGAGCGGCCCATATTGCACCGTTCTTACCTTAGGGCGGCCCACTGTCAGCCGTTCTTTTCTTGACTTCACGGGCTGAGTTTCAGTCCAGTTCCTGTACGTACGGTCCTGTATGAACCGTATATACCCATCGAGGGGCTCAGTTACGACCGCACATCCCTTGAAGATGAGTTTGACCGTGTTTTGTACTCTTGAATCCAAGGACAAGGTTAGTCCTTAAATCTGAACTTATGGCAGAAATTCCTCTGATTAATTGGCCATTAAAATTGACTGAATGTCTGGACGGATGGGACGTTGGGCCCAGTAAATCAATGCCATCGCATCATAAGGGCCCGGTCTGGTCCTGGGGAGAGCGCCCGAAAGTTAGTGAGCCCATGGGATGTTAATGACAAGGTGGGGCATTGCACCGAAGTACTTGCTTGAGTGTTGGCGTCTATGACAAAAGTATCTTGTTACTTGTTACTTGATCATACTTGGTTAAATGTTTAAAATACTTGCTTGTTGGCCAATTCCTTACTACTATCTCTTGTTATATCTCTTGTTATATCTTCTGTTGTAAATTCTTGTATTTGTTATTCTTGTTAATCATTATCAATTATATATTTCTTGACCTTGCAAGATCTTGTTATTACCGTTGTTTCATTATATCATCATTACCTTTTCATTGCATTATCGTTTGTATCATGACATTTTGAAAATGTAATTAAACTGTTAATCACTTATACATGTCTGTTATTTCCTACTGAGCGTTAGCTCATAGTTGTGTTTCCCCCTTTCCAGGCTCTTCAGGTGGCGTGCTTACCGACGGGGAAGGGCAGGAGTGATGTCTTAAGTGTTTCAGTTCTAGTGTGTTAGCAGTGTGTTTATTGTTAGTTGTGATTGGAGAGCATTTAGTTTCAGTTATGTTGTTGAGTCTTAGTGATTGTTATTCCACGTTGTATTAAGTTGCCTTTGAGATTATTGTATCAGTTTGGTTGTTAAATGATCATTTAGTATTTCCTTTCCATAGCACTTGTGTATATTTAGATTAGCTCTCTCTCTCTTTCCTGCTTGCCTCTGACTGTACGTCCCGATATTTCCGCCTTGTTCGGGGCGTGACAACTTCAAACCACACATTCAAAAATCAATATGTTGATGTCGATCTCACCAACCGTCCTCGAACATTGGTAATCTCTGGCCATATAGATTGTCCTGTCAAAACAACTTCTGAATTAGATTTTTCGTCCAAATTCAAATCACAACACTTACTCTTGAGATGATGTTCTTGTGCCTTCTAAACGTCAAATCCTTATGTGATGTGATCACTTCCAAAATGTTAGAAAAGATCATTTTCAGTTCATATAAATTCATTTGATCATCATCAAAATCCATAAGACATAATACATGAGGAGGGGGTTCAACAATTTCAATTCCGAATAACAAGTTTCATAATCAAGTAACCAAGGTAATAGAACATACCAAAATTGATATGATTCCAAAGAATGATTTAAAACGACATTATGCTATGGCGGTAGTCCGACAGCATAACATTATATTCATTAAATTCCATAACTTAATGTTAACCTTTTTAACACAGTTTGGAACTCCCGATAATCCTAAGATCATCCAAAATATCAAGGAAACCAACCCCAAAGGTCAAACCTTGGGTTAGGCTAATTCAGGACTAAGCAGTCTATTATTGGACCGTTTCCTGTGCCAAGCGGTCTAGTGAAGGACCGTTTAGAAAGACAGGCGGTCTAGTCATGGACTATTTGATAAAACTAAAGTTGATGTATGAAAAACTCTCTGAATCCCTTGCGGTCTAATGAATGGCCGCTTCGCATCCGTTAGCGGTCTAGTGAAGGGCTGCTTGCATAACCAGACAGTCGTCCAGACGGCCGCTAAGGTCTAGAGTTCATAAAACACCGGCAAAGTGCTTTCTAGACAAATTGGGTTTAATGGTACAACCAGCTAGCCATCCTAGTGGGAATCCCAGGCTCATAGAGACTTACGTAGGCCTTGAAACAAGATCACCTAGTCTGTTGGAAGGAATATTCAAGGGAGAGGTTATCAAGTCCAAGATTGTGTACTTAATGTGTAAAGGTGTAACTAATGACAACATACTGGAATATGTGCCATGTACTTATGAAAATGACTATAGAAGAGAGAGATAGTGATAACAGCGATCAAATCATGACTAATCCATGAATCATATAAATTTAAGTGAATTACAAAAGTATACGATTTGGTCATGAAAATAACATAAGTTTAAAAATAACTTTAAGTGCGTGAAGAATCATAAAATCTACTAGAATGAGCTGTTTATAGAACTGGATATATGAAAATACTACTTGAAATATGATTAAAACCTACTTAACTAGGCTTAACATACATTAATTAGGGCTAATCTGCAATATGTTCCGGGTTAACAATATTACAGAAATAAGAAAATGCAAACGGTCTAGTGTAGGACCATTTCACTGGGCCAAACTGTCTATCGTACGACCACTAGGGTTTCTGGCGGTCTACAGGAAGACTATTTCTTCCCGTATTAACAAAAAAACTAAATTATAGTAAAATATAATATCAATCTAAGGCATATCATGCATGGAAATCAACATGAATAAACTCTATAGTATGATAGAACGAGTATAGGTCAGCCAATATGCGTGGGTTTGTGTAATAACAAGAGAATTTCCCTTTTTACTCAATTAGGGCTAGTTCATGCTTAAATATTATACTAGATGCATAGTTTTAATGAAAACATAAAATTCTCCATGTACAATGCATGAAATCGACTGGAAACAGAGGGCTTTTATCCCTAATGTCATATTTAAGCCGTTCATGAGATAACCTACCTCTGAACTTCTCCCAAAACTTGGAATTTCTGACTGGAAGTAAACCCAAGTTCTACACATCCTATGCTAAACCAGCAACTTCACCTTCCTCTGTCTCCTAATTCCTTTGACCTAAGGACGTGAAATTTGGAGGGTAGGTAGAAGACATAAAGGAGAACAAAAGGTTTTAAAGTTACTAGTTCTAAATACCTCGTTTAGGGCTTCTATTCCCCTGATCTACACTGGGCCGTTGCACAGATTCCAGGGTTATTGGTGTAGGATCAGCAAGTTTGGAAGCCTCTAACTCCTTGTAGACTTGATCTCCTAGAATAAAATTTTGAGGAGAGTTAGACCTGAGTATTGTGAATAAAAGATTCTAAAGAACGTACCTGAAATAAAACCTCCTTACCTTAGTTCCACGCGAGCCAAATGTAAGGGTCGCGTAGGGTGGTTCTGGGGTCTATTTATAGGTTTTAGCTAGGTTTCATGGATTTGAACGAACTTAGAGTCCTAATTAGGTCTCCAATCCAATCTTGATACCCTCTAGAGTCTTCTAATTGACAGATTGCATCAATCCCTAGGGATTTGTTCTGGAAAAAGTGGAGTTTTTCACACCATCTTATTGTTCGCGATCGGACTCTTGTAAACAGTGTAATAGTGGACCGTTTTTGTCCCTATGCGGTCTTATGATAGACCGCCAATTACCTTGGGCTCCGAGTTCGAACTGTTTCAAACTCTTCCCCCTATTATCCATTTATTTATCCTATTTATCCACTTAAATTCTAAAATTCCAGAAATTAAGCTTTTAGAATATGGGCCAACTCTTTTGGGCTTGGGTTTTAGGTCCTTTGGGTTCAATTAAATGGGCCTAATTTGTTTATTAGTAGAAGGCCTTTAATTAATGTGACTTAATTAATAGTAATTCGTTTAATAGTTCATTAAATGTTTAAAAATTCTATCTAAATCTATAAAAAATTTAGAAAATTCTTGGGCATTACAACCAAACTGCATGGAATATGCTCCTAGAAGCTAAGACATTGCTGTTGCACCGAAATCGAGACAACTGACTGCACAGAAATCGAGAAATGGTTGGCAAAAGAAAGAGAAATCAAACTAACAACAGAATTCAAAAGTGCAACTTCAAGAAGGCTTCATCAACCTCACCATGTTGCTACTCTGACCTCAGCCTTACTGCTCCAACCTCAGGTCTTCACAAAAGGTAGAAAAGTCCTAACGAGCTTCAGCCGCATCGACCTCACGGGCGCACTGCATCAACGCACAAGAAGATTTCCAAGCCTTATCTGATAATCCCTCATAGCTGCTTTGACCTCACAGTAATGCAGCATCGACCTGGTCAGCTCTAGCAGTAAGGTTAGCATCACAGCGAAGCTACCTCGACGCACCTATGAAGCTACATCGACCCATGGAGATTCAGCTCGCCAGCAACTCAAATAAACTGTAGAGCTACATCGACGCAATGGCCTGCTGCATCGACGCACTAGAAGACTTTGATACTCTATCTATCAGACCTACACAATTTTTGAAGGTCATCTAGAGAGCATTAATTACAGGCGCAAACCTCCAAATACACACCATTTGAGGTCTGGAAGAAGGTTCCTTGGTCAGAGGTTCTGCCACTTAATTATAATAGCTCAGAACATCCTTTTATAGAGGACTTGGTCAGCCACCAAATCTGTGAAAGTCTCTTCTGCCAGTGTTCTACCTCTTCTGTCCTAAGAAAGGACTACCCAGGAGGTCTGCCCTCTAGTGCCCACTAGACCAAGACATTCCCTATACCAACAGATTTTCAAATACACTTTACCTTCTACCTGCCACTGTCCTATCCAAGGACTGGTCTGAAAAGCACTACAGCTCAAGATAAATAGCCTAAAACTATCCTCTACAATGCCAAGGAAAAATGTTGGAGGGAAATTTGACTTTCCAGCTGCTTCCTTATATCCGGTGGATCAAGTCAAGCATTGCTGAAAGGTCAAAGGTCAAAAGAAGCATCTTTAATTTGAACTCTAGCCAATTTTGATTGCAGCTCTTTAGGAGGGAAAATCTCCCCACCAGGATCATCTATATATATGTGAAGTTTCCAATAGAGAAGTTGATGTTGTAGCTGCTACCATCGAAGATAGCCATGTCCCTTGAGCATCCAAGAAGAAATCTGTGAGAAGAAAAAGGGAGTGTGTGAGCAGCCCAGCACTGGCCATCACAGTCCAATGCTGTAAGAAAAAAGAAAGAAGAAGAAGAAAAGAGAGAGGCCTTGAAGAGTGAGCAGCCATATAGCCTTAGCAGACCAGCTCTGGTTCGACCCAAAACCAGTGTTGTGCAAAGATAAGAAGAAGGAAGGAGTGCAGTCCCCCTTCCAGGCAATCTGAGCTTGAAGAAGAAGATCTTTGGATCTATATCTAAAGTTGTAACCACTAGCTTCTAGATCTGTATCTGAAGCTACATTCATTTTTCTTGCAATCCTTATGCTTTTCTTTTGCACTTTCTAATCTGCATTTCAGTGGGTGTCCGGTGCTCAGCCTAGAGGCCGGAAGTGGGTCCTTGGCTGCGTTCAGCCTTGTGTGTTCTGGGAAGTTCATCCTAATGTTTTCGCTACACTTGCAGCTTGGTTTTTCCTTTAGTTGGGTGTGTGTGTGTGCGTGGGGTTCACCCCCATGTGTGTGTGCGCGTTGGGTTTGCCCTCGCGTATGTGTGTGTGTGCATGGAGTTCATCCCAATGTTTTCGCTGCACTTGGAGCTTCATTTTTCCTTTGGTTGGGTGTGTGTGTGTGCGTGGGGTTCGCCCCTGTGTGTCCGTGTGTGTTGGGTTTGGCCTCGCGTGTGTGTATGTGTGCGTTGGGTTCTCCCTCGCGCCCGTGTGTGTGTGTGCATTGGGTTTACCCTCGTGCATGTGTGTGTGTGGGGGATTTCATTCCCGTGTGTGTGTTGAGGACTTCGTCCGGTGTGGAAAAGCCTCACCAGTTCGGTGAGGGGTAGACGTAGGTCTGCGAGTTTGCAGACTGAACCACCTTAAAAATCCTTATGTTTTGGGTTGTGATTTGTTCGTTTGATCCATGTTCTCTATCCTCATTCACAGGTACGTGTGCTAACTTCAACGGATGCTATCTTAACTGCTTTTCCACCACACACTTTACCAAAGTGTTCACACACACCATAGCTTGATGTGCAGTAAGTCTATCCAATGGCCAAACTAATAGTAATGTTGCATCGACCTCACTACACTGGTGCATCAACTTTATCAAACCGGTGCGTCGACCTCAGCCGCTTGTGCATTATGCCTTTGCTGTTTTCATTTGAGCTATTTCTAACAAATCCGCTATGCATTGTGTCTAAGTGTCTCATGTGCATCATAGCTGTCGGTCGTGCTTTAATAAGCTTAGTTTTTAATTGGGCTAAAATCTTTGAAAGGATATATTCAACACCCCCTTCTAGATCCGGTTGCACCCAAAGGGACCCAACAATTGGTATCAGAGCCAAGCTCTGTTATACTCAGATCCAATGATCTGTAGAGAAAGATCCCAGTGCATTCGATTTAATGGCTTTATCCATTGAACAAGTTTTAATGAATTCGCCGCCCATATTTGATGGTTCTAATTTCACCATTGTGAGTGACGTCACGCGGTTCGGGGAGCGGAGAAGACGCGGAGCGCGCGGGCTCCTCTTTTATTTGCTGCAACACAGAAATAAGAGAAAAGAGAAGGGGCCACCACGGGAGATTGCTCCGGCGGGGCGAGCGGGACAAATGTAATATAGCAAGATGGGGGTTAAATGGCCATAGCGGGAAGTGACTCGTCGCGGCCTCGGGGAGACGGGAATGGTGCAGAAATTAAATAGCAAGAATTGAAACGGCCATTGGGGAAGTGACTCGGCGCGGCCTCAAGAATATGAATAGCTAAGAATATAACATATAAGAACGGGAATTTAAATTGCCATTGCGGAAGTGACTCGCCGCGGCCTCGAGAATATGAGCAGAATATAAGGAGAATATAAGAACAGAAATTTAAACGGTCATTGGGGAAGTGACTCGCCGCGGTCTCGAGAATACGAATAAATAAGAATATAACATATAAGAACGGGAATTTAAACGGCCATTGGGGAAGTGACTCGCCGCGGCCTCGAGAATATGAGCTGAATATAACAGAATATAAAGAGAATATAAGAACGGAAATTTAAACGGCCATTGGGGAAGTGACTCGCCGCGGCCTCGAGAATAAGATGTGATCGCCAGGGGCCAAAAGACCCCAAAATAAAGAAAGTCATCGCGCCTACCTCAAGAGCGGGAGATGGCGGGTTGCTTCTTCCTCCCCCTTCAGCCAGCCGACGGAGAGGGCTTTCCTTGGTTACCCTTGCAAAACAGTAGACAATAAACGAACGGAATTAGAAAATGGCAGTGTAGTAACAATTCCTTGCAATAAAAGTAGCGAGATCGTGACCTGACACACACCTGGTTGGTGTGGTTTTAAACCCCTCTCGGACTCGAGTAGGAGGAAAATGCGATGATGAATGCAAGAAGTATGCAAGAGACGACGCCCTTATATAGGGAGATAGAGGATGCAATATGATGAATGTAAAGAACTATGGAGAAAAAGGGGAAGAAAAGGCTTATTGGAGGAGCCGAGGGTGAAATCCGGTGGAGCTCCGGCAGCGTGGGGATGACCTGGAAGCGCGGTGGATGAAGATGACCTTCCTCTCGCGAGCGTGGGCACCCGAGAAGCCGACAGAACCTCCACCTACAAAAGACCCCACGGGTTAGAAATGACTCTGCAGCCTCTGGGCTCCGGCAGCCTATCGGATCTCTTAGAAGCTCTCCCAGAACTGAGGGGGTGGGCCTCTATTTATAGGGCTCCGGAGGGTGGAGGCGTCCAGGACCCTGGACACCTCCATCAGGGCCGAACTAATAATTTATTCTATTTTTATTTATTTTTTCAGAATATTTTTGTGGACGCGTCCAGGGCCCCGGACGCCTCCAACAGGTCCACCGAACCCCACCGACGGCCGCACGCGGTTTGGCACAACGCGTGATTTTGTGAGCGGCGTCTCGTGATTTTGAAATGGGCGCGTCCAACTGTCTGGACGTCTCTATAATTTGGATTTTTTCACACACGAAAAACCGTCGTTCGGTGGGCGGCGCCCGTGAGAGAGTTGATGGAGGCGTCTAGGGGCCTGGACGCCTCCAAGAAAATATTTTTTATTATTGTTTTGTTTTTCTATGCCAAAGCTGGCATTTTATATTTTATATTTTTGTTTTTATGGAGGCGTCCAGGGGCCTGGACGCCTCCATTAATATATTATTTTTTATTTGATTATGGGCTGCGAAAAATAAATTAAAAGAATGGGGGCGTCCAGGGGCCTGGACGCCCCCATAAAGACCCACCCGGGTCCTCAGTTCTGGCGTTGGCGGCCGCCCGGCAGACACCCTTCCTGGTTTCGGAACCTCTGATGCGTCCGACTGGTGTTGATGCCGTCCGAATGCTGTGACGAGACGATTCTGGATGCCGAAAAAGGTAGAAGAAGACCCAAGAAAAGGAAGCACTTAAGAGATTCGAAATGCGTAAGCCGTCGCGGGGCGTCGTATAGTAATATGAGACTTTCTCAGGAGACGTCAGGAATGGCGTGTCTACAACTGCCCCGCCTTGGCGTCTGCTTTGCAAGGGAGTGACACGTAGTGGAATGGTATCGCAGTGGAGTGAAATGAAGTGGGAGCGGACTGATAAGTTGATGCCAAGGTGTGATGAGACACACTTTTGACGTTATTGTCTGGATTTTTTCCTGGAGTTTCAATGAGGCGACCTTGAAGAAGGTCTTTCAAATCTTGATGATTGCTTGGACGGAGATCAAATAAGGGATGGTGAGATGTGCGCTCAGGCACGAAAAATAAAGGAGACCAACTTCTCGGTGTGGAAGTACCTGGGTCATAAACCCGCAGGTTTCACCTTTGGTGAGCGGTTACCAGCCGATGTGGAAGTGCTGCGGTCAAGGTGGGTCAAACAAGGTAAAAAGTAAAGGAATATCTGAGGGTCTGTCCAAACAAGGGTCTCCTTTGGAAGAGCAGCGTAGGGCCATTTCAAGGAAATTTAGTATTTCATTCGGAGTGGAATATCTCATATTTGTAAGAACTGAAGCACAGCGGCTTTCGCAATCGAACCACTTGAA
Source organism: Amorphophallus konjac (assembly GCA_022559845.1). Classification (NCBI taxonomy): domain Eukaryota; kingdom Viridiplantae; phylum Streptophyta; class Magnoliopsida; order Alismatales; family Araceae; genus Amorphophallus; species Amorphophallus konjac. Next base: position 203,118,826 of record CM040127.1, read on the forward strand.
TGATCTTCCGCAATAAATCAAAGTCCTATATGAATGCATGCTGGGCTTAAAGAAAAATTTAAAACAAACTAAAATAGAAAATAGCCAAGGATAATATTGTCAACTTGTTAAGAATGGGTCAGGATACCGATCCGGTGAGCCGACACTGGGTTGGGGCCCGTTTATCCGCGCACCAACTCACTGAATGGAACCGTCGTCCCCATGCTACCACAAGTTAACGGCCTATCCGTACAACCCAAATTCTTCCGGGATCATCACTGTTTTTGTTGAAGGGGAACTCAAATCCCAGATTCGTTCGGGCCGCAAGGTCCTTGACATGTTCTAGTAGCGTAGGTATCATATACTATGATGCATGACATGGTGGGACCAACCATTGAAAGGTGGGACAGGAGATAGGACAAAGACGTCCGTTAGTAAAACCTGCACAGGCCAGCATGGATTAATAACATCAGAAAGTAACAGAATCGTAAAAGAATTGCACCACAATGGAAAGGAGATCTAGCCAAAATCCTGACATTGATCGCTGATGTGACATGTTCCGTCCTGTAGCGCCCTACCCTTCCTATAAGAACTCCCCTTAGGCTAGTTCATTCAAATGCACCAAGGTGGGTTTTGGAAGCTCAGGAGAGGAAGGAGAGGAGAATCTAGAGATTTCAGGATGGAAGGAGAGTCTTCCCGCGTTATGAAGAGGAGCAGGCCTAGCGGCGAGATCAGGCGACTCTCCGACCTCGAGGGTCATCTGAGTGGGACGATCATGTCGCATATGGTAAGCTGATTCTTTTCAAATTTCTCCACGTGAGCCTTCTTCTTACTTCCTTCATTTCTTCTTCTTTCTTTTCTCTTCCAGCCATATCCACTCTTCCCAGGCCCGAGGAAGTTTTCCAAACTGCCATGGCTTTCAAAGCTAACTTCCAACATCTCCATCGGCATGAGGGCCATACTCTCGAAGTGGCATCTGCAGGGGCTCCTTATTCACGCCAAACACTACGAGAAGATTCGTATGGACTGGGCGGCTATGGGCGCACTAGTGGAGATCTGGCATCCCCAGACCCACACTTTTATCTTCCCGACCTTCGAGGTGACCATCCTCCTCGAGGAGGTGGAACTTCTGCTCGGATTGAAGAAATTCAAGAGTGACGGGAAGGTGAAGGCTATGGGGATGCTGACACGGGGGACTTCCGAAAGCGTCCTTGGAAGCTTCATGCCGCCCGATGCAGCCCGAAAGGTTCGTACTCAAAAGGGAATTGATTTGCAAAAGCTCACGGAATGGGTCATGGAGGCCTTGAGAGGGTTACCAGACGATGACTATTTGGAGGGAATCATGAAAGGGTTAACCATTTGTCTGGCGGGTGCTCTCTTCTTTCCTTATACCGACAACATGGTGGAGGAAGACCAACTGAGTGCTATCTACGGGATCTGGCGTGGAAAGAGGGTGGGACCCGCTGTCCTTGCCTACCTATATAGTGGCCTTACTGCCTCGAGCATGGGTAAGCCTCCTTTTGGTTGCGCACTTGTCCTGAGTTGCTGGCTGGATTTGCATTTCAAGTTTGATCACCGTGAGGGAATTCCAACCGCTTCGAAGCTCTTCCAACAAAGCCCTCTTCATCACATAGCCGACGTGTTAAGCTTCGGTGGTACTGTAGTGAACCGCGTTCCGTGGCTGAAGAAACGTGAAGACTGGCGGTCTCACTTCCGCACCGTGACACAAGGCTTCTTCACTTGCGCACCGGCATGTTTACTTTCGCTTGATCTCCTCATGAGGCCTTCTCCCGAAGTTGATCTTCAACTGATCGGCGCGACCGAGTTCGTCCTCTATAATGCGCATCGGTGTTGTCTCCAGATCGGCATCCCACGCCATTCGTTCCCGCTACCGACTGGCATTGTTCCTTTGAAGAAGAGGGAGTTGGGCACTGAAGCAGACGCGAAGGAAGCGAAGGCCGTCAAAGTACCCTGGAAGACAAGTGTTGCGGGAAAGGCCTTAGCGCATGTGGGGGAAGAATGCGAGCTGTGGAGGGCTTATGTAACTGAACTGGGGAAGTTAAGGCCTAAGGCGCCTAAGCTCCTGATGTAGCTTATTCTTTTTTTCTGATGGAATAAAATCTGGCATTTGGAAGTTTTGGACTAGTTCCCTTTGTTATGATTTTTATTTTTCCGTTTTTCTCTTTTTGTGTTTTCTTTCTTTTTATGTATATATTTATTCACAATATGATCATATGTAAATATATATTAAAAAAATATTTTTAATGGGGGCGTCCAGGGGCCTGGAGGCCTCCAAGTTTTTTTTTATTATTTATTATGATTATTTTTTATTTTGGGGGCGTCCAGGGGCTTGGACGCCCCTATATTTTATTATTATTATTTTTTTTGAATTTTGTTTGGGGGCATCCAGGCACCTGGACGCCCCTAATTTTTTTGAATTTTTTTTAAAAAAGAAAAAAGTGGGGGTGTCCAGGCGCCGCGCCTGGACACCCCCAAAAATGGGTTTTTCTTATATAAGGGGGGCCTCACCCCCCTTTCACTTCTACTGTTCATTCTGACGACTCGTTCACCCTAAACGACCCATTCCCAATTCCAATGGAGCAAGGAGGCCCGAGCCAGGGTGGGGAGAAGCGGAAACGACGGGCTCGTCGTCCGAGGAGGCTGAGAGATGACGCCGAGGAGGCTGCCGTGGCAGAGGAGATTGCCGTGGAGGAGGAGGCTCCTCTTTTGGCTGTGGAGGACCCTGCGGGCGTTGGTGACGCGGGTGAGGACGAGCACGATCCGGTAAGCCCCTTAGACTTCCATTCTATTGGTTCACTGGGCCAAACGGGCGGACGAGAGGCTGTGTGGAGAACACCGGGGAGTGAGGGAAGGAGGCGTCCAGGGGCCTGGACGCCTCCATATTTTCTTTTTTTTCTTTTTTTATTTATTTATTTACGTAAATAATAAAAATAGAATTAAAAAATAAGGAGGCGTCCAGGTCTTGGGACGCCTCCATGATAATATATATATTTTTTTTATTTATTTTGGTTTTGGTTTTTAGGTTTTTCTAAAATTAAAATAAAGAAAATGTAAAGGAGGCGTCCAAGGTGTTGGACGCCTCCAAAAAAAATATAAATATTTTTTTAAAAAATAAAAATAAAATAAAATAAATAAGTAGTATATACAGTGTTATTGTTTATTACTATTCATGATGCTGATGTGCTCTTTGTTGGTTTTGTGGTGTGCAAGGCGTGATGAAGGGCCGGATCAGCTGGTCCCTAGTGGTGGCGGCATACCGTGGGCTGCCAGACTTTCAGAGGGCGCGTGTGGACGCCATGGGCTTCGGAGCTTTCCTTAGGATCGAGCCCTTTCGGCTCGACCTTCCTCTTATCCAGGCATTGAGGGAGCGGTGGCACGCACCGAGCCGGGCGTTTCTGATGCCCTGGGGGCACATGGTGCCGACACTCGAGGACGTGGCTCGAATCACCGGGCTACGGGTTGACGGAGAGGCGGTGAGCAGGGTCACCTACCCCGACTACCGAGAGAGTGTCCTGGACCTGCTGTGGTTAGAGACGAGCGTGACTGACAGGGACAGCAGGGTAGTTGGCAGAGTGGAGATCATGGAGGCGCTCGGATTCGTCGACCCGCGCCAGCGGGTTAGCGAGACTGGAGTGGAGTTTCTGGCACGACTCGAGGAAGACGCTCGTGCAGCTTTCACCCAGGACCCGAGCGAGCGGGAGCTGGTGGATCTAGACCTCCGGAGGTTTCTTTTCTTCTTCTTGGGCCGCCTTCTGCTGGGGACGAAGGGGGATGGCATCCACTACCGTTTCCTCGGGATCTTGGCGGATCTGGACAGAGTGGGACACTATGCGTGGGGAGCGGCTTTGCTTGCCCATCTGATTGCCGATCTCTCCCAGACTTCGGAGAAGGAGACGACAGTCAGTGGCTTCGCACCTTTTCTCCAGGTAAACATTTTATTTATGCATTCCCACAGTTAAATATGCAATTATTGTACTAATGATGTATGATAGATGCAGGTGTGGAGCTATTACTATTTTCCGATGGGGAGGGCTAGGCATGGGAACAGGAGGGCCGTGCCTCTGGCGCGGCGGTGGAGGCCGATCGTGGTAGCGGCACCACACAGCTACCAGCTAGCGTCATTTCGTCGGGAGCTGAGTGGGTATCCTGAGGCCATGGTATGATGCGTATGATTTTTTGTGTTTTCTTATGTGACTGAATGGCAACTAATATGATGCATGTATGATGATGTAGGTGGTGTGGAGACCCTACCTGGGCATGGGCGACGCTGGCCAACCTTGGGTTGCAGCGGGTCTTCCTCGTTTCGGGCGGGACGTGTGGGTCCATTGCCTGAACGAGATCGAGCCGCTTCGGCTGAGGCTGGTTATGAGGACGTTGGGGCTAGCCCAGGAGTGGGTTGATGAAGATGAGCCGGCCCGCATCGGGCGGAAGACCAAGGGGAAGGCGAAGATTGTGGACTGGCGTACGCGCTTCCTGGCACAGTACCAGGACTGGCAGCAGGGCGAGGTCCCAGTGGTGTCCCATGTACAGGACAGTACTGATTACCTGAGACGGTACTGGGCTACGTACGGGGACCGCCTCTTCCTTGGTGGTATGGCAGGGGTAAGTGAATGAAAATGCTTCACCCTTCTATATGTATATGCATGTGGCACTAACTTATGTGCAATGTAGGATGCTCGTGACAACATGATTGCTGACCTGCGGGCCCAGCTGGCAGACGCCAGGCGGCAGTTAGTGGCCATCCGACAGGAGTTGGAGATCCTGGTGAGTCTATGCAATGCATTTTTTTGTGACCTGGATTTTTGATGCTTAGCCTTTGACCGACGTTTGTCCCGTGTTTCAGCGGGCCCACCAGACAGCGGCAGCCGAGATGGCTGGTGGAGCGGGTTCCAGTTCACGGGGCCCTCCTCCGGAGGTTTCTGCCCTCCAAGAGCAGTTGGCGTATGCGGTGGCTCGCGCTGAGGAGGCCGAGCGTGACCGCGAGGCTAGAGTGAGTGTCTGCCTGACCTCGACTCTCCTTCTGGCAGCTCTCCTTCTATCACTGTTCTCTTACGGTGGATGCGTGCTTTGACAGGTGGCCGAGATTCGGGAGGCCCTGGCCCGTGCTGTTCGTGCTGAGCAGGAGCGTGATGCCTGGGTGGCAGAGCGTGACGCCTGGATTGCGGAGCTAGAGGAGGAGCGGCGACGGGAGGCTGAGGAGCTTCCTCGCGACGTAGTAGATCTGCGGATCGCCCTCGAGCTGTCGAGGAGAGAGGCGATGAGGGAGAGAGAGGAGAGGGAGAGGGATAGGGAGACCATAGAGAAAGAGAGGGAGTACAGGATGGCAGAGCGACATCGAGATTGGGACGAGAGGAGAGCTCTGGTGGCCCTGGTGTCGGAGCTCCGGCTGAGTCTTGGCACGGCGGAGGGGAGACTTCGGGAGAGTGAGGAGCGGTATCAGAGGGCGAAGGAGCGCTGGGCGCGACTCCGTCAGTCTGGTTCCTTTTCTGTGGGCAGCTTTCTAGTTTCTTCGGCCGAGGAGCGTCGCCGCACCTTGGAGGCCGGCATGGTGCCACCTGGAGAGGCGAGCACGGCTTCTCAGGGTTCGCAGAGGCCCCCTAGGGATTCCCTGTCAGAGGAGGGAGGAGAGAGATGACCTGGAGGGTGATGGTGAGAGTTAGAGAGTTGCTTGTACACTCCACCCTCCTTACTGCATGATGTACTTTCGGCTATTATATGAAATGAAAATAGCTTTCTTGTGTTGTGTGTACTTTTCTTTCTCCCACACTTTCTTCTTTGCACTGAGTTGTCCTTCAAGGCACGCTCCACGAGACCTTGCCCTGAACAGCGGGGAACTACGCTTTGTACGGGGGGATTCTATTTTCTCCCCCTTTTTGGGCACGTCCAGGCGCGAGGACGCGTCTTAATCCTCGAATTCAAATTTAAAGCGCCGGGTGGCCTTTCTTATCGCGTGCCTTACCCGCAAACGAACCCGCCTTCTACCGAAACTCGCTCGTCCCCCTTTTCGTCTCCTTCCTCTCTTGATCGATGGAGTTCGGTGGTCTAGACTACGGCGAAGGTGGCGAGGGACGTGGGACCCCTCGTCCGAGGAGGGACGCGCAAGAGCACGAAACGGCGTCCATGGAGGAGGAAGGGCCGCTTCGGGTCCCCGAGGGACCCGAGGGGCCCAATGGCGTGGAAGGAGGTGAACACAGCTCAGTGAGTGCTTGGTTTTCCCCCTCTTTGATCCATTTTGAGTTTTGAAGCAAGCCGTGAGGGGGGAAAGGGTTCGGCGAGTGTTGCACTTAAATGATGGACGCATCCTAGATAGGGGATGCGTTCTTTTTGACTGATGTGGGGTCCTTCTTTCTTGGTGCAGGACATAGCGAGGACCCTGGGCCTGGCCAATGAGTGGGTGAGTGCAGACGAGCCGAGCCGCGTCAGGAAGGAGAGTCGCGGCAAGGCGAAGCTTGAAGATTGGCGCATACGTCTCCCTGGGCAGCAAGGGAGCGTACTGGTGCAGGATAGTGTCGACTTCCTACGGCGGCAGAGAGAGTTATGCAGGGCTTCCCCAAGCCGAGGATACGCGCGACGTCGACGGGTCGCGTGCCCAATTAGCCGAGGTCAGGCGACAGCTGGCCGCCACTCAACAGGAACTGTTGCTCTTGGTAAGCTAAGTGCTGCATTTTCTATTTTTAAATGTGGAGCTTAGCTGATGGCTGTTGTTTGTTCATTCCAGCGTGCCTAGCAGACAGTGATGGTGGGAGTGACTGGCGGCGCATCTTCCAATTCCTCGGCCCCTTTTCTTGAGATTGCCTCCCTTCGGGAGCAACTTGCTGGTGAGGTGGCTCGGGCTGCCTGGGCGGAACAGGAGCGTGATGCCTGGGTGGCGACTGTAGCAGAGCTGCGACATCGCGGTGAGGAGAGACCTTCTCCAGACATCCTGGAGTTAAGGGTTCTTCTGTAGATGATGAGGAGAGGGGCAGAGAGAGAGAAAGCCGAGAGAAGGTTCGAGCGATAGCGGGATCAGACCGAGAGGAGGGCCTTGGAGGCCCAAGTGAGGGAGCTCCAGCTGGGCCTTCAGGCCGTCGTGCAGAGGCTAGGAGTGATGAGACGCGCTACGAGAGAGCGCGAGAGTTCGGGGAGCGACTGTGCCAGTCTGGTCGCTTTGCCGCTAGTGGCTTCTTCGCCACGCCAGGGGAGGAGCAGCGAGTCATTGCTGTGGAGCCGGTGCCATGAGGCGAGGCTGGTGCTGCTGCACGGGGATCCAAGAGGCTTCTGAGGGATCCTCACCTCAGGGGAGAGGAGAGGGACGCCTAGAGGGACGAGCATGAAGATAGTGGCAAGAGTTGGCGAGCTAGTGGACCCGCCTCCTCTCTATGATTGTAGTGTTTATGACAGCTTATGTAGAATTATAAATGGAGTGATTTGATTTTCTGCTGCTTGTTTGTTCTCTTGTGCGTTCCTTCTTCCCTACACTTCTTCTTTGGCACTGTTCCCATGTGATAGGTCTGTCGAGACTCCACCCCAAGCGGAGAATCGCATCTTGTTGTGACTATTTTCCATGGGAATCTACCGTCGAAGTCAATAATGACGGCCCTAGTCCCTTTTCCCGGATGTTGTGTCAACTTTTGCGGACGTCCTCCAAAACATGATAGGGTATCCCTAGACAACATAGGGGGCTAGTCGTTATATTCTTCATCCAATCAATCACCCTGTGCGAGCGGTGAAGTGACACACGGGACCGCATGGCAGGTGCCTCATTGCGAGGGCTATCATTAAAGGTGATGGAGGCAATCTTGGCCTGCACTCCTTCCATTTCTATAAATTCTTGTCCCTTTTATCCTCCCAGGTATATCGAGAGCTAACTCGAGGACCACAAGTTCTCACGGGAGAGGAGGAGTTTAAAATTCTGAGAGTTGGATGGAGGGCGAATCTTCCCACTCCTCGAAGAGAAACAGGTCCAGTGGTAGTAATTCCAGGAGGCTTTCGGACCTCGAAGGGCACTTCAGCGAAAGGGCCCAATCATAACTCGTAAGCTGAGCTTTCCAGCCCTTTTCTCATTCTTTCTCCTTCCTTTCTTTCTGACCAAACCTCCTCTCCATTTCTTATGCACGCATAGAGTGTGATGAAATCACACATTTCATGGGAGTTAGCAGTGGCCGCATACAGGGGTCTCCCGGATTTTCAGAAGGCCAGGCTAGACGTGATGGGATTTGGCACCTTTCTTCGGATCGAGCCGATCCAGCTCGACCTGGTCCTGATCCAAGCCTTGTGTGAGAGATGGGACCCAGTGAGTCGGGCATTCCTGATTCCTTGGGGGCACATGGTGCCCAGCCTGGAAGATGTGGTCTGAATTACGAGCCTCAAGGTGGATGGCGAGACAGTGACCGGAGTCACTTACGCGGACTACCGAGAAGGTGCCCAGAAGTTACTGGGTTTGGACCTAGATGGTCGAAAAAATAGGTCGGTAGCTAGGGCATCCCTCATGGATGCATTAGGGCTCACCGACACTCGTCGGCGGGACGACGAATCCTCAGAAGAGTTCATGGAAAGGATGGAAATAGGATGCCGTGCCATGTACTGCACTGATTTCGGCAACTGGGAAAGATGCAACATAGATTTGAGGAGATTTCTCCTCTTCCTTTTGGGGAGATTGGTACTGAGCTCGAAAGGGGATGGTATCCAATGTCGCTTCCTGGAGCTGCTATCAGACCTTGAAAGAGTAGGGTACTATGCCTGGGGAGCTGCTATGCTGGCACACTTGTTTGCAGGCCTGTTCCAAGAAGCGGATCATGAGATGGCTGTGAGTGGTATCACACCATTCATCCAGGTATTTTTGGTTTTGCTTGTTTTGTATATATTTTGGTGTGTTTTTGCAAGGTACTGATGACCTGCGCCGAGCAGCTGTGGAGCTATTATTACCTCCCCATGGGGAGAGCTCGACATTGGCGACCCGCGATGGTGCCGCTAGCCAGGCGGTGGGAACCCATCATGAGTGCGGCACCCCTAACCTACCAACTGATGGTGCTAAGGCGGGAGCTACAGGAGTTCCCTGCAGCGATGGTAAACTGAAGACCCTACTCAAACATGGTCGATGCCGACCAGCCGTGGGTTCTAGCAAGTCGTGCCCGGTTTGGACGGGAACTGTGGATGCACTGTCTGAATGAAATCGAGCCGTTTCGGCTACGATTGGTTATGAGGACTTTAGGACTGGCTCAGGAATGGGTGGATACGGCTGCGCCACCTCGTGTCGGGAGAAAGACGCGAGGACCGGTGACCTGCATTGAATGGAGCGTGCGGTTCCCTGAACAGTATGAAGACTGGCAACGGGGTGGTACAATTGTAGAATCACAGGCACGGGATAGCGAGGATTACCTGCGTCTATACAAGACAAGGTACGCAGAGCGGTTCCAACCCCGGGGATTTGTGGAGGTAGGTTTCCCCTTTTTCTCTTTTCTTCTTTCTCTTTTTTTTGGTTTTCTGGTGGAAATGTTGACTCGTATGGCTGCAGGATATCCGTGATACGATGATAGCGACTTTACGAACTCGCTTGGCAGAGATGGAGCAACGGTTGGGCGATGCCCGCGGAGCTACGAGCGCCTTTGTAGGTGTACAGTGCGTTCCTAATTAGAACCGCAGATTCCAGATGTTGGCTGCTAATTCACGTGGTCGTAGCATGCTCAGATTGGCGCGGCTTCCCCAGCGATGGGAGTAGGTGTTGCCTCTTCCAGCTTGTGGATTCCCACCTCAGAACTTGACTTACTTCATGAGCAACTTGCTCACGCCACGTAGCGTGCTGCGGAGGCAGAAGGGATGCTCTGTATACAGGTAAAAGTTTTAGTGTTGAGTTCTCTTTATTTTACGCCTTATCGCGTATCTGAGATGGTACACTCAGCAGGAAAATGAGACGGAAGAAGCGCTTGCCCAAGCTGCGCAGAAGGAGGCTAGGATAGCAGAACTGGAGAGGGAACTGCGGCGTCATCCTGATGACGACTCCTCTAGGGATGCCATGGAACTAAGGATCACTCTCCAGTTGGAGAGGGAAGACCGCGAGAGAGAACGTGCAGAGAAAGAAAGAGACGCAGAGAGAGAAAGAGCCAACAGATTGACTGAAAGGGAGGAACGAAGGGCCATGGAGGCCCAACTATTCAAACTCCGAATCAACCTTGGTCTTGCTGAACAGTGGCTGAGAGATGGTGAGGAGCGCTACCGAAGAGCACGAGAGCGTGGCTTTCGTGTTGGTAGCTTCTCTGCTGCTTCCGTGGATCAACGCCGGGATGTGGGAATAGGAAGGGGAGTACAGAGCGGTAGGAGTACCACTTTTCGTAGTTGGGTGGCACCTTTGAGAGCGTTTTGCCCAGAGAGTAGTGGGACGAGTAATGCAGAGAGAGAGGGCGGAACTTGATGTAATTTTTTTTAGTTTTTTGGAATAAAATACAAGGTTCGGTTTGTTTGGTTTTCACCTTTGCTTCTGTTGCCTGAATCCTTGCACACATCACTGAAACAAACAAATCAGAATTTCTGTTCTGACTTGGCCCCTTGCTCAATAAGCAAATGGTCCTGTGACTGTCCTTGAAACTGGTCAAGGGGCCAAGCCTTTATTAATAAAGGCAAGATAAAAATACGGTGATGATAAATGCGACAGGCAAGCACACGAATGCAAGCGGTATTAAAAGTGAGATGCTGCACGCAAATGCAATCATGCAAAATTGATTTATTTTCTTTTTTATATTTGGCATTTTTTTTGTTTTATCATAAAAAGATTTTTTTGTTTGCAAATATGTACATTTTCTCTTTTCCAATTTTTTGTTGTTTTTATCATTTCAATTTTTTTCTTGCTAACGCCTGGCAAGCACCCAAATGGCACCTAACCTACGTGAGACAGGGGTTTCTTACTAACCTCCTAGGTATCCTAAGTGCACATCTAGGTTGATTTGGGCCTCTAGACCCCTCGAATGATGATCCCGCCGGCTAAGACTTACCCTGATGACAATACCGTCATGCCATGCTTAGGCTCCCAGTCGCTTCCGACCACAGGGATTCACCCAAAAGATGTTAGAGGTAAATGATTTGCCCGACCCGGGTCTGTTTCCTCACAACTCTAGATGGTATATGATGGACCACCCTGGAACCCTAACGACCAACCGCGCGACGCTGACCCGGAATCAGACGCCGTCGCACCCATAGGTGACGCGCTTGCATTGGCCTAAGCCCGAGGTTAAACAAGAAGACATCAAGGCGGTAAACATGGGTCTTGACCAGCCAGAAACACAGAGACTCCTTCGCAGCGATAGCTTTTGCTTTTCAAAGTAGGCAACCAAACGTGTATATTAAAATAAGGTCGCAGACCCTGGGCAGTTTTCACCCTTCAGAAACTCCATCGAACCCTCATCTTTAGAGGGAGAAGGAAGAGCGTGGGGGATAAACCTCCTGAGAGGATCGGCAAAACCGTTAACCCGGCGAGCGAATAAGGGCCCATTAACTCTTTCCTTTCGGACAACTTCGGACCAAATCTCGAGCATTTACATTCCACGGCCCCCCCTTTTTGTGGATTCAAACTTTTGCTTTGAGGGGTTCCATTTATCGCATCAGGCAAGGTCACGACCAGGCTTTTCTCTTGATTTTGACTTTGTATTTCTTTTTGTGAGGGAGATATAGTCGTTTGACGTTTGTGGGCTCCCTTTTCGTATGCCTGCAGGGACACTGCCCTCTTCTCGTGCTCTGATCGATACTCGAGGAAATGGATCCTACTCTTGCCCTTGGGGTTTGAGTTTCGGTTTCTCATGCTCAGCATTTTAAGGGCGCCGACTGTCTCATTTGATCGAAGAGAAAGAATAAAGATTACAGCTTCCGGAGATCTTCTGGGTGGATACCCACCGTAGGTGATGCTACCGATTTTTTTTGAATAAAATACATAAGTGAGCACATGTTAGCTTCCTTCGAGCGAGCATAGGCCGATGTGGCCGGACAGGGATCTCCACGGTTCTGGCAAACCAAGACCCGGTGCCTACCAAGCCTTAATGTGCCCTATCCTAACATGAAGGTTAGATGCAGGGACTTGACTACATGGTGACCACCAGGCATTGGCATTTTGAATTTTCCATACTTTTAGTCGTTTTCGGTATTTCTTTGTTTTTGATGTTTTTTATCTTTTCATCATTTTTTTTGTTTGTTTTGTGCTAAGGGTAGTATTTCTTAAGATAAAGCCCATTCCAAGGGTGGGATAACTCGGTCCCTTCGGCGTTGATTAGCTTGTAGGCGTTGCCAGGGTACACGGCTTGAATTACAAATGGTCCTTCCCAATTGGGTTGGAGCTTAGAACGCGGCCCTCCAGGTTTGACAAAAATTCTTTTTATGACCATCTCACCGACTTTGAATTTTCTCTCAATGACTTTCTTTTGGTAAAAACGAGCGAGTCTATTTTGATACACACGCGCGTGTTCGGCAGCGGCCAGCCGCTTCTCATCCAAGAGTTTCAACTAAGCGAGGAGTGAATTACGACAATCATCGAGGGGAAATTCCTCGTCCAATTGTACCCTGAGAGAAGGGATCAGAGTCTCGTACGGGACTACCACTTCCATACCATAAGTAAGGGCAAATGGAGTCTGCCCGGTGGGGGTACGGATTGAAGTGCGATAGGCCCATAGAGCTTCGATAAGTTTTTCTGGCCAGTCTGAAAACTTACTAGACTCGTAGGTTTTTTTGATGATTTTGAGCAATGTTTTATTGGTGGCCTCCGCTTGGCCGTTACCTTGTGGGTAATAAGGCGATGAATGATGCAATGCAATTGCGTACCTTTTGCAGAGGTCCTGTAGGTCCTGAGAAATGAACTGTGGCCCATTGTCGGTGACGATTGTGCTTGGGACGCCGAATCTGGCGAGGATGTTCTTCATGATGAACTTGCAGACTGTTGATGCCTTGATTTCCGCGTAAGCTTCGGCTTCGGCCCATTTGGTGAAGTATTCCGTCGCAGTAAGGATGAAAGATTTCTGCTTGGTGAGGGAATTGGGATCACCTAGGGGACCAATGATGCCGAATGCCCACATGGAGAAAGGCCACGGGGAGGATATTGGATGAAGTGAGGAAGATGGTGAATGAATTTTATCGGCGTGAAGTTGACACTTGACACACCTACGGACATAGATAGCACAATCCTCTTCTATAGTGGGCCAATAAAAGCCTTGGCGAATGATCTTCTTGGCGAGCATCTGACTATTCACGTGGCCACCGCACACACCCGAGTGCATCTCCTCTACACATTTCCAAACCTCATCGTCACCAAGACATCTTAACAGAATACCAGTAAGGCTCCTTCTATAGAGTAGACCTCCAACCAATGTGTATTTCTGAGCCACCCTTCTTATGGCTTTCTTATCCTCCGTGGTGGCCCCTTCAGGATAAGACTGATCTTGGCAGTATTTGACGATTTCATAGAACCATGGTTTCTCTTCATCAGCCAGTTCTTCTTCAACCTCTGCCAACATGATCTCCCTCTTCTCAAGGATATCTTCCTGTAGGATCTTCCTTGCTATCCTGTCTTTGATGCTTACGTAGGAAGCATCATCGATTGCAGGGGCGTGAAGTTTGTAGATGGAAATGGACTCAAACCATCTTCCTAGAGGGAACCTTATGGATGATGCCAATGAGGCGAGGGCATCGGCGAGAATATTCTGATGACGAGGGATATGAACAAAGATCAGTTTGGTGAACAGTTTGGCAAAGGCAGCAGTGAGTTCTTGGTATGGCTTGAGTTTGGGATCGCGAGTGCGATATTTAGTGAGCACCTGGCGAAGGATGAGTTGACTATCACCTACGACTCACAACTCAGTGATACGAAAAGAATGGGCGAGTTCTAGGCCAGCTAGAAGAGCTTCATATTCGGCTATATTGTTGGTAACTGGAAATTTGAGCTGGTATGCCAATGGGAATGTGAGGCCTTTAGGCGACAGGAGGGCGACGTCGATTCCTCTCCCTTGAGAATTCAGAGCTCCATCAAAATATAGCGTCCACATTGGCTCATCTGATTAGTTAACGGACATTAGTTCTTCATCTGAAAACTCTGATTGCACGGGATCGAACTTGGGAAGAGGATGGTGAGCGAGATGCTCGGTTATGGCATAGCCTTTAATCGCCTTTTGCTGGATGTAGGTGATGTCGAACTGAGAGAGAAAACTTTGCCAGCGTGCTAGCCTATCCGTAAGGACGGATTTCTCTAGAAGGAATTTGATAGGATTCATTCGAGCAATCAAGTGGACCTCATGAGCCAAGAAGTAGTGCTTCAATTTCTGCACTACCCAAACGAGGGCAGCACAGGTTTTCTCCATGACGGTGTACTTCTGCTCACAGGGATTGAGATGTTTGGACAAGTAATAGGTTACCTGTTCCTTGCCTTCTTCATCAGCTTGTGCGAGGACGGCTCCCACGGAGTCATCCAAGACTAAGACGTAAAGGATCAGAGGTTTTTCTGGTTTGGGTGGAATGAGAACGGGTGGACTAGCTAGATATTCCTTCAACCCTTCAAAAGTTTTCTGACATTTAGAATTCCAGTGGAATTCTACTCCTGGCTTGGTCAACTCGTAGAGAGGTCTACACCTTTGTGAATGTTGAGACACAAACCGACGAATAAACTGTAACCTCCCGATTAAACCTCGGACTTCCCTCAAATTCTTGGGAGGCGGCATATCTTTGATAGCCTTGGCTTTGTCGGGATCTATCTCGATCCCTCTTTTACTCACAATGAAACCCAGTAATTTACCCGACGACACACCAAACACACACTTCTTCGGGTTCATTTTCAATTGGAACTCCCTTGACCTCTGCAAGACCTTAGCCAAAACTTCTAGATGTTCCATCCTGGTCCTTGATTTCACCAATAAGTCATCCACATACACTTCCAGGTATATGTGCATCATGTCATGAAATATGGCCATCATAGCTCTTTGGTAAAGTAGCTCCAGCATTCTTTAACCCAAACGGCATGACCACGTAACAATATGTTCCCCAAGGGGTAGTGAATGACGTCTTTTCCTGATCTTCTTCTGCCAAACGAATTTGATTGTATCCTGAAAATCCATCCATGAATGAGAGGGTTTCATATCCTGCCGTGTTATCGATCAACACATCAATGTGAGGCAAGGGAAAATCATCCTTTGGACACGCGCGGTTAAGGTCCCGGAAGTCGATACAAATCCTGACTTTCCCATCTTTTTTCATGATCGGGACAATGTTCGCCACCCATTGAGGATAAATGAAGACTCTAATGAACCTGGCTTTGTGGAGCTTATCGACCTCTTCTTTCATTTTTAAAGCCATCTGAGGGTGGAAACGCCTTAACCTTTGTTTTACCGAGACGGTCCCTGGTTTTAGGGTTAAACGGTGTTCGACCAATGTTGAATCTAGACCCGGCATATCCTCGTAGCTCCATGCAAACTTGTCCTTATATTCCTTGAGAACCTTAATTAATGCCTCTTCTTCAGAGGGTGGTAGGTTGTCACTTATGAGGATGATCCTAGGGTCTTCCTCAGTTCCCAAGTTGACTTCTTTGGTGGATTCTTCTACGACGGTTGACGGCTCGTCGAATCTCCTCATTCCACTTGCGTATGCGCCCGCCGCATCCTCATATTCTTCACCCTCATCTTCAGTGGGGCATTCTTCACCCGTGATCTCGTAGACTCCATACACTTCATCAAATGCACAGTCGCCCTCACATTCTATTTCGGTAGCTGGATGGGATTTTCTAACAACTGGGGGATGGCAAGAAGGGCCTGACACCTGGCGGCCAAATCCAGAAGGAATCGACGAGGGATCTGCCTACCCTTAGATTTCTTCCTAGGTACTACCCTTGGCCTATCATTCCTAGATTGACTGACAATATTTACAGAAGAAGAGGAAGACGAAGAGGATGGTGTAGAATGTACAGGAGAAGACCCCTCAGAGGAGGGGTAGAAAAGGTCACTTATCGGACCTTGGACGGGTGGTCCGTAGGGCGGTACACACCCGTGGGAGATGTAGGAGGTTTCCTCAACGAAGATATGTTGTTGGGGAGTTTGAAAATTGACGTTTTTTTTTCGTTTTCATTTTGAATGACAAAGCAGTGAAAAGAGATTGGAGGAGAGAGAAAAGTGGTTATGGCTAGAGGATTGTGAGGCTCATAGAGCAGATCATGGTTGAAGACCTGGCGCGGGTTGAAAATCTCGCGTAGGTATGTAAGCAGAGAAGGGGATCTGGGAAGATCATCAGACAATTGTCTGGCCCAGGAAGATGATATCAGCAAAGGCTGAGACGAGTGGATGGAGAAGATGGCGGCTAATGAGCCGTTGACGGCAATGTTGAGGACGGATGAAGATCCGTCGATGACAGGGTCCTTTTGGCGAGGACGAGGATAGTTTGGAACCTTGGCGAGAGTGGTAATATTCTCTGGTATTCCGAAGATCAATGGCGGTCCTTCAAGCTACGGAGACGAGAACATCCTTTCCAGTGCAACGGAAATGTCCCGTATGTCGAACCATTTGTTCCACTCGCATTCCGGATCTTTGATCTTGCCTCTTTTGGTGATCCTCAGACATTTTTCAGCCAAATATACAGCATGTGATCCCCCATATGCTTCTCGTGAGTGATCTCCCATCTGAACAACGGGCCCTCTGTTGAAGTGGTTTGATAGAGTCCATGTGAGGGGCTTCCAATCCGCCTTGAACGGTCCTTTGAAGCCTAGGCCAAACCTGTGCTTCGGCCTAATTTCCTTTGGCGGTTTGAGCCTACCCTGTAACTGTGCGCCCAGACCTTTACCCTGTTGGTAGCCAATGTTCCTCATAATCTCCCACCCTTTGGAGTGAAAATGGAGATATGATGTTGCGGTTGTCCTAACCGGCTCCTTTGGTGCTAGTGGAACGTGAGATGAATCACGTACGTCCAGTAGTGACAATATGGGCCGATGAGACGGCCAAACAGAGGGCAGAGAGGTGTTGATAGCATCCATTGTGTGAAGGACAAGTGCACTGACCACTTTAATAATCCTCCCATTGTAAGAAAACTTCAGGCACTGATGGTTGGTGGAAGGCACAGCGTCCATGGCTTCGATGTAAGGGCGACCCAGTATAGCCTTGAATGTGGGGTCCATGTCGAGGACATGGAATTCCGTGGGAATTGACATGGGGCCTAATTCTGCCTTCAGAATAATCATCCCCTGCGGCGGCCTTTTGCTATTGTCATACGCCGTGACCGTGATCGAGGAAGGTCTTATTTGTTCCTCGTTGACCCCACACAACTGAAGGGTGTCCATGGAGATCACATTTATGGACGCACCCGTGTCCACAAGACATGGGTTTATGGTGTTAGGGTACTAGGCCCGGATACAGAGGGGGATGAATGTATCCTTCAATGAATAATGGCCAATTAAAAACTCAGATGCTAGACGCAAACACAGAATGAAACGAATTCAATTAAACTTATGAGCAAACACAAGAAGCGTGCCTATCCAAGCATCTAGCGGAAGCAAGCACACAAAGCAAACCACTGCTCAATAGACTTTTTAGGTGGTTCGGTCCTCCAGACCTACATCCACCCCTCACTCCCAACCGGAGTGAGGCTTCACTAGCCAATGCTAGACAAGCAGACTCAGTCTGCAAACAGTTGCTGCCACACAGCTTGACCAGGGGAACAACCTCCCCTCTTCCTCCCAACCAGAGGGACCCCTGGACTTGCAACCCGCAAGCCCAGAACCGGAGACAAGTCTCCCTTCCTCTGACCAGAGGGAACCCACAAGTATCTCCCAGCTACTTGCAACCGCAGATCAGATCTCCCTTCTCCTGATCCACAGGAGGAACCCGACCTCACTACTGAGAATCGAAAGAACAAGGAAAACCAAATAAGAAGAAAAACAGAAACACGAAATGAAAGATAACTTCAGCAAACAGATGCTGAAAAGCGAAATGCACAATGTGGCTCTCAACGGAGCTGACTGGCCTGGATCTGATCCACGGTCCAGTTGACAGATCTTCAGGTAGGCTTCTCTTCCTCTTCTCTTCTCTCTCACTTTCTTTTTCTATTCACCCTTACGAGCTCTCTAACTCTCTAACTCTCTATTTCTCCTCTTTTCCTTCTGCTCTTCTTCTCTTTCTTTTCTTCTGGATCGAACTCTCTTCACTTCTCCTTTTTTGCTTTTTCCTTTCGATCAACCTTCATCTGTGGACGAAGGCTTCCTTATATAGCCGCAGCAGCAGGTGGGTAAGGTGCAGAATGCGTGTGCCTCCCACGCTTCATCCAGAACCTTCTTGCCACGTGTCCTTATAGCATTGGTTCCTTTAGTATCGGATCACGTGCAGCCCAGACACTGGTGAATGTTCTTCCTCGGACCTGCAAGGAGATAAAAAACCATTAACACTGAGAGCCACAAAAACTGCATGAGGTATGTGATAACAATACGAGATGCACTTTACAGAGAACGACACGAGATACACAAGATTATTACAGTACGAGACAAGGAGAGAATGACACGAGGTCAGATGCAAACAGCACGAAGTAAAAAGAGAACGACACGAAATACATAAAAATAAAGCTAACACCACAAAGAAAATGACACGAAGTATCACTGTAACAAAATAAACACTATGAAGAGAATGACACGAGATACATTATAATAAAACTAACACCACAAAGAGAACGACACGAAGTAGAAAGAGAACAGCACGAGGTAAAAAGGAAGACACGCGGTCAGAGGAAACCTGGACGAAGGTAGAAGCAAAACAACACGCGGACATAAACACAAGAGAAACACGAAAACAGAAACCGACACGAAGTGTGGTTTCAAAACAAGAAAGACACGAGGTCTAGGAAAAGCAACACGAAGACATGAATACAAAAACAACACGACATAACAAACTCGCTCGAACTTACAAACGACTCGAAGACGAGGACGACACGAAAACAACATGGAACAATTCAAAGACACGAGATCTGCGAGAAGCAACACGAAGACAGACATAACAAAGAAACGACTCAAACTAAGAATGACATGGAGACAACACAGTTAGACTCGACTTGAGATGAGGTGAAGTCTGTACAGACATGAATGTTCACATTGTATAGAGTTTGAAGCAAGTGACCGAGGCGATGTGTAGACTTTACCCAATGTACAGACTTGGTGGTCTTGAACGTAGGTAAGGCAACGCAATGTATAGACTTGCTCAAACGAGTGAACAGGTCGATGTACAGACTTGACCAATGCATGAAGCACAGTCCACTGTATAGACTTGATGCCTTGAAGGCAATGTACAGACTTGATAGTGCAACAAATGGAATTTGAAACGCAGAGGCTGTACAGACTTGCATAAGACGCTGGGTAAGACGGTGGATGTATAGACTTTGAATGAGACACACAGAAGGACGATCCAGCGTATAGACTTTGAAGAATTAGGGGTGACAAGGATGGAGCGACACGAGGTGGTACAGAAAACAGCACGAGGTCCTGCAGTGTTCAACACGCGCTGGAACAAAACATGACACGAAGACAACCAACAAGCATTGTTGGAACAACACGATGTTGAAAAAAGACATCACGAAGTGAAGTGAACACAACCAACACGAAGAATGAAAGGAACAGTACGGACATGCAGGGTATTTAACTCATAGCAGTTTTTCTTATTAATCATGGAAAGTTCGAATGCATAACATTACTCATGATATCTGATTAAAAATAACAATATTTAACATAGTGATGCACATCATCAAAACACTAGGGAGGTCACAAAAGTCTAACAATCTCCCCCTTTTTGATGATGGCAACACTATATTAAATAACGGAGATGAAGTGCATGAAGATAAGCTGTGAAAATAAGCAATGCAGACACACAACACACTCGCCTCCTCTGACGACTCCCAAGAGATCCCCCTGAACACAACATCCACTTTCCTCTGACTAGAAAACTCAGGACACTTATCTTTCGCTCCCCCTCAGCAAAGCACAAAAGCACAAGCAAGACACTCTCCCCCTTTGACATCATCAAAAACTAGGGGCAAGTCTGAAGATATCACGAAAAGACAATTGCTGACAGTGGAGAGAAAACAATAGAGAGTATGGCTGATAAAGGAGAGTTATTGAGATGTTTAAGCAATTAAGAACGCCATTAATTTTATGTGAGGATGTTGAGGATCAGTTAGTCAGACTGTGCAAAATGGTGAATAAAGATTTGCTTCATACACAGAACCAGATTCTAAGCAAGTAAGGTACAAGATACCAGTATGGTCAGAGTAAGTCTGTACTCAGAGAGTATAAAGCAAGGAAGTCAGGAAAAACAAAGACCTGTGGTATTGAAAACAAACAAACCAAGACCTAAATGCCAAGAGAACAGAATCTGGATACCAAGAGAAAGAAAATTTTTTCAAAGATGGTCAAGATCAAAGATAAATCTGTCAAGTACACCTTTGACATTAGGGAGACACCTTGTTTAGAGGCAGGAATCCCCAGTTACTTGGTGGCAAGACCACATTACCCCTTCTGACAAGAGGACAGAGATAGTATTCTAACTGGTGTTGACATTAAGGTGACACCTTTACCAGAGGCCAGACACCCCAGTTACTAACCAGATATATACCATAGCTCTGTATGATCAAGACAGCTAATTAAGCCTGATTTACTGCCATCTCATGACATGGAATTCTTTCACTTCATTGATGAAAGTTCCAGTTACTCAATGAACAGATAACAAGATTTGTAAAACTTCTTTCATGAATTATTTTTTTTTATTAAACTGCACTTTAAGCTTTGAAAATTAGTCTTGACTGAGTTTGAGAACAATACACCAGTTCCAAAGTTTTTCAGATAAAAACACTATATACTTCATTTCGGACTCAACTTAGACTAAGTAGGTATGCTGTACTGGCTAGATCAGAAGTCAGTTACAGTGTAGGAAGATATTCTTGAATTCAGATTTTGATCTCAGTGGGACTAACAGCCGAAATTCCAACAAGAAATTAGATGAACAGTCTTAACGGATAAAACATTCAAAAAATTCTTTTATCCACTTACTCAAACCGATTCTCTTATGAGGTCAGCAAAAGTCCGTTCAGAGTATGTTCAGATTTGGCCAAAAGAGCATGACACCAATTATTAATCTAGCTCCCCCTGAGACCTTGACACCAACTCAGACTTAACCAAGACAACCCTCAAAACACCTCAAGGAAAACAAGGTGGTATCAATCAGTACGAGTGAATCATCAAATACCCATAATGAGGTTATTTTCAGCAACTGATAATGAGAAAAGATGAACATAAGAGCACATGACAGATTATTTAGAGATCAATTATTCAATCATGAAATTCTGTAAATACCTAGTTCTCTGCGCAATGTGCTAAATTTTTCAGTATCTAGTGGCTTAGTGAAAATATCTGCAATTTGTGAGTTAGTGCCAACATGGATCAATTCAAAGGTCTTCCTAGCTACTTCATCACGAATAAAATGATGCCTGATTTCGATGTGTTTAGTTCGAGAATGAAGTACAGGATTCTTTGCAATGTTTATTGCACTAGTATTGTCACAAAAAATAGAAGTGCAACCTAGCTCAACTGAGTAATCCAGAAGCTGGTGTTTTATCCATATAACCTGTGTGCCACAGCTCCCTGCTGCCACATACTCAGCTTCAGCAGTAGAAAGAGCCACAGAGTGTTGCTTCTTGGATCCCCAAGAGACTAGGCATCCTCCTAAAAATTTGCAACTTTTCCTGTCCAATTTACATCCTGCATAATCTGCATCTGTATATGCAATGAGATCTAAACTACATGATGCAGGATACCAACGACCTAGATCATGGGTAGCAGATAAGTATCTAAAGATTCTTTTTACAGTTGCCAAATGTAATTCAGTAGGCCTAGACTGGTATCTGGCACACATCCCTACACTAAATTGAATGTCAGGCCTGGATGCTGTTAAGTAGAGGAGTGAACCGATCATACCTCTATATAATTTAGCATCAACTTCTTTACCTTTTTCGTCTGAATCCAGTGAGGAGTTGGTGCCCATGGGTGTTGAAATAGTCTTGAGGTTGGTTATTCCAAACCTTTTCAGCATCTCCAGAGTGTACTTGGTTTGATTTATGAAACAACCATCCTCCATCTGTTTGACCTGAGGGTTCACCTACCTCAGCTGCTCCTTCTTGCTGTGAGTTTTCTGGTTGAGCAGCTGGCTGCATTTCTTCTTCTTCAATTCTCTCCAAGAAATCTCCCTCATTAGATGGCTCCCTGTCATCATCCATCACTTTGTTAGAGAAACCATTTTCATCAAACACTACATGCGGGGTTTCTTCAACAGTTTGGTCAGCTTTATTGAAAACTCTGTAAGCCCTTGAAGTTTCTGAATATCCGAGAAAAATTCCAGGAGAGCTCCTTGCTTCAAATTTGTCCAACCCATTCTTACCATTATTGTGAATAAAACATTTCGAGCCAAAAACTTTAAAGTAAGAAATGTTTGGCTGCTTACCCTTGGGAAGTTCATAAGGAGTTTTCCTATGAGTAGGTCTTACCAAGGCTCGGTTCAGAATGTAACATGCAGTGTTCGCAGCTTCAGCCCAAAATCTCCTTGGAAGTCCACTCTCAATCAGCATAGTCCTGGCCATTTCAATTATTGACCTATTTCTTCTCTCAACAATTTCGTTCTGCTCCGGTGTCCTGGGAGAAGAGAATCTGTGAGTCACTCCCTCTTTTGAGCAAAATTCAGAAAATGAAGAGTTTTCAAATTCTCCTCCGTGGTCAGACTGAATAGTAATGATATTATGTTCACCTTGCAATTTGATTCTATTGAAAAGTTCTTCAAAGTGAACAAAAGCATCATTTTTATTTGCTAAACAAAACAACCAAGAGAATCTAGTGTAGTCATCCACTATGACTAATCCATATCTCTTACCTGACAAACTCTGTATGCGAGTAGGACCAAAGAGATCCATGTGCAAGTGCTGCAGCGGTTTAGATGAAAGATTCTCAGTTCTCAACTTAAAAACTGCACGAGTCTGTTTACCTAGTGCACAAGCAACACATAGCTTGGATCCTAACTGAAATCTTATTCAGGGCAAACCTCTAACTAGGTTATGCTTAGACAGTTTATTTAATGTAGACAAACTAGCATGGCCTAGACGCCTATGCCAGTCAAACACAACCTGTTCAGAATTAGCAGACATACACAAGTGAGTTTCAGGATTATCATCCAGGTCTACGATGTATACATTGTTTACTCTATGACCTTTGAACATGACGTTATCAGAATTCAGCTCAAAAACAGTACAGGAGTTGTAGTCAAAGAGTACCTTGTGTCCTTTGTCGCAGAGTTGACTAATACTTATCAAGTTGTGCTGAAGTCCTTCTACAAGATACACATCTTCAATGGAGTTAGTAGAGGACTTACCAATTGTACCAATTCCAATTATTCTTCCTCTGTTATTTCCACCGAATTTGACCAGGCCCCCAAACTTCATTTTCAGTTTGCTAAATTTGGACCGGTCTCCTGTCATGTGCCTGCTACAGCCGCTGTCAAGATACCACTTGTTATTCTCGGCTGCCAGGCTAACCTGCGAAAGTTCAGACAAAGTAATGTGGGACCCAATTCAAATTGGGTCCAAAGACATTTTTCAATTTATCCAAATCACACTTAGGAACCCACATTTGTTTTACTGTTCTTTTCAGAGGTTTCATGTAAATTGATTCTTCCTTCTTGGCATTTCTCAGTGGGTGTTGAATGAGCCTATTCCTATTAAAATTATGTTGTTTCCGAGCAGAGAAATTGTTGTTTGGCCTCTTAGAGGAAACACGTGTGTGCTGAGCATATTTCATGTAGCCATTTTTATTCAAATGAGAATTGTACTGAAGGTGATGCATGTTCGCATGCTTTCCTTGATAACTATCATGCTGAATTTTCTTAGCGAAACTATTCACCTTTCTAGTGACATCAATAGGAATGGTCGTGTGAGAACCCTTGTTCCACACCTGTTGCACAGGAACAGTTCTAGTCTCAGGATTTCCTGACTTAGTCTGCTGACCAGTGGGTTGAGTAGATTTGCTGGTCGAAACCTTCAATGTGGAGACAGATTTGGAGCTGGATGGGGTTTCCAGTTTTTCATTGCCCTTGGCGGGGCAGAATGTGACAGTTCTGAATTCAAAGGGTTTTTTACTTGTGGGACTGTATCCTAATCCTTCCCTATTGAAGTTTACTCTCGACCCCAGAAGGGCATCCAGATTGTTTCTCCCCTCTATAAATTTTTCTAGCATTTTTCTTTTATCCTCAATCTCTTTCTGAAGCTCATTACATTGGTCCAGGAGTTCTTGATTGACTTTTCTAACCGCCTCATATTTTTCTGTAATCAGTCTAAACTCCTTTTTACTCTCTTCAGTTTTACTCTTCAGCTCATTCATCCTAGCTAGATTTTCCTCTCTTTCCATTCTAAACTTCTCGATCTCACTTCTGGCCTGATCTAACTCAATGGCCATCTCCTTGATTTTCATGTTGTCCGTAACAGCAATAGAGTGTTCCTCAGAAACAGAGTGAAACTTTCATTTAAGCATTCTGTGCTCCTTGGTTAGAAAATTATATTTAGCTAACAGGTCGCCATAAGCGTCCTCCCAATCATCCAAAGTAAAATTCTCAAATAAGTTCGTTACCTCTTCCTCATGGTTGGCCATGAGGCAAGTCTTCTCTTCATCTTCACTGGACGAGGTGGCTTCTGGATCCTCCTCCTCGTCACTCCATGTGCACAGCATGGCTTTCTTCTTCTTATGCACCATCTTCTTCTGGTATCCGGGAGCCTTAGCTTGCAGCTCTGGACATTCACTTTTCATGTGACCAGGTTTCTGACAATGGTAGCATGTAACCTTCTTAACAAACCGGTTCTTCTCAAGTTCTCGTTCAGGAGACTTCCTTGCAGCATTGAATCTCTTTCTCCTGTAGAATTTCCCTTTAGTCCTCAGGAATTTTCTGAATTGCCTGGTGAGCATGGCCTGCTCGCTCTTGTCCAGTTCTGAGAATCCGTCAGAGTCTTCGCTGCTACCACCACTGTTGTTGCTGCTGCTGCTCTTTTTAGTATGTCGTGAGACCTTCAGAGCAACATTCTTTCCCTTTCTGTCATGTCCATCATTCCCTTGTCTGAAGTTCATTTCGTGGGTCATGAGAGACCCAATCAGCTGGGTTACTGACATGGCAGATAAATCCCTTGATTCCTCTATGACGGTCACCTTAGTATCCCAGATGGGAGTTAGGGACCTAAGGATCTTCCTGACAATGTCTTTCTGCTGAATCTCCTTTCCAAATCCTCTCAGACTATTGATGATCACAGACAATCTAGCATACATTTATGTGATCGACTCCTCTGGCTTCATTTTAAACAACTCATACTGAGTTGTAAGCATATTGATCTTGGTAGCTTTTACTTGAGATGTGCCCTCATATATTAACTGCAATTCATCCCACATTTTCTTTGCAGTCTTGCACGCTGAAATCCTCAAGTACTCTTCAGGGTGGACGGCGCACTGTATGATGCTAAGAGCTGTCCAATTCAGTGCAGAGAGTTTTACATGTTCCTCTGTCCATATGTCTTCATTCGGTGGAAGTTGGTACGGACCATCTGTAATTACTCTCTAGAGCTTGTGGCTTTGGGCCCTGATAAAGACTTCCATCCTGTTCTTCCAGAAAAAATAGTTATTACCATCGAAGAAAGGGGGGCGGGTGATTGACTGCCCTTCAGCAATGTAGCTGCGAGGACCAGCGGATCCGTTTCCCTGGCCGTTGGACCACATATTGGGAAATACCCGCTCTGATACCAAGTGTTAGAGTACTAGGCCCGGATACAGAGGGGGGTGAATGTATCCTTCAATGAATAATGGCCAATTAAAAACGCAAATGCTAGACGCAAACATAGAATGAAACGAATTCAATTAAACTTATGAGTAAACACAAGAAGCGCGCCTATCCAAGCATCTAGCGGAAGCAAGCACACAAAGCAAACCACTGCTCAATAGACTTTTTAGGTGGTTCGGTCCTCCAGACCTACATCCACCCCTCACTCCCAACCGGAGTGAGTCTTCACTAGCCAATGCTAGACAAGCAGACTCAGTCTGCAAACAGTTGCTGCCACACAGCTTGACTAGGGGAACAACCTCCCCTCTTCCTCCCAACCGGAGGGACCCCTGGACTTGCAACCCGAAAGCCCAGAATCGGAGACAAGTCTCCCTTCCTCTGACCAGAGGGAACCCACAAGTAGCTCCCAGCTACTTGCAGCCGGAGATCAGATATCCCTTCTCCTGATCCACAAGAGGAACCCGACCTCACTACAGAGAATCGAAAGAACAAGGAAAACCAAATAATAAGAAAAATAGAAACACGAAATGAAAGATAACTTCAGCAAACAGACGCTGAAAAGCGAAATGCACAATGTGGCTCTCAACGGAGCTGACTGGCCTGGATTTGATCCACGATCCAGTTGACAGATCTTCAGGTAGGCTTCTCTTCCTCTTCTCTTCTCTCTCACTTTCTTTTTCTCTTCACCCTTACGAGCTCTCTAACTCTCTAACTCTCTACTCTCCTTCTCTTCTTTTCCTTCTGCTCTTCTTCTCTTTCTTTTCTTCTAGATCGAACTCTCTTCACTTCTCCTTTTTTGCTTTTTCCTTTCGATCAACCTTCATCTGTGGACGAAGGCTTCCTTATATAGCCGCAGCAGCAGGTGGGTAAGGTGCAGAATGCGTGTGCCTCCCACGCTTCATCCAGAACCTTCTTACCACGTGTCCTTATAGCATTGGTTCCTTTAGTATCGGATCACATGCAGCCCAGACACAGGTGAATGTTCTTCCTCGGACCTGCAAGGAGATAAAAAACCATTAACACTGAGGGCCACAAAAACTGCATGAGGTATGTGATAACAATACGAGATGCACTTTACTGAGAACGACACGAGATACACAAGATTATTACAGTACGAGACAAGGAGAGAATGACACGAGGTCAGATGCAAACAGCACGAAGTAAAAAGAGAACGACACAAAATACATAAAAATAAATCTAACACCATAAAGAAAACGACACGAAGTATCACTGTAACAAAACAAACACTATGAAGAGAACGACACGAGATACATTATAATAAAACTAACACCACAAAGAGAACGACACGAAGTAGAAAGAGAACAGCACGAGGTAAAAAGGAAGACACGCGGTCAGAGGAAACCTGGACGAAGGTAGAAGCAAAACAACACGCGGACATAAACACAAGAGAAACATGAAAATAGAAACCGACACGAAGTGTGGTTTCAAAACAAGAAAGACACGAGGTCTAGGAAAAGCAACACGAAGACATGAATACAAAAACAACACGACATAACAAACTCGCTCGAACTTACAAACGACTCGAAGACGAGGACGACACGAAAACAACATGGAACAATTCAAAGACACGAGATCTGCGAGAAGCAACACGAAGATAGACATAACAAAGAAACGACTCAAATTAAGAACGACATGGAGACAACACAGTTAGACTCGACTTGAGATGAGGTGAAGTCTGTACAGACATGAATGTTCACATTGTATAGAGTTTGAAGCAAGTGACCGAGACGATGTGTAGACTTTACCCAATGTACAGACTTGGTGGTCTTGAACGTAGGTAAGGCAACGCAATGTATAGACTTGCTCAAACGAGTGAACAGGTCGATGTACAGACTTGACCAATGCATGAAGCACAGTCCACTGTATAGACTTGATGCCTTGAAGGCAATGTACAGACTTGATAGTGCAACAAATGGACTTTGAAACGCAGAGGCTGTACAGACTTGCATAAGACGCTGGGTAAGACGGTGGATGTAGACTTTGAATGAGACACACAGAAGGACGATCCAGCGTATAGACTTTGAAGAATTAGGGGTGACAAGGATGGAGCGACACGAGGTGGTACAGAAAACAGCACGAGGTCCTGCAGTGTTCAGCACGCGCTGGAACAAAACACGACACGAAGACAACCAACAAGCATTGTTGGAACAACACGATGTTGAAAAAAGACATCACGAAGTGAAGTGAACACAACCAACACGAAGAATGAAAGGAACAGTACGGACATGCAGGGTATTTAACTCATAGCAATTTTTCTTATTAATCATGGAAAGTTCGAATGCATAACATTACTCATGATATCTGATTAAAAATAACAATATTTAGCATAGTGATGCACATCATCAAAACACTAGGGAGATCACAAATGTCCAACATATGGATACCCCATTAATTTTTATTGAAATGCACAATGCATATTTTCGAGCTTCCTTGGGAGCGAGCTCGTAGTTGTGGAACATGATGGCCGGTTGTGTGTCTGTTGGGGTTAGGATGGTCGAAATCTTCTCCACGGGGAGGTCCTCATTAACCATGACTTTTTGAAGATATTCCATCAAGGCCGCCTGGTGGGATGTGGATCTTTGAAGTAGCTCCAGGATGGAGATCCGAGCAGGCGTCTTGTCCAAATGTTTCAATAGATCATAATGTGTTCCAGGGATAGCTCTTTCTGGTTGTTCTCCATCATCCTTCTCTGGCTGAGATTGCTCAGGATTCTAACTGTTGTGGGGGAAAACCCTGTGAAAATCCTTCCACTCCGGAGCACCTTTGCCTGCGGCTTTTGTACCTCTATGGGGGTAGCAGTGGGTTTTAACAGGGATTTGAGGGGTAATGGTGGAGGAATGGTTGATGAAGCAGGGGTGATGACGGGAGCAGGGATTCTGATGAGGGGTTTGTTAGGTGGAGGCATGGTGGAGGTAGAGGGGATATCGCGCGGATTATGAAGGATAAGGGGTCTGGAAGGTGGAGGTGGAGACGAAGTAGAAGTGGGTAGGGATTGAAGCTGGCAATGATTTTGAGGTGGGTGATGGGTAATGAGTGGTTTTGAAGGCATTAGTGGTGATACGGTGGAGAAAGACGGGGTTATGTATGGTTGACGGATGATAAGGGGTTTAGAAGGCATAGGGGTAAATGTGGTAGAGGTGGATGGTAAAGTGGGGGAGTGAGAGAAGATGAGAGGGTGTGAAGGCGTAGTGGAGAGTGTCGATTGATAGGAGATCGGGGTACGGATGAGAGGGCGTAATGGTAGTGGAAATGGTGAAGGAGATACTGACGCGGGTTGATGAGAGAGAGGGGCTACCCGGGCAAGGCAAGGGTGTTGCGTGATGATAGGATTGGCGGTAGAAAGAATGGAGGTACTTTCCTGGTGCCACACCTGCTCTCTCCCGACTTTCGGGAAGGAGGAGATGGGGTTAACCTGATGATTGGGCTGTTGGTGCTCAGGTAATGGATTCTGGATTATGCCCATGTTGGGCTGTTGTTGTGGGGCCTATTGAGGCTCCTGTTGTTGTTGTGGTTGCTATTGCTGCTGCTGTTGTAACTGCTGCTGTGGCCTATGAGGAGGTCTCCTAGCCTTGAGAGCCGCGACGTATCGTCTCATTTCATCCCAATCTATTTGATGTTCATCATTCATATCGTGGATGTAATCTTTGAAATGGAAGTAGTAATCTACTATGTGTCCTGGCTGCCTGTGGTAGACACAGTATTTGGAGGTATCAACATTCGGGGGCCACACGGGCCTTTCTCTGGGTAGGGCGAGTTGGTTTGATGCCATGAGGGCATTAAAAATGTCTGCTAAAGTTTCTGGCAATGGTGGATAATAGGCTCTCTTGGGACCGACCGGCCTCCTTTGTTGCTGTTGGGGACCATAGTTCCCCGGGGGTGGAAGTTGGTTGTACTGAAGCGGTGGTTGTTGTTGCTGGGGTTGACGTAATGGAGGCATATTCTCCTGGGGTGGATTATCTTGGGGTGGAGGACGAAGAGGGAAAGGACCTGGTTGGATGGGAAGTCGGGGCATTTGTGGAGGCCTTGGGTTGACTGCATAATTGGTATTGTTGACCGCACCCACTTGCTCATTTGTCACGACCCCTTCTGTGGCTCCGCCCGGGACACCAGCGCCTGTCTTTCTGACCACTTTGGGCTTCGGCGACTCAAACATGTTCATAATGGGGGAGTCTTTTAACTGGGTTTGGATGTACCGGGCCCTTTCATAGAGTTCCTCCATTGTAGTAAGTTTATTCATGGCCAGGACGTGTCTGAACTGTAGGGTTGCATTAGACACAATCATCTTCACTTGTTCGGGCTCGGAGAGGGTATCCCTTATTCTTTCCGCCAGAGACCTCCATCTATCAGCATAGCGGACAAAATCCTCATCGGGCTTCATCTTTTCGGCCACTAGGTCGGTAATGGAGAGTGAGGGACCGACCCTATCCCTATATTTCTGCAAGAACCTTCTCTGGACTATTTCAAAGTTCTCGGCCTCGCGGGGCTCCAAGGAATAGAACCACTCAAGCGCGGGACCATCCAATGATCTCCAAAAGAGGTATGCCAGGGACCTCTGATCGTTTTGCCAATAGGAGGATTCATACATGAAATCCTTGAAGTGAATGAAGGGGTTCCCGGTACCATTGTATCTGCGGTACGTGGGCATTTTGGAGGGAGGAAGATGAATGACGGGAAGGATTGGCAAAGCAACCTCCGGAGTGGCTTTCACGTCCACCATTCTTCTCATATTTTGAAACTGCTCGTCCATGCGATTCAACCTATTGAGGAGCGATTGGGCAAGCTCCTCTGGAGGTGAAGGTGGTACTTGCCACTAGGGGAGAAACTGTCTCCCAGAGACTTGAGGGGGGAACCCCGAATGGGAGGGAGCTGTCGGACCGCCGACAGTTGGCCCCGGCTGAAGCGGTATGTGGGGAACAACGGGAGTTTGAGATTGTGACGGGAACTGGAATGAGGGTGGTTGTTAGCTCGCTTGTCCTTGAAGCGAGGGAGACTGGATGGCTTGCGCCAATGAAGGAGATGGAATGGCCTGCACGGACTCTTGGAGAGGTGCGATGGCCGGAGTTGATTCTTGGGGCGTGGGGGAAATAGATTTCCCCTTTAGAATGGCCTGGAAGGCCCGAAGCTGTTCAGAGGTAAGCTCGTGTTAGCGAGGACGCCCAGTAAGGAAGAGATATCATGTGGTGGGGACGTGTCCCCGGCAATAACCTGCACGTCATGCGAGGGCTCATGAGAAGGACCCGAGTCCATAGCATAGACTCGCGGGTCGGCTGACAAACCATGACTAGGGTGGTTCTCCTCAAAAGACTCGTGAGCCATGCTCACAGTTTTCCCAGAACGCAAAAACATACACTAGCGAGCCGGTAGCAGAGATTATCAAACAAGTGGATGCCTTTACGTCTTTTTTTTATGTTTTTAGCGAGATCCGAAGTTCACACAAAATAGGGACCCTAGTTTATTTTTGTTTCACCGCTGTGTCAGCTAGGGTCTCTCGTCTCACCACGAATGGAATGACTAACTCCGGGGAACTTTAATGGTACAACCAGCCCAGTGAACGAAGAGGAGATTCTTCGATGTCGGGGACTTACGGAGGTCCCAGTGGAGGAGATTCTAGTCCGTTGAGAGTAATTCTCAAACGGAGAGTCCTTCCTTCACCGGGAAAGGGTGATCCTTAGAAAAAATGAAAAAAGATATAAAAGAGGGATGGATGTATGCAATGGAATGCTGACATAGATATAGAGTAAGAAAACAACAGAAATAACAAACATATAACAAACACCCAACGAATCACAACTGACAGTGCTGCCGTGAGCACAACGGGGGCGCGCGAGGGCGCCAAGGTGGAGAGGCACGGACGATGCTGAACTTGCAAGGGTAGCCAAAAGGAAGCAGTAGAGGTCCCACCGTGATCGCCAATCTGTGAGCGACGTCATGTGGTTCGGGGAGCAGAGAAGACGCGGAGCGCGCGGGCTCCTCTTTTGTTTGCTGCAACACAGAAATAAGAGAAAAGAGAAGGGGCCACCACGGGAGATTGCTCCGGCGGGGCGAGCGGGACAAATGTAATATAGCAAGATGGGGGTTAAACGGCCATAGCGGGAAGTGACTCGCCGCGGCCTCGGGGGGACGGGAATGGTGCAGAAATTAAATAGCAAGAATTGAAACGGCCATTGGGGAAGTGACTCGCCGCGGCCTCGAGAATATGAATAGATAAGAATATAACATATAAGAACGAGAATTTAAACAGCTATTGGGGAAGTGACTCGCCGCGGCCTCGAGAATATGAGCAGAATATAACAGAATATAAAGAGAATATAAGAACGGAAATTTAAACGGCCATTGGGGAAGTGACTCGCCGCGGCCTCAAGAATACGAATAAATAAGAATATAACATATAATAACGGAAATTTAAACGGCCATTGGGGAAGTGACTCGCCGCGGCCTCGAGAATATGAGCAGAATATAACAGAATATAAAGAGAATATAAGAACGAAAATTTAAACGGCCATTGGGGAAGTGACTCGTCGCGACCTCGAGAACAAGATGTGATCGCCAGGGGCCAAAAGACCCCAAAATAAAGAAAGTCATCGCGCCTACCTCAAGAGCGGGAGATGGCGGGTTGCTTCTTCCTCCCCCTTCGGCCAGCCGACGGAGAGGGCTTTCCTTGGTTACCCTTGCAAAACAGTAGACAATAAACGAACGGAATTAGAAAATGGCAGTGTAGTAACAATTCCTTGCAATAAAAGTAGCGAGATCGTGACCTGACACACACCTGGTTGGTGTGGTTTTAAACCCCTCTCGTACTCGAGTAGGAGGAAAATGCGATGATGAATGCAAGAAGTATGCAAGAGACGGTGCCCTTATGTAGGGAGATAGAGGATGCAGTATGATGAATGTAAAGAACTATGGAGAAAAAGGGGAAGAAAAGGCTTATTGGAGGAGCCGAGGGTGAGATCCGGCGGAGCTCCGGCAGCGTGGGGATGACGTGGAAGCGCGGTGAATGAAGACGACCTTCCTCTCGCGAGCGTGGGCACCCGAGAAGCCGGCAGAACCTCCACCTACAAAAGACCCCACGGGTTAGAAATGACTCCGCAGCCTCTGGGCTCCGGCAGCCTATCGGATCTCTTAGAAGCTCTCCCAGAACTGAGGGCGTGGGCCTCTATTTATAGGGCTCCGGAGGGTGGAGGCATCCAGGATCCTGGACACCTCCATCAGGGCCGAACTAATATTTTATTCTATTTTTATTTATTTTTTCAGAATATTTTTGTGGAGGCAACAGGTCCACCGAACCCCACCACGGCCGCACGCAGTTTGGCACAACGCATGGTTTTGTGAGTGGCGCCTCGTGATTTTGAAATGGGCGCGTCCAGCTGTCTGGACGTCTCTATAATTTGGATTTTTTCACACACGACAAACCGTCGTTCGGTGGGCGGCGCCCGTGAGAGAGTTGATGGAGGCGTCTAGGGGCCTGGACGCCTCCAAGAAAATATTTTTTATTATTGTTTTGTTTTTCTATGCCAAAGCTGGCATTTTATATTTTATATTTTTGTTTTTATGGAGGCGTCCAGGGGCCTGGACGCCTCCATTAATATATTATTTTTTATTTGATTTTGGGCTATGAAAAATAAATTAAAAGAATGGGGGCGTCCAGGGGCCTGGACGCCCCCATAAAGACCCACCCGGGTCCTCAGTTCAGGCGTTGGCGGCTGCCTGGTAGACACCCTTCCTGGTTTCGGAACCTCTGATGTGTCCGACTGGTGTTGATGCCGTCCGAATGTCGTGACGAGGCGATTCTGGATGCCGAAAAAGGTAGAAGAAGACCCAAGAAAAGGAAGCACTTAAGAGATTCGAAATGTGTAAGCCGTCGCGGGGCGTCGTATAGTAATATGAGACTTTTTCAGGAGACGTCAGGAATGGCGTGTCTACAACCATGTTGCTAGGGAAGATGTGTGCCTTTGTCAACTCCATTGATACAAGGTTATGGAATATTATATACCATGGTCCGCACAAGCTGCCATCAGATACATCTAATTGGTCTGCTAAACATAGGACCAAAAATGTTGATAACCTTGCTGCTTTCAATCTTATAAAAGTTGCAGTAGATGTCACCATATTTCCTTTTGTCCACAGATATAACATTGCCAAGGAGATCCTAGATAGACTGGCTAGGATCCATGAAGAAAGGAAAAGGCATGACTGCCTCATGGCCGATAGTTTAGATCATCCAAGTGATCCGTCTACATCCCAGGTAAGCTCTGACTCAGAGGACTTTACCTTTGAAGAATTAATGGATGCATATGATGAGTTGGCTAAGCAATACAAGAGGCTAAAATCTGAAAATAAAAAATTGAAAAAGAAATTTGAAAGCAATCCTGTTGATGCCTCTCCTTGTAAAAAATGTTTTACTCTTGAAGAGCTCAATGAGACCCTTATGGTTGATTTAGACTTACATAAAGAGAGCATTGGATGTTTGAGAGATGAAAATGGAACCATACAAGTTGAAATAACCAGGCTAGAAGAGATT
Organism: Amorphophallus konjac; assembly: GCA_022559845.1. NCBI lineage: Eukaryota > Viridiplantae > Streptophyta > Magnoliopsida > Alismatales > Araceae > Amorphophallus > Amorphophallus konjac. The sequence goes on from CM040127.1 coordinate 203,153,176, forward strand.
GTAAGACAACTTCAAAATCAACCTAAGTCAATCTCTAACGATCAAACTAAGCTTGATGGGTTAATCCATGATGTGAGGCTATTCGAGGAAAATGAAAAGCTGAAGGAACACATAAAAGTCTTGACTAAAAAGCTGGCTACATTTGAAAAAGGCAAGCATGTTGTCAATGATGGCTCTGAGAAGTTGCAAGCCTTAGAACAAGAAATTGAAAACTACACAAGTGTGAATGCCATGCTCAATGAGCAACTAGCTATCTGTGAGGAGGACCTCGCTGAATCCGAATTGCACATCTCCTCTTTGGAGAATGAAATCAAGGATTTAAAAAATTCTCTATCAAAGTTTGTTCAGGGCAAAGATAATCTAGATAGAATTTCGGGGACTAGAGTCAACCTTCAAAGAGATGGTTTGGGTTATAAACCTGTGAACAAGAAGGCCATTGGAAAGAAGCTATATACCTCCTTTGTTTCTGGCTCAAATGAAGCTAGCACCTCTAGTGGTCCCCCAAAACTACATGCTACTCAGAAAAACTAAAAATAGAATGGTAAACAGAAAAGGAAGTCTCTCAAGCAAAAACAAAAAAATGAATTTGTTGATTTTGACATGCATGCTAGGAAAGGTCATACTAAACACCATCCTCCCTATAAAATGAATGTTTATTGCTTCTATTGTGGTATGCTTGGTCACACTGTGCATGATTCCCTTACCTTGAATAATGATGAGCTAAGAGCAGGCCAAAACAGAAGGAACAATGTGAAGGGCCAAGGCAAAGGACAGATCGATGCTGGTAGAAAGCATGCTTGGCATGCTCACGATAAGAAGCCTAGGTATGAACTTGTGCGTCGATGCACCCATTAGGACAGGTCGATGCACTCAAAGGCTGTCAGAAGAAACCCTCCTCCTTGCTTCTTCCACTATGGAAGAATTGGTCACACAGTTAAGGACTGTTGGCAGCTGAAGGGAAGGTATCACTCTCATTCCAAGAATGTTGAATTCCATGTTCACCCATACAAGCTTGATGCACAAGCACATAGAAAGAATGCCAAATCATTTGTGTGGTGTTTCCATTGTGGCAAATATGGACATATGTTTCATGAATGTCCCTTGATGAGAAGTGATGATATACACGCAGCAAAGAAAACAAATTCATTTACTAGAAGGGCTGCTAACCAACAAGGACCCAAGCAAGCTTAGGTACATAAAAATTCCAACTGAGAATTTTTGAATGCAGGTGTGCCTTGGAGCTAAACAAAGGATCAGCTGGAAATAAAAGCTCAAGGCACAGGTTTACAAATAAAATTTTTCATTCTTGCTATTTCTGCATCATAGGCTTGCTTTGTAGTTATTACATCACAGGTCCTCCATGTTTCCAATAAGTCCGGCAAGCTGAAATGTCTCCCTGAACTGCTGAAACATCCTCCATGGTTTTAGATGAACATCTAAGTTGGATTACATGTTTAACACTTAATCTGAGTTTCTGGTATATTGAATGGTGATATGCAGAAAGGAAAGTTAAGCTTTCCTGGAACTCTCACTATGCGTGAATTCGATCTTTGGATCAATACGTCTACCTTGTACTAGGAATATCTAATTTCAGATGCTTAATCCATGAGGAATCTATCATGCTCGTGGAATTGATATGATGATGAGTCGCCATTTGCTTCTTGCTTCCATTTAGCAGCCATATGACTTTGTTGTTTAGCACTCATTACTTTTGATGATGTCTACCATGACTGCACATACATCTCAACGCATCACTCATGTGGACATATAACATGTTGATTGACTATCTTAACCTCCATAAGCATTTGATAAAGGGGGAGTCTAAGAGTTTGCACCTTAGTTTAGAATGCATTGCAAATAACCTGTGCTTGCATCATCGTGTGGTCTCATGCACTCCAATGCACATCATGTTAATGGGACACAACAATGCACATCAATTTGTATCATTTCTATTGCATCATGTGCTCACATAAGTCATAGGTTGCATATTATATTCTTAGTCCATGCATAAGTTTAGGGGGAGTCAACATGTTAAATCTAGTCTGCTCCCTTGCATACTTGTCAATGTGTAGCTTACATATTCAGTGCACTTAGAAAGGTGGAGTAAGTAGCATATATCCATCTGCTAATGCATGATCTGGTTGCACACTCATTATGTTTAAGTCCAAAAGCTCACTTGTAGTGCATACACACCCCCTTTTGATGAATCTCACAAAGGTTTCTTGAAACCCATGCACAAGTTGAGGGGGAGTCAGCATAAAAGTCTAGGCTGCATCCTTGCATACCTTGTTGATTTATGGACTGATTGCATATTCGTAGGGGGAGCTTGCCTTGCTTTGATAAATTGCTCGCATGTGCATATAGTATAACTCTTGTGTGTACTTCTTGAAAAAGGGGTCCAAACAGACTCTCTTCTGTTTGCATGATGTCTGCCAACCGCGTCGACCCTCAGATCTGTTGTGCCCCTATGGTTTTGATGTCAGCAAGCACTATGAGTATGAATTGTTTTGATGTTAGCAAGCACTATGAGCATGATTGATTGATTGATTTAAGAGTGGGCACATTCATCTCATTGCATTGTCTGTCTCTGCATCTGCATTGGTGCAACTCTAGTTCCTGCATAACAAGTGTAGTTTGCATTGGTAAATTAACTGTTGTTGCACGTCATATAGTCGATGCATGATTAGGTAAATAGACTGCACTGTTAGTTCTCCTGCATTCATTGCATCTGTTCAATATCTGCCATATGCATACACTGCATCGGTGCATTCATCAAGTGCTTTATTTTGAAGTCGATGTGTGTTCATTATGCACACGTAATTAGCGTAGGGTTAACCGTCTAGGCCTGTGCATTTCATAACTATGTTTCATGGTGGCCATAAGTTAGTGAATGCCTAGACTCATGCATGTTCAAGGAATAAAGTCTGTATAGAGTTTTGCCTAGGCTACATCAACTCAAGTCTGTACATTCGTTGATGACTAGTTTGTACAACCTCCGTTGTTTCACTCGACTAGTCAGCAGCCAGTGCTCTTCATGCATTTACATAGTCAATGCATTCTTTTGTCTCGCACATACACCAAGTCTGCACACGGTTGCTTTGATGGCTTAGCAAGTCTATACATTCATGAGCATAGTCAGTGCATTCAGTTATCTCATGCATATACAAAGTCTGCACATTCTCTGCTGATATGCCCGTGCATCATTTTAGCAAGTCTGTACATCGCTTGCACATTGCACACAACGTCTGTACATTCTTCAGTGCCATTTGTGCAATCTTTCAAAACAAAGTCTATACACTCTTTACCATGCATTCAAAGTCTATACATTCCATTGCTGGTATGAGTGTTCAAGTTCATGCATCATCACATCAGCAAGTCTGTACATCGTTGTCGCATGCACACTAAGTCCATACACTCGTTGCTGGCATGTTTGTACATTCACCTTCATTGTGCATACTTCTCCATATGCAAGATGCATTACATGCATTCAAAGTCTGTACACTCGTAGATTAAATGTCCATGCATTCATTCTCGTTGTACAAACTTTCTTATATGCACACTGCATTTTGTGCATCAAGTCTGTACAGGCTCAGTTCAAATATTAAACTTACTCGATGCATCCTTTCTTTCCTTTCAGATTAATTCACACTGATAACAAGTCTGTTCTAACAGGACTGCTGCTCGAGGAGATTATTAAGGACACGTGATCCAAGAATGAAGATGGCTCAAGATCATGACACGTCTAATGCAGTAAGTGAAATGCTGCCACGTGGTCTAGGCTCTTGGGCGGGAACTGTGGAGGACACATGCCCACCTATCTACTCCTGCTATAAAAAGAAGACTTCTCCATCTGGAGAAGATGCTCGTGCAGAGAGGATCAAAAGTTACATTAGAAGAGCAGAAGCAGAGAGAGAGAGAGAGAGAGCCTGCATGATCTAGAAAAAGAGAAAGAAAGAAGAAGAAGAGCAAGGGAGGAGAGTGTTCGAAGAAGAAGAGCAAGGGAGGAGAGTGTTCGAAAAAGAAAGAGTGAGCAGTAAGGAAGAAGAAGAAGAAGAAAGAGAAATCAAGGGTTTAGAAGAAGAAGAAGGGAGTCTTCTGAAGCATTGTCTCTACTGGACCGTGGATCAAATCCAGGCCAATCAGCTCTTTGAGAGCCACTTTGTGTTTTATCGTATACAGATTTCTATCGTTGTGATTTCCCATTTCTTGTGTTTCTTTTTACCTTTGTTTCAAGCTGTTTGTCAGCGGGCGAGGTGGATACCTCAGACAGCAAGCTATGTTGCTCAGCGGGCATAGGAGGATTCCTCTGGACGGGTTAAGTTGTAGTCCCCAGCGGATGGCGAAGCTGTAATGCCCAGCAGTCAAGCTATTAGTCAGCGGTTGTAGGCAAGCTGTGAGCCCCAGCGGTTTAAGCTGTGTATCAGTGGAATCCACACTCTGGTTTGAGTGTGGGGTGGACGTAGGTCTGGAGGACCAAACCACCTAAAAATCCTTCGTCTACTGTGGTTTGATTCTCATATCTAATTCCGCTAGATGAATGCTTAGGCTCGATCCGTCTTCATATGTCTATTGAGCTCATTGATTGCACGTCTACTGTTTGATTGAACACATCACAGTATTTAAGATTCGGTAGAACTGAATCTGTCTTTAGCTTCACATCTCTAAGTGTTCTAATTTTTTAAATTAGGCAAAAAGTTTGAAGGACAGATTCATTCACCCCCCTCTGAATCCATCGAGCCTTGAACCCAACAATTGGTATCAGAGTGGGTCTCTGACTTTCCAGATCCAACGATCTACAGAGGATCCTACTAATTTCATTTTGGTGCTTTACCATTTTATGTTCGGTGCGATTAGGGGTAATTCACTCACTTGGATTGTGTTTGATCTGTGTTCTATTTAGAATCCTTATTCTGTCTGAGCATGGAACTCACTGTTGATCCTCCGAAGTTTGAAGGTTCGGGTTTTTACAAGTGGTTTAATCAATTTAGAGAATATGTGATGCAGATTAATCCAGATCTATGGATAATCATTGCATACAGTTCTTATGAAGTTCCAAAGGATAAATCCTTCTGGAAAACTGCAAACAGGTTAAAATTCTCTGAGAATCAAAGGGCCCTGGACCTAATAAAAAGGGCGATAAATAATGATAAATTTCCTGGTATAGTCAAATGCTGCAGTGCCTCCGAAGTGGTCGAGATGTTAGCAGCCAGCAGGAGCCGGGACGAAGTGAAATGCCTTATTGCTCTAGATGAAGATCAGATTCAAATTGAAGAAACTTCGTCACAGGTAAACTCTGACATTGTTAACTTTTCATTTGAAGATTTGGTGGCATTGAATGAACATTTGTTGATCGGGTATGACAGAATTAAATCTGAGAAAAGGAAATTGAAAAGAGAGCAGGACATGTTAAAATTTGAAGATAAGAACCTGAATAATAATTCAATTGGAGATAAGGGTTCGTGCAATGAATGTGCATTCTTAAAGGAATTGATCGAAGACTTAGATTTTGAGGATAATATGCAGAAAAATCTAATCACTTCCTTGAAAGAAGAAAATGATTCCTTGCTGGCTCAGAAGAAGAAAAATGATCAATTTCAAGATAAGCTGATTGAAGAAAACATGTATCTTAAAGACCAAAATAAAAAGCTAATGGTTCTTAATACTGTTTTCTCTGAAAGATGGTTGTCATTTGAAAAAGGAAAATCAGTTGTGAAGGAAAATGAGAACAACAATGAAATAAAGGTTCAACAAGAAAATGAAACTCTGAAGAACCTGAATGATGCTTTGCAACAGCAACTGATTGCGTGTGAATCTGAGCTAAACAAATACGAAGCTAACATTGTGACTCTAAACTCTGAAATTGAAGACCTAAAGGACTCCTTGTCAAGATTTGTAAAAGGAAAGATTAATCTGAATAAATTGCTTGGAGTAAATGTGAATGTCCAGAAAGAGGGATTGGGTTACATTCCAGTTACGAAGAAGGTTGAAGGGAATCAAATGAAAAATGTTTTTGTTAAAAGCTCAGAACAAGATAAAGCTTCTACTTCATCAGTTTTCCAATTCACTATTCAGAGAACTGAAAACGAGGATAAAAACTTGAAGAATGAAAGTAATCAGAAAAAGGCTGGAAGTAAAAGGAAAACCAAACTCTCAACTATTGCTGTTAAGGCATTTTCTGACTCTGTTAGACCTCATGATCAAGTGCATAGTACAAAACATTTCCCCATCCAGTCACATGCACACACAAGAATCACCTCATGTCATTATTGTGGCATATCTGGTCATCATATGCATGAATGTAGAATAATGGTTCAAGATGAATTGAGTGCTAAGATTATTCATGAAAAACCCCATGCATTCAATAAGAAGAAGAAGATCCATTGCTTCCAGTGTGGGAAGCTGGGCCATTTTGCAGCTCACTGCTGGCATGCCCAGGGAGGAAAAAGGAGTTCAAAACCTGAGAATATCCTTGAGAACAAAACTGTCTTTAATAGAAAAACTCATGTATGTTTTGAATGTGGTAAAGTTGGTCATCGAGCCTTTGAGTGTTGGCATGTTAAAAGGAATACCAATTTGCATGGTAGAAATATCTTAACAAATGTCCACTCACAAAAATTTCATGTTCATCCTGTCAAAAGGAATTTGAACTCTGTCATTAATTGTCATTATTGGGGAGAATAGGACATATCATGAATAACTGCCATGATTTGAATTTTGATGATAGGAAGACTTGGAAACCCTGGAGTGCACCTGCTAGAGGTGTCACTCAACTAATAAGACCCAAGAGTCTTTGGGTCCCCAAATTCGCAAATTGATCTTACCTTGCAGGTGTGCCTTGGAAGTTGATGAATAAAGGGGTTAATAATCTAAGGCACTCAAGAATGAAACCCCCAGGATTGCACTATTCAGGTCAGTTCTAAAAATATGTTCTAAATTCTGTTATCAGAAATTGTTTGCTTCATATGCTTGCATATCAGATTAATCTATATGTGCTTAATTGAAACCTTTTGAAAAATTGATTGATTTCGCATGATGTTCTTACTGATCATGACCAGTCTCAATGCATAGTGCATATATATAGTGTGATGCATTGCATATCATCTAAATTGAAAAATCCAAAAAGGAATAACTCATTGCATCTAGACAGGGGGAGTATTTGAGTCTCACTAGTCATTCACCTCTTGAACCCTTACTGTCTAGCTATTCGGTTCACTTTCATCTTCATGTGTGTTGATTTCATTCTGATTTGAGAGTTGGATTGTTTGAAAAATTATCCTGTGTTAGCCTGTCATTGATTTCTGAATAAAGAATGCTCTAATGTTTGAACAATTGTTATGCACAACTGAGTGTCATACGCATGCTTTGCATAGTTGATGTTTCAAATTGATGCATGTATTGCACTGAGTATAGATAGTTGCATGTCTTGCATATAGTCCGTGCATCGAGTGTTCAAATAGCATGAAGGTTGGTGCATCATAATGTCAGGAAGAGGGTAGTAATGTCTGAACTTGGTGTGTTAGGTTTTCATTGAATACACTGCATTCAGTCAGGGGGAGTAGATGGATGTCTTTCAGAAAATTCATTTAATAAGATGACCCATTGCATCCAGGCAGGAGGAGCATTTTTGACCTATTAATCCTTTTCAATCCAGACTCTTCATGTCCAAATATGTGAATTCCTCTCTTGCTCATGTGTATTTCACTCGAATTCTTCTCTTTTGACTAATCAACTGTTGAAATCCTTGAAAATTTGTTCAAATTCTTTCATAGCAGAATTTTGTGATCTGGTGTGGATAAGTTGTTCAGTTGCATTGATTGGACTGAGTTGAGAAATCTAAGTTGTGTACCTTGTTTATATGTCTGAAACCTGAGAAGAAAATTCTATCATACAGAGTTAAGAATGTCCATTGATTCAAATTGGTATAAGCCTAATGTATTCTCGGATTTGAATTTGAATGATTGAAAGTATCTGAATCATAAAGTTTAATAATTTTTAACCACCCATGTCATAAAATATCTAGACTCATTCATCTGAATTCTGAAAATATGAGATAAAGGCTTCTTTGCTAGAGACACATAGAATGAGTATTGTTTTTAAACATTAACCTGAAAAATGTTGACTAAATTGAAAATTTGAATTCAGAGCAATGACTTGGTCACTGAGAAACTGGATACTCTATCAATGAAATAGAGTAATTCTATGTCATGAAGTACCATAGCTATCTCTGGTGAAAATCTATTAAAAAATCTGATAGAGCAATAGCATGTCTGTGTTGAGTAACTGGGGAGTCTGGCCTCTGATCAAGGTGTCTCCTCATGTAAAAAGATACTTCTAGTGCTAACTCTGCTCTCAAAGTTGAGAGGCAATGATAGTCATCACACTGAGTAACTGGGTCACTTCACCTAAGACGTGTTGTGCCTCATGTAAAAAGGTGTTGATCAACTTAAAATGATCAGGGTATATTCTGCTTATTGAAAGAAAATTTCTTGCAAAAGTTGTCAACTCACATTTTTCTAAGTGTGTTTAATCTTGATACTATACTATGTAACTCTCAAAGTGGTCATTGAGTTCATTTGTGTAAGATGGAAGGTGGTTGTTCTTGAGTATTGCTTGATTAATTGGTTCACCTTTATTAAAACCTACCTTCAGATATGAGTATTGAATTTGATTGACAAATTTGGTATACATCATGATTAAATTAGTTGGGTCATGTCGCTTAATTCATAACCCCTTATGATAGGAGAGTCTTTCCTTGTGAAGACTTATTACTGTGGTACCTGCCATACATTTCTCTCTGATCAGGTTCACCTGTGACAACTTATTCATCATGTCAACTCACCTGTTGAAAATCTTGTGCCTTGCTTGATGTTATTTACTCCTACCCTTGGCTACATCTACTTCATTTACAGCATTGTCTCGCTCTCCACACTGTTGGAATCTTCCATCTTGCTTTGTAGCCAGTTCTGGTTCTGTGGACTTTCCATCTGTTTCATTCTGTCCATGCATATGTGAGGTGTCTCAACCAGAGTTCAGTTTGCTTGTAATGGTAGATTTCAGATTGCTTTATTGGTTAACCAGAGCTCGTTCTTGCACTTCAGGGGGAGTTCTGGGTCATCTGCATTTAAGGGGAGAGTAGTCAAACATTCATGTTGATAGGGGGAGTTCTTATATTTTATTATTCTAGTGCTCATCCTGCATACTTCACTTTGGGGGAGAATAGCTCTAATGTGCCTTCATGTTGTCAAAGGGGGAGATGTTATATTAATCTGTTCATATCTAAAATTTTTTTTGATGAAGTCAAAGGGGGAGAATAATTTGGTGTTGCATGTCTCATAGTGACTCATAGTGTTGCCATCATCAAAAAGGGGGAGATTGTTGTGCCCCTATGATTTTGATGTAAGCAAGCACTATGAGTATGAATTGTTTTGATGTCAGCAAGCACTATGAGCATGATTGATTGATTGATTGATTTAAGAGTGGGCACATTCATCTCATTGCATTGTCTGTCCCTGCATCTGCATTGGTGAAACTCTAGTTCCTGCATAACAAGTGTAGTTTGCATCGGTAAATTAACTGTTGTTGCACATCATATAGTCGATGCATGATCTGGTAAATAGACTGCACTGTTATTTCTCCTGCATACATTGCATCAGTTCAATATCTGCCATATGCATACACTGCATCGGTGCATTCATCAAGTGATTTATTTTGAAGTCGATGCGTGTTCATTATGCATACATAGTCAGCGCAGGGGTAACAGTCTAGGCTTGTGCATTTCATAACTATGTTTCATGGTGGCCATAAGTTAGTGAATGCCTAGACTCATGCATGTTTAAGGAATAAAGTCTGTACAGAGTTTTACCCAGACTACATCAACTCAAGTCTATACATTCGTTGATGACTAGTTTGTACAACCTCCGTTGTTTCACTCGACTAGTCAGTACAACCAGTGCTCTTTATGCATTTACATAGTCAATGCATTGTTTTGTCTCACACATACACCAAGTCTGCACACGGTTGCTTTGATGACTTAGCAAGTCTATACATTCATGAGCATAGTCAGTGCATTTGGTTGTCTCATGCATATACAAAGTCTGCACATTCTCTACTGATATGCCCGTGCATCATTTTAGCAAGTCTGCACATCGCTTGCACATTGCACACAACGTCTGTACATTCTTCAGTAGCATTTGTGCAATCTTTCAAAACAAAGTCTATACACTCTTTACCATGCATTCAAAGTCTATACATTCCATTGCTGGTATGAGTGTTCAAGTTCATGTATCATCACACCAGCAAGTCTGTACATCGTTGTCGCATGCACACTAAATCCATACACTCGTTGCTGGCATGTCTGTACATTCACCTTCATTGTGCATACTTCTCCATATGCAAGATGCATTACATGCATTCAAAGTCTGTACACTCATAGATGAAATGTCCGTGCATTCATTCTCGTTGTACATACTTTCTTATATGCACACTGCATTTTGTGCTTCAAGTCTGTACAGGCTCAGTTCAAATATCAAACTTACTCGATGCATCCTTTCTTTCCTTTCAGATTAATTCACACTGATAACAAGTCTGTTCTAACAGGACTGCTCCCCGAGGAGATTAATAAAGACACGTGATCCAAGAATGAAGATGGCTCAGGATTGTGACACGTGTAATGCAGTAAGTGAAATGCTACCACGTGGTCTAAGCTCTTGGGTAGGAACTGTGGAGGACACACGCCCACCTATCTGCTCCTGCTATAAAAAGAAGACTTCTCCATCTGGAGAAGATGCTCGTGCAGAGAGCATCAAAAGTTACATTAGAAGAGCAAAAGCAGAGAGAGAGAGAGAGAGAGCCTGCACGAACCAGAAAAAGAGAAAGAAAGAAGAAGAAGAGAGAAGAAAAGAGAGAGCAGAAGAAGAGCAAAGGAGGAGAGTGTTCAAAAAAGAAAGAGTGAGCAGTAAAGAAGAAGAAGAAGAAGAGAGTCTTCTGAAGCTTTGTCTCTATTGGACCGTGGATCAAATCCAGGCCAGTCAGCTCTTTGAGAGCCACTTTGTGTTTTATCGTATACAGATTTCTATCGTTGTGATTTCCCATTTCTTGTGTTTCTTTTTACCTTTGTTTCAAGCTGTTTGTCAGCGGGCGAGGTGGATACCTCGGACAGCAAGCTGTGTTGCTCAGCGGGCAGAGGAGGATTCCTCTGGACGGGTTAAGCTGTAGTCCCTAGCGGATGGCGAAGCTGTAATGCCCAGCGGTCAAGCTGTTAGTTAGCGGTTGTAGGCAAGCTGTGAGGACCAGCGGTTTAAGCTGTGTATCAGCGGAATCCACACTCTGGTTTCAGTGTGGGGTGGACGTAGGTCTGGAGGACTGAACCACCTAAAAATCCTTCCTCTACTGTGGTTTGATTGTCATATCTGATTCCGCTAGATGAATGCTTAGGCTCGATCCGTCTTCATATGTCCATTGAGCTCATTGATTGCACGTCTACTGTTTGATTGAACACATCACAGTATTTAAGATTCGGTAGAACTGAATCTGTCTTTAGCTTCGCATCTCTAAGTGTTCTAATTTTTTAAATTATGTAAAAGTTTGAAGGACAGATTCATTCACCCCCCTCTGAATCCATCGAGCCTTGAACCCAACAAGATCATGTAGAGTCGACCCTCCAGTTCATTTCCTTAGAAAACTGGTTGATGTCTGTGCTCACTGGGTCGACCCTCCTGATGTACTTGCGTCGACGCGCCTGTCAGCCTGATGCTCATGTTCACTTTCCTAAATCCTCATCTTTGAACTGATCTGTGCTTATTCATGTCTTTAAGCATCTGAGCTAACTGCACATCCTAGGGGGTGATGTTCACTGTCTACTTCCATTCATCCACTCAAGTGCATTCAATGTATTCATCCTCACTTGCATCATGTTCATCATGTGTTGTGTTCCATCTTGGGTCTGAGATGTCGTGAAATCTGAATTTTGTTGATACTCTAAACTCCTTGAACACTTTGAACTCTTGGGAGAATTTCTATCTATTGCTAAAGCTCATTTATTAGAGTAAATCTTAAAGAGGAATATTCTTTTATGAAGCTCTATGACTGCCCAGGTTATAAAACTGTTGGTTTAAAGTTTAATGGGTTCATGAGTTTTTGAACTGAACCTTCTTGGAAATGGTTGTATTTAGACTTAACGGACTTAAACCATTGTTTCATGTTTTGTCATGTTATGCCTTCTTAAATCTGAAAGTTTATTTTTAGTACAAAGGCATCTTTAGTTGAGGAAAGACATTGTAGTATTATTTTTAAACATTTGTCAAATCTGAAGGTTTCAAAAGGGCTACAATGAAAGCAATGAACTTCAGTCATGTTGAGTAACTGGGATATTGGCGTTTGATAAACGTATATCTATATGTAAAAAGGTGTTTGCTGAGTTCAAGTGCTCTAAGGTAGAGCAATGTCAATTGTTTCACTGAGAAACCGAGTCCCTTCATTAATGAAGTTGAGTGGACAAGGTCATAAAGTGCCTTGCTACCTCTGTTCTGTGTGACGCAGAATTGTGAGCTACACTGAGTAACTAGGAGTGCTGGCGTCTAATCAACATCCACTCTCACGCCAAAAGGTGCATGCTACACTTGACTGCTAGTAAGAATGATAACAATTGGTAACAGTTGGTATCCAACAATGGTTACAAAAGAAAAATCTAAATTTGTAGTGCTCATTGATAAAATCAGAAATGTCTAGGTGTTTAACCTCAATACTTTTTTGTAGTTACTCTCAAACGAGCTAATGGAATTGAATGAGTAGAATGAGAGGAGGTTCACTTGGTCTCTATATGTAATTCTGGTTCATTTCTATTAATTTTGAATGCATATATTTTCAAATGCTATTTTTATTAAGAAACTCAGATTTCATAAGTTTTAAACCAATCTGAATATCAGGGCTTTATCATTGGAGTTCTATAACTGACGATTCTGAAAAATCTATAACTCTGCATTTATGAACTCAGCTTCAGACTGAAGATCTCCCATCCTAAAATGTCTTGAATCCGATCCTTGTGTTCAGATTTCTTGTTGATCCATGCTCCTAACAATTGGTATCAACTACCTAAGCATTTGATTTTAGTTCTTCATGTATTTGGTTGGTTTTACATTTTCCATTTCCATGCATTGCATAGAAAACATAAAAAATCTAAAAATCAGAAAACATTAAAAAGCTGAAAAACCCTGAAAAATCTAACAATTGGTAACCAGTAGGGGACCTAACATTGTCAATCCAAAGACCCCAACAATTTTGTTCTAGTATTTGGCCGCTTCAGAGCTTGTGGCATTTCACTTTTGGATCTTCACTTCTACATCATTTTTGAATGCATATATGCCATATCTGCTCTATGGCTGACGAATTGCTCTATGATTGCATCATCCTGTCATGTTCAATCATCTTGCACATTTGTGTCTCTCTTGTTGCTTTAATAAGACTTCATGGCATCCGATGCCACCTTGTGTGAACTGTTGATAACAAGCCAAGGGACCCAACCGACAGTGGACCCAACAATTGGTATCTCTAATTGGGAAAAGGGGGAGAAAGGGTTTGCACTCTCATTGTATCTGGCTGTTCAAATTTGCTCACTTTGCATTTGCATCTATCTTGCTACTTGACATGCTGCCTCACATTCTAATTGTCTCTATTGCTTGCTGAGTAGAACTCAAGTCTGAATTCTTGATCTCATGATACCATGTGCTTATACACTGATATTGATATTGGCTTTAATTAAGCCCTCTTTGTTGATGGCAAAGGGGGAGAGGTTTTAAATTGACACATAATGAACTCTTAATGACTCATAGTTGCCATCATCAAAAAGGGGGAGAATGTTGGGCATGTGAAGAACATGTTTGATTCTATTGTTTTAATGATGTCTGACTATGGCCCATTAAAGAGTCTTATTTGCATTTGATGATGTCAACATTCTTATTGTTCAGGTCAAAGTCAGCACTGGCATGTGAAGAGTTCATGAAGATGAGCAGCAGGGCAAGGTTGAATTCAAGTTACATAAATCTAAAGGAGCAACAACCTTTCCAAGGTTGAAAAAGAAACTCAAGATGCAAGGCACAGAAATCAAGGCACATCATGCACAAAAAGCAAAAGTAAATTGAGAATTGAGTATGGACCTTGGGAGACCAAACTGCATGGAATATGCTCCTAGAAGTTAAGACATTATTATTCCACAGAAATCGATGTAACTGACTGCATAGAAACTAAGAAAAGGTTGGCAAAAGGAAGGGAAATCAAACTAACAGTAGAATTCAGAAGTGCAACTTCAAGAAGGCTGCATCGACCTCACCATGTTGCTGCTCCGACCTCAGTCTCACTGCTCCAACCTCAGGTCTTCACAAAAGGTAGAAAAGTCCAAATGAGCTTCAGCCGCATCGACCTCACGGGCTCACTGCATCGACGCACCAGAAATTTCCAAGCCTTATTTGATAATCCCTCACAGCTGCTCAGACCTCACAGCAATGCTGCATCGACCTGATCAGCTCTAGCAATAAGGCTAGCATCACAACAAAGCTACCTCGATGCACCTATGAAGCTGCTTCGACCCATGGAGATCTAGCTCACCAGCAACTCAAAGAAACTATAGAGCTACATCGATGCAATGGCCTGCTACATCGACGCACCAGAAGACTTTGAGCCTATATCTGTTAGACCTACACAATTTTCGAAGGTCATCTAGAGAGCATTAATTGTAGGTGCAAACCTCCAAATACACACCATTTGAGGTATGGAGGAAGGTTCCTTGGTCAGAGGTTCTGCCACTTAATTATAACAGCTCAAAACATCCTTTTGGAGAAGACTTGGTCAGCCACCAAATCTGTGAAAGTCCCTTCTGCCAGAGTTCTGTCTCTTCCATCCTAAGAAAGGACTGCCCCAGGAGGCTTGCCCTCTAGTGCTCACTGGACCAAGCCATTCCCTTTACCAGCAGATTTTCAAATACACTTTACCTTCTGCCTGCCACCGTCCTATCCAAGGACTGGTTTGAAAGGCACTGGAGCTCAAGATAAATATCCTAAGAATATCCTCTACAAGGCCAAGGAAAAATGTTAGAGGGAAATTTGACTTTCCAACTGCTTCCTTATATCTGGTGGATCAAGTCAAGCATTGCTGAAAGGTCAGAGGTCAAAAGAAGATACTTTAATTTGAACTCCAGCCAATTTTGATTGTAGCTCTTTAGGAGGGAAAATCTCTCCCCTAGGATCATCTATATATATGTGAAGCTTCCAATAGAGAAGCTACTACTATAGCTGCTACCCTGGAAGATATCCAGGTCACTTGAGCATCCAAGAAGAAATCTGTGAGAAGAAAAAGGGAGTGTGTGAGTAGCCCAGCAATGGCCATCCCAATTCAATGTTGTAAGAAAAAGGAGAGAAGAAGAAGAAAAGAGAGAGGCCTTGAAGAGTGAGCAGCCATATAGCCTTAGCAGCCCAGCTCTAGTTTGACCCAAAACCAGTGTTGTTCAAAGACAAGAAGAAGGAAGGACCGTAGCCCTCTTTACAGGCAATTTGAGCTTGAAGAGGAAGATCTTCAGATCTATATCTGAAGTTGTAGCCACTAGCTTTCAGATCTATATCTGAAGCTACATGTGTTTTTCTTGCAATCTTTAGGCTTTTCTTTTGCACTTTCTAATCTGCATTTTAGTGTGTGTCTGGTGCTCTGCCTAGAGGCAGGAAGTGGGTCCTTGGCTGTGTTCAGCCTTGTGTGTTCTTGGGAGTTCATCCGAGTGTTTTCGCTGCACTTGCAGCTTGGTTTTTCCTTTAGTTGAGTGTGTGTGTGTGTGTGCGTGGGGTTCGGCCCCGTGTGTGTGTGCATTGGGTTCACCCTCGCGTGTGCATGTGTATGCGTGGGGTTCACCCCCGTGTGTGTGTGTGTGCACGCGCGCGCGTTGGGATCGCCCTCGTGCGTGTGTGTGTGTGTGTGTGTGTGTGTTTGTTTGTGTGTGTGTGTGTGTGTGTGTGTGTGTGTGTGTGTGTGTGTGTGTGTGTGTGTGTGTGTGTGTGTGTGTGTGTGTGTGTGTGTGTGTGTGTGTGTGTGTGTGTGTGTGTGTGTGTGTGTGTGTGTGTGTGTGTTGAGGACTTCATCCTCGTGTGGAAAAGGTTCACCGATTCGGTGAGCGGTGGACGTAGGTCTGCCAGTTTGCAGACTGAACCACCATAACAATCCTTGTGTTTTGGGTTGTGATTTGTGCGGTTGATCCATGTTCTCTATCCCCATTCACAGGTTTGTGTGCTAGCTTCAACGAATGCTATCCTAACTGTTTTTCCACTACACACTTTACCTAAGTGTTCACACAGACCATAGCTTGATGTGCAGTAAGTCTATCCAACGGCCAAAGTAATAGTAAGGTTGCATCGACCTCACTACACGGGTGCATCGACCTCATCAAACCGGTGCGTCGACCTCAGTCACCTGTGCATTGTGCCTTTGCCATTTTCATTTGAGCTATTCCTAACAAATCTGTTGTGCATTGTGTCTAAGTGTCTCATGTGCATCATAGCTGCCGGTCGTGCTTTAATAAGCTTAGTTTTTAATTGGGCTAAAATCTTTGAAAGGATATATTCAACCCCCTCTTCTAGATCCGGTTGCACCCAAAGGGACCCAACACCTATAACCAAAGCATAGTTGTTTATGAGCAGGCAGGGAGGTGGTGAACCTACCCTGGATTATATCCAAAGATGGAGAGGCTTATGTGCAAGATGCGAGCCTCCACTGAGCCATGAGGCTGGTATCCAGATCTATAAACAAGGCATGAAAAAGGAAATCCACCGAAGGATAATTGGCATCAAAATCCAGACCTTTGACCAGCTCAATATAGTAGCGGCTGATGTTGAAGCCTTTCTGGCAAAATATTGCCCCATTACCTCTACGACGAAGCAGGGGAAGAACTCGGGAGACGTCAGCCTCAATGCTTTTAGGCAAATGAAAATGAAGACTCAAAAAGTCACTGGACCTTCGACTAGCAAACCTGCAAAACAAAGCTCCTCACTGCAAGGGAAGATGAAGAAGCCCTACTCCTTTCCAAGGGAGAAGATGCGGGCAATTTTTGAATGGGCTTGTCGCTATAACAAGATCATTCTCTTGGAGCCCAATAAGCCAGAGGATGCTAGAAGAAGTAACAACCCACGATTTTGCTAGTATCATCGAATGATGGGGCATTCTGTAGTGCCCCAGAAATTTTAAATAATTTTCAAGAATTTATAAAGGCCTAAATAAATTTATAAATGGTTTATTTAAAATTAATAAGTCATTATGAGGCCAAGTGGTGTTAATCAATTAACCCAACCCACTTAATTAAAGTTCAAAAGGTTTTAACTCTGGACCATTAAGTTTGGCCCACATTCTAGAAGGTAATTAAGTCTATCCACAGATATTAAGGATAAATACTAGAATATATAAGATAAGTTAATGGATAATTATCAAAAGAGTTTTAAATTCTTTGAACTCTATCCACGACAAATATAACGGTCTATAGCCTGACCGTCACATACGTGTAACGCACGGTGTCTCGACCGTTACACTATGAACCAGAAAACTAAAAGAGTTCGATTTCCTTTGAACTCTATGAACGAGTAATGTAACGGTCTATCGCGAGACCGCCACATAGCCCTAACGCGTAGGTCCTAGTCCATTACAAACCTGTTAGTTCCGTAAGCAAAGGACCTCATGAAAAGATTGGAACTTGATGTTCCTATCCACTAGGGATCGACTTGGGAAGGATTGTAAAGACTCTAAGGACTCTTAGGGATCAGGATTTGATGAAATAAGGACTCTAAACTCGATCTAATCCTCAAAACCTAGTATAAATTCTATAAATAGGGCATAGTTCTGAACTGTGCGACCCTTACTTTTGGGGCGTAAGGAAGCAAGGTAAGGAGTCATTATCTCAGGTAAGTTCTTTAGAATAATTTGTTCACAATACTTTAGACTAACTCCCCTCCGAATTTCACATCTTTAGGTCAAGTGGTCGTGGAGTTAGAGCCCAAGGAAGTTGCTGGAAAAGTTACAAGAGAAGGAGGAGATCTAGGGCAAGGTTCTCTACCAAATTCAGGAACTACAGTCTTAGTAAGAGGTAGGTTATCTCATGAACGGCAAAAACAACTTGACAGGACTAAGCGCCTCTGTTTTGATTGGATTTCATGGATGCTAGATCATCAATTTCATGTTTTATTGGTTCTATGCATATCACGTTTCCCTTAGCCTAACTAAAGATTAAAGACTTGACTATTCCATCTATTCACCAATACCCATGCATATAGACAACCTTTACTTTGTTAACAAATCTAGAAACTCATGATGTTTTGATAAAAGACATGATGTGAGTTGATCTCTTAGCTTCTATAGTTGTTTCCTGTTAGCAGAGACTGTAACGCATCACAGAAGGACCGTCACTTCCATGTAATGGCCCCACGACAGACTATTATACTCCCTGATTGGATTTGGGTTTCACAGTTGATTATATCGCACTTTGACAGACGCATTACATTCATGTAACGGCTGGGTCCTGACCGTCACAATCACAGTGACGCCCCATCTCCAGACCGTTATACTCTGTGTTCTGTCAACCCCAAGACAGAATATAACCTGCCAATATTATTATTGTTAAAGCCTAATTACCTAAGTTTTAACATGATCATGTGATTTTAAGGTTATTTGATCATTCATGATAGGTATTGCATGTTTTGTGGTCTCACTTTTATTGAGTTATGTTAATTTTTGAAGCCAAATTATATAGTTTCGTATTATAAAGAATGACTTTTTAATATTATATTGACGGAGTTTTCAGCATGATTTTCAAATTTGAGTATACATATCTCTCCATCAATAGAGTCAATTCCATAAGCACATGGCACATATTCCGGTATGTTGTCATTAGTTCACACTTTGCACTATAGGAACACAATCTTGGACATGAGGACCTCTCTATTGGATATTCCTTCCAATGGACTCGGAAATCATTGTTTCAAGGCCTCCGTAATTCTCCGCGAGCCTGGGATTCCCACTAGGACGCTGAGTTGGTTGTACCATTAAAGCCCAATAAATAGAATGCACTATCATGGTTTCTGATTCTTGAAATGTAACGGCCTTGAACTGGACTGTCAGGCTCACGTAACGGCCCAGTTCCAGACCGTCACATTCCTCTGAGTCTAATTTTATCTTTCTAAACTCTGATCATTTTAACGGCCCATTAGTGGCACGTTACATAGTGTAACGGCTCAGTTAACAACCGTTACATAGCTTGTTTATGTTAACCCAAGGTTTGACCAAGGGTTGATATTCCAATGATTCTAGACAAACCTTGATGATCTAGAACTTGTCATATTGCTTAAATTGATCTAAATGAAATGGAAGTTAAGGAAAATACCGTTATGCTGTCGATTTATTTCTATGAGCATGACATTGTCTAAAGTCTATTTCCTGACTCCTATATTCTTATGTTGAAGCATTCATTCATTGATTTTAGTTATCATGGAATTGTTGGAAGTGCTATATTCTTGGCCATACTTTACTGTTATACTGCGTGGAAGTAGCTTAATTTATAACTAAAGATGCGATCGAGCACTGATTGTGTTCAAGGGCCCCATGCTAGTCCCCTCGGCTGATTGCCACAAACATACTATTTTATAAACCATGGGGTATGATGCTATTGGTGTCGCATTGCCCTAGGAGTACCATTTCTATAAATAAGTGAAGATCCACGGTACAACATGACATTCTTGCTTGATATTCCACAGAAATTCACGAAGCACTTGCTCATAAGCATAAGATGCTAAAGTGAGGAATCTGTGGCTTGCTAGTACATTCTCGATATATTCTTATTCATGAAAGGCCAATATCATGTTCTTGTCCTATTCTTACTAGTTCATTCTTATTCTCATTCCATCTTATATGATAGTCTTGTTACTTTGATTTAATCGCATGATCATCGCATGGCATGATTTTACCTTATTTATTTAGAGCGAAAATGATAATCACTTTAATATTGCCTTCATGTTGATGCGAAGATATCTACTGGGCAAGTGTGCTCATTACCTATTTCTAATCTTTTTCAGGAAACAAAAGTGAGTCGGGTTCGGATTCGGATTATTCAAGTAGCGGATCCGAGAGCGATTAAAGATGAGTGAAGACTTAGGAAGTCTATAATGTCTAGATTGAGTCTGTCACGCCCCGAACCGATAGCAGCGGGAAGCGATGCTCAGAACGTGGCAAGAGACAAGTCACGATAACAAGAGCGGAAGATAAATAATCACAATAAAATACAAAGAGGCCAGAAACACATTTGAGAAAATACGAACTCTTATTAATTTAAAAAGATATACTTGACACCACTTACAATAAAAGGTTCAAAATAAATAACAAAAAGAAATAACTAGACTAGCTAGACTCAAGAGAATGAAAGAGCAGACTCCAACTCTAGGTTCCAGGTTCCACTCGATCACACTGATCCATTTCCCAATGCACGTACCGATACTCGCAAAACCTGAAAATGGTTGGAAGTAGGGGTGAGCAAAAAGCTCAATAGGAATTATACTCTATCATCAGGCATAGTTTAAGTGATTAGCAAGTAAATTACAGTTTCATATGCCATGCCAATAAGAGAAATAAATGACGATATAAAGAAACAACGATAATAAAACAGATCTTGCAAGGTCAAGAAATATAAAGGAACAGAATGGTAATACTTAAGAGGAATAACAAGACAAGAATTTACTGCAGGAGATAACGATAAAGAGTTGGCCATATCGAGACAATTCAAGTCATGTCAAGCACGTATGTAATTTCATTTCCACGTTCAAGTAACAGCAAGTAAAGTAACAACAAGTAGAATATAGAACAGTGAAGAGTGGAAAGTGCAACGTAGTAGAGAGTAGTGGATAGTAGTGAAGAGTAGTGGACAGTAGTGGACAGTCCTAGATTTAACCCATGTCATAGTACTGGTGCCAAATGCCACACCTAGTCAATCACCTCCCGGGGGTACACATAGTGTTCGGGCGCTTCTCCCAAGACTAGACCGAGCCCTTAATTGTTTGCCAGGCATTGATTTCTTTGGATCAAAGATCCCACGAATCTAGACTTCCACAATTTATGGCCAGAATTCCAAGGTTTGAACCATGTAGCAATAACAATTTCAAGTAGGAAGGAGATTCATTTCAGAATTTCAAGGTAAGCACAATCATCAAGAAGATTGAAAACCAATCACAATAAGAGTTAATCATGCTGCGCTACTGTAGTACAGCAGCTATCCAACAAGCTAATCAACATATTAATCCTAATTATCAAGTTAACATGTCAAAGATTATCCATTATCATTTGCATTAAGACAATTGCCAAAAGCTGATTCAAGATGATAAGGTAAAGGAACAAGCTTGTACAGGAAGAAAAATAAGTGCATTAACAGAGATTTAATTACGCCATTAACCACTAATTATGTGGGTTTCTATTTAACCAATGTATGAGTCGAAATGAAGATGGTAAACGGCATGTTTTTACACTATATTTACAAGTAGGAACCAATGTAAATTGAAATCATAAGGTTCATGATTAGGTCACTGGTTCTTCAAAAGTATAGTTTTCAATTGGTCTAAGTTCAATGGGTCGATCCCCTAATGATCCGGATCGATCCACGGGTCGCAAAACGATGAAAACCGAGCTTCTGGTACATGGGTCGACCCCTGGGGTCGACCCCTATAAAAATGGGGTCTAGCAGCTGAATGGGTCAACCCCTGGGGTCGATCCCAGCAAATTCTAAAGGATGGGTCGACCCCTGGGGTCGACCCCCATGCAGGGGTTGGATGGGTCGACCCCTGGGGTCGACCCTCGGGCCTGCTGGGTTTCCCAGAAAATGGGTCGACCCCTGCAAGAACAGCAACGAAAGTTGACTCCGGAAAACACATGAACTCATCCAAATGAGGTCCAATTGAGTTGAAATCAAAACCACATGATCTAGGAATCCTAATAGACATTCTATGGTCATGATACATGAGTTTAGAAACATGAATTTTCACAGAAATCAATTAAATCTCAACTTATACATGATAAATACATGAAAACCCTAGTTCCTGACCTACTTCTACTAAATCATGCAATTCTCTCAACATAAGCAATGAATTTTGGGGCTTCTTGCGTCAAAAGGAAGCTAACTCGATTATGAATCCAACCATGCATGATGTGCTACATGAAGATCAGGTTACATGACTCAAAATTAGCCCGAAATCAAGATCTGACTTAAAGGAACACTATATGAATCATGTTCTAGACATGCTCTTACAAAAATTCGAAATTCACAAAGCATGCTCAATAGAATTTAGGGCTTTTATGATAAATGGAAAGAGCACGAAAAACTCTACAATATGCATGGATCAATTTCATAATTATACCTTGAAATCAGAACTTAATCGAAGAAGGAACAATGTTAAACCTAATCTAACATGCTTCTAACATGCTTCTACTAAACCTCAAAATACTCGCAGGATACTACATGATATTTGGGACTTTATATATCAAAAGAAAGAGGACTTCATGTTGAACATTTTGATATATGGTTTGCTGTTTGAGCCCGAGAGAACCTACCTTAATTTGATGAAGAACAAGGAAGAACAAAGGAGGAAGAAAGAAAGAAGGAAGCCGACACCCACGCACTCAACGCGAGATATCTCCCAGATCTGAAAACTTCAGCGACTGCCGCGGTAACCAAACGAAAATAGACTGGAAGGGCTTCATTTTGATAGTTTATACACGTTCTGGGATGGTCTGTGGAGAGAGGAATCGATGCCACAAGAGGTGAGTTAAACAAGGCGCCGAAATCAAGGACCAAGTCAAACTCGACCAGCCGCCTTAATTAGGGTTAAGGTTTCGAGCAATGTTTAGAGGGCTATTGAAGTTAAGATCATGGCCTTTAATTTGACACTAATTTCAGATCAAATGGTTGAGTATTAAGGTCAGATTTTGTGTTTGAAGTCAAGGTTAGGTAAAGGTTGAAAAGTGTGGATTTTTCACTTAAAACATTAAATAGATCTTGCTATGGATTTTCACTAGGTTAATCCCAGAAGACAAATTTGTTACATACACTTCCAGAAACCTAATTACCATTTTTATGGATTTTTATCACGTAGAAGAATTTTCGATGGTACTATTCCAAGGAATAAAATATTATTTAATGGAACTCACTTAAACGATAAATAGATCTAATTATAGATTTTTACTGATAACACTCAAGAAGGTAAAGTTGTTTCATAAATCATTCTCTATCAATTTACTATTTTTGTAGATTTTTGTGAGAAAGTTGAAATTACACTAGCACTATTCACTAAGGAATATAATATTAATTTCCGAAATTCATTTATCTAAATTAAAAATTCACTATTTCAATTAAATTTTAGATTTTAAAAACCGGGGTGTTACAGAGTCAATGTAATTTTCCTATTTCTTGAGTCTAGTAGAATGGAAATCAAATTAGTGATTGTATCTTTGAATATTGAGCATTATGATATGAAGTTGAAGTTGATTAAATCATGTGCAACTGCATTTACTGTGTGATTGCCTCGCGCTCTGATTGATTCTTGCTTGCAAGAGGCTTACCATGCCGGCTGTTTACGCTCCCCGAGCGAGTCTTCCGCTGTAATTAAAGGCTGGGGGCGTGACAGTTAAGTTGGTATCAGAGCCTAAGTCTTAGGACTTAGGGAAAAGAGTCATGTCATAGGATAAGTCCAAGGTTAAGGACCCCTACCTATGAACTAAGTAAGAAATTCCACACCCATGTGAGGATTGGGTAGAACCTGGGATAAGATAACTAATTAGCTTTAAGAATTATTTTGTTCATTCCAATTTCATGAGAAATAACAAGTTGTTATTTTCTCTCAGGTACCCTATTTTTCGAATGGCTCATCGTGTAGATTGGGACGGTATAGAGTACGGGGTGGGGGGGGGGGGGCAATCTGGAACACGATGCTCCCTACTTCCACAGCGTAAACAAGCACCTAGGCGCTTCCAGCATTCTTCAGCCGAGTGGCCAAATTTCTCGCAAATGGTGCATGTCGAGGCGACTTGCTCCTTCTCTTCTTTAACCCTTTTACTATTCTTTTGGGAACTTCCACCATTCCCGTTCCTTGATCTTTTCTTGTTATCACGGATTTTGTATGGTTCCGTGATGCTAAACTTTTCTTTCTTCTAATGCCGATCTAAGCGCCAGCTAGGTTCTTCTCCCTTTCCTTTCAACCTTTCGACCTTCTCTAAGGTCATCTCGCATAAATATGCCCTTTGAACCATCTCCGCATAAGTGCGGATATTCTATGTCCCCAGTTGTTGAATGAAATCGGGTCGTAACCCGTCCATAAATCGGTTTACCTTTAATAATTCCGTATTAATAAGGTGTGGTGCATATGGTGCTAGTCTTGAAAACTGCAACTCGTACTCTGCTACTGACATCATCCCTTGATGAAGGGAGGTAAACTCCATAGCCTTCCTTTCCTTCACATGTTCGGAGAAATACTTGGCACGAAATAAAGTGAGAAAAGTATTCCATGTATGTGGCGCATCGGCCGGAGGTGCCGGAATGGACTTCCACCAAGTACGGGCATCCTTATTCAATTGGAACGTTGCTAGATGGACTTTCTCCTGATCAGTGCATTGTATGACATCAAATATATGATTCATCTCATCGATCCAATTTTATGCTTCGTCTGGATTAGAAGATCCATAGAAACGCAGAGGATTTAGACTTCGGAAGTTACGATGAAGATCTCCTGCCCTTGCCCATGCACCACCTTGTGCTATAGTCTACAGTGCCTGGGTGAGGCCGGCAACAGTTTGTTGCATACCAATAGAGGGTGCTGGATTTGAGGTATATACGGATGCATCTGAAATTGGCTTAGGGTGTGTCCTTATGCAAGATGGAAAGGTGATTTGCTATTCTTCAAGACAATTGAAACGTCACGAAGAAAATTATCCTGTACATGATTTGGAATTAGCAGCAGTTATTTTCACCTTAAAAATTTGGCATCATTATCTTTATGGAGAGAAGTTCACGATCTACACAGACCACAAGAGCTTGAAATATTTATTTTCTCAAAAAGAGCTTAATATGAGGCAAAGGAGGTGGTTAAAACATCTCAAGGACTTTGATTTTGCTATTCAATATCATCCTGGCAAGGCGAATGCTGTAGCAGATGCAATTAGCAGAAAACCAATTGGTATGTTATCAAGTCTCATGATTAGTGTGACTAACCTTATTCCTCAATTTTCCCAGTTGAATTTAGAGGTTGATATTAAGGAAGAAGATTGCTTCATAGCTAATATCCAAGCTCAACCTACATTGATAGAGGATTTAGCCAAGTTACAAGAGGATGATCCAATTTTACTGAAAATTAAGGCCAATATTGAACAAAGACCGGATTTTTCTATTTCTAATGAGGGAAGATTGCTATTCAAGGGCCGAATGTGTATACCGGATCATGAGGATACAAAGAAATTGATCTTAGAAGAAGCACATAAATCAAAGTACTCCATCCATCCAGGAGGTACCAAGATGTATCAAGATCTCAAAAGAAACTTCTGGTGGCCCAATATGAAGAGGGAAGTAGCTGATTTTGTATCTCGTTTTCTCACATGCCAACAAGTGAAGGCGGAACATTTCAGACCTGCAGGAAAATTACATCCCTTAAATATTCCCGAATAGAAATGGGAAAGTATAGGAATGGATTTCATTATGGGATTACCTAAGACAAGAGGTGGACATGATGGAATATGGGTAATTATAGACCGATTGACTAAATCTGCACATTTCATATCAATAAAAAGTCGATGGTCTGTGGATATTCTAGCAGCATTATACATCAAAGAAATTGTTAAACTACATGGTATCCCTATCTCTATTATATCAGATAGAGATCCACGTTTTACATCACAATTCTAGAAAAGTTTACAACATTCACTGGGGACTAGATTCAATTTTAGCACAGCTTTTCATCCACAAACTGATGGTCAGACAGAAAGACTAATCAGGTGGTAGAAGATATGCTCAGGGCTTGTGTCATTGATTTTGGAGGAAGTTGGCATGATCACTTGCCTCTGGTAGAATTTGCATATAACAATAGTTATCAAGCAAGCATACAAATGGCACATTTTGAAGCTCTATATGGGAAAAGTTGTCGATCACCAATATGTTGGAATGAAATAGGGGAAAGGCAATTTCTAGGCCCCGACCTTATCAGAGATTCTACAGAGAAAATAAAGCTCATCTAGGAAAGAATGAAAATGGCACAAGATAGGCAAAAGTCTTATGCTGATAATCGAAGACGTGACTTGGAGTTTCAGGTAGGAGATCATGTGTATTTGAAGGTTTCTCCAGGTCATGGTATTCGAAGATTTGGCATCAAAGGAAAGCTAACTCCAAGGTTCATTGGCCCCTTTGAAATTCTTGAAAGGATCGGTGAAGTGGCTTATAGATTGGCCTTACCTCCACAGTTAGCAGGAGTTCATGACGTATTTCACATCTCTATGCTGAAAAAAGTACGTATATGATCCAGACCGCATTATCACTTATGACAATATAGAGATTCAGAAAGACTTGACATACTAGCAAACACCGATCAAAATTCTGGATCGAGAAGTGCGTCAATTAAGAAATAAAGTTATTCCCATGGTCAAGATCCAATGGAAGAAAACATGGCCATATGAAGCATTATGGGAGACCGAAACGGCTATGTGGAAAAGATTCCCAGAATTATTCAATTGTAAGTACACTCTCCTCAATACATGTTTTGAATTTGGGGACCAAATTCCTTCTAAGTGGGGGAGGGTGGAGTGCCCTAGAAATTTTAAATAATTTTCAAGAATTTATAAAGGCCTAAATAAATTTATAAATGGTTTATTTAAAATTAATAAGTCATTATGAGGCCAAGTGGTGTTAATCAATTAACCCAACCCACTTAATTAAAGTCCAAAAGGTTTTAACTCTGGCCCATTAAGTTTGGCCCACATTCTAGAAGGTAATTAAGTCTATCCACGAATATTAAGGATAAATACTAGAATATATAAGATAAGTTAATGGATAATTATCAAAAGAGTTTTAAATTCTTTGAACTCTATCCACGACAAATATAACGGTCTATAGACTGACCGTCACATACGTGTAACGCACGGTGTCTCGACCGTTACACTATGAACCAGAAAACTGAAAGAGTTTGATTTCCTTTGAACTTTAGGAACGAGTAATGTAACGGTCTATCGCGAGACCGCCACATAGCCCTAATGCGTAGGTCCTATTCCATTACAAATCTGTTAGTTCCGTAAGCAAAGGAACTCATGAAAAGATTAGAACTTGATGTTCCTATCCACTAGGGATCGACTTGGGAATGATTGTAAAGACTCTAAGGACTCTTAGGGATTAGGATTTGATGAAACAAGGACTCTAAACTTGATCTAATCCTCAAAACCTAGTCTAAACTCTATAAATAGGGCATAGTTCTGAACTGTGCGACCCTTAATTTTTGGGCGTAAGGAAGCAAGGTAAGGAGTCATTATCTCAGGTAAGTTCTTTAGAATAATTTGTTCACAATACTTTAGACTAACTCCCCTCCGAATTTCACATCTTTAGGTCAAGTGGTCGTGGAGTTAGAGCCCAAGAAAGTTGCTGGAAAAGTCACAAGAGAAGGAGGAGATCTAGGGCAAGGTTCTCTACCAAATTCAGGAACTATAGTCTAAGTAAGAGGTAGGTTATCTCATGAACGGCAAAAATAACTTGATATGACTAAGAGCCTCTGTTTTGATTGGATTTCATGGATGCTAGATCATCAATTTCATGTTTTATTGGTTCTATGCATATCATGTTTCCCTTAGCCTAACTAAAGATTAAAGACTTGACTATTCCATCTATTCACCAATACCCATGCATATAGACAACCTTTAATTTGTTAACATATCTAGAAACTCATGATGTTTTGATAAAAGACATGATGTGAGTTGATCTCTTAGCTTCTATAGTTGTTTCCTGTTAG
The DNA here is from genome assembly GCA_022559845.1 of Amorphophallus konjac. Taxonomy (NCBI): domain Eukaryota; kingdom Viridiplantae; phylum Streptophyta; class Magnoliopsida; order Alismatales; family Araceae; genus Amorphophallus; species Amorphophallus konjac. Next base: position 203,181,201 of record CM040127.1, read on the forward strand.
CAGAGACTGTAACACATCAGAGAAGGACCGTCACTTCCAAGTAACGGCCCCACGACAGACCATTATACTCCATGATTGGATTTGGGTTTCCCGGTTGATTATAACACGCTTTGACAGACGCGTTACATTCATGTAACGGCTGGGTCTTGACCGTCACAATCACAGTGACGCCCCATCTCCAGACCGTTATACTCTGTGTTCTGTCAACCCCAAGACAGAATATAACCTGCCAATATTATTATTGTTAAAGCCTAATTACCTAAGTTTTAACCTGATCATGTGATTTTAAGGTTATTTGATCATTCATGATAGGTATTGCATGTTTTGTGGTCTCACTTTTATTGAGTTATGTTAATTTTTGAAGCCAAATTATATAGTTTTGTATTATAACGAATGACTTTTTAATATTGTATTGACGGAGTTTTCAGCATGATTTTCAAATTTGAGTATACATATCTCTCTGTCAATAGAGTCAATTCCATAAGTACATGGCACATATTCCGGTATGTTGTCATTAGTTCACACTTTGCACTATAGGAACACAATATTGGACATGAGGACATCTCTATTGGATATTCCTTCCAATGGACTAGGAAATCATTGTTTCAAGGCCTCCGTATTTCTCCGCGAGCCTGGGATTCCAACTAGGACGCCGAGTTGGTTGTACCATTAAAGCCCAATAAATAGAATGCACTATCATGGTTTCTGATTCTTGAAATGTAACGGCCTTGAACTGGACCGTCAGGCTCATGTAACGACCCAGTGCCATACCGTCACATTCCTCTGAGTCTATTTTTATCTTTCTAGACTCTGATCATTTTAACGGCCCATTAGTGGCGTGTTACATAGTGTAACAGCCCAGTTAACGACCGTTACATAGCTTGTTTATGTTAACCCAAGGTTTGACCAAGGGTTGATATTCCAATGATTCTAGACAAACCTTGATGATCTAGAACTTGTCATATTGCTTAAATTGATCTAAATGAAATGAAAGTTAAGGAAAATACCATTATGCTGTCGATTTATTTCTATGAGCATGACATTGTTTAAAGTCTATTTCTTGACTCCTACATTCTTATGTTGAAGCATTCATTCATTGATTTTAGTTATCTTGGAATTGTTGGAAGTGCTATATTCTTGGCCATACTTTACTGTTATACTGCGTGAAAGTAGCTTAATTTATAACTGAAGATGCGATCGAGCACTGATTGTGTTCAAGGGCTCTATGCTAGTCCCCTCGGCTGATTGCCGGAAACATAGTATTTTATAAACCATGGGGTATGATGCTACTGGCGTCGTATTACGCTGGGAGTACTATTTCTATAAATAAGTGAAGATCCACGGCACAACATGACATTCTTGCTTGATATTCCACAGAAATTCACGAAGCACTTGCTCATAAGCATAAGATGCTAAAGTGAGGAATCTGTGGCTTGCTAGTATATTCTCGATATATTCTTGTTCATGAAAGGCCAATATCATGTTCTTGTCCTATTCTTACTAGTTCATTCTTGTTCTCATTCCATCTTATATGATAGTCTTGTTACTTTGATTTAATCGCATGATAATCACATGGCATGATTTTACCTTATTTATTTAGAGTGAAAATGATAATCACTTTAATAGTGCCTTCATGTTGATGCGAAGATACCTACTGGGCAAGTGTGCTCATTTCCTATTTCCAATCTTTTTCAGGAAATGAAAGTGAGTCGGGTTCGGATTCGGATTATTCAAGTAGCGGATCCGAGAGCGATTAAAGATGACTGAAGACTTAGGAAGTCTATAATGTCTAGATTGAGTCAATGTAATTTTCCTATTTCTTGAGTCTAGTAGAATGGAAATCAAATTAGTGATTGTATCTTTGAATATTGAGCATTATGATATGAAGTTGAAGTTGATTAAATCATGTGCAATTGCATTTACTGTGTGATTGTCTCGCGCTCTGATTGATTCTTGCTTGCAAGAGGCTTACCATGCCGGCTATTTACGCTCCCCGAGCGAGTCTTCCGCTGTAATTAAAGGCTCAAGGCGTGACACATTCTATCGAGGACTGCTATGTTTTAAAAGCTGCTGCCCAGAGTTTAATCAAGAAGGGCAAACTTCAGATGGGGGAATACATAGTAGACCCACCATGCCCACATGAAACTGGCGCTTAGAGCAGGGGAGTTCATCTGATCTTTGTTCACTATCGCACCCCCGAAGAGAGATCGGAAGCTAAGCATGGCAGACCTCAAATCCAAAAGGAGCTGACGAGGCGACCAATATCACCCATGAAAGAAAAGAAAAACAATCGCTCTTGCCCCACGGCAAGGGCGTGCTCCACCTCTCCAACCATGAAGGCGGCCAGTTCGGCTGATGAAAAATGTTGCGAAGCAGATGTGACCACCATCTCCACTCTGGTGGATGAAGGGCTTTCTAAGGTAGTCTACAATGACTACCTAGATGATCAAGAAGAAATCCCACTGCTCTCAAGGATGGTAGATATCCCGAAGAAACAAGCTATAACACAAGAGAGGCAAGAAGTCGATGTTGCAAAGGTTGTCACGACCCCTGATGAAGCCCCGCATGAACAAGAGTTTAAGAAGCTCCTTACAGCCCTTAAGGACGATCTGTCTACGGACCAGCGTCCAAGCTCCCTGGAAGTTGCCTTGACAGCTTCGCCGTTGATTCCCTAACATGTTCAATGGCCAAAGAAAGAAGCTAGTGATGTCTCGCCTCTAAGTGAAATGAAGCAAGAAAGTATCTATGATGTCCTCGAAGCCGAAGAAGGTGATGAAGGATTCATTGACTTACAGTCAGCCCCGCCGGAGATAGAAGATGGCAGACAAGTTATTTTTGATGAGCTGGTCGAGATAAAACTCGACACGGAAGAGGAGCCCAGGCAAACCTTCCTCAGCGCTCTCCTGCTCCCAGAAGAGAAAAAGCAATACATACAGCTGCTTCAGGAGTTTCGGGACAGCTTCACTTAGAACAACAAGGAGATGCTAGGTCTCAGCCCCGACGTCACTCAACACATGCTGGCCATCGACCCAAAGGCCGAGTCAGTTAAGCAACCACCCCGGCGAATGAGGCCAGAATTAATAAACCAGATTTTCCAAGAAGTTGACAAGCTCATAGATGTCGATTTTGTAGCAGAAAATCAATATACTACATGGCTAGCCAATATTGTGCCTGTCAAGAAGAAGAACGGCCAGATCCGGATATGTGTGGACTTTCAAGACCTGAACAAAGCATGTCCGAAAGATGACTTCCCTATGCCAAGCATTGAAGTCATGATCGATGCTACAACTGGCAATGAGGCATTGTCATTTATGGATGGTTCGTTCGGATATAACCAAATTTGGATCACCGAGCATGAAAGAGTTCACACAGCCTTTTGATCGCCAAAGGGATATTTCACTATAAGAGAATGCCCTTCGGCCTCAAAAATGCTGGCACCACTTACCAAAGGGCGATGACAAAGATATTCGACGAGCTACTCTACAACAAAGTTGAATGCTACATTGATGATTTGATCATCAAGACTAGAAGAAGAGAAGACAACCTGAGTGACCTCAGGGTCATATTCGAAACGTTGTGGCAATTCGAGCTAAAGATGAACCCCATGAAATGCACCATTTGCGTTTCGAGCGAAAAATTCCTTGGCTTTGTCGTCAGATATCTGGGAATTGAAATAGACCCCGCCAAGATTAAAGCTATCTAGGAGCTACCTCCTCTGAAGAATTTGACAGAATTACGGTCGCTGCAAGGCTGATTAGCTTACATCTGCAGATTTATTTCTAATCGTCCGGACGATGCCAACCATTCCACAAGCTGATGATGAAAGATGTACCTTTTCACTGGAGTCAAGAGTGCCAGAAGGCCTTCGACCAGCTAAAAGAATATCTAAATACCCCACCAGTGCTGGGGGTACCTGTCAAAGGGTGACCGATGATCCTGTACATAGCCGCTTCTTCATGCTCATTGGGGGCAATGTTGGCCCAGAACAATGACGAGGGGAAAGAGCAGCGGCCTTACTACCTCAGTAGGAGATTAGTGGGGGCAGAATCGAAATACACCCCGATTGAGAAGATTTGCCTCGCATTGATCTTTGTGGTCAAGAAGATGAGGCACTACATGCTATCCCATGAAGTGCAGCTAATATCAAGGGATGATCAAATCAAATACATATTGTCCCAACCAGCTTTGAAAGGATGGCTAGGCAAATGGGCCATCATCCTGATGGAGTTTGATATCACCTATGTGCCGCAAAAGGCCATCAAAGGCAAGGCCATAGCTGATTTCTTTGCAACACATCCGGTTCCGGAAGATTCTCCGTTGAATACGGGACTTTCAGATGATGAAACACTTAAAGTGGATCAAGCCCGTCAAGCCATATGGCAGCTCTACTTTGATGGGCCATCCCGAATAGAAACATCCCATACGGGGTAGACAATGATATGGGCAGGAGCAAGCATCGTCCTTAAGTCCCCTGAAGGAGGAGCATTGCATGCATCATGCATAATTAACAATCCTTGTATAAACAACGAGGCAGAATATGAAGCCCTGATCATTGACATTCAGATTGCTCTTCATATGGAGATTCAAATGTTGCAAGTATTTGGCAACTCAATGCTGGTTGTCAAGCAAATACAAGGATAGTTTGATGTCCCAAAGTCAGAATTACTTCCTTACTGCACCAAAGCAAAGAAGCTCATGCAGCGATTCTACTTCATTGAAATAGACCATGTCGGCCGCAATCAAAATGCTCAAGCAGATGCACTAGCAAAGCTAGCAAGCTCACTACCAGTCCCGCCAGATGCATCCCTTAACATAACTGTGATAAATCGGTGCCAGGTTCCCAGCATGATAGAGGAACCAGGTGAAGAAGAATGTGAAGCAGTAGCAACAGAAGTAGTCGGCTCACCCGACTGGAGGGAACCTCTAATACAATGGTTTAAATGCCAGCAACTACCCAAGCAAAGGGAAGAGAAGATCAGATTGATCAGAACCAAAGATTCTTATGAATTTAGAAACGGAACCTTATTCCAGATTATGGCAAATGCCAAAACAAAAATACTCCTCCGATGTCTATCAATGGAGGAAGCTTGGACGATCATGAGAGAGGTCCATGTCAGATCGGCTGGCACCCATCAAGCTGGGCCGAAGATGAAAATTGGAATCAAGAACTTGGGATACTACTGGCCAACTATATTTGATGACTGCTGCAAGTATGCCAAGTCATGCCATAAGTGCCAAGAACATGCTACGGTCCCAAGAAGACCCCCGATACACATACATCTGATAGCACCTAGCTAGCCATTTACTCATTGGGGCACTAATGTTGTCAGCCCGCTACCCTCATCCTCGTCATGATGCAAATATATTCTAACAACAATAGATTACTTCTTCCACTGGCGGAAGCTATAGCACTAAAAGAAGTGATGGGTGAAATCATGGTTAGATTTATCCGTCGGAATATTATATTTCGATTCAGCGTGCCCGATCGAATCATCTCCGACAACGGAAGCCATTTCCAGAACTAGAAGGTCTACAAGCTGGCCGATAAATTCAAAATTGATTGGAGGACATCCACTTCGTACAATGCCGCAAGCAAACGGGCTGGCTGAAGCTTTCAACAAGACTATCTACACACTTCTTGCCAAGACGGTCAGCTCTAGCAAGAAAGATTGGGAGGATAGAATGTACGAGGCACTGTGGGTGTACCGTACTGTGTACAAGACCCTGACGGGTTGCTCAACATTCTCGCTGGTGTACGGCTTAGAAGCAGTCGTCCCGATAGAGCTGGAGATACCCTCACTAAAGGTTGCCATCCAGCATGAACTGGTCAAAGACGGCCAAGCAAATACAGAAAGAAGACTAGAGGAACTCTCTGATTTAGAAGGGCAGTGGCTCAAAGCCCAGCAAAACATATAGGTATATCAAGCCCGTATGGCGCACGCCTTTGACAAGCTTGTCAAAGAACGTGAATTCAAGAGAGGAGACCTTGTCATGGTCAAAAGAAAAGAAGTGATGGCAACCAATCCAAAAGGTAAATTAAATGAAAATTGGATAGGACCTTATGTGGTCTAGAAAGTTTTCGAACGTGAAGCTTACGTCCTTGTCAACCACCGTTGGGAAGTTCAATTCCAACCCCTCAACGGGAAGCACTTGAAGCTATACCATGCGCCATTGCCTCAGTTCGGCAATCAACTAAAGCCCACACCCCATAATGAACAAACCTCTACAAGAGTCTTGTAATGAGTTGCTACTTCACACCAGCTTCGATCCCACAGAAATAGGTGATTCCTTGCTCGGCATTCTACCAATGTCGATGATGCCACTTAACTCGGTGCCCATGGCCTCCTGGTCTTAACTGAGGAACATGGCTTAGATATTTAGTCTATGGCCAGATGAAACCTGAATCCTTGCGTCAGCATAAACCCAATGTTGACGATGTCATCATCCATCCCACCGTGATTTTCACTACAAGAATCAATACGGCTCAACGGCTTAGACCTTTCGTCTAAGATTGGCTTAGAGCAATCCTTGCATTGGCAAATACCCGATGCCAATGATTTCATCAAGGCTGATGCTTGACTTTACGTCAGGGTCACCCACTAAAACCCAAAGGTCTAGACCTTACGTCTGGGGCCGACTTAAGCAATTTCCTTCCGAGGTTGATGCTCGACTTCCCGTCGGGGTCAGCCACTAAAACCCAATGGCTTAGACCTTCCGCCTAAGACCGGCTTAAAAGCTATCCTTGCATTGGCATATACCCAATGTCAATGATTTTCATTAGGGTTAGTGCTTGACTTCTTGTCGGGGCTAACTACTAAAACCCAACGGCTTAGACCTTCCATCTAAGACTGGCTTAAACGCTATCCTTGCGTTGGAATATACCCAATGCCAATGATTTCATCAAGGTTGGTACATGACTTCCCGTCGGGGCCAACCGCTAAAACCACTAAAACCCAATGGTTAGACCTTACGTCTAAAACCGGCTTAAACAATCTCCTTTCAAGGCTAGCACTCGACTCCCCGTCGGGACCAGCCACAAAAACCGCTAAAACCCAATGGTCTAGACCTTACGTCTGGGGCCGGCTTAAACGATTTCCTTCCAAGGTTGATGTTCGACTTCCCATCGAGATCAACTGCTAAAACTCAATGGCCTAGACCTTTCATCTAAGACCGGCTAAAAATCTATCCTTGCATTGGCATATACCCAATGCCAATGATTTTCATCAAGGTTGGTGCTTGACTTCTTGTCAGGGCTAACCACTAAAACCCAACGGCTTAGACCTTCTGTCTAAGATCGGCTTAAATGCTATCCTTGTGTTGGCATATACCCAATGCCAATGATTTCATCAAGGTTAGTGCATGACTTCCCGTCGGGGCCAACCGCTAAAACCACTAAAACCCAACGATTTAGACCTTACGTCTAAAATCGGCTTAAGCAATCCCCTTTCAAGGCTGTCACTCGACTCCCCATCGGGACCAACCGCTAAAACTGCTAAAACCCAACGGTTTAGACCTTACGTCTAAAACTGGCTTAAACCTCTTTTCAAGGCTGGTTCTCGGCTTCCCATCGAGGCCTACCGCTAAAATCTCTAAAACCCAATGGCTTAGACCTTTCATCTAAGACCGACTTAAAATCTATCCTTACGTTGGCATATACCCAAGACAATGATTTCATCAAGGTTGATGCTTGACTTTATGTCGCGATCAGTCGCTGACACCTAACAGTCTAGACCTTACATCTAGAGTCGGCTTAAACAATTTCATTCCAAGGTTGGTGCCTAGCTTCCCGTCAAGGCCAACTGCTAAAACCGCTAAAACCCAACAGCTTAGACCTTTCGTCTAAGACCGGCTCAAAGCTATCCTTGCATTGGCATATACCCAATGCCAATGATTTCATCAAGGTTGATGCTTGACTTTACGTCGGGATCAGTCGCTGAAACCTAATGGTCTAGACCTTACGTCTAAAGCCGGCTTAAATAATTTCTTTCCAAGGCTGGTGCTTGACTTCTCATCAAGGCCAACCGCTAAAACCACTAAATCCCAATGGAATAGACCTTCCATTTAAGACCGGCTTAAACACTATCCTTGCGTTGGCATATACCCAATGCCAATGATTTCATCAAGGTTGATGCATGACTTACCGTCGGGGCCAACCGCTGAAATTGCTAAAACCCAACGGTTTAGACCTTATGTCTAAAACCGGCTTAAATAATTTCCTTTCAAGGCTGGCACTCGACTCCCCGTCGGGACCAACCACTAAAACTGCTAAAATCCAACGGTTTAGATCTTATGCCTAAAATCGGCTTGAACCATTTCTTTCAAGGCTGGCACTCGACTTCCCATGAAGGCCAACCGCTAAAACCACTGAAACCCAACTGCTTGGACCTTCCGTCTAAGACCGGCTTAAAGCTATCCTTGCGTTGGCATATACCCAATGTCGACGATTTCATCAAGGTTAATGCTTTACTTTACGTCGGGGTCAGCCACTAGAACCCAATGGTCTAGACCTTACGTCTAGTGCCGGCTTAAACAATTTCCTTCCAAAGTTTATGCTCGACTTCTCGTCGAGATTAGCCACTGAAACCCAAATGGCTTAGACCTTCTATCTAAAGCCGGCTTAAAATAATTTCCTTGCACTGGCATATACCCAATACCAACGATACAATCATAACTAGCGCTTGGCTCTTCATTAGAGTCAACTAACCTGGTCCCACCGGGGTCCACCTCAACGCTTTGTTGCAGGCCTTTCGCTTGATCCTACATACAAAACCTCTTTTCAAGGTTGGTGCTCGACTTCTTGTTGGGGCTAACCACTAAAACCCAACCGCTTAGACCTTTCGTCTAAGACTGGCTTAAAAGATATCATTGCATTGGCATATACCCAATGCTAATGATTTCCATCAGGGTTGGCGCTTGACTTATTGTCGGAGCTAACATCTAAAACCCAACTGCTTAGACCTTACGTCTAGAGCGACTCAAGCAATTTCCTTTCAAAGCTGCTGCTTGACTTCCTGTCAGGGCCAACTGCTAAAACTGCTAAAACCCAACGGTTTAGACCTTCCATCTAAGAACGGATTAAAAGCTATCACCCTTGCTAAAATCCTCAGTCTCACCGCGGCGCAAGCCCTCAGTCCCACTGGTGTCTACTTCAGTTGGGTAATGAAGAAACCTGCACCCACGTGACCCGCATGCTTGTCCCTCGCTTGCGACACCCACGGGTGGGGGGCATTTATGGACGCTTAAAAATTGCCATTTGAAGCCAAAGCAAAGTCAACTAAAGAGAAGAAGAAAAAGATCTCTGGACAACGGACGACATCGACGCAGTCTGCTGCAGTGTCAATGCATCTGAAGAACAAGGCAGAATGGGCCTTTCTGGCTTATTGACCACGTCGAGACACAACAACCCTTGCATCGACGCCACAGAAGATAGAAGACCAACAACGGTCCCTAGCTCCTTTCCTGCGTCAACGCACTGTAAAAGTCCCATCGACGCCACTGAAGATAAGAAATCAAAAAATGGCCCTGGGCAACAGGTCGCGTCGACGCAGCTCACTGCCTGCGTCGATGCACCCTTAGACGTAGAAGAAGACCATACGCGCACAAGTCACGTGTGTAGCTCGTGCTCTCCCTTAAAGCCCAATCACAGCTTCTTCTAGAAGGACGTACAATCATACAGGGCACATGGGGGAATGACCCCCAATGATTGGAGTATATTCCTCCCCCACCTTGCCTTGGGAAAGAAGAAAGGGGCCTCTTGTTGCTATAAAAAAGACCCAACGCCTAGGAGAAAAGGCTCTCCGACAGCTCTGTGCTTCTCCCCCCTGCTGGTGCTACTCGAAGCCTCCTTGAGGTGCTTCCCAGGCTCTCTGCTGCTCTTATGTGTGAAGAAACCATAGAGAGGACGAGAAGAGAGAGAGGTGTGCTGCTTGGGGAGGGAGAGGAGTCACTGCTCCCCCCTCCTTTGTTTCTTGTTTTCTTTTTCTCCTCTCTACTGTATGTTCCTCTTTGGGGTTTATATGTTTCCCAAATGAGCTGGTGCTGGGATGATGTATGTTTCCATGCAAATGAAATAAACGATGTGCTGTTTGAATATTCTCTATTCACTGTGGTGGATTTCTCTTCAATCCCGATCCCCAATTCACTTTAAGCTTGATATCATGTTTGCTTCTCTTCTTCTTTGTTTCGTTGCTCATGGAGGAGAGTGATGTATTAGGAAGGAGTTGTAGGTCCAGCCTATCCGATCATAATGGATTGGGTTTGGGTTCTATCCCCCTCCGATCTGCTGGTTTTGAGGCTGTTCCCAGTGCTTCCCTCTGTCCTTATGGTAGACCCACGCCCTCCTGGGCAACATTAATCTCGCAGTCCCTTCCCCAATGCCCTTGGACAAGTTCATATTGCCTGCCTTGATCCCCAGCTCCCCTGTGTATCCAGCGTACATGATCTTCACTTCTTCGATATGTATATGTCTCTTACTGCTAATTAGCATATGCAGTGTTTGTGGAAATAGCCATGGTCCCCCTTACCCACACTCATGGGTTGTGGAGGTCCTGGTTCAGTCTCAGATTTGATAAAGCTCACCTTTCCTATGTTTTCCCCTCTCGCTTAATCCTAATGCACTAGGGAGCCGCTGCTCGTCACCCTGGCTACTGAGCCAACCACACACGGGCACCACACTGCTTGCATGAATGCTTGGTAGAATGCTGCCCAAAAAGGCTCCCAAGCTCACACACCTACAACAAGTTATCTCCCTACTCCTTACACCGTAGTGTGTGTATGTCTCCACCGGGGCACAAACTTGCTAGTCTCCTACGCATGGCCTATGACCTTGCTAACTGCAGCAATAGTAGACCGCCATTGCTTCCGTTGAAGGTTTTCATGCTTTTGACACCTACTATGGGGAAGGGATAAATTATGGGTTAACACCGATCAGAGTTTTCAGTCTGGCCACTCTCATAGCCCCAGGGATCTGCTTCATCATAGCATGTTTTTTGGGGAATGCTTCATCGAGGGGTGGACATTAATGGCCTTAAGGCCAGCATAAACAATGCAAATTTTAGAGTTGGAAATGCTACCAACCCCTCGGTTAATGGGCCCTTTGTAGGCTAGCCTTCGGGGTGTTCTTTCCCTATTCGGGTTTTAAGGACGTTGCCACTTCCGTGCGCATCCTCGGATGTTGCCGAGATATATTTATAAATTGGGACTCTCATCTAGATATGAATGGGTCAATTAATGGTCGGCTTTGCTCAATTGTTTACCCTTCAATAGGGGCTTATTTATTGAAGTTTGGAATCCACATTCCTTTCTTTAATTAGTACCAATTTAAGGCCTGAGGGCCCCTTTTCTTGGCGTTTAATCAAAGGTTTTCTCCTCTCTAAGGAGATGTAATTAACGCCGTGACCTTTACGACACGGCAGGTTCTTAGTCCCGACCCGATACCCACAGTCGTCTGGTAAGTCAAACGGAGCGCACTCGCAACTTCAAATCATCTCAATCTTGAAGCCCGAATAAATGTCACTTCAGTGACTGGCACGCCCTCGCACTCAATAAAACACTAAAAGATAAAACACTAACAAAAGAGATGAATAAAATGAATTAAAAGATGAACATCCTGAGTGCGTTGTCCACAACAATTTAGTGTGTATTTGTGTGCAAGATTTCAGTCAAACCCCGAGGAATCACATTTATCTATTGTTAAAAGAATTCTTAGATATCTTGCAAGCACACATGATCTAGGGCTTTGGTATCCTGCATCTTGTGCTTTAGATCTTATTTCATTTATAGATGATGATTATGCTGGATGCAAATTAGACAGAAAAAGCACTAGTGGCTACTGCCAAAAGTTGGGTGGGTGCCTAGTCTCTTGGGCTTCCAAGAAATAGCACTCTGTCGCACTATCCACTACAAAGGAAGAATATGTCACTGCAGGGAGTTGTGGGTCTCAAGTGTTGTGGATTAAGCACCAGCTCCAAGATTACTGAGTGGATCTTGGATGCACACATATTTTGTGTGATAACACCGGTGCCATAGACCTGGCAAAAAATCCAATCCAACACTCGAGATCTAAACATATTGATATAAGAAATCATTTTCTTAGAGATGAAGTGAATAAAAAAAGTTTTGAATTACACTTCATTGACACCCACCATCAACTCGCTGACATGTTCACAAAACCTTTAAGTTCTGACAGGTTTTCCAAGTTAAGAAGAGAACTACGTCTTTGCAAGCCTCCTTTGTCACAACCTATATGAAAAATCTGTGGTTTTATTTTATCTCAGTTCAAGGAGAAATAGTTATTTTTGTCAAGGGGAGTTTTCAAAGTCCCAGGACTTCTGATTTTTGCCTACTGCATATTGCGACACCCTGGTATATCAAATGGTGATTTGTGGAAGGTCAGATTAATTCTGTCTGAAAATTGTCACTATGCGTGAGATGATCTTCAGATCAAGTTCTCCACTAACTACCAAAGAAAAGGCTATGCAGAGCATTGATCTCTTTCAGTATGTCGAGTTCATTTGGGTATAGCAGTGTCCAGCTAAGGGGGAATCAGCTTTTCAGTGTCACATTCTCATGTCTGTCAACATGGTTATTTGTTGCACATATTCTGTTGAGTCTGTTCAAGTCGACCTGAAAGTCAATTAAGTCGACCTCTCTTGCTTCATATCCTCACAGCTCCTCAACTTCCTGTTGACTCTTCAACTTTAATCATCCACCATGAAATTCCTTGATTCACTGATAATTTTTGGGCTCATTCTCAAAAAGTTTCCAACCATCGGCTTTATCCTCTACAAAAGTTTCTTGAATGATGAGCTTGGATTCAAGGGGAGATTCACGTCTGATAACTGATCTCTATCAACTAGTGCTCCTAAGATAAAAATCTTCATGCATTTGGCATCATGGTAGTTCAAATAATTTGAGGATCTAAGGCAAATAACTCCATGAGGTCTACAACTAAGAGACTAAAGGAAGGCTTACACTGGGTTACTCTCACTAAAGCAATTTGATATGCTGAGTTCTACTATTCTTCTTAGTCTAATTATAAGAACTTAGTGACAATTTTGGTTGATGAACTCCACATTGAGTATTGCTTTCAAACAATCTGCTTTCTAAGTCTATCTAAGGCACTCAATGCAGAGCAATGGTAGAGACTTACAGAGTAACCGGGCTAACTTCACCTAAGATGTGTGGTCGTTCATGTCATGCCCCGAGCGCGGAAGATACCCGGAGGTGCGACGCGTCTATATATATCGTGTCATTAGAGCGATAAAATTTGACATACATAAATACGGAGTGTGCAAAAACTAATAATATCTAATGATCCCAATGGTCCAAAGTGACAACTAAGCGATTAATCAAAAGATGATAAAGCTAGTCCATGACAATTCCAAATTAAAATCCAAATACTAGGCTACATGTCTTAACAAGGATTCAATCGACTAGACCAAACATAACTAGAAGATACAAAAGGAGACTCAAGAAGATTAAAAGACACGACTAGCTGACTGTAGATGATTGGTGACTCTAGCACTCTTCACTCGGTCTCATTCCCATTCGGGTGAAAGCCGCTATCCGAATTACCTGAAAAATGTTAGGAAGCAACTGGATGAGCGAATCGCTCAGTAGGAATTACATCTCAAGTTCGAGCAATCTTTAAGTGATTTACAGGTTACATGTGTTACCTGTATAGCTATGCATGATGTGTGAGTAAGAAAATCAGATATACCAGTAAATCTATACATGATGAACAATAAGAGATCAAGAACTATATAAAGAGAGTATCGCATGATTTCAAGTGTTTGACAAGCAAGATATCATGAACTTATAGATATTGATGCCACTTCTCGGGCAAGCAAGAACTCATGTGCAAGCAAGTAAGAGTCGTGTTCAAGCAAGCAAAATTCATGTTCAAGTAAGTAATATCAAGTACGTGTCAATAGAATTGGCTATTTCAATCAAGCAAGTATTTTGCGCTTTCTCGGGCCACACAAGTCAAGTATCGCCCGTTTCGGGTCACGCAAGTCAAGTCAAGCAAGTAAAGAGAGTAAGTGTGGAGTGTCTAAAGTCAAGCAAGTCAAGCAAGTACTTCGGTGCAATGCCAAACACCATGGTCAATAAACTCCCATAGGCACAAGTACCTTCGAGTGCTCCTCCCAAGACCAGATTGGGCCCCATATGCACAGCATTTCATGTATCACTTTTAACATCCACTCTCATTAATAGCCAATATAGAATTTCAAGGGGTGACCGTTGTAAGAACATAAGGTAGATTTCATGAATGGAGTTCAAAAAAATATATGATGCAGGAACATGTACTAGGGTTATATCGGTACGATTTTTGATTTAAATCAGGAATCGGAACAAATGCCTCTGTCACTGAAATGGCGCCTGGGGGTCAAGGGGTCTTTTATGCAATTGGCGCCTGGGGGTCAGGGGGTCTTTTATGAAATTGGTGCTTGGGGGTTGCCCACCCTTGCATGTAAATGGCGCCTGGGGATTGGCCAGTCTTTTAAATTTTACGTTTTTTTCAGAATATATATATATATAAGGTAATTGGCGCCCCCTCAGAGAGTCTTCAATTAATTGAAGACGTCCTGGGGTGTCGCTATTCAGTAAATTGGTGCCCTGGCTTGGGGCGCCAATTACATTTGGGTGATTTACATCCGGCAGGTACGTTCTGTGACTCAAAACACTATTCATATCGTAAAAAATTCTCAAAAATAGGAAGTAAGGACATGAATAGGTAGTGAAAATGCTCGAGAGTTTAGAAACATGCTCATGCATAATTCTTGGGTTTTAGTTTCATAGATATGAATTTTCTAATGCTGTGTTTATATTTTCTCAAAAATGGAATTGGCGCCCCTCTAAGGTGTCTTCATTTAATTGAAGACCCCTCTAGGTGTCGCTAATTGATATAAAGGGCTCTAGTAAATGGCGCCCCTCTGAGGTGTCTTCATTTAATTGAAGACTCTGCGGAGAGTCACCAATTGAATCGTTTTCCAGTGAGTCATGCTTTGCATCAGAAAGGTACATTCTGAGATACAAGTTACTGTTCATATTTTTAGAGTTTCTCCAAATCAGGAATTAAGGACATGGATAGGTAGACAAAAATATCTTGATCACAGAAATATATTCATGAAAGAATTTTATGGTTTAGTTCGATAGATATAGATTTTTGAATGCGTTGATTTAATAATTACTGAAAATTACTAGAAATTGAATTGACGACACTACATGCTGTCTTCAATTAAATGGCACCCTGGCTTGGGATGCCTCTTCAGGAAATAGCACCCTGGCAGGGGGCGCTATTCACCTGAGGGTTGGTTTTCATGGGTTTTAACAATATGTATTTATCTCTTGTTGAACAGGTTATATACTAAGGCTGAAACATGATCATTTAAGGCTGTAAAACTAGTGCATTAGGATATGTTCCAAAACTCATAAAATCATGGTAACAGATTGTGTACAAAATCATATATATAACAGGTGTAACAGGCTATCACAAATCTGTGTAACATGTTATATACTTGGTCATTTTTTATCACAATAAAGTCGGGTAATATAGCATGGAATATGAGTTATTCTAACTCTAAGCATGCATGCTACGCTAACCTATTTAGTTACTAGTTAGGCCAGATCTTGAGAACACCTACCTTTTAGAGGAGTATACGTGGTACATGTGAAATAATAAGAAATCCCAGGAAGAAGACGCACGTTCTCCGCCGCTGTAAGGCTCCAGTAACAGGTCGTAGAGTGTAAGAAGGACGCTCCTTCACGTCTTCCGAGGGAATGAAGGGAAATATTCCCTTCTACAAGAAGCACTGATGATGGAAGTAGCCTCTGCTAGTGCTACGGAGGGAATTAGTTATAGGAAATCTAGTTGCCAACACAAGGCATGGGTTTATTACCTTGCGGGTTCGGTTGGGGAACAAGATCCTAGACATGGTGCTTTGCCAGCTAAATGAGGTTATTCGTGCCTCAATCTTCTATAAGCACAGACAAAATGACGCCCTTATAAGGGGACGTCCATTAATCCAAGTGGTCATATTCATGTAAATGACGGCTCTGCATGAGGGCGTCCATTCTTCATGGCTTTGGACACCTTCACGTGTGTATAATCTATATTAATACCGTAGTGGGATGGTGGCCCAAAGGGTTCAATGATGACTTGTATAAGGGCTTTCTTTTAGGTCAATGGCACCTTGGCAAAGGGGTGTCCATTCCTTTGGTTTTTGGGAAGTCACAGCCCTTCACGTGCATATAATAATGGTGTTGGATGAGGGCCCAAGAAGGTAAATGGCGCCACTCCAAAGGGGCTTCAATTTGGTGAATGGTGCCCTAGTAAGGGGCGCCCATTCCCTTGGTGTTGGAAAAGAAAACCCCACTTATGTACTACCCATGTGTTGGCATAAAGTAAAGTTGGCTTGTACATTTATATAATAGTCCTCTTATGGTTTGGTTCTTTATATAAGGCCTCCATGTAGGATTCTTTAGGAAGAAGTTCACTACGTACTACCCATGTGTTGTCATAAAGTAAAGTTGGCTTGTACATTTATATAATAGTTCTCTTATGATTTGGTTCTTTATATAAGACATTCGTGTAGGATTTTTTAGGAAGAAGTTTTTAAATTTTTCTCAATTGCTTTATCAGGGCTGCTACACCCTCCCCCACATAAAAGAATTTGGTCCCCAAATTCAACTGTATTATGCGGGAATAGGAAGGGTGCAAAGTACTTATAGACTAGAATAACTCTAGAAATCTTCTTTTCATAGACTCTTCAGTTTCCCATGTAGCTTCTTATTCTAAACATTGATTCCATTGGATTTTCACCATAGGAATCGTCTTGTTCCTTAGAACTCAAACTTCTCGATCGAGGATATTCATTGGCTTTTGCTCGTAGGTAAGGTCCTTTTGTATCACTAAGTCATTGTGGTCAATGACATGGAAAGGATCGTTCACATATTTCTTCAGCATAGAAATATGGAATACGTTGTGCACTTCTGATAGTTGCGGAGGTAGGGCGATGCGATAAGCCACCTTGCCTACTCTTTCCAGCACTTCGAATGGACCAATAAACCTTAGTGCTAGTTTGCCCTTAACACCGAAACTTCTAATACCTCGGCCGGGAGATACCTTGAGAAAAACATGATTTATGACTTAAAATTCCAGATCTCGTCTTCTGTTGTCAACATAAGATTTCTGCCTGGACTGTGCTATCATTAACCTTTCTCTAATGAGGTGTATCTTCTCGGTAGAATCTCTTACCATATATGGGCCTAGAATTTGTTTTTCACCAACTTCATCCTAGCATATTGGAGATCGGCAACTCCTTCCATACAGTGCCTCAAAAGATGTCATTTGTATACTGGCTTGATAGCTGTTATTATATGCAAACTCGGCTGGGGGTAAGTGGTCATGCTAGCTTCCGCCGAAGTCTATACTGCAATCTCTCAACATATCTTCCACAACTTGATTTGTCCTCTTGGTCTGTCCATCTGTCTGGGGATGGAAAGCAGTGCTGAAGTTGAGTTTTATCCGTAGAGAGTGTTGTAAACTTTTCGGGAAATGAGAGGTAAAGCATGGGTCTCGGTCGGATACGATCGACACAGGGACTCCATGCAATCTGATCATCTCTTTGATGTATAAAGCAGCAAGGATATCAACTGACCATCGGCTCTTGATGGGCAAGAAATGAGCCAATTTAGTTAGACGATCTATGATTACCCAAATTCCATCATGTCCGCTTCTAGACTTGGGCAAACACATGATAAAATCCATGCCGATATCTTCCCACTTCCACTTGGGAGCATCTAGCGAATGCAATTTTTCAGTGGGTTTCTGATGTTCCGCCTTCACTTGTTGGCATGTCAGGCAACGAGACACGAAGTCTGCTACCTCCCTTTTCATATTAGGCGACTAGAAAGTTCGTTTTAATTCTTGGTACATCTTAGTGGCTCCAGGGTGGATCGTGTACCTCGATCGATGAGCTTCTTCAAGAATCTTCTTCTTCAATTCGGGACAGTCGGGCACACATGTCTGTTCATGAAATAGCAATCTACCATTAGGTGTCAGCTTGAAATCGAGTCTCTCGTCCAGTTTGCCTTTTATCTCCACTAATGCGGGATCTTCTTCTTGTAGCTTCATAATTTCAGGCAACAAATCTGGATGTAGACTCATATGAGATAGAATAATACATATATTCTTCTCATCTGTGCTTTTGTCGAGTTTAGAAAATTTCTCCAGCAATTTTCACTCTTGACTCATACAATAGGCCAATATAGCTCCGGCTTTCGACTAAGGGCATCAGCTACGGAATTACCCTTACCAGGATGGTATTGTATAGTGAAGTCGAAATCCTTGAGATATTTGAGCCAACGCCTTTGCCGCATGTTTAACCCCTTTTGGGAGAATAAATATTTGAGCCTTTTGTGATTGGAGTATACAGTAAATTGTTCTCCGTAGAGATAGTGTCTCCAGATCTTCAAGGCAAACACCACCGCGGCTAGCTCTAAGTCATGAACCAGGTAGTTCTCTTCATGTTTCTTCAATTGTCGAGAAGAGTATGTATGACTCTTCCATTTTGCATCAATACACATCTGAAGCCAACACTAGAAGCATCAGTATATACCTCATACTTCTCTCCTTCGATTGGCAATGATAAGACTGGACCGGTGGTCAAGAGATCCTTCAAAGCTCGGAAACTCTTTTCACAGTCTTCATTCCACTCATAAGGCACTTCCTTGTGGGTTAACCTGGTCAAAGGATTAGCAATCTTGGAGAAGTCCTTGATAAAATGCCGGTAGTAACCAGCTAGACCCAAGAAGCTTCGAATCTCCGTTGCATTTGTGGGTCGTTCCAGTTCTTCACGGCTTCAACCTTTGATGGGTCAACAGTAATTCCGTTCTTTGAAATTATATGGCCCAAGAAGGATACTTCTTCGAGCCAGAACTTGCACTTGCTAAATTTGGCATATAATTTATTTTCCCTCAATATCTGCAACGCCTTCTTGAGATGTTCTTCATGGTCTTCCTCAGACTTTGAATAAATCAAAATATCATCGATAAAGACCACAATAAATTAGTCTAAGTAAGGCCTGAATATACTGTTCATTAACTACATAAAAGTTGCGGGGGCATTCGTTAGTCCGAAAGGCATAACAGTAAATTCGTAATGCCCATACCTACTCCGGAATGTAGTTTTATGAATGTCTTCTTCTTTGACCTTCAGTTGGTGGTAACCAGAACGAAGATCAATCTTGGAGAAATATGTAGAAAAAATAGCTCGTTAATTCTCGGCAGCGGGTACTTGTTCTTGATTGTAAGGTGATTTAGTTGTCGATAATCAATGCATAGTCTCACCGATCCGTCCTTCTTTTTGACGAATAGTATGGGTGCTCCCCATGGGGAAGTACTTGGCCTAATGAAACCCTTTTTCAATAACTCCATTACCTGCTCTTTTAGCTCTTTCAGCTCAGTAGGGGACATTCTGTACTGTGCCTTGGAAACAGGACTAGCACCAGGGACAAGGTCGATTGTGAATGACACTTCCCTTTCCAGGGGTAAGCCGGGCAATTCTTCTGAAAAAATGTCGAAAAAATCCTGAATTACATGAATGTCTTTAAGTTTAATCTCCTCGACTTCCGTGGCAATCACGAATGCTATGAAAGCCATACATCCTTTACTCATAAGTTTACTAGCTCGAAGGGCTGATATAAAAGGTGATCTACTCCGAGGGCTAGTGTGAACCAGCTCTGGGAAATCCACGAAAGTTACCTTGCCATGCCGGTAATCTATAGTTGCTTGGTATGTGGACAACCGGTCAGCACCTAGTATGACATCATTGTTGACATTTTTCTTCCCCCTCTTTCTTTCTCTTTTACCTTCCTTTTTTAAATCAAAATATAAAGACAAGCAAGATGAAGGGAGGAAGGAAAAAGTGGAGAGGTGTGTGTGTGATCGTGATCGCCACCAAGACACGAGTACCGGAGAGTACTACGTACCTTAGAAAGGGAGAAAGCACTCGCCCAAAAAATGCAGCGCTGTAGTGGTAAACGGTCTGGTAAGAACCGCTCAAGTGATGGAACGGCCGCTCGATTGACCGCTCACAGCGCTGAAGAAGGACGCGGGACGAAGACGGGTCTGGCGACAGAATGGTTCGCAGATGACTGCAGGAAGGCGTTGCACGGTCAGATCTGGGCCATGTACTCTTCTAAGCAGACAAAGGAAGACTGTGTGATTCTGCCAAACTCCGAGATGTAGGACTTGATCCTCTACCCCTTCCGGCCGGCCAGAGGGGATGGGCCTCGTGCTGTGCTGATGCTGACCTGCAAAACAACATGAAGAACACGAAAATGCAACCCAAATTAGCCCTAGGAAGTATAGTAACTATAGAAAAGAGTGGAAAATAAACGTAATAACATGGAATGGGCGATACCTGGGGAGGTTCTTAAACCCCTATAGGGCGTCAAAACAATAGGAAGTGTGTAAAATGATGTGAACAAGTGAAAAACGTGGGAAGAAGATGATGAAAAGAAGCATGCAATGGGTGAACTAAAGACCAAACACCAAGACTAAGACTCAAAACAATGGACTACTCCCTGAACTGGAGGCTTAGAAGGACGTAGAAAGCCTCCCTCCCTGGCTACAGCTTGCTTGAGAATCTGGCAGAGCTTCACTGTCGATGTTGGATCTCCCCCATTTCAAGCTTAGACTAAGGGTTCTATTTATAGAACCCTAAAAGTCCAACCTCGAAATTGGATTTTCCAATGGATAATAATCCGAGATTACAGAATAAAATTCATAGATAATTTTCTTATCTTCCACCCAAATCAAACGGCACCCCATTTCGTTGAGAAACTGCAGATAAAATGGCGGAGGAAGGTGGAGGTTCAACCACGAATAGAGAGAGAATCCAAACAATCCATAGGTTTCGATCATGTACACGGTCGCGCGATAGGCCACCTAGACAATTACATGGTCTACTACTAGACCGTCCAATGCTGTAGGTGATAAATAAAATAAAATAAGAAATTATCCAATTATCCACCAAACTGACCGGCCATCACGATGCTGGACTCTTCAGGATAAAACGGTCTAATGATAGACCACTCAATGAATGGAACGGTCCAATGCTAGGCCATGTACAAATGTCGGTGATAAATCCAGAAAAATAGGATAAATAGATAATTATCTGAAAAATCAATCGGTTGAGGACTCTGGGAGCTGGACGGTCTAACGACAGGCCGTTTAATGGAAGTAAACAGCTGCTTTCAGACCATGCAAAGGCTTGTCGGTAGAAATTCAGAAAATAAAATAAATATCCAATAAATCCATAAACGGTTCCAAGAAGACCGCCCAATAATTAAACGGCCGGTCGCTAGACCGTGTAAATACTGGGCATTTGAAATTGATAAAATGGGATAAATGAGCCCATTTAACCCAGAGATTAGTTGAAATCAAGGCCCATTAAGCCCGGATCCAAGAGCAGACCTAGCCAGGGAGGGAGGTACCCATAAAACAACCCCAAAAGCATGCCTGAAAATAGCCCAACGAGTAATGGAGAACTCGAGTCATCAACAATTGATGGTAAGAGAAATGACTCAAATCATACGTAAAAAACGGGTGTCAACAGATGTCCCTCCTTAATGTCCTCTTTGTAGGGGAGCGAGCAGAGGTGAAGCGAACACGAAATGGAACATGGAGATGAAGCGAAAATGAAGCGGAGCGGACTAAAAAGCGGGCGTTAAGGTAAAAGACACCCGTGTTCTCACCAACGAGCGATAGGAATCTTCCGAAAATCTCCGAACCAAACACAAGGAGCGATCAGACCAAAACGACGCCAGTCTAAAGAAACTAACTAAACGAAAAGAAAACACACGATCAATCTCATGGGGGACACAATCCCTCGGACCAATGAGGAGACTGGAGCAAGCAGCAAAAAGTAAAGAAACATACTAAAACTCTAGACTGGGACCTTCAGTCAATCAAACCTAGTGATTGGACTAGAGAAAACCTTCAAACTCTGAATGGAATATTTCCTTTTACTCAAAACCATGAACGCACAATCATCCATCACAAATGAGATACTTTCAGACACACCATGGGTCATGAATGCTCAAAAAGATGCGTGTGATGCATGCTGGGCTAAAATAAAGGAAATCATTAAAATGAATGCAAAGAAAGTCACAAACTAGAAAATACTCGAGAATAATATTGCTAGACAGGGAGAATCAGGGTCAGGACACTATCCGCAACCACGCCGTGCAAGATAGAACTGTCGTCCCCTAGTTTTTTCAACCCAATGGCCTATCCGATGATTAAACACATGAACCTAGATCATCATTATTTTTGTTATAGAGGAACATCAGATCTTGAAACACGCAGATAACCAACTGGTTCTCGAGATAATATAACATAATACCATATAGTAATGCAATAAGGGACATAGGGATAGAAGGCCATACCTGACTTACCTATGCAGGTGAAACGGCAAGTTGAAGTGGTGCTGCAAAGAATTCATGAACAGGGTTCTGTAATATTATATCATGAAATAATCATTCAAGCCAAAAAAAGATCAGCCACTCAATCACATAATGCAGCAAAGAACATTCTTCACAATTGTTTCAACACATGAACGGTCTAGCACCAGACCGCCCCCGAATGCAAACGGTCCATTGGGAGCCGCTCAATCATTCCCAATTTGAATATGATCATGAAAATACACGGCCCATTGTGAAACCGTTCAATGAACAGAATGGCCATCCCCTGGCCGTCCAATAGTCACACGGTCTATCGATAGACCGTGTAATCACTGGCGGTTTCAAAAAAATAAAACTCTTCCTCTTCTTCCTCATCCCCCCTCCCCACCGTAACCGACAGAGGAGAATTACGAATGCCCCCACCTCTCCACTCTCATTCTCATTCTCACTCTCACGCTCTCCTTCCCCATTCTCCCCCTTCTCTCCTATGCGATTCAAACACCAATCGTCAAAGTGCATTCTTCATCTTATGGCCGGTGAAGGAAGCCAAGCGCCGCCGCCAACGGCCACCGTGGAGGAGATGGCTCCGGCGCCACCACCAGTGGCCGAGTAAGGAGCTGCGCCGCCCGTGGGCGAGGAAGGAGCGGGTGCGATTGTGGCCGGTGAAGCAGATGCCGGGGAAGCGCCGGCAGAACCTGCGGCGGCGGTGGAGAAGCCACCGAGGACGTCCGAGGTAGGCCGCCTAAAACCCTCCCCCATTTTTACTTTTTTAGCGTGCATGTAACTTTAGGGGATAGAAGAGGGGCTCATGACCGGGCCGGTTGGGAGGCCCTACGGGCCCTCACCGCCGACGGGGAGGGGATGAATGCGGTCGGGGATGACGAGCACAGCGCGGTTTAACAGTGACCGCACAACCAAATTACACGGCTCGAATAGAGCTGTTCAACCATAACACGGCCTAGGGGTGGCCGTTCAAAAGGAACTGAATCGATGGGGGAACACGGTCTGAGGAAGACCGTGGGCATTTAGAACGGGCCACATTGGTCCGTTCAGAATATGAAAAGCCTGAGAGTAGAGCGGTTTCCACCAAACTGTGGACACCTAGGATGGCTAGCATTGGTCCGTTTAGAAAATGAAATGCCTGAGAACAAAACGGTTTTCAGCATACCGTTGACAATCACACGGTGGGACGATAGATCATGCAATCTCCAAATGACTAGGGACTAGAGAGGGACTGACGTGGTCAGATGGGGACCGTCGGCGTGTTGGACGGCCAGAGATGGTCCATTCCAAGGTAGACAAAGGAAGAATGAACGGTCCTCTCAAGGCTATTCATAAGGCAAAACAGTCCATGGGTGACCGTGGACTTCTGAGGGAGATTATTTGGGACGGTTGGAACCCAACCGTGGAATGGATAGACGGCCCATGTGAGACCGTTCAGAGAGTAGAGTGACTTATTGAATTAATGAAATGCAAGATCCTAAAATGAAATGCAATTATCCTAAATGTATGCAGGGAAAGCGCAGGACTTGGATCTCCTAGCTGCAGGTCCGAGCAGTGTACCTTGCACTGTCAAAATTTCAGCGGGAGAGGCTCACGACCATGGGCTTTGCTGAGTTCCTAAGTGTGGAGGTCAGCCGATTTGACACACCACTCCTCTACGCTCTGCACGACCGCTGGGATTCAGTGAGCCGGACGTTCCTTTTCCCGTGGGACCACATGGTCAACACGCTGGAGGACATTGCGCGCATCATCGATTGCACATGCATAGGACTCCGGTCAGCGGGAGTACATACCCTGACTACCGGGAGATGGCCCAGGAGCTGCTAGGACTGGAGTTGCTGCACCCGGAGCGGTAGTCCATGACGTTGACGAGGGCGAGGCTGCAGGAGAGCCTCGGGCTGAGGAGAGCGGGGATAGCAGCCGGGGAGCTGCTCGAGGAGCACCTACAGAGGCTAGTGGATCGGGTTTGACCCAGAGTAGTAGCCGAGGCGGGACTCGAGGCAGACCGAGTGCTGAGGAGGTTCCTGATGCTATTTTTTGGGCGCCTACTCTTTGCGATGAGGGCCGACGTCATCAGCTGCCGGTTCCTCCCGCTGCTCGAGGACTTGGGACACGTTGGGGACTTTGCTTGGGGAGCGGCGGTCCTCGCGTTCTTGTTTGACACCTTCAGCTCTACCAGCCGGTGGACGATGCTAGGCGGCTTCTCTCCCCTACTCCAGGTACGACTTTGACTCTTAAATTAATTATGCAATTAACTATATGAATTCTATAAATGCTATATGCTGACGTTTGATGAAATGTAATGCAAGTGTGGGCCTACGTGCACCTACGTGGGCTAGGGAGAGGGGACGAGACTTACTCGGAGTGGCGACCCATCGCGAGGCGGTGGACGGCTCCACGAGAGACTGGGTCCCTCTGAAGATAGGTCCGGGGGATCCAGGATGACCTAGACACGCTGCCCTTCACCTCGGTACGACTCTAAACTCAAACTCTTTCATTAAATGCAACTTATATGCTTATGATGCTAATGTGACTTTCCTATTTGACAGGTTCGGTGGACACCTTACGTGAGTGAGGGGCACGAGGGTCAACCGTGGGTAGTGGCGGCCCTCGCCTACTCAGGCCGAGATGTTTGGCTACACTGCATGAACGTGGTGGAGCCCCTCCACTTCCGACTGATGATGAGGATGATCAGCATCCTTTTTTAAAAATAGAGTTTTTGACACCAGAAAAGCCGGAGGAGCGAGTCGGGCGACACCCCCGAGGGCTAGCTACAGTGGTGGACTGGACGACACGAGCTGCGGAGCAGATCACGGACTGGATAGTGTGCTGGTGGGTGGTGTCTGCCCGAGCAGAGAGCGAGGAGGCCTACTACACGGCCTACGCCAGGCACTACAGAGACCAGGAGTTCCGTGGTGCCCGCCGACCGGTATGACTTCTAAACTCTAATGCTTTCTATTATGCTTATGCTTTCTATATGATTATGCACTGATGTTTGGACTTCCTAAATGCAGATTGACCCCAAGGGGAGGATCACGGAGTTGCAGGGACTCCTCCACTCGACCATCCAGGAGCGGGACGGGGCCCGACAGGCCCTGAGCCTTCTGGTGAGTTTCCTTAACCCTAACTCTTAAATTTACTTATGCACTTGATTATGATTATGCCTATGAAATGACTGACCTGGAGTTTTGAATGCAGCAAGCCAAGGGAGCCCAGCGCCATCGGGTGGACGCACCATCTTCCTCTTCTCAGACTACTGCGGATAGTGCTGAGCGGGAGGCAGAGTTTGCACGGATGGTGATGCGGGTCGAGGCGGCCGAGGCGGCGCACTCCGAGAGGGTAAGTACACTATGCTTTCCTAGTTGATTATGTTTATGAAATGCAATTGACTGACCATGATCTATGCATGCAGACGACTGAGCTGACAGCAGCCTTGGGTGAGAGTACCCGGCTGAGAGAGGTGTTGCAGTAGAGTCATGCGGCAGCGCGGGAGGAGGTAGCCTGCCTCTGGTAGGAGATGGAGTAGAGTCGCCCAGCCGACGCGGTCGAGACGTAGCTCCTTCACGCAGAGCTCGAGTCTTCGGGCTGGAGCTGCGGAGGTGGAGCACTACCGAGCGGAGCGGGACCGCACTTGCACAGAGGCATCGGAGGTGAGGGGGGAGCTTCGAGCATATAAGTGGATGAGCCGACGGTCGGAGCACAGTGGGACTCCGAGCGGCTGCACCAACGGCACCCACAACTCTTTCAAGAGTTACTTCACAGGTTCCTCCAGTTGCCGGAGGAACGAGGAGGAGGATTGGCACCGACGACACTGTGAGGAGGCGACCTCAGCGATGCCCTCGCCAGCGAAGAGGCATGAGGGCTCGGGCGACAACAGTGGAGGCCAGAGAGAGGGAGCGGCATGATGTACTCATGACAGGACTTTGTACATATGGATATGATAGTGATATGATGTGTTTTTGGTTTTCTGTTGTTTATGAATGAATGTGTGAATGAATGCAAATGCTTAACGCTAACTAACTAACAACGACTTCTAATCCACCACGAGTGAGCGGGAGAGAGAGACGAACACGAGTGAGTGAGAGAGAGAGACGACACGAGCGAGTGAGAGAGAGAGACGGACACGAGTGAGAGAGACAAAGAGATGGGCACGAGTGAGAGAGAGAGAGAGAGACTGACACGAGTGGGTGAGAGAGAGAGAGAGACACGAGTGAGTGGCATTGGTGCAAGGAGGACAAAAGAGGATTCAGGTTTCTAAACGGTCATCCAAACGACCGCACCAAGACTCACACGGCCCAGCTTTAGACCGTTGAAAGTCACTCTGTTAGAACCCACATATGCGTCTAAATGGTCCACTATTATCCGCCAAAAAGATAGAATGGTTCCACTGTGACCGTGTGTTCATTAGAACGGTCCCTTCACGACCGTGCAAACACCAGGATCCGAAGTGTGTAGAAGGTTGCTGAACGGTCTGAATGAGGCCATTCAGTTGACAGAGCAGTCTATCGATAAACTACGTACACAGGCGCCCTGAGAGTCCGATCGGGATTCTCTTGGAGAGTCCCAATCCGAGAGTGGGTGTTCCAAACCAACCCAAACTCTATCTTAACCCGATCTAGGCCTATCCTACCTCTCTTCTAGTGGGTTTAGGCCTCTAATCAAGCCCTATAAGTAAGAGGGGACTCCAAATTCATCGTTCACACATCAACCCTCTTTCAAACCTTGAAATCCTTTTCAATCTTCCTCAAAACACCACGAAGGAGGCCTTGGAGAGGAGCTCAATGGAGGAGGTGGCTTACCAAGGTCCAAAGTCAGCTAGAAAGGAGCACAGCGTGCTACAACGGCTAACCACGATCCCTGGGCATTTGAGCTATAGCCCTATGAGAGAGGTAAGTTAATGTTGCTTCATTTAATTTCATTCAATTTCACGTCATTTCCTTCAAAAGCTTATAGGCTGTTCCACTCTTTTCTTTTCTTCCTCTCTTCATTCCAGCTTCTCCCCGGCCCGAGACGATACTCCACATTGAAATGGATGGCTCCTATGATCCGCGAGCTCCCCATATCTGTGACATCCATCCTCAGGTCCTGGCACCTTCACCCTCTCTTAGTGCTAGCCAAGAACTACCCCGAGCTTTCCTTAGATTGGCATAGCATTTCAGCCTTGGTGGAGATATGGCACGCTCAGACCCACACTTTCATGTTCCCATCTTTTGAGGCCACCATCCGTCTAGAGAAGGTAGAGACCTACTTGTCTTTTCCTAGGTTGAAGGTGGGTGAGGAGGATTTATTCTGTCACACCGTTGCCCCTGTGGATCCTGCCCTTATCTTAGGAGAGTTTATACCTAGTAGCAAGGACATCCACACCATAGTGGGCCCACACCAGATCCATCTACTACCTCTCAGCCAGTGGGTGATAGCACACTGTAAAAATAAGTGTGGGTGGTACGAGGCCATAGCTAAGGCCGTTTCCATTTGCTTGTGCGGGGCCATACTCTTCCCCTCTGCCGACCATGTCTTAGATGTCCCTATCCTTAGCACCATTAGTGGTCTATGGCAGGGTCTCTCTATCTCCCAGGCCATCCTTGCCTACCTGTACGAGGGTCTCAGCTCAGTTGCTCTAGGGGTTCCACTATTTGGCTCTATGATTCTCCTAGAGTGCTTGATGGAAGTTAGGATGAAGTTCACGCCTAGGGGAGTTGTCACCTCGGCTATCTTGATTTTTGGGAGCCATTCATTGGTGGTTCTTTTAGGTTCTAACAGTAGGTGGAGTGTAGGACGACAGACAAGAAGACTATGGATGAGTGGCGCCTCTACATCAACACCTTGCCCCTGGACCGATTCGTGATGCTCCCTCCTTTCCTCCACGACACTACTCTCAGGCTTCGTAGGAGGCCTGGTTTGGACTTGACGCTCGTGGGTGACACCGCTTTGGCGATGTATAGCCCGCATCGGTGCTTCCTTCATATTGGACTACCCCGGACTACGCTTCCAGCGCTACCCCATCTTCCCGCACTACAGGTGAGGAAGTTCGGGTCAGAGGAAGATGAGCAGGCAATCTGGAGTGCCTGATCATGTGGGAGGTTAGTAGGGTGCTCAACCTACAGGCGGAGGTGACAGAGCTCCAGGAGGCTTACCAGGCATATGTGAGAGAGCTGAGAGAGATTAGCGGGGATGCCCGTCTAAGGATTGAGTGATTTTCTTGGTTTCATGATATTAATATAGAGACTCATGTTCTAGGAATGTTTACATTTGAATGAATAATATTGATGATTGGCTTGATTTGAGTTTGCCCTTTTTTGTATGTGATTGAACGAGTTTGAGATAGGTTCTCGGGATGAACACGACCCATACCCAGACCGCTCCGTTAGATAAACGGTTGGCGTCCAACCGCTCCATTGAATTGAATGGCCTGACCTTGGCCGCGTATCAGATCAACAGCATGGTTAAGAACAAGGACCCTTGGAGAGCAGAACGGTATATCGATGGACCGTGATCAGATTGGAACGGTCAGACCAGCACTACTCTGATTTGTAAACGGTTTAATAGAGACCGTGGATTCTTGAAGGGGCTAGAAAATGGGAAACGCTCTGAATGAGGCCGTGTGAAGAATGGAACGGTCAGACGTTCGACCGTTAGAGGGAGTAAAACGGTCGCCAGAGGACCGTGCAGAGGTGGAAATACTCGAATCTTGTCTTCAACCTGCCCCTACACACATATAAACAAGAAGATAGATTAAATTTGTTTTAGGCGTAACCCCTTGCCTATAGCAAGTTAGGAAATGACCAGTCCTTGATGTTTGGTCAAGGGGGTAAGCCTTATTAAATAGGCAAATAACATAAAGGAAAATGGATGCAATGCATGCCATTAATGCAAATCATGATGATGAAAATATTTTTGTGGTTTTGAGGATATTTGATTTTTTTGGATTTTAAAATATTTGATTTTTTGGATTTTGAAAATATTTGATTTTTTGGATTTTGAAAATATTTGATTTTTTTTATTTTAGAAATATTTGATTTTTTTAGATTTCGAAAATATTTGATTGATTTTTTGAATTTTTAAAATATTTGATTTTTTTGGATTTTGAAAATATTTGATTTTTTGGGGTTTTGAAAGTATTTTTTTGGATTTTGAAGACATTTAATTTTTTTATTTTAAAATATTTGATTTTTTTAGATTTTGAAACATTTAATTTTTTTTAGGATTTTGGAGCCAGCTCAGACCTGACGATGGGGTACCCTCATACTCATTAAGGGTTTCCCGAGTTCAACGTGCGTTATGGGTGACCGCCCATGGTCGGTGTCTAATTCTGCTTAACGGTGCCTCTACCGACGCCATACCCGGGGTATGATCCAGTCCTTGGAAAACAAAAGAGAATTTGATGGGATGCCGACAATAGGTATAGAGGTTTTTAGGGCTTGAGTTCCTCTCACGACAAACCCCTTTTCAAAGAATTTGGTCTGTTGCGCCGGGGCATTGTGTCCATCATCAAACCTTCATCCGCTCTAGGCTCGCATACGACCGGGCTCATTACGTTCCGTGGGAAAACTGTACTGCCACTCTTGCCATGCCTAGTCTCATTCTTTTGAGAGCATTTAGACTTTTGAGCTTCGAGCTTTTGAATGAGCTTTTAGCTTTTGCCTTTGATTTTACCTCCTTTTCTTTCATTTCTTTTTCTTTCTTTTACTTTTGGTGAATGCAGAATCAGGTCATAACGGACTGCCCCTATTTGAGACCTCTCTTTTTATCGGGGTGTCTACATCAGTTCTCGCCCTCTTATTCACCACTTGCCCCTATTTTCAGCCGAATGAGGAGAAAAAATAAGGATTTTTACTTCCCCCTAAGCATGGCCAAGGGAGAAACGGTGTTGCGCAAGAAAGAAATACCCAACCACGGGGGTCGTGTAGTGTGTGAGTGTTGAACCGGGGACCTTCCTTCATGTTCAAGTAGAGGAACACCCCGCCACCGGGTCGTTGCTAGCTCGACTCTATGGATAAAAATGTTTTAAATACAACCCATTCCACGGATTACTTAATTCCTCACCCTCTGCGTTAACAAGATCGATACACGTTCCCAGGATACACCTCTTTAACTACAAACGGCCCTTCCCAATTGGGTTGCAGCTTAGACCTAGGACCTGCTGATCTAATAAATTTACGTTTCAAAACCATGTTACCCACTTGAAATTTACGTTTAATTACCTTCTTTTGAAAATGCCGCGAGAGGCATTTTTGATAAACAGAGATGTGATTGGCCGCGTTAAGCCTCTTCTCATCCAAGAGTTCCAGTTGAACTAATAACGTCTCTCGACGCTCGTCGAGATTAAGTTCTTTGTATAGCTGCACTCTTAGGGAAGGGATCAAGATCTCGTATGGGAGTACCGCCTCCATCCCATAGGTGAGAGCAAAAGGAGTTTACCCCGTGGGAGTACGGACAGAGGTACGATAAGCCCATAGAGCTTCTATTAATTTGTCGACCCAATCAGCAAATTTATGAGACTAGCATTTTTTCTTAATGATTTTAAGAAGGGTTTTGTTCGTGGCCTCGGCTTGGCCGTTGCCTTGGGGGTAGTATGGCGATGAATGATGCAATGAAATATGAAATTTCTTACAGAGGTCCTGGAGTTCTTGAGAAACGAACTAAGACCCGTTGTCGGTGACGATGTCGCTCAGCACTCCAAATCACGAAATGATATTCTTGAGGATGAAGCGGCACACTGTGGTAGCTTTCATTTCTACATATGCTTCAGCTTCTGCCCACTTGGTGAAATACTCCGTTGCGGTGAGGATAAATGACTTTTGTTTAACTGGGAGTTCGGATCACCTAGTGGGCCTACAATATCAAACGCCCACATGGAGAATGGCCAAGGAGCGGAAAGAGGATGGAGAGAGGAAGCAAGAGCATTGATTTTGTCGGCATGAAGTTGGCATTGGAGGCACCTACGGACATAGGTGGAGCAGTCTTCTTCTAAGGTTGGCCATTAATAGCCCTGCCTAAGAATCTTCTTTGCCAAAGCCTGCCCATTAACATGCCCTCCACATTCGCTTGCGTGAGCTGCTTCAACAACCTTCCAAGCCTCATCGTCATCTAAACATCTCATAAGAACTCCGTTGAGAGCCCACCTATACAACTCTCCTGCAACAATGGTGTATCTGGAGGTGACTCTTCTGAGGCTTTACGCTGCTCGGCATTGGCCGTCTCTGGGAAGGATCCATCCGTACAATACTGCTCTATTTCATGATACCATGGCAATTCCTCTTCTTCTATAATCTCCTCAAGCTCAATCAAAGAAACTTCCTTCAAATTCTCCCTTTCAACTTTCTTCTCTACAGATTTCCTAAGGTTGTCAAACTAGGGATCCTGAAGGGAAGGAGCGTCCAACCGCTGGACCACGATGGTCTCGGTGGAACGATTGAGAGGGAAGGAGAGGGAAGAAGCAAGCGATGCAAGTGCATCGGCCAGGATGTTCTAAGAATGAGGAGTGTGAATTTAGATGAGTTTACAGAACTGCCTAGCCAAGAGCGTGACCAAATCTTGATAGGGCTTGAGCTTCGGGTCACGGGTGCGGTAAGTTGAAAGAACTTGACGCAGCACCAATTGAGAGTCTCCTATGATGTTTAGGTATCGCGCGCCCATGAGGTAGGCGTGCTTCAGTCTGGCAAGGAGAGCCTCATACTCGGCTATGTTATTTGTGGCAGGGAAAGAGAGCTAGTAAGCGATGAGGATGGTTACTCCTTTCGGAGTGAGAAGAACGATGCCGATTTCATGGCCCTGAGAATTGAGAGCACTGTCAAAGTGCAAGGACCAGAAGGGGAGATGAGTAAGTACAGCCAGACGCTCATCGAGAAACTCGTCCTAGATTGAATTGGTGTGAGGGATAGGAGAGTGAGCAAGATGTTCAGCAATCGCGTATCCCTTGATCGCTTTCTGAACGATGAAGGTGATATCAAATTGAGAGAGAAAGCTCTGCCAGCGAGCTAATCTGCTAGAAAGAACGAGTTTTTCTAAGAGGTAATGGATTAGGTCCATTCTAGAGATCAACTTAACTTCATGGGTGAGGAAATAATGCTTGAGCTTCTGAGCTACCCATACTAATGCTGCGCAGGTCTTCTCCATGGTAGTATACGTAGATTCAGCAGGATTGAACAACCTAGAGAGATAGTATGCTGCCCTTTCCTTTCCTTCATCATCCACTTGAGCCAGGATAGCTCCTAGGGAGTCATCAATAACATAAATGTATAATATCAGGGGTTTCTCAGGGATAGGTGGTTACAGAACCGGGGGGTTAGATAGATAAACCTTAAGATCCTCGTAGGCCTTCTGGCATTGTTCGTTCCATTCGAATTTAACTCCCGCCTTCAACAGTTCATAGAATGGGCGGCATCCCTTGCGAGTGCTGAGATATGAATCTTCAAATGAACTGCAAATGCCCAATCAATCCTCTAAGTTCAGTGATGTTCTTAGGCGGTGGCATTTCCATAACGGCCTTTGCTTTGTTCGGATCTGAATCCCTCGCTTGCTAACTATGAACCCTAGCAATTTTTACTGATGTAACTCCAAACACACATTTCTTTGGATTCAATTTTAACTTATACTCCCTAGCCCTTTGCAACACCTTGGCTAAAATGACGGGATGTTCTTCCTTGGACCTTGATTTCACCAGAATGTCATCCACGTAGGCTTCCATATACACATGCATCATGTCATGGAAGATAGCCATCATTGCCCGCTGATACGTGGCACCTGCATTCTTCAATCCAAATGGCATGACAACATTGCAGTATGTTCCCCAGGGCGTGGTGAACGAGGTTTTCTCTTGGTCTTCGGGTTGCATCCGGAATATCCATCCATAAATGAGATGGCTTCATATCCAGCCGTGTTGTCCACCAATACGTCAATGTGAGGAAGCGGGAAATCATCTTTCAGACATGCCTTATTTAAGTCCCTGAAATCAATGCAAATCCAAATTTTTCCATCTTTTTTCATCACCGGGACTATATTTGCCACCCATTGCGGATATAACACAACTCTAATGAACTTGGCCTTGTGTAATTTATCAACATCTTCCTTTATCCTTAAGGCCATTTGAGGGTGGAATCTCCTTGATTTCTGTTTGACGGGTGGTGCCCCTAGTTTGAGGATAAGTCTATGTTCAACCAGAGCAGGGTCAAGACCCGGTATGTCCTCATAGGACCAGGCAAAAGAATCACTATACTCCCTCAAAACCTTGATTAGCTCCTCCTCAACCTGAGGAGGGAGATTAGCGGAAATGATTATGGGCCTAGGGTCCTCTTCAGTCCCAAGATTAATTTCCTTCGTGGGTTCATCCACTATCGATGACGGTTCAGTAAACCTTTTTAAACCTTGTGCGTACAGATAGACAACGTCATCCCCGTCGCTTTCCTCATCATCGGATGGGTCCTTCTCATCTTTGATTTCATAAACTCCCAATCCATCATTGCTCCACACCCCGCCTACTTCCTCATCATCCTCTAGGATGATTGCGGTCTCTACAAACTCAGAACATTTGAGGAGGGCATGACATCTTTGGGCTAGATCCTGAAGAAACCTATCTGGAATGGACTTAGAATGACGCATCATAGGGTGTGCCGCAAATGTGTATGGGCTGACAACACTAGAGCCAGACTCTACCCCAACTGACCCTACCAACCTAGGGGACTCTGTACACTGTACATCTAACCTGGAAGATAAGACATTTACAGGGAAAGAAGCAGGGGCCTCATGCCCCTGGCAGGAAGATGGACAGAACATAGCGTAATCCTCCATTGAAACCTCTGTTTCAAAATTGACGTTTTTTATGGAGATCGGAGGAAATCACGCAACAAGAGAGGTCAGAGGAGAAAGTTGCATGGGAAAGAGAGATGGGAAAAGAAGATCAAAGAATGGATCGGATGACGAAAACCACATTTCAGAAAGATCGGCAGTGGGGGAGGGGGGAGTAAACAGAGTTGAAAAATCAATCCGTGGGCAGCGCCCACATGCGCATGGCACAAACAGAATCTTTGATGGCTTTTCCGTACAGAACGGATCAACCAGGATTGGTGGTGAATGGGGAATAAATCCCAATCATCAAAGCAAGGAGGCAAAGCGGGAAGGAGGCCATAAAAAGGTAATGATAGAGCTCCCCTGCTCCCGCGGCCTCCGATAAACTGGCTCAACCGGAGAATGCTTCACCAGCTACATCTCCACTTTCTTCGGGCAAACTTTTTCCCCATGAAACATCTTCTCAAAACAACTGCAAAAATTTTCCATATCGTCCACCAACCCCTTCAGTGGCGGCGGTGGGCCGACAGTAGCAAAAGCGGCCTCATTCTTCTCATCAACACAGGGCAGCATCCTCTTTAAAGTACATGGCTACAACGGGCCTTTTACGAAATGATGGTGATATTCCCACGTTAGTGGCCTGGAGTCTCCCAGTATTGACAATGCGGACTTCAGGTTGCCAAGGCCTCTTCGGCTCATCTTTCTTCCCCTGGGGACGGAATTGGTCCGCCCCTGCAGCTGCGCGCCGAGGCCCATGCCCGGTTGATAGCCTAGTTTCAAGATCATGTTCCACCCTTTAGAATCTCTAATTTTGGACTTGATTTTGATGTTTACTGGTGTAGTGGCGGGCTTGCATGACGCATATACCTATGGAAAGTTCAAGTCCATCACAAACAAAACTGGCTTGTTGCTCGGCCATAGTGTAGGCAGAATCTTGTCAGCAATAGCATCCACTGTCTGGACCGTGGAAACACTCTTCACCTTGACTACCCGCCCCTGAAATGGGAATTTGAGACACTGGTGGGCGGTCGAGGGAACTGCATTCAAGCTGTCAATCCATGGACGACTTGGAATAGCCTTGAACATCGGGTCTATGTCCAACACATAGAATTCCACATCCATTTTCAAAGGCCCTAGCTCGGCCTGCACTATCATGACCCCGTGGCAAGCCCTCCTGGAGTTATCATATGCTGCAATAGTTGTCGGTGTCGGCCTTAGCATGTCTTCAGAAATGTTGCAGGCACGCAACGTGCTCAAGGGACAAACATTAATAGAAGCTTCTGTGTCCATTAGTGCTGAATCCACGGCCACTTTGTTCAATGAAATTGTAATACATAGTGGTATCTGACGTGCCTCTGCGGGTGCTAGCTCTGATTCAGAAAAGAAATAGATGGCCCCTTTGTAATAGTGGCCCACACCGACGGCAAGCTGTCTACCGCCACGTCTTCGCTAACCATAACTTTCTGTAGAAAAGGCCTTGGGGCATCTTGGTGTAGCGTGGACCTCTTGATTAACTCCAGGACTGATATTTTGGCTGGCATTCTGTCCAAGTGTTGTAATAAATCATATTTCGTGCCAGGCAAGGGGTGTGACCCTTCTACTTCAACTGCTGAGGAAGGAATTGGGGGGTTGGGTGCAGATGCACCTGTAGAGGGATAACTTCTATGAAATAAATGCCCGCTCCAGAGGGTGAAGTTTCGTGCCGGCACGGCATCAGATGGACTCCCGATTGACCCAGTAGGGTGAGTAGAGGGGATAGAAACGGGGGTGAGGATGGCGGAGGCTGGTTTGACGGGCCCTGGCGGAGTGGTGATTGGCGAAGGGTTGAGTGGAGGGGTAACGATGGAGGGTATGGCGGGTGATGGTGGAAGGATTGGAGGAATAGTGGGTAATGTGGTAGAGGCAATAGGTGAGTTGGAGGGAATAGAGGGTGGAGCAGTGGTCAAGGCGGTGGGCCGAAAGAATAGAAGGAACAGAAGGTGCGGGGAGGTTGGTGTATGCGTGGTGGAAGGCCAGAAAATGAGCGGGAGTCTAATCGTCAAAAGACCACCCAGCATCGGGAGCTGGGTGGTGAACTACATTTACTTGGGCCAGTGCCGGTGGCTGCCGTTGCAGAGCGAGTAGATGGTCTGGCATGGGATTTGGGTGAATCCCAGGTTTAGGTGGTTGCTACTGCTACTGAGGTTGAGGTTGGGGTTGCTGAAACTGATGCTGTTGTGGCGATGTCTGCTGCGGCCTTGCCCGTCTTCTCTTCTCTTTGATGTCTTCTATCAACTTATGCATCTGGGCCCAGTCAATCCTTTGCCCTTCATGTAAATCATACACTAAATCACGGAACTGAAAGCATCTGTCTATAGTGTGCCTGGGCTGCCGATGATATATGCAATACCGAGATTGATCGGCGGTCGGGTTCTAGTTCTGACATTCTAGCGAGAGCTGTATGTCACCAGTGTACATTAGGGCTGAGAAAATGTCCGGAAGGGTTTCGTGAAGTGGAGGGTAATGGGCTCTTTTCGGACCCTGCTGAGTAGGTGCATAACTAGGAGGAGGAGGAACATTGTGGTATTGGGGTAGCTGTTGAGGCTATTGTGGTGGTGGTGGTGGTTGTTGTCGCTGGTGGAGAGCTTGGAAAGGGGGTTGGCGAATTGGCAGAGCGGAGAACTGGGGATTGCGTGGGGGTTGCTGGAAACGGGGTGGAGCGGACTAGTTTGGGAACTGAACAGCCTGCACCTACTCATTACTTTGAACTCCCTCAGTAACAGGGCCCTAGTTTTTCCTTGTAGTCTTGGACTTCTGGGCCTCAAATAGGGAATGGACGGGGGAGTCTTTGAACTGGGTTTGTATAAACCGAGCTCAATTGTACAACTGGTGCATATTTGATATGTCGTTCATTGCCAGAATGTTCCGGAATGTAGGGGTGACATTCGAAATCAACAATTTTACTTTCTCTTCTTCCGGGATCTGCCCAGGCACACGTGAGGCCATCTGCCTCCATCTATCTGCATAAGTGGCGAAATTCTCATCTATCTTCATCTTTTCTGCTACTAGGTCTGTGAATGAGTACTCCGGGCCTTCCCAATCTTCAAATCTTTGTATGAACTTCTCCTTGACCACCTTGAAGCTTTCATCCTCCTCCAACGGCAAAGTGTAGAACCATTCTAGCGCCACCCCGTCCAATGACCGGTAGAAGAGATACGCCATAAGGCGGTCATCATGCTGGAATTGCACTGATTCATATAGAAACTCCATTACGTGGATGAACGGGTTGCCATTCCTATCGTACTTGCGGTATGTAGGGAGCTCCGACTGGGGAGGGAAGCGAATGTCCCAAAAATTAGGAATGGCGACATCAGCGAGAGACTGCGGGCCGACCTGCTTATGGAGGAGGTCAATTTGCTGCTGCATAGCAGCCCATTTGTCGAGAAGTTCCCATTCCGGGGAAGGAGGAGACACATCAGGAAGAACAGAACCAGTATACAGAGCTGATGGATAAATTGATGAAGGGGGAAGCCCATAAGATGGATAATGGGCCAAGGAAGGGCCCATATCCGCATGAGCCAGCTGGGCGGCCCCTGGTTGAAGATGAATAAAATCAGTCGGGCCCACAAGGGCCTGCGGCGCTGGTGAGATAGTGGTATAAGGATCAGAATAAGAACTGAAGGGGATCTGGGCCTTCCCCTTGTCAAGAGGCTGGTGGGTCGAGGTAGAGGCTTGGCCCACCTCCATGCTAGGAAATCGGAGGGTCCGAGGGTGGACAGGAGTGAGATCAATGGGCGCAGCAGAAGCAGCCCCTAAACCAACAACAAGAGTTGAGGTGGCGGAAACAGACACGCCATGAGAGGGAACTGAAGACGGGGCGTCCGGCCCCTACAGAGCTTGCCGAACGAGGTGAAGCTGAGTTGGATCTAGCTGGGCCATCATGTGAAGGATTTGATTGGCCGAATTCTGAGAGGAAGAATTAGAAAGGGAGGGCTGAGCACCCTCAACAATAATGGTCAGAAGAGGAGGGGCGGTCCCCTCTCTTCCCTACACATGTGCGACCCTAGGCGGGTCCTCCAGAAGTCCCTGAGGGAGAGAGTCCTCATGGGAGTGAGAGAAATTGTAGGAAGACTTGGTGGGTGAAGGATCAAACAAAGGATTAAAATAGGAAAAGAAATGAGAGCTGCCCCTAGGAGAAGATCCTTAGGGTGTGAAGCAACTCCACATGCAATGGAGACTCTAACACAGAGAAGGGCGACACCTAAATGAGTTTCTAAACAATCAAACTAGCAGCCAAATGCACACAGAAAGAGAGGAGAGAAGAGGCAATCAATTGACCAACCAAGTTTGAATGATGCACGACAGATTTTAGAAATTCCCCCGTTTAGAACCTTAGTGGATTAATTAAAATGACAATTCTCACAACAACGAAGGTGCCCAACTGGGGTGGAATGCGAAACTTGGTTGACTCTAAAGGTGACTCTCTCTCACAGATGCAACCCTAGACTAGTGTGGAAAGGTACAACCTGCCTGGCGTCCGTGTAGGAATCCATAGCTCGTGGGGGCTTACGGAGGTCCCGGATAAGGTCACCTAGTCGGCTCCAAGAAATATGGAGACGAGAGGATCCCCTACCAATGTAGGAATGCAACTAATATAGAAAATATGAATGAATCCTATGTGCACCAGAGTGCATGCAAGATCTAGCCTAAATCTAACAAGCAATGATCAAACAAATGTAACAATGATTATGCAACGTCAAATGACAATCCGGGGAGATCAAAACAGCACCAAATAAGTATGAGATAATAGGAAACAATAGCCAAAATGGTAATCACGGGTGCACTGTAGCAGTAAAACACGGTCTGATGGGAGACCGCTCAGGGAGGTAGATGGTCTTGGAAGGACCGCGCAATGACAGGGAGCAGTAGAAGAAATAAAAAGAACATAGAACAGAGACGCGTACCTGAGACGACTAGACGGTCTGTCGACAGACCATGCAACCTGTGGGACGGCCAAAAACAGACTGCAAAGAATCAGTAGAACCACAAGTGAAAGAAGGCGAATAACGTACCTGAGGCCTGACAGGATGACCTATCATCTGACCGCGGGGAGATGTGAGCGGTCCTGGAAGAACCGCGAACAACTCCGAGATAGCAACCCGAGGTGGATGAAATAGCAACCTGAAATCACTTAGAAAAAAACCTTAACCAAGCACAAAACAAAGATCAGCAAAACAACAGCACGATGGGCACTAGGTGTCGCACCGTGATCGCCAAAAAATGGGGTGTTGACATTTTTCCTCCCCCTCTTTCTTTCTCCTTTACCTTCCTTTTCTAAATCAAAATATAAAGACAAGCAAGATGAAGGGAGGAAGGAAAAGAGTAGAGAGGTGTGTGTGTGATCGTGATCGCCACCAAGACACGGGTACCGGAGAGTACTACGTAACTTGGAAAGGGAGAAAGCACTCACCCAAAAAATGCAGTGTTGCAGTGGTAAACGGTCTGGTACGAACCGCTCAAGTGATGGAACGGTCGCTCGATTGACTGCTCACAATGCTGAAGAAGGACGCGGGACGAAGATGGGTCTGGCGACAGAACGGTTCGCAGACGACCGCAGGAAGGCATTGCACTGTCAGATCTGGGTCGTGTACTCTTCTAAGTAGACGAAGGAAGACCGTGTGATTCTGCCAAACTCCGAGATGTAGGACTTGATCCTCCACCACTTTCGGCCGGCCAGACGGGATGGGCCTCGTGCTATGCTGATGCTGACATGTAAAACAATGTGAAGAACACGAAAATGTAACCCAAATTTGCCCTAGGAAGTGTAGTAACTATAGAAAAGAGTGGAAAATAAACGTAATAACATGGAATGGGCGATACCTGGGGAGATTTTTAAACCCCTATAGTGCATCAAAACAATAGGAAGTGTGTAAAATGATGTGAACAAGTGAAAAACGTGGGAAGAAGATGATGAAAAGAAGCATGCAATGGGTGAACTAAAGACCAAACACCAAGACTAAGACTCAAAATAATGGACTACTTCCTGAACTGGAGGCTTAGAAGGATGTAGAAAGCCTCCCTCCCTGGCTACAGCTTGCTCAAGAATCCGGTAGAGCTTTGCCGTCGACGTTGGATCTCCCCCATTTCAAGCTTAGACTAAGGGTTCTATTTATAGAGCCCTAAAAGTCTAACCTCGAAATTGGATTTTCCAATGGGTAATAATCTGAGATTACAAAATAAAATTCGTAGATAATCCTCTTATCTTCCACCCAAATCAAACGGCACCCCATTTGGTTGAGAAATCGCAGAGAAAATGGCAGAAGAAGGTGGAGCTTCAACCACGGATAGAGAGAGAAAAATCAAACAATCCACAGGTTTCGATCATGTACACGGTCACGCGATAGGCCGCCCAGACAATTACACGGTCTACTACTAGACCATCCAATGCTGTCGGTGATAAATAAAATAAAATAAGAAATTATCTAATTATCCACCGAACTGACCGGCCATCACGATACTAGACTCTTCAGGATAAAACGGTCTAATGATAGACCACTCAATGAATGGAATGGTCCAATGCTAGGCCGTGTACAAATATCGGTGATAAATCAAGAAAAATAGGACAAATAGATAATTATCTAAAAAATCAACAGGCTGAGGACTATGGGAGCTGGACGGTCTAACAACAGGCCGTTCAATGGAAGTAAACGGCTGCTTTCAGACCGTGCAAAGACTTGTCGGTGGAAATTCAGAAAATTAAATAAATACCCAATAAATCCATAAACGGTTCCAAGAAGACCGTCTAATAACAGGACGGCTGGCCGCTAGACCGTGTAAATCCTGGGCATTTGAAATTGATAAAATTGGATAAATGAGCCCATTTAACCTAGAGATTAGTTGAAATCAAGGCCCATTAAGCCCGGATCCAAGAGCAGACCTATCTAGGGAGGGAGGTACCCATAAAATAAGCCCAAAAGCATGCCTGAAAATAGCCCAACGAGTAATGGAGAACTCGAGGCATCAACAATTGATGGTAACATAAATGACTCAACTCATAGGCAAAAAACGGGTATCAACAATCATAACCCTTCATATTTAGGCATATCAGGTCAGCATGTAATTTGTTTCCTTTAATCATCACTTCGCAGTTTGGATAGTGATAAGTGATATCAGACTCATTCCCAAGAGATGTAGATATGACCAAATCTAACAGTTCATGTTTCTTAGAAAATGAAGCAGCAAATTTCTTGGAAACAAATGAATGAGTTGCTCCGGTATCAAATAAAACTTGAGTAGTTTTAGAACAAATAGTGAGAGTACCTTCCACAATTCTACCTTCTGTTGGTTCTGTCTCATGGAGAGCTTGCAGACGACCTTGTTTCCTTACCGAACGCTTCTCGTCTTTGGTGGCTTGCTCCTTCATCAATGGGTAGTCTGGGATTTGATGCTCTCGGCTCCCACATCGAAGACAAGCTCCTAACTTTCTCCAGCATTCCTCGGTCTTATGACTAGCTTTATCACAATACTTGTAAATCTTTTTAGAGGGTGTGACAGTGGAGAATGGCCTGTCATTCTTCCAAAATTTCTTTTCCTTCGAGGGCTCCCCTCCCATGAAGAACTGCTTCTTATTGAATGATTGTTTCGATTTTCCTTGGCTTGTGACAGGTTCCTTCTTGTCCTTTCCTTGAATCCATTCAGATAATTCGGTGACGTCTTCTAGCAATTAAGCATGCCGAACCATCTCTGAGTAGACTTGGATGTCCATCGGTGCAAGTTGTGTAATATAGTGGGGCTGAAGCCCGTTGAGGAACCTTCTAGCCTTCATCTTTTCCGTACACACCAAGTGGGGTGCATACTTTGACAGTCTTGAAAATTGGGCCTCATACTCGACCACTTTTAAGCCCCGTTAGCCTTCCTCTCCTGGATATGTTCAGAGAAGTACTTGTTGTTGAAATGCTCCACGAATTCATCCCATGTGACATGGTCTTCTAGCAGTGTTGCTTCTATGGATTCCCACCAACATCGAGCGTCCCGCTCCAGTTGGAATACGGCCAGTAGAACCTTCTCCTCGTCTGTGCATTGCATCACATGAAAAATTCATCCCATTTCCTTTAACCAATTCTCAGCATCCTCGGGGTCAGATGAACCCGTGAACCTTGGTGGGTTCATGTTACGGAAACTCCTATGGAGATCACCAGCTCCACGGTTAGCACCGCCTTGCACCACTTGTTGTAGCGCCTGTGTAAGGCCTTACACGGTGTGCATCATCTCGCGCCATTGTGATCTTTCGGCTGCCATGATCCTATAAAAGTGTTGAAGAATAATAAAGATCGGGTTTATTTATAAGGTCAAAAGTCATTATAGAACCTAACCCATGGCTCTATCCATCTCACCGGGTGAGGTGCAACTATCCTTGGACTCGGGTTTTACCTATCTTTGGACTCGGGTTTTACCTAGGAAACTAAAATCCTAGGCTCTGATACCACGAAGACTATCACGCCCCGAGCGCGAAAGATACCCAGAGGCGCGACGCGTCTATATAGATCGTGTCATTAGAGCGATAAAATTTGACATACATAAATACGGAGTGCACAAAAAATAATAATATCAAATGATCCCAATGGTCCAAAGTGACAACTAAGCGATTAATCAAAAGATGATAAAGCTAGTCCATGACAATTCCAAATTAAAATCCAAATACTAGGCTACATGCCTTAACAAGGATTCAATCGACTAGACCAAACATAACTAGAAGATACAAAAGGAGACTCACGAAGATTAAAAGACACGACTAGCTGACTGTAGATGATTGGTGACTCTAGCACTCTTCACTCGGTCTCATTCCCATTCGGGTGAAAATTGCTATCCGAATTACCTGAAAAATGTTAAGAAGCAACTGGATGAGCGAATCGCTCAGTAAGAGTTACATCTCAAGTTCGAGCAATCATTAAGTGATTTATAGGTTACATGTATTACCAGTATATCTATGCATGATGTGGGAGTAAGAAAATCAGATATACAGGTAAATCTATGCATGATGAACAATAAGAGATCAAGAACTGTATAAAGAGAGTATCGCATGATTTCAAGTGTTTGTCAAGCAGGATATCAAGAACTTATAGATATTTATGCCACTTCTAGTGCAAGCAAGAACTCATGTGCAAGCAAGTAAGAGTCATGTTTAAGCAAGTAAAATTCGTGTTCAAGTAAGTAATATCAAGTACGTGTCAATAGAATTGGCTATTTCAATCAAGCAAGTATTTTGCCCTTTCTCGGGCCACGCAAGTCAAATCAAGCAAGTAAAGAGAGTAAGTGTAGAGTGTCTCAAGTCAAGTAAGTACTTCGGTGCAATGACAAATACCGTGGATAAACTCCCATGTGCACAAGTACCTTCGGGTGCTCCTCCCAGGACCAGACTGGGCCCCATATACACAGCATTTCATGTATTACTTTTGACATCCACTCTCATTTATAGCCAATATAGAATTTCAAGGGGTGACCATTGTAAGAACATAAGGTAGATTTCATGAATGGAGTTCAAAAAAATATATGATGCAGGAACATGTACTAGGGTTATATCAGTACGAATTTCGAGATAAATCAGGAATCGAAACAAATGCCTCTATCACTGAAATGGTGCCTAGGGGTCAGGGGGTCTTTTATGAAATTGGCCCCTGGGGGTTGCCTACCCTTTCATGTAAATGGCGCCTGGGGGTTGGCCAATCTTTCAAAATTTTCATTTTTTTCAGAAAATATATATACAGAAGGTAATTGGCACCGCCTCAGAGAGTCTTCAATTAATTGAAGATGTCCTGGGGTGTTGCAATTCAATGAATTAGCGCCCTGGCTTAGGGCGCCAATTACATTTGGGTGATTTACACCCAGCAGGTACGTTCTGTGACTCAAAACACTATTCATAACGTCAAAGTTTCTCAAAAATAGGAAGTAAGGACATGAGCAGGTAGTGAAAATTTTCGGGAGTTCAGAAACATGCTCATGCATAATTCTTTGGGTTTTAGTTTCATAGATATGAATTTTCTAATGATGTGTTTATATTTTCTCAAAAATGGAATTGGCACCCCTCTGAGGTGTCTTCATTTAATTGAAGACCCCTCTGGGTTTCGCTAATTGATATAAAGGGCTGTAGTAAATGGCGCCTCTCTGAGGTGTCTTCATTAAATTGAAGACTCCGCAGAGAGTCACCAATTGAATCGTTTTCCAGTGAGTCATGATTTGCATTAGAAAGGTACATTCTGAGATACAAGTTATTGTTCATATTTTCAGAGTTTCTCCGAATCAAG
Organism: Amorphophallus konjac; assembly: GCA_022559845.1. Classification (NCBI taxonomy): domain Eukaryota; kingdom Viridiplantae; phylum Streptophyta; class Magnoliopsida; order Alismatales; family Araceae; genus Amorphophallus; species Amorphophallus konjac. The sequence goes on from CM040127.1 coordinate 203,225,740, forward strand.
AATTAAGGACATGGACAAGTAGAGAAAAATATCAGGATCATAGAAATATATTCATGCAAGAATTTTATGATTTAGTTTGATAGATATAGATTTGTGAATGCGTTGATTTAATAATTGTTGGAAATTGCTAGAAATTGAATTGACGACATTGCATGGTGTCTTCAATTAAATGGCGGCCTGGCTTGGGGAGCCTCTTCATGAAATAGCACCCTGGCAGGGGGCGCTATTCACCTGAGGGATTGTTTTCATGGGTTTTAACAATATGTATTTATCTCTTGTTGAACAAGTTATATACTAAGGCTAAAACATTATCATTTAAGGCTGTAAAACTAGTGCAGTAGGATATGGATATGTTCCAAAACTCATAAAATCATGGTAACAGATTGTGTACAAAACCATATATATAACAAGTGTAACAGGCCATTACAAATATGTGTAACAAGTTATGTACTTGGTCATTTTTTATCACAATAAAGCCAGGTAATATAGCATGGAAGATGAGTTCTTCTAACTCTAAGCATGCATGTTACATTAACCTATTTAGCTACTAGTTAGGCCAGATCTTGAGAACACCTACCTTTTGGAGGAGTATACGTGGTACAGGTGAAAGAATAAGAAATCCCAGGAAGAAGACGCATGTTCTCCGCCACCATAAGGCTCCAGCAGTAGGTCATAGAGTGTAAGAAGGATGGTCCTTCACGTCTTCCAAGGGAAAGAAGGGAAATATTCCCTTCTACAAGCAGCACTGATGATGGCAGTAGCCTCTGCCAGTGCTACGGAGGGAATTTGTTATAGGAAATCTAGTTGCCAATGTAAGGCATGGGTTTATTGCCTTGCGGGTCCGGTTGAGGAACAAGATCCTAGACATGGTGCTTTGCCAGCTAAATGAGGTTGTTCGTGCCTCAATCTTCTAGAAGCAAAGATGAAATGACACCCTTGTAAGGGGACGTCCATTAATCTAGGTGGTCCTATTCATGTAAATGACGCCTCTGCATGAGGGCGTCCATTCTTCATGGCTTTGGAGACCTTCACGTGTGTATAATATATATTAATAGCGTAGTGGGATGGTGGCCCCAAGGGTTAAATGATGACATGTATAAGGGCTTTCTTTTAAGTGAATGGCACCCTAGAGAAGGGGCGTCCATTCCTTTGGTTTTTGAGAAGTCACAGCCCTTCACGTGCATATAATAATGGTGTTAGATGAGGGCCCAAGAAGGTAAATGATGCCTCTCCAAAGGGGCTTCAATTTGGTGAATGGTGCCCTGGTAAGGGGCGCCCATTCCCTTGGTGTTGGAAAAGAAAACCCCACTGACGTACTACCCATATGTTGGCATAAAGTAAAGTTGGCTTGAACATTTATATAATAATTCTCTTATGGTTTGGTTCTTTATATAAGGCCTCCATGTAGGATTCTTTAGGAAGAAGTTCACTACGTACTACTCATGTGTTGTCATAAAGTAAAGTTGGCTTGTACATTTATATAATAGTCCTCTTATGGTTTGGTTCTTTATATAAGGCATTCGTGTAGGATTCTTTAGGAAGATGTTTTTAAATTTTTCTCAATTGCTTTATCGGGGGTGCTACAGTTCACGTCAAAAGGTAATGTCATAACTAACTCTGTTCTATTATATCTTTTTTATAAAAAAATGCAGAGCAATGGATTTAGTCTGTTGAGAAACTGTGGCCCTTCACCAATGAAGTGCTAAGGGTTAAGGCATGAGGTGGCATGCTCTCTCTACTCTGAATGAGACAGAATGGTTACCTGTTGGGGCTGATGCGATAGATTCAGAAGGGGAGTGAATGAATATATCCTTAGAATTTTGCCCAATTGATAAATTTGATCACTCGTAGATATGGAATTGAAATGAACTAAGTTCTATCGAGTCTGAAAGACTGGTGTGTTAAATCAAACAAAGAACGTGCAATCAATTGGCTCACTGGACATAGAAAGACAGATCGTGCCTAGGCATTCATCTAACGGAAGCAAACAATAGGCATTCAAACCACGATGCACGAAGGAATTTTTAGGTGGTTCTGTCCACAGACCTACGTCCACCCCACACTCAAACCCGAGTGTGGCTTCCCGCTGACTCACAGCTTGAACGGCTGGGCCTCATAGCTTGCCTACAAACAGCTGAGCATCACAGCTTGCTGTCCGAGGTATCCACCTCGCCCACTGAGCAACACAGCTTGCTGTCCGAGGTATCCACCTCGCCCGCTAAGTAACACAGCTTGTTGACCAGAGGAATCCTCCTCTGTAACGCTGAGCAATACAGCTTAGCTCTGCTGACTAACAGCTTGAAATAGAGTTCAAATCAAAAAAAAGATGATAAAACACAACGACTGAAAGCTATAAAAGATAGCAACATAAATGTGGCTCTCATGGAGCTGACTAGATTGGATATGATCCAGATTCCAATAGTGACAGATCTTCAGATGAAGCTTCTCTTCTTCTCTTCTAACTCTCTATCTCTCTCTCTATCTTTCTTCTTCTTCTTCGTTTCTTTTCTTCTCTGCTACTCTATGCCTCTCTACTGCTTTCTTCTTCTACTTCTCTCTGTTGCTACTTCGAACTCTTTTCTCAATCACTTTTCTCCTGAGGAAGAAGCCTCTTATTTATAGAGCAGTGAAGGTAGGGCGTGTGCTTTCCATGATTCCCGCCCAGAGGCCTTAGTCCACGTGGCGATATCCCAGCACATTGATTCCACGTGTCACGATCAGGGTTAGACCTCCATCCTTGGATCACGAGCCTTCTTTAGCTCCTCGAGCAGATATCCTGCAGAGGTTAGACTTAATATTAGTTTGAATCGATCTGAAGGAAAAGAAAGGGATGCATCGAGTTAGTTTGAGATTTAAACTAAGCATGTACAGACTTGATGGCGTGTAGTGCAGTATGCATATAGGAAAGTATGCACATTGAAGAGGAATGCTCAGGCATGCCACCGAGATGTGTACAGACTTTTTGTGTATTTGTGTATGCGTGAGGCAAAGCGATGCACTCACTATGTATATGCATGAAGAACACGGGCTGTACTGACTTGGTCGAGTGAAACAACAGAGGTTGTATAGACTAGCCCCCAAAGCGATGTACAAACTTTGAGTGCATGGTACAAAAGATGCACTTGACATGCCATCGAAGAATGTATAAACTTTGAGTTCATTAAGCAAAGGATGCATCGACTTACTTTTGAAGAATGTACAAACTTTGTTTTGAAAGATGCACAAATGCACGGACTTAATCGCTCAAATCAACAAAAGTTGTTCATACTTAATGAAATGATGTACTAACTTAGATGCTCATATCAACAACGGTTGTACAGACTTGCCACCAAAGAATGTACAGACTTTGAGTGCATGGTAGAAAAGGTGTACAGACATGCCGTCGAAGAATGTACAGACTTGTGTGTGCAATGTACAAGCGGTGCACAGATATACCATCAAAGAATGTACAGACTTTGCAATGAACTATGCGCTGACTTTGTATGCATAATGAACACGCATCGACTTTGTATTGAAGCAACTGATGAATGCACCGATGCAGTGTATGCATATGGCAGATATTGCACCGATGCAATGTGCAGGAGAACTAATAATGGACTCTATATACCAGAACCCATATGACTCTTCATGCATGCATGGAAATAAGATGCTCAATCAATCATTCATATGCAGACACATGGTGATCAATCATTCATACTCATAGTGCTTGCTGACATCAAAATCACAGGGGCACAACAATCTCCCCCTTTTTGATGATGGCAACACTATGAGTCACACCGACCCAAACTATTCTCCCCCTTTGACTTCATCAAAAAGAAAATAGTTTTAGAGAGAAAAAATTAAGCAGGTATGAAAAGATTGATATAACATCTCCCCCTTTAACTACATGAAAGCACATTAGAGCTAGACATTCTCCCCCAAAGTGCAATATGACACCACATATTCTCCCTAGATAAAAAGGAAGAACAACCATACAAGAAACTAGCCCTGAATAAAAGAATACAATCAACAAGCACAGGGGCAGTTAGACAATCAAGTATCCATCCTCCCCCTTTAAGAAGCAATAAATGAAATCTGTTCAACATGAATGCTTGACTACTCTCCCCATAAATGCAGATGACCCAGAACTTCCCCCGAAGTGCAGGAATGAACTCTAGTTACCCAATGAAGCAATCTGAAGTCTGCCATCACAAGGAATCCAAACAATAATGGTTGTGGCACCTCACATATGCATGGACAGAATAAAGTAGGTGGAAAGTCCACAGAACCAGAACTGGTTACAGAAACAAGATGGAGGATTCCAACAGTGTGGACAAGAATAGGGGTGAGAAACAGTCAAAGCACAGTACATCTCAAGGAACAATCAATCAACCGATAAGAGAGAATTGTCAAAAAAGTTTCTGTTGATCAAGTTGTCAAGGGTGAATCGGACCATGAGGGATTGTAAGGCATGCACCACTACAATAAGTCTTAACATGAATAGACTCTCCTATCATAGAGGGTTATGAATTGGCAACTTGACCAACCTGATTTAATTATGATGTATACCAAATTTGTCAATTAAACTTAATACTTATATCTAAATTCAAGTTTTAATAAAGGTGAACCAAATAATCAGATAACACTCAGGACCAATCATCTTTGTCTTACACGCATGATCTCAATGACTCCTTTGAGAGTTACACAGATTAGTATTGAGATTAAACACTTTTACAAGAGCATGAGTTGACAGAGTTTGAAAGATATTTTCATTTGAAGCACATTATACTTTTCCTGAGCAATTTAAGTTGATCAACACCTTTTTACGTGAGGCACAACACGTCTCAGGTGAAGTGACCCAGTTACTCAGTGTGATAACTGTCATTGCCTCTCAACATTAAGACCCGAGTTAGCAATAGAAATGTCTTTTTACGTGAGGAGAAACCTTGATTAGAGGCCAGACTCCCCAGTTACTCAACACGCACATGCCATTGCTCTGTCAGGTTCTCAATGATTTTTTTTTTTGCTTTAATCGACTATGACACTTCATGACTTGGGTTTACTCCATTACTTTGATGGAGGACCCAGTTTCTCAGTGAGCAAAGTCATTACATTACTAACCGATTTTCCTTTTAGTAAGACTCTTCAAAATTGATGTTTAAGAACAATACTCACTCTATGTATCTCAACCAAGGTAGCCTTGATTTCAAATTTTCAGAATTCAGATGAGTGAGTCTAAGGTTTTCATGACACATGAGGTTAAAATTTATTAAAGCTTATCATTCAGATATTTTCAAGTCATTTAAATGCAAATCTGAGAATACATAAACCTTATATCAGTCTGATTCAGTGGTCATTCTTAAACCTATATGATAGGAATTTCTACATGATTCTCAGACTGAATTGCAAGGCATGCAGCTTGTGTTCCTCAGATCAGACCAAAAATATAGTTGACCAACTAATCAACAATAGAAACAAATCAGTCACACCAGCTAAGAAATATGTGAAGGATTAGTGTAAGCTGGTGGAAGAAACAACAACAGGAAAGAAGATCATCAGAAGAGAGTCTATCAATAAGCAGTAGCTGAGTCTAGAATATAGACATATCAGCTATTTCAGTGATGGCAACAGAGAATTCAATTGAAACAAATTGAGAGCATTAGAAGATCCAATAAACTAGACAGGAGGATTTCAGGTGAAAGTGAATAAGATGATAAAAAAGGCTTCCTCTGTCTAGATTCATTAATTCAACCCTTTTTGGATTTTTCAATATAAAAGACATGCAATGCACTTAACTACATGTATGCATATGCATCACCCACTGATGAATAACATGAAGACCATGCAGGGAATTAGCCTAACAAGTATGCATGATACACACGAAATGCTTTGACTTACTCCCCCTGACTATGTGCATGGTATGAAGATTTTAAATGTAACAAGTGCAATGACAGAATGCAAGGAGTTTTGACAAATTATGCATCATGAATGAATATGTAATGCATTCAGCAAATGAAATTATCATGATATGCAAGCATCTAGAGCACACAAATTCAGAAGATAGAATTTAAGCAAAGTTTTCAGAACTAACCTGTACAGTGTAATCCTGGGGGTTTCATTCTTGAGTGCCTTGGATTATTAACCCCCTTTATTCATTCCAAGGCACACCTGCAGCAAAACAATCATTTTGATCCTGCATGAACCCAAGCCGCCTTGGGTCCTTTTTTAGCCCTAAAAGGTGTTCTAAATAATCTTTTAGCAACATTGTCATCAAAATCCATCAAATAACAATTAGTCATGGAATGTCCAATTCTACCACAATATCTTCATAAGACAGCGGATTTTCTGATTCTATGATGCATATCAACAGCAGCTTGAGACCTATGAGTATGAGCATGAAGTTTCCTGATGTTCACATAGACATTTTGTTTCTTATTGTCTGACAACGAACATTCCGCAGACTTGTGACCTGACTTGCCACAGTTAAAACATGAAAAATTCACAGGTCTTTTGGCAAAGAATTTGAAAAAAAAATATTAACATGGCCTCCTTTTGCATGCCAACAGTCCTTGACTGTATGGCCATGCTTCCCACACTCGAAGCACCTTAGGTGCTTGCCTCTTGAGTCATTGTATCCCCGTGAAGACCCAAACTAGCACTCAACAGCTTTATGACCACGTTTGTTACAGTTATAACAGATGATGTGTTGGTTTGAAACAAGAGTGTTTCTTTTGGGGTTATGATGATGATTTGTAAGAGATTTATCATGCATCATATCATCATTCTTCATTACACTGTAGTCATCCATGTAATGACCATGCCTTCCGCAGTAGTGACATGATATCTATGATTTCCTAGTAGCATGGTTACTCACAGATTGACTAGATGCATACGAATGAGTACATGAGGCATGTGCAGTGTGCATTGACTCATCAAATTCACCCGAGCTAGCAGATTTTAGGGCATGATCAGGAATAGTCTTCACCTTCTTCGTTTGACCCTTCTTTTTCACTTTCTGATTATTCTTAGCAATTTTTGTTTGTTTTTCATTTTTCTGTGCGTTGAACTGAAATACAGATGATGGAGGTGATTTCTGATTTTTATTTTATTTTGGGGATTGATTTGAGGTACCAACTAGATCAGAGCTTCTTACAAAAGTTGTGTGTAGCTGGTTTCTAGTAATTTCCTTAACATCAGAACTATAATTTATCCCCCTTCTTGAATTATCATCCTCTCCTTTCATGACAACTTTCATTTTTCGTTTATTTTTAGCGGACTCGGATGCTGAGTTTTCCAGATCATGAATTTTATTTTCCAAAGAAGCAATGTGAAGTTCATAACTGGCTATCTCCTATTCACTGCAATTAACACATTCGCTTAGAACTTTGATTGCACTTTTATACTTCTCAATTTCTTATTCCATATTTTTCAAAATTTGTGATTCTTCATCACGGACAGTTTTTCCTTTTTCTATGGTGAGAAGTTTTTCAGACAAACCAGTGTTTAACCACTTTAATTTTTCAACTTCAGCTTTTAGTTCAGTGTTTTATTTGGTCAGCTTCTTAACTCCTTCATCACATTCTTCATTACTGGACATCAACTCCAGTTTCTCAATTAGTTCCTCTTCTCTTTTTTCTACTTTAATTTTCTCAGCAAGCAAACTTTTGTGATCCTCTTTAAATGAGGCAATTTGTTTATTCAACCATTTAGTTTCACTGTAGTGTTCTTCATTACGTTCTCGCAGAACCGAGCATTTGTTGCAGCTTGACTCTACAGAGAAAATATGTACAGCTTCATTACTGACTTCATTCATTCTAGCCTTGAGAGTTTCATTTTCTTTTTGAACTTCATCATTTTCAAATTTTAGTTTGTCCATTACAGAATTAATCTCGTTCAGTTCTTGCATGCCTTTTAGATGCTCATCTTTCTTCTTATTCAGCTGATTCTCAAGTTCTGATATCTTGTTCAAACATGTTTGATTTTCAATTTTTAAAGAACCATTTTGTTCCTTAAAATTTTGAACATCTATTAAACAAGTATCATAAGACTGCTTCAATGTAGGACAAGCATCACATGTGAATTTAGACTTATTTTGTTCGATCTTTTTCTTCAGTCTTTTATTCTCAAATTTCATTTTCTTGGACAACTCTAACAATTCATCATACATTTCAACCAATTCATCAAAAGAAGGTTCTTCTGATCTGAGACTCACCTGAGAAGTTCTTACCTCATCATCATCTCCCCGTTTGGCCATCAAACACATCCGTTCTTGCTCCTGATGAATAGTAGTTATCTTGTCCATGATCTCCTTTCCAGAAACACACCTGGAAACAAAGGGAAATCTATCAGTATTGACCGCATTTCTCAAAATGTTAAGAACTGTGATATTATCACGGTTCTTTGATCTATCTTCACTACACCACTTGGTCTGATTTTGAGGTAACTTATATGGGCCTCTTGATACAAGAGTCCATAGATTAGGATCAATGGAATTCAGGTGCACACAGAGGCTGCCTAGCCAGTTACTGAAGTTAGACCCATCGTAGACGGGAGAATGATTCATGAATGTAGATCGACAAGGAATTTCGAAATAGAATGCACAAAGTAGTGAAACGTTGAATGCAAGATAGTAGAGATAATAATTCACCGAATACAGCAGGATCCTCTGCAGATCGTTGGATCTGAATGCACAGAGACCTTCTCTGATACCAATTGTTGGGGCTGGTGCGATAGATTCAGAGGGGGGTGAATGAATATATCCTTGGAATTTTGCCCAATTGATAAATTTGATCACTCGGAGATATTAAATTGAAACGAACAAAGTTCTATCGAGTCTGAAAGACTGGTGTGTTTAATCAAACAAAGAACGTGCAATCAATTGGCTCACTGGACATAGAAAGATAGATCGTGCCTAGGCATTCATCTAACGGAAGCAAACAGTAGGCATTCAAACCACGATGCACGAAGGAATTTTTTGGTGGTTCGGTCCACAGACCTACGTCCACCCCACACTCAAACCCGAGTGTGGCTTCCCGCTGACTCACAGCTTGAACGGTTGGGCCTCACAGCTTGCCTACAAATAGCTGAGCATCACAGCTTGCTGTCCGAGGTATCCACCTCGCCCACTGAGCAACACAGCTTGCTGTCTGAGGTATCCACCTCGCCCGCTGAGTAACACAGCTTGCTGACCAGAGGAATCCTCCTCTGTAACGCTGAGCAATACAGCTTAGCTCTGCTGACTAACAGCTTGAAATAGAGTTCAAATGAAAACAAAAGATGATAAAACACAGCGACTGAAAGCTGTAAAAGATAGCAACATAAATGTGGCTCTCATGGAGCTGACTGGATTGGATATGATCCAGATTCTAGTAGTGACAGATCTTCAGATGAAGCTTCTCTTCTTCTCCTCTAACTCTCTATCTCTCTCTCTATCTTTCTTCTTCTTCTTCGTTTCTTTTCTTCTCTGCTACTCTATGCCTCTCTGTTGCTTTCTTCTTCTACTTCTCTCTGTTGCTACTTTGATCTCTTTTCTCGATCACTTTTCTCCTGAGGAAGAAGCCTCTTATTTATAGAGCAGTGAAGGTAGGGCGTGTGCTTTCCATGATTCCCGCCCAGAGGCCTTAGTCCACGTGGCGATATCCCAGCACATTGATTCCACGTGTCACGATCAGGGTTAGACCTCCATCCTTGGATCACGAGCCTTCTTTAGATCCTCGAGCAGATATCCTGCAGAGGTTAGACTTAATATCAGTTTGAATCGATCTGAAGGAAAAGAAAGGGATGCATCGAGTTAGTTCGAGATTTAAACAAGCATGTACAGACTTGATGGCGTGTAATGCAGTATGCATATAGGAAAGTATGCACATTGAAGACGAATGCTCAGGCATGCCACCGAGATGTGTATAGACTTTTTGTGTATTTGTGTATGCGTGAGGCAAAGCGATGCACTGACTATGTATATGCATGAAGAACACGGGCTGTACTGACTTGGTCGAGTGAAACAACGGAGGTTGTACAGACTAGCCACCAAAGTGATGTACAAACTTTGAGTGCATGGTACAAAAGATGCACTTGACATGCCATCGAAGAATTTATAGTCTTTGAGTTCATTAAGCAAAGGATGCATCGACTTACTTTTGAAGAATGTACAGACTTTGTTTTGAAAGATGCACAAACGCACGGACTTAATCGCTCAAATCAACAAAAGTTGTTCATACTTAATGAAATGATGTACTAACTTAGATGCTCATATGAACAAAGGTTGTATAGACTTGCCACCAAAGAATGTACAGACTTTGAGTGCATTGTACAAAAGGTGTACAGACATGCCGTCGAAGAATGTACAGACGTGTGTGTGCAATGTACAAGCGGTGCACAGATATACCATCGAAGAATGTACAGACTTTGCAATGAACTATGCGCTGACTTTGTCTGCATAATGAACATGCATCGACTTCGTATTGAAGCAACTGTTGAATGCACCGATGCAGTGTATGCATATGGCAGATATTGCACTGATGCAATGTGCATGAGAACTAACAATGCACTCTATATACCAGAACCCATATGACTCTTCATGCATGCATGGAAATAAGATTCTCAATAAATCATTCATATGCAGACACATGGTGATCAATCATTCATACTCATAGTGCTTGCTGACATCAAAACCATAGGGGCACAACAATTGGTATCAGAGCTGAGAGCATGGTACAAAAGAATGTACCATGAACACGCATCGACTTTGTATTGAAGCAACTGATGAATGTGATATGCGCAACATAGAGTGATATAGAAGGGGGGGATGAATAGATCACTCCCTAAAATTAAATTCTCAGCGATAAACCACAACTTCGTTTATAAACCCTTCAGATACAGCAAAAAGTATTGCTAAAGCAGTCAATAACTATGCAAGAGTATGTAAGTGATATCAAGAGGGCTGTTCACAGTGAAGCAAAATGTCGAGCAGAGGAGGAGCAACACAACAATAACAAGCAACCCACAGAAGAGACAGAGAGTTTTTAAGGTGGTTCGATTGTAGTCCACAATCTACATCCACCTCTCACTCCAAACCAGAGTGAGGCTTCCACTAGCGAAGGCTAGAACAGCAGACTTAGTCTGCAAACATATGCTGTCGAACAGCTTGACCAACCAGGGGAAACAAATCCCTTAACCCGAACTCTGCAACCCACAAAGCTTGACACCTGGACCTGCTACCCACAAGACTAGAACCGGAGATGAATCTTCCTTCCTCCAAATCGGAGGGAACCTGCTAGTGACAGCCCGTCACTGGCAAACCAGAGATCACAGATCTCTCTTCCTCTGTAGCCTAGAGAGAAACCAGAGAATCTCTCCCTTCCTCCGAACACTGGAGGGTAACAATATGAGATGACAAAAGATGAAATGAAAATGGAAAAACAATACAATCGAAGAATGACAATCGTTTCTAAAAATCAAGAACAATGTAGCTTCCGAAGAAGTAGATCTTCACAGTCATAGACTCTTCTCTCTCTCAAGGACTTTTCTCTCAAATCATTTCTCTCTATCTTCTCTCTGGAACGTGGAGGCTCTCTCTATTCTTCTTCTGCTCAGGGACTCATCTTCTCAGCTTTTCTCCAGTTCAGGTTCTTTTGATCGCAGAGGACATCCTTTTATATGGCTTTCGACCTGAATTCCATGGCTTCACTCGTGTGGCGTGAGTAGGGCTCGTGCCCTCCTTTTCCAGAGAAATCTCAGATCACGTGCTAGGCACCAACCTCAGATCACGTGCCCAATCATCAGCCTGAATCATTCTACAGGAAGAGAAGAAAGGGATGCAACGAGTTAGTTTAGGTTTTGAACTAGGCGTGTACAGACTTTAGATGCAGCATATAGGCAAGTATGTACATTGTGAGAATGTGTAGACTTTGAATGCCTTCATGTGACCTCAATGTACAGACTTGCGGGGGATGCACTTAGATGCTGTCAATAAGATGATGTACAGACTTGACAAATGATGCATGAGCATAACAGAAGGAATGTGCAGACTTTTGTGTGCGAGCATGCTGCGAAGCAACGTATAGACATTGACTGTATAGACTTGCATATGCATATAGGAATGCATGGACTTGCTATGTCGTGAGGCGTGCAACTAGATAATGTTCAGACTTGTGAGATGATGCATAAGGATATCAGCAGAGATTGTATAGACTTGGACATTTATGTGCATGACAGAACAATGTATAGACTTGATGTATGCAGTGTTAATGATGTACATACTTGAATGCGTGCATGGGTAAACAATGTACAGACTTGAATGCTCCATGCACAAAGACGCTGAGTGAGACGGATGTATAGACTTTAGTGAATGCATTCTAGGCAAACACTGTATAGACTTTAATAGACGATGATGTTGTACAGACTTTAAGAGACGACGATGCTGTACAGACTTTGATAGCGTGAGACGCTGAATGAGACGGTCGGATGTATAGACCTTGAATGTGTGCGTGTTAGATAATGTATAGACTTGATAAATGATGTGTGCACAAGGAGAGACGATGCATGAGACGATGCATGCCCAAGGGGTGTACAGACTTGGTCTTACAATGTGTTGACTTGCCCTACTATCAACTGAAGGATGTGTAGACTTTATGTGTGCATATGCCAAGACCATGTACAGACTTGAAGAAGGCATGTGCAGTGATGTATGGACTTAGTGTGAAATATGCAGACAATGCACAGCCATGGCTTATGAATGTATAGACTTTGCCAGTGCCAAGTCGATGTACAGACTCTGCGAGCGCCTAGACCATGTATAGACTTAGTGTCTCATGCAACCAGACAAGTGAATGCACAGGCAATGTACAGACTTAGTGCAAACGGGATGTGCTAGACAGTATAGACTTTGGAAATGCTTGAAGCACACGATGCAGCAATGTATAGACTTGATGCAGCAACAAAGTAACCATGTGCAGACTTTGTGCAGTCTACAAGCAATGTGTAGACTTGCACATATGCATGAACAGCACAGTCCTAAATGATCAAGCATGAATTGATCTAGAGATAAAAACAGATTGATTTATAGTGTGAGACATCATCAAAACCGTAGGGATGCAACAATCTCCCCCTTTTTGATGATGGCAACACTATGAATCAAGCAATATCAAGGCTTAAAAAGAAATAACAGCAGCTTTAACAATCAAAGCAAATTCAAAGCAAGTGCATGCAGACAAATTAAACACTTCAACTGAAACATCTTCTTTCTCCAAAACCACTCCCCCACAACTCACTCTCAGATATTTACATGACAAACTATTCTCCCCCACAGCACATGAAAAATTCTCCCCCAAAACTCATGACAACTCATGACCTACTGATATTGCAATACCTCTCTCCCCCTTTGACATCATCAAAAGGAAATGCAGGATATATGAAAGTGTTGGAGACAAGAGGAAGAAGTACAGTAACATCTTAGTGTAGAAAGACACGAGCAAGTCTTAAGAGAATAAGTGTGGTGCTAAACTCAAGTGAAGATTCTTGAACTCCAGTAAACAATAGAGAGCTAGAATGAGAGAAAAGTTTATCAACATACATAGTGTATGATTTAGAACAGGGGTGAACAAGTATGGCATGACATAGCTGAACAGGCAACTATCCCAGTAGACGACAAGAGACAAAGTCAGAGAAGGTGTTCTCAAGGTATTGAGGACAAGCAATCCATTAAAGTGTATAACGACAAGGGATTTTGAGGTTATTTTCAAGAAGACCAGTGAGTAAGTTGGTAATTCACACTTTTGACATTAGGGAGACACCTTGATTAGAGGCCTGAATCCCCAGTTACTCAGTGTGAGTACCTCATTACCTCCTTTTTTTAAGGAATAGAGTTAGTAACTGCGACTTTTGACATGAGGAAATACCTTGATTAGAGGCTAGAGTCCCCAGTTACTCACCAGCAAGCCACCATTGCTCTGTGATGGTCAGAATATTAATGTCGTTTCTTTTAATTTTTTTTGTTAAGCATTTGACACCTCATGACATAGGAAAAACTTCATTTCATTGATGAAGCTCCCAGTTTCTCAGTGACCAAATCAAGACCTTTGTTGATTCAGTTTATCCCTTGTGTTGAGAAGATGGAATGATTGAAAATAATACCCGAAGGACTATTTCTGGAAGTGAATCTTGAAGTCTAGATTTCAAGTTGTTTTGGTCAGATATCAAGACATACCGGTTTTGGCCTGAACAGGAATCACTGACAATGTAGGAAGATATACTTTATACAATTAATCCAGATCTCTGATAGACTACCAGAGGAAAGATTCTAGCTGGACATTAGTATCAAAGACTTATAGACTTAAGAGATTAGTGAGGTTCTACTGTCTGAGAGAACCACACTTGTTCAGTCATGAGAACCAGCAATGACACACATCTGGTCAGTCTTTTTGAATCTGTCAAAAAACTCCCCCTCTCACAGCTCAACCAGCTCCCCCTTAACCATATCATTACAGAAAGCTAACCATCAGACACACAGAACTCCCCCTCACAATAAGAATAGACTTCACAATTAAGACAACTTGAATAAGCCTAATTCTCTTCTCAGTGAAGTGAATTTTTCATTATCCAAAGGTTTAGTGAAGATGTCAGCAATCTGATTTGCAGTGCCTACATGAATCAGTTCAAAGTTGTTCTTAGAGACCTCATCTCTTATGAAATGATGCCTTATCTCTATGTGTTTGGTGCGGGAATGCAAAACATGATTCTTGGCAAGATTGATAGCACTGGTATTATAACAATAGATAATTGTACACCCCAGGTCTACTTGGTAGTCCTGAAGCTGGTGTTTAATCCAAATGACTTGTGTACCACAACTCCCTGCGGCTACATATTCAGCCTCTGCAGTGGAGAGGGCCACAGAATTTTGTTTCTTGGAGCCCTAAGACACTAAACACCCAGCCAAAAATTCACAGTGACCACAAGTACTTTTCCTATCTAGTTTACATCCTGCATAATCTGCATCTATGTATGCAACTAAATCAAGTGTGTGTGAAGCAGGAAACCATAGACCAAGAGAGTGTGTAGCAGACAAATATCTAAAAATTCTTTTCACTGTAGCTAAATGTAATTCAGTGGGTCTAGACTGATACCTTGCACACATACCTACACTGAACTATATATCAGGTCTAGAGGCTGTCAGGTAAAGTAGAGATCCAATCATACCTCGATAGAGCTTGGCATCTACCTCTTTACCTGTCTCATCTGCATCCAGTGAGGTATTGGTACCCATGGGTGTTGTAATGTGCTTCAGGTTGTTCATACCAAACCTCTTGAATAGTTCCATTGGTCTAGAGGACAATGGAACATATCTTAGCTTGAAAGAATTCCTGGTCTGTTTACCTAGAGCACAGGCATCACATGATTTTGAAATAGAATTGAACTTGATTCTAGGCATGCCTCTAACTAAATCATGCTTGACCAATTTATTTAAAGTAGAGAAACTAGCATGTCCTAGACGTCTATGCCATTCAGAAGCATCATTTTCAGAATTAGCAGATAAACAAAGATTAGGTTCAGATTCAGCATCCAAGTCTATCATGTAGACATTATTAGTCCTGTTGGCTATAAATTTAACCACATCGGAATTTATTTCAAAAAATTTGCATGAGTCATCATCAAACACAACCCTGTGACCCTTGTCACATAATTGACTAATGCTAATCAGGTTGTGTTGAAGACCTTCCACAAGTAGAACTTTTTCTATGGAGTTTGTGGAAGACTTACTTACTGTGCCAACTCCAATGATCTTACCTCTGTTCTTTCCTCCAAATTTGACCAGACCCCCTACCTTCATCTCTATCTTGCTGAACTTGGATCGGTCTCCTGTCATGTGCCTGGAGCAGCCACTGTCGAGGTACCACTTGTTATCTTTAGCTGCCAGGCCGACCTACACAAACAAAATCAAGCAAGATGATTTGGAACCCAAGATGAGTTGGGTCCAAAGACATTATTCAAATCTCTAAGCAGATGTTTAGGAATCCAAAATTGCTTCAACATGGTTTTCCCTGGCACCTTTACTTCGGGTTTATTGAAATTATGACCAGGGTTATGTCCAGCTGGTCTGGAGAAGTAAGCTCTATTCCAGTCATTGGGCTTCCCATTCCTGGGATATCTCCTGTGAGCTTGTTGATTAACAGATTTTTGAGGATGATAGTTATTTCTCCAGTAGGTCCTGTTTGGACTCATCTGTTTGTAGTAATTCCAGCTTTCATCTTGATCCATTTGCTTGGTCCATCTTCCATTTATGTTCTGGTGAGTGGGCTTAGTGAAGTTCTTCACAAAATTCATTCCCATTTTAAGTGGTCGACCAGCATTGTTTGTTAAATTTTCTTTCGGACGTTGAACTCCTTGACTGCTATTTGAGCTTGATGGTATGTCCAGCTTCTCTTTTCCCTTCTCTGGGCAGAAGGTGGTGGTTTTGAATTGAAAGGGTCTCTTGTTAGTTGGGTCATAGCCTAGACCCTCCCTATTGAAGTTAACCCTTGTCCCTAGTATAGCATCCAGACTTGTTTTTCCTTGGACAAACTTTTCCAAAACCTTCTGTTTATCTTCCAAGCCTTTTTGAAGAGACTCAGAATTTTTTAGAAGTTCAGCGTTCACTTTCTTAATAGCTTCATATTTCTCTAAGATCACTCTTTTTTCATTCAGGATTTCTTTAATTTTGATTTTGAGTTCGTTGAGCTGGGTGTGACTCTCCTGGTTTTCTCCCTTGAGCTTTTCATTTTCTTTTCTTAGGGAAGTCATTTCTTCTAGTTCTTCTTTTAGTTTCTGATTTTCCTCACAGACTTGGGTTTATTCTTCAACATTGGTATTGAATTTTCTCTTCAGAACCCTATGCTCTTTACTAAGTGAATTGAACTTGTCTAATAATTCAGCATAGGCATCTTCCCAGTCATCAATAGAAAAAATTTCAAAGACATTTGTTACCTCCTCTTCGCTATTTGCCATTAGGCAAATTCCTTCTTCATCTTCCTCCGAGGAAGTGCTTTCCGGATCTTCTTCCTCATCACTCCACGTGCAGACCATTGCATGTGGCTTCTTCTTTTTCTGCACCTTTGAGCTCTTCTTCTGAAAGTAGGGACCCTTCTTCTGGAGATCTGGGCATTCCCCTTTCATGTGTCCCTGTTTGTTGCAATGAAAGTAAGTCATTCTCTTAGTATTTCTGTCCTTATTATTGCTAGATTCAACGTTCATACTAAAGGAGTATGGCTTCTTCCTCCTAAAGGTCTTCCCCTTAGTCTTTAAAAATTTTATGAACTGTCGAGTGAGCATTGCCTGCTTCTCCTGATTGAGATCGGAAAAACCATAGGACCCGGAGCTACTGCTACTGCTACTGCTGCTGCTACCCTTGTTGCGGGATGCCTTGAGAGCAATATTCTTGCCCTTCCTATCACTTCCTTCACCACCTCTTTTAAAGTTCATCTCATAGGTCATGAGGGATCCTATGTGTCCATTCAGTGTCAAAGTCGTCATATCCTTTGACTCTTCTCTCACGATGGCCTTTGTGTGCCATGCTGGGTTAGAGATCTAAGAATCTTCCTGACTACATCTGCCTCAGCTATCTCTTTCCCTAGCCCCTTAAGAGTGTTCGTGATCAAGGACAACATGGCATACATTTCAGTGATATTCTCCTCTAGATTCATCTTAAACAATTCATACTCAGAGGTGAAGAGATTTACCTTCGTGGCTCTCACTTGAGCTGTACCTTCGTAGATTAGTTCCAGCTCATCCCACATTCGCTTGGCCATCCTAGAGGCTGATATGCGGGCGTATTCGTCTGGGTGTACAGCACACTGGATGATGTTCAGGGCCGTCCAGTTAAGTGAAGACAACTTGACATGATCATCTGTCCATGCGTCCTCGTTCGGTGGCAGGTCATACGGCCCTGTAGTGATTACCCTCCACAGCTTGTGGCTCTGTGCCCTGATGAACACCTCCATCCTATTTTTTCAGAAGAGATAATTATTACCATTAAAGAATGGAGGGGGGCTGATGGATTGTCCCTCAGGCATGAAACTTCGAGGACCAGTAGGATTACCCTGACCGTTGGCCCGCATGATGCAAACCTACTCTGATACCAATTGATATGCGCAGCGTAGAGTGATATAGAAGGGGGGGATGAATAGATCACTCTCTAAAATTAAATTCTCAGCGATAAACCACAACTTCGTTTATAAACCCTTAAGATACAGCAAAAAGTATTGCTAAAGCAGTCAATAACTATGCAAGAGTATGTAAGTGATATCGAGAGGGCTATTCACAGTGAAGCAAAATGTCGAACAGAGGAGGAGCAACACAACAATAACAAGCAACCCAAAGAAGAGATAGAGAGTTTTTAAGGTGGTTCGATTGTAGTACACAATCTACATCCACCCCTCACTCCAAATCAGAGTGAGGCTTCCACTAGCGAATGCTAGAACAGCAGACTTAGTCTGCAAACATATGCTGCCGAACAGCTTGACCAACCAAGGGAAACAAATCTCTCAACCCAAACTCTGCAACCCACAGAGCTTGACACCTGGACCTACTACCCGCAAGACCAGAACCGGAGACGAATCTCCCTTCCTCCAAACCGGAGGGAACCTGCTAGTGACAGCCCATCACTGGCAAACCAGAGATCACAGATCTCTCTTCCTCTGTAGCCCAGAGGGAAACCAGAGAATCTCTCCCTTCCTCCGAACACTGGAGGGTAAAAATATGAGATGACAAAAGATGAAATGAAAACGGAAAAACAAGACAATCGAAGAACGACAATCGTTTCTAAAAATCAAGAACAATGTAGCTTCCGAAGAAGCAGATCTTCACAGTCACAGACTCTTCTCTCTCTCAAGGACTTTTCTCTCAGATCATTTCTCTCAAATCATTTCTCTCTATCTTCTCTCTGGAACGTGGAGGCTCTATCTATTCTTCTTCTGCTCAGGGACTCATCTTCTCAGCTTTTCTCCAGTTCAGGTTCTTTTGATCGCAGAGGACATCCTTTTATATGGCTTTCGACCTGAATTCCATGGCTTCACTCGTGTGGCGTGAGTAGGGCTCATGCCCTCCTTTTCTAGAGAAATCTTGGATCACGTGTCAAGCACCAACCTCGGATCACGTGCCCAATCATCAGCCTGAATCATTCTGTAGGAAGAGAAGAAAGGGTTGCAATGAGTTAGTTCAGGTTTTGAACTAGGCGTGTACAGACTTTAGATGCAGCATATAGGCAAGTATGTACATTGTGAGAATGTGTAGACTTTGAATGCCTTCATGCGACCTCAATGTATAGACTTGCGGGGGATGCACTTAGATGTCGTCAATAAGACGATGTACAGACTTGACAAATGATGCATGAGCATAACAGAAGGAATGTGCAGACTTTTATGTGCGAGCATGCTGCTAAGCAACGTATAGACACTCGCTGTATAGACTTGCATATGCATGGAGGAATGTATGGACTTGCTATGTCGTGATGCGTGCAACTAGACAATGTTCAAACTTGTGAGATGATGCACAAGGATATCAGTAGAGATTGTATAGACTTGGACGTTTATGTGCATGACAGAACAATGTATAGACTTGATGTATGCAGCGTTAATGATGTACAGACTTGAATGCGTGCATGGGTAAACAATGTACAGACTTGAATGCTCCATGCACAAAGACGCTGAGTGAGACGGATGTATAGACTTTAGTGAATGCATTCTAGGCAAACGCTGTACAGACTTTAATAGACGATGATGCTGTACAAACTTTGAGAGACGACGATGCTGTACAGACTTTGATAGCGTAAGACGCTGAATGAGACGGTCGGATTTACAGACCTTGAATGTGTGTGTGCTAGATAATGTATAGACTTGATAAATGATGTGTGCACAAGGAGAGACGATGCATGAGACGATGCATGCCCAAGGGGTGTACAGACTTGGTCTTACAATGTGTAGACTTGGCCAACTATCAACTGATGGATGTGTAGACTTTATGTGTGCATATGCCAAGACCATGTACAGACTTGAAGAAGGCATGTGCAGTGATGTATGGACTTAGTGTGAAATATGCAGACGATGCACAGCCATGGCTCATGAATGTATAGACTTTGCCAGCGCCAAGTCGATGTACAGACTCTGCGAGCGCCTGGACCATGTATAGACTTAGTGTCTCATGCAACCAGACAAGTAAATGCACAGGCAATGTACAGACTTAGTGAAAAGGGGATGTGCTAGACAGTGTATAGACTTTGGAAATGCTTGAAGCACACGATGCAGCAATGTATAAACTTGATGCAGCAACAAAGTAACAATGTGCAGACTTTGTGCAGTCTACAAGCAATGTGTAGACTTGCACATATGCATGAACAGCACAGTCCTAAATGATCAAGCATGAATTGATCTAGAGATAAAAACAGATTGATTTATAGTGTGAGACATCATCAAAACCATAGGGATGCAACAGAATGCACTGATGCAGTGTATGCATATGGCAGATATTGCACCGATGCAATGTGCAGGAGAACTAACAATGCACTCTATATACCAGAACCCATATGACTCTTCATGCATGCATGGAAATAAGATGCTCAATCAATCATTCATATGCAGACACATGGTGATCAATCATTCATACTCATAGTGCTTGCTGACATCAAAACCACAGGGGCACAACTTTTGGTATGAGGACTAACATCAAAACCACAGGGGCACAACAGTCTCCCCCTTTTTGATGATGGCAACACTATGAGTCACACCGACCCAAACTATTTTCCCCCTTTGACTTCATCAAAAAGAAAATAGTTTGAGAGAGAAAAAATTAAGCAGGTATGAAAAGATTGATATAACATCTCCCCGTTTAACTATATGAAAGCACATTAGAGCTAGCTATTCTCCCCCAAAGTGTGATATGACACCGCATATTCTCCCTAGATAAAAAGGAAGAACAACCATACAAGAATCTCCCCCTGAATAAAGGAATACAATCATCAAGCACAGGGGCAGTTAGACAATCAAGTATCCATCCTCCCCCTTTAAGAAGCAATAAATGAAATCTGTTCAACATGAATGCTTGACTACTCTCTCCTTAATTGCAGATGACCCAAAACTTCCCCCAAAGTGCAGGAATGAACTCTGGTTACCCAATGAAGCAATCTGAAGTCTGCCATCACAAGGAATCCAAACAATAATGGTTGTGGCACCTCACATATGCATGGACAGAATAAAGCAGGTGGAAAGTCCATAGAACCAGAACTGGTTACAGAAACAAGATGGAGGATTCCAACAGTGTGAACAAGAGTAGGGGTGAGAAACAGTCAAAGCACAGTACATCTCAAGGAACAATCAATCAATCGATAAGAGAGAATTGTCAAAAAAGTTTCTGTTGATCAAGTTGTCACGGGTGAATCAGACCATGAGGGATTGTAAGGCATGCACCACTACAATAAGTCTTAGCATGAATAGACTCTCCTATCATAGAGGGTTATGAATTGGCAACTTGACCAACCTGATTTAATTATGATGTATACTAAATTTGTCAATTAAACTCAATACTTATATCTGAATTCAAGTTTTAATTAAGGTGAGCCAAATAATCAGATAACACTCAGGACCAATCATCTTTATCTTCCACGCATGATCTCAATGACTCCTTTGAGAGTTACACAGATTAGTATTGAGATTAAACACTTTTACAAGAGCATGAGTTGACAGAGTTTGCAAGATATTTTCATTTGAAGCACATTATACTTT
The DNA here is from genome assembly GCA_022559845.1 of Amorphophallus konjac. Classification (NCBI taxonomy): domain Eukaryota; kingdom Viridiplantae; phylum Streptophyta; class Magnoliopsida; order Alismatales; family Araceae; genus Amorphophallus; species Amorphophallus konjac. Next base: position 203,247,462 of record CM040127.1, read on the forward strand.
TCCTGATCAATTTAAGTTGATCAACACCTTTTTACGTGAGCCACAACACGTCTCAGGTGAAGTGACCCAGTTACTCAGTGTGATAAATGTCATTGTCTCTCAACATTAAGACCAGAGTTAGCAATCGAAATATCTTTTTACGTGAGGAGACACCTTGATTAGAGGCCAGAGTCCCCAGTTACTCAACACGCACATGCCATTGCTCTGTCAGGTTCTCAATGATTTTTTTTTCTTTAAGCGACTATGACACTTCATGACTTGGGTTTACTCCATTACTTTGATGGAAGACCCAGTTTCTCAGTGAGCAAAGTCATTACATTACTAACCGATTTTCCTTTTAGTCAGACTCTTCAAAATTAATGTTTAAGAACAATACTCACTCTATGTATCTCAACCAAGGTAGCCTTGATTTCAAATTTTCAGAATTCAGATGAGTGAGTCTAAGGTTTTCATGACACATGAGGTTAAAATTTATTAAAGCTTATCATTCAGATATTTTCAAGTCATTTAAATGCAAATCTGAGAATACATAAACATTATATCAGTCTGATGCAGTAGTCATTCTTAAACCTATATGATAGGAATTTCTACATGATTCTCAGACTGAATTGCATGGCATGCAGCTTGTGTTCCTCAGATCAGACCAAAAATATAGTTGACCAACTAATCAACAATAGAAACAAATCAGTCACACCAGCTAAGAAGTATGTGAAGGATTAGTGTAAGCTGGTGGAAGAAACAACAACAGGAAAGAAGATCATCAGAAGAGAGTCTATCAATAAGCAGTAGCTGAGTCTAGAATATAGACATATCAGCTATTTCAGTGAAGGCAATAGATAATTCAATTGAAACAAATTGAGAGCATTAGAAGATCCAATAAACTAGACAGGAGGATTTCAGGTGAAAGTGAATAAGATGATCAAAAAGGCTTCCTCTGTCTAGATTCATTAATTCAACCCTTTTTGGATTTTTCAATATAAAAGACATGCAATGCACTTAACTACATGTATGCATATGCATCACCCACTGATGAATAATATGAAGACCATGCAGGGAATTAGCCTAACAAGTATGCATGATACACACGAAATGCTTTGACTTACTCCCCCTGACTATGTGCATTGTATGAAGATTTTAAATGCAACAAGTGCAATGACAGAATGCAGGGAGTTTTGACAAATTATGCATCATGAATGAATATGTAATGCATTCAGCAAATGAAATTATCATGATATGCAAGCATCTAGAGCACACAAATTCAGAAGATAGAATTTAAGCAAAGTTTTCAGAACTAACCTGTACAGTGCAATCCTGGGGGTTTCATTCTTGAGTGCCTTGGATTATTAACCGCATTTATTCATTCCAAGGCACACCTACAGTAAAATAATCATTTTGATCTTGCAGGAACCCAAGCCGCCTTGGGTCCTGTTTTAGCCCTAAAAGGTGTTCTAAACAATCTTTTAGCAACATTGTCATCAAAATCCATCAAATAATAATTAGTCATGGAATGTCCAATTCTACCACAATATCTACATAAGACAGCGGATTTTCTGATTCTATGATGCATATCAACAGCAGCTTGAGACCTATGAGTATGAGCATGAAGTTTCCTACTGTTCACATAGACATTTTGTTTCTTATTTTCTGACAACCAACATTCCGTAGACTTGTGACCTGACTTTCCACTGTTAAAACATGAAAAATTCACAGGTCTTTTGGCAAAGAATTTAAAAAAAAAAATATTAACATTGCCCCCTTGGGCATGCCAACAGTCCTTGACTATATGGCCATGCTTCCCACACTCGAAGCACCTTAGGTGCTTGCCTTTTGAGTCATTGTAACCCCATGAAGACCCAAACCAGCACTCAACAGCTTTATGACCACGTTTGTTACAGTTATAACAGATGATGTGTTGGTTTGAAACAAGAGTGTTTCTTTTGGGGTTATGATGATGATTTGTAAGAGATTTATCATGCATCATATCATCATTCTTCATTACACTGCAGTCATCCATGTAATGACCATGCCTTCCGCAGTAGTGACATGATATCTGTGATTTCCTGGTAGCATGGTTACTCACAGATTGACTAGATGCATACGAATGAGTACATAAGGCATGTGCAGTGTGCATTGACTCATCGAATTCACCCGAGCTAGCAGATTTTAGGGCATGATCAGGAACAGTCTTCACCTTCTTCGTTTGACCCTTCTTTTTCACTTTCTGATTATTCTTAGCAATTTTTGTTTGTTTTTTATTTTTCTGTGTGTTGAACTAAAATACAGATGATGGAGGTGATTTCTATTTTTTATTTTATTTTGGGGATTGATTTGAGGTACCAGCTAGATCAGAGTTTCGCACAAAAGTTATGTGTAGCTGGTTTCTAGTAAGTTCCTTAACATCAGAACTGTAATTTATCCCCCTTCTTGAATTATCATCCTCTCCTTTCATGACAACTTTCATTTTTCCTTTATTTTTAGCGGACTCGGATGCTGAGTTTTCCAGATCATGAATTTTATTTTCCAAAGAAGTAATGTGAAGTTCATAACTGGCTATCTCCTACTCACTGCAATTAAGACATTCGCTTAGAACTTTGTTTGTAGTTTTATACTTCTCAATTTCTCTGATACCAGTTTATAGGATCAAGCCCCTACCGTTGCGCTAAAAGCTCGAGCTGGTAGCGAAGGCGGAACCTTATTTCCTTATGACAGCGCAGAACCTCACACTATCGTGCTGTGGGTGGACATGAAGGGCTTTTCACATGGACCCCATAATCCATGCGGCGGGTTGGGCTGTCAAGCGCCGATGCACCACGTGGGTCCCATACCCCACGTGGAGCAACAAATGACAAGGGAGACGCTGGAAAATCCAACAATCTCCCCCCCAGTGACACCCGAGGGATTTGAACCCGCGACCTCGCTCTGATACCAGTTTATAGGATCAAGCCCCTACCGTTGCGCTAAAAGCTCGAGCTGGTAGCGAAGGCGGAACCTTATTTCCTTATGGCAGCGCAGAACCCCACTCTATCGTGATGTGGGTGGACATGAGGGGCTTCGCACATGGACCCCATAATCCATGCGACGGGTTGGGCTATCAAGCGCCGATGCACCACGTGGGTCCTATACCCCACGTGGAGCAACAAATCACAAGGGAGACGCTGGAAAATCCAACATTACCTGCACTGGGTAACTGGGGAATCTTGCATCTAACCAATGTGATTCCTCACATCAAAAGGTGTAAGTTGAACCTGATTGTCATTTGAAAAAAAAAATGTGACCAGATCAGAAGTGCTTGAATGGACAAACTTAAACTGTAATAATTTTTTTGGTTTCAATACTAATGACAGTTATCCTAAAAGGTTACTAAGACCTGATAAGAATGGCTGAATGAACAATATCTCGAACTTTGGCATGCATATACGCGTTCCTTCGAGTAATTTGGAGTGTAGACACTTATGTAGTTTTTTTCTTGGTTTCTAAAATCTTTGAAGTTATTTACTTTAAATCCCTCAATCAGTAATGACACACCATGAAATGCTTTTTGAAGAAAGCTATCAGCCCTTGGAGTCAACTTTTGCTCAATAATGAGGTCTATATTTGTGGACACCTGAAATTCACCATCAGGAGCGTCAAGCCGATCCAAGCCAAACAAGGATGATGGAAGAAGAAGAGAAGAAGTATGTCGACGTGCCTCACAAGTTGCGTCGACGCACCCCACATGCCGTGTAGACGCACACGGGAAGCCGCGGGCTACCTACTAAGGAGAGTAGCAGGGTGCGTCGACGCAACTCCTGGCTATGTCTACGCACATGCAGGCACACACACACAAAAAGAGAGAGATGGAGGAGTGATCTTACGGCTAGCCCTCTTGAACCGGCGGGGCCCCAACCCCTCATCCGCTGGCAGAAGGAAAAAACATACAAGAAAAAAGAGAAGAAAAATAAAATGGGAGAAGCGATCCGGCGACTCCATTCACCCCTCATCCGGCGGCAGAAGAAGATAAAAAGGAAAAAAAGAAGAGGAAAGAATGGAGGGGCGGGAGTGATCTAGCGACAACACACCCCTCCGGATCACCAACCCCCCTCCCTGTCCGGTGGCCCTGGTAAAGCATGTAATGCCAGTCTAGTGGGCCATAAAATAACTCCTGATTAAGCTGATCGTGCCTTATTAACCAACAGTAAAGCCTAGGCGTCGCCAGCAAACCAACAAGATGACTCGACCGGTCACCTCAAACTCCCAAAAATGGCAATTGCTACGGAGCTGGGAGACCCTACGAGCGGCAGCATGTCGCCTTCAGCCAAGTCAGCCAATCCGAAGAAGATAGCCCCGCCAACCTCCTGCCCCCCTACGCATAGGCCTCCAGGGCATCGAGCAAGAAGAAGAGGAAAGAGTAAATGGGGGTTTGAAGGAGTTCACGTCCACTCCCAATAAAAGGGATACAGAGTCCGAAGGAACGGGGTTGGCGAGTTTGAAGTGGCTAAAGAGAGAAGAAGAGCAAAAAAAAGAGCTGAGAACCTTTTGCACCTGCGCCTGCAGAGTGAAAAGAAAAAGAAGAGTGAGGGAGGGAAGAGGAAAAGAGGTGTAAGGGGAGAGAAGAGAAATGCTTTGTTCTCCCCCCCCCATTGTATTTTCTTTTTTCTGCTCCTCTATTGGTCTTTTTTTTATGATGTACATCTTCCCTTGTACTCTATCGCTCTTACAAAGAATAAAAGAATCTCAGTCGTTTCAAGCGATGTAGCCTCCATTTTGCCCTTTCTTCTGTCTTGAACATGCCTCCCCATCCCCTGTTGTGCCCCTTGTGCTTTGATGATAATGTGGTGTTTTAATGATAGCAACATGAATGAGTCACCATCAGAACAACACATTGAGTCGTCATCTGTTTATGTCTGCATGTGAATTTATTGTGTTGCATATGAATGTTTCATTGAACATCTTATCTGAGTGTCACTACATGGAACAGGCTGTGTGCATTGGTGCATTTCATAATTGGTGCATTTCATAACTCTGCACATTCATTTGGCTTTGTGTTGCTGCGGTGTAGTCTATACATTGCATGTATCGCAGATAGCATAGTCCATACATTGCAGTTCTCGCAGGCTAGCAAGTCTGTACACTGCATGGCTCGCAGGCTAGTAAGTCTATACATTGCATGGCTCCTAGGGTAGCAAGTCTATACATTGCATGGCAAAGTTCAAAGTCAATACATTGTTGCATTGCTTGCATTTCTGAAGTGATGAAAGCATCCCTTGCCCCTCCACATTTTCTCCGGACTCAGATTGATTCGTCGGAAAGCGCCATTATGTTAGGCATGTATTTTTGAGTCTAGTCATGTAATCTTCACATTTTCTTTGAGTCAATATCATGTAATTTTCCCTTTATTTGAGTCATGTACCTAGGTTGTTGAGTCATTTTCCTAAGTATTGAGTCATTGTGTTGTTTAGATAGGCTATTGGGCCCATCTCATTGGGCTAGGCCCATGGACACTCCCTTCCCTTCGGTTATTAGTCATTGTGTCTTTTGTTAGGGTCCTTTGTGAAAAAAATCATGTGCCTATAAATAGGCCACCCCACTCCTCATATGTAACAATTTTGATGAAATATTGAAGAAACCCCTTTCAAGTCTCTCATTACTCCACTTCTCTCTCTCTCTCTCTCTAGCTCTCCCTCTCTCTCCCCAAGGAAAGGGGCGAACCTCCCCTCTCTCCTCCCCCCCCTCTCATTCAAATCCAACCCCCACCTACCTCCATTATTACCCCCACAACTTCCCACACCCTCCTTTACTCTCCACCTAGTCCCAACAACCCTCCACCAATCCAAGCCCTACTTCCCAACCACCACCTACTTCCCTCCACTTCCCTAAGCACCTCCTCACTTCCCCAAGGCTGAAGGATCTCTTTCCTAGGCCCAAATTTGAATCTCCCATCCATCTCCCCTTCCCCCCTTGCTCCCTAGGTCGCACCCCTCCTCTCCCCTCAAGCCAAGTTCGCCCCCACCTTCCCTCCCCCTCCCTCTCTCCCTTGTGCTCACCCCTTCCCACCACCATCTCTAGCAGACCAGCCCCCTCTCCAGCCCCACTTCGCCCTCCCCACCTCCATCTCCCTAGCCTTCACAACCCCTAAAACTCCTCTCATCTCCCTCCTTTAGCCATTAGACACCCTTCCCACCACTTGCTCTCTTGGCCATCCCCTTCCCCACACCTTCTTCTTCCCCTTAATCTGTCTCTGTTTCAGGCAGCAGAACTACAGAGACTTGCAGAAGCAGCCACAACCGTCCCTCAGAGATTCAAGTGGCAAGGTCTACATCTCCGGAATCATCTGCAAGTTAGCTTTCCAACCGAGGTGGTTTCGCTGGCTTCCGAGGTCAGAGCTGATCGGGGGAGCCGATCTCGTCCAACTGCGTGTGCTGTCCCAGTCTGCAGACCAGAAGCTGAAAGAAGAAGCTGCCACGGCCAGCTCGTGAAGGCTCTGAGCGCCATTTTTGGAGGGAAGAGACTACTTCCTGTTAGCTTTCACCTCCAAGAAGAAGGACATCATTCGGCCACCGGAGCTATCAGTTACTAATTTCTTCGTCGAAGGTTGCAGCCAACCACCTGCAGGTCCAGGTTTGACCTGTCCTCACATATCCGACCACCATTCTCCCCTCCGACCTCCGATTGGGGCCCCGTCAACTCCTGCTCGTAGCTACTCTGACCATGAGAACGTCACCGCCAGGCTCGTCACATTTGGAGTTCAGAAGCGTCCGTGGTACCCTCTGCAACCTGCTGTACCAGTTCTGCACCAGCCAGAGGAAGAAGCTGCTGACCTGTTCCAGTCGCTGGCCCGACCAGCCCTGAGTTCCAGAGCTCCTGAAAAAATTCAGACATCATCCTCAATCTGCTTGAAAGCTTTTGGCGTAAGTCTCATCAGATTCTGAGCTCGGTGGAATTATTGGAAGGATCGACATCGACCCTCTGTCCAGAAATACAGAAGTTAGGCAGAATCGGCAAAGCTCGGGAAGTCGGTTCTTTTTGCATATCTCCCCACCCCGCTTGGCCGGCTGAAGGCCCCTCCCTGCGTGGAGGTAGTTTTGGATGTATTAAGCATAATCCCCACCCCAATATCCCCCCCCCCTTGCATGGGGTGTAGTTCGTGTAATTATTAAGTTGCAGGTTTGAAGCTTCAATCGACGCGGCGTGCGGGTACATACCCTCGCCTCCTCGATCACCCCCGTCTCCGGCCGGAGTTGGCGTCTTCATGCCAGCTAGGTGAGCCTCGGTCCCTCTCTTGACTGGTTTAATCACTTGCTTAGCTTAGTATTATTGCTATTGCTTTGTCGGACGGTGAGTGAGAGCTCGGCCCAAATTGCTAGTATCGTGAGTGACCATCGCGGGCAAGTTGAGAGTGAATCCACTTAACCCACACCCTTGGTGTGTTGGCCGCCCATGATTTGGGCATCCTAGGCCCACTTGGGGTTCTTCCCAAGCTAGCCAACCATTGGAGCCTAAAGGTCCCGCCTCGGACCCTCTCCAACATCACCTAGTCACCATCGGGCACTAGTGTGTGCCATACGGGTGAGCTCACTAGTGTGAGTCCGCTGCTCAAACTTGAATGCTTGCAAATAGGTCTAAGGTCGGTTTCACATCATTAAGTCTACACATTGTTTAGTTGAAAGCCTGTACATCGTGTGTTGCTGAAAGTCTGTACACTGTCTCACTGTTAAAGTCTATACAGACTTCTGCTTCTCATTCAGCGTCTTTCTTTGTGTCTCACTGATTCAAGTCTATACAATGCATGCACTTCGTGAAGTCTGTACATCCGACCATCTTGTTCAGCGTCTCATTTGCACATTTGAGTCAAAGTCTGCACAGCATAAGTATATACACTGTCCGTCTCATTTATCGTCTAAGGCAAAGTCTATACAATGCATTAGACTAAGTCTGTACATTGCATTGGTTAAAGTCTGCACATTGTTCTCCGTCTTACTTTGCGTCTATGGCATAGTCTATACAGTGCAGCTCACATAATTAGCAGGTATATACATTGCATTGGCTAAAGTCTATACACTGACTATCTCATTTAGCGTCTAAGGCAATGTCTATGCACTGGACTTGAAGTCTGTACATTGAGCGTCTCATTGAGCATCTCATGCAAGTCTGTACATCGGACTGTTTCAAGTAAAGTCTGTACATCGGACTGTATCAAGTGAAGTCTGTACAGCGTCATGCATTGTTCTTCAAGTCCATACACTACACTGTTGCTTGCTCGAGGTGAAGTCTGTACATCCGTCAGTGAACTTCGAAGTCTATACACTGGGATCTTTACCTACGTTCACTTCTGCAAGTCTGTACATTAGGCTTTCACGTAAAGTCTATACATCCTTGAACTGTGCAAGTCTATACATTGGGCTTTCACGTAAAGTCTATACATCCTTGAACTGTGCAAGTCTGTACATCATTGCCTTGTCAAAGTCTGTACATTGTGAATGTCTATACATTCGATTGCCTTGCATCTCATCAAGTCTGTACAGCCTTTCTTTTGGCAAGTCTGTACATCGCTCATGAAGTCTGAACAATGACCAAGTCTGTACAACTGTCTGCATGCATTACCCTTCAAGTCTATACATCATGCATGCATCATCTCTCAAATCTGTACAGGGTCTGCCTAGATGCATTGTTCATCAAGTCTATACACTCTATGTGCTTCATGCATTTGTGCATCGTTTAACACACCAGTAAGTCTGGACATTGGTTGCACTCAGAGTCTGTCATTCACTCTGAGTCTATTCACTGCTTCAAGCATTGCATTCTAAGTCTAGACAACATTGCACGATGAGTCTGCATATTCATTTAGCATGTCTGTACAACCAGCTACTATGTTCTCAGTCTTGTATCTATGAAGTCTATACGTGTTCTAGCGTTGCATTCACTAAGTCTGCACACGCATCAGGCTTGCATAACGTTGAAGTCTATACATCGGTGTCTTGTGCATGCTTCATTTGTTAAGTCTGTACATGGCATTGTTCTGCATTCACCAAGTCTATACAATGCCATAGCCCTGCATATGTAGAGTCTGAACATTGCATTGCTTCGCATTCACAGAGTCTATACATTGCTTCAGCATTGCCTTCATATAGTCTGTACAGCATATGTTCTTCATATATGATCAAAGTCTGCACATTGCATTACACTTTAGAAGTCCATACAACGTCTGCACATCACACACTGCAAAGTCCATACATTCATGTCTCCTTGCAAAGTCTAGGCATTGGAAAGTCTATACACTGCATTGTGCATACTATGAAGTCTGTACAAGGTGTCGACACAAAATTGATAAGTTTCTGTTCTATCTGTCTGACAGGGACTCCTTGCAGAGACTGATTACTGGGCACGTGATCCGAGGATAAGGGGAGTGACCAGATGATGACACGTGGAATGCAGCCCAACCATGATGCTGCCAGGTGGTCGAAATGCCTCGGTTCTGGTGAAATTTCTTGGGCGGGAAATGTGGAAGCCACACGACCCTATCCACTCTGCTGCTGCTATATATATGAGCTTTCTTCTTCAGATGAAGGCTGCTCGATCAAGTGAATAGTCTATACAGTGAGACTGAAGGTCTGAAGCAGCAGAGAGCCACCGAGATCCTTAGAGAAGAAAAACAGAGAAGAAGACAGAGTGCGAAGAGAAAGAAAATGAGAGTGAGAGATCGAGAGCAGAGAAGAAGAAGAAAAGAAAGAGGAAGAGAGCTCATGAGTTGAGAAGAGAGAAGACTCCATCAGACAATCTGTCTCCACTGGAAGTTGGATCAAATCCAATCCAGTCAGCTCCTTGTGAGCCATATTCGTGCTTCATTGTTTACAGATTTTCGTTGCTGTAGTTCCTTGTTTTCATTTTCCTTTTATACATTTCTTCAAGCTGTTCATTAGCGGAGCAAGCTGTGTTGCTCAGCATTTGCAGTGGAGGATTCCACTGGATGGCTAAGCTGTATTGCCCAGTGGAGCAAGCTGTGAGGCTCAGCAGGCGAGGAGGATTCCTCGGATAGCAAGTTGTGAGGCTCAGCGGATTGCATGGCAAGCTGTGATGCCCAGTTGTTCAAGCTGTGAGTCAGCAGAATCCACACTCGGGTTGAGTGTGGGGTGGATGTAGGTCTGCAGGATCGAACCACCTAAAAATCATTGTGCAGTGGTTTGATCTCTTTGTGTGTTTGGCGCTAGATGAATGCATAGGGTCGATATGGTTTGATTTTCTATATGTGTTCATGTCATTGCTGTGCACACTATATGTTTGACTGTGATTTGATTTCTCTATCTGTTGTTGCTTCCGCTAGGTGAATGATTAGATGCGTTCCACCTATTTGAGTACAGGTTCAACAGGAGACTAGTTTAGTTTCTTTCAGGTTGTCTAATTGTGTCTTGTTAGCTTTCTAGTGAGCATTAGATTTTAATTGGGCGAAAGTTTTTAAAGGGTATATTCATTCACCCCCCCCTCTGAATACATAGCATCGAACCCAACATCCTCCTATTGCCCGGTTCTGGGTGCTTCTATCTTATTCCCTTTTTTACAGATCTGTCGCTTTTGTTGTTTTGTTATGTTGGGCACACCTAAGCCTTGTTTGCTTGATACGATTGGGCTCATGGTGTTTTCAGCATAAGCATACGGAAGGGCCTCTCTAGGTGGAGGTTCAAGGCTTACCCGATACCATGGGTATGGCTCTGGACCCAGCTCCTCGGAGGCCGCTTCACCTCTGAAGTTTTCCCAGAGGCACCACTCTCGATGTTTTTTCTGTTCGCATCCCTGTCATGGGAAATCAGACCACTCCCCCCGTTAGTAGGACTTGTATTCCTTCCCCTTGGATTGGCAAGTCCTACCTATCAGTCTACTCGTTCCAAGCTCCTCGAATAAATTGGGTTTCAGATCTAACCTACCCGCTTCTCGATTACGGAAGCTGCCGCTCTTGAGCACATCCATGCAATGTTGGGGCCATCTCAGATCTCTATGGATGAGTACCCACTTTACTCCCCCAAATGCTCTGCAGCAAGGGGAGGTGTTGCCCAATCTCTGCCAAGAACTCGGACTAATCGCTAAAAAAGAAACCAATGAAATAGGGCGGAGATTATTGCATCCCTATGGTTTTGAAGATGTCTCACACTATAAATCAATTTGTTTTTATCTCTAGATCAATTTGCTCTTATACGGTGCATTTCCTTATTTCTAAGCATGAAGGGGATCTGTGCTAATAGCATGATTTAGGTCCGTGCATTTCAGGTTATTCGTTCTTTTGTTTAATGCATATTGAGTCAGTGCTACTTCTGTATCTTTCACATAAAGTACTTGCCTCCGTGCAAGTCCTTGTTCATACACAGGTTTTGTTGTTCATAATTTTATCTATGTGCATTTCTCGAGGTCATGAGCATTAAGGTCTGTGCATATCATGTCTCTGCATCTCACCTCTCGAGGTCGGTGCAATTCCTGACCAGAATGCATTGGTTAGGTTGGTCATTCCTTCATCTCGGTGCAAGCTTTGTCTTGTACTTCTCATTGCCATCTCAGTGCAGCTCCTGCTTGGACTGCATATCCCGACTCAGTGCATGCCTTGCTTAAAACAACTCATGATCGGTGCATAGTCTAGCCTATACAAGTCTCTGTAGCAACAAAGTCAGTGATGTTCTGTTTCAAGTCTTATTAGACTCGGTGCAAAGTCCTGAAGATAGCTAACGTAGATTGGTGCATGTTCTGATTCATTTCTTGTCGGTGCTTGTCATAGCCCGACTTAGCCGATGGTTACTCTTTTGACTTGGTGCAAACTTTTCTCTCTGGCAAAATAAAGTCAGTGCACTTTGTGTCTTGCTGATTCTTGTCCGTGCATATCTATTGCACGATTAAACTCCTACTCAGTGCAGCTTTTACCTTCTTACTCAATACACCAATACAAATTATGCTAAGAGTATAACGAAATGTTTATTCCTTCTCTGATAGTTTGTCTGTGCATTCACCTGGATGGCACGTGATCTGAGGTAGATAGACGTCCAGAACATTCTCACATGTACCGCAACATATTCTGACGGGAAACGTGGTATCCACACGCCTAAGGTTCTGGATCAGACATATATATATGCTGAGGAAAAGGGTTCGAAAGGGGATGGAACAGTGAGAAAGAAGAGCAGCGTGGGAGCAGTGCTTCAAGAGAAAAAACCAGAGACAACCCACTCCATCCAGAGCTAAGAGAAAATTTTTTGAGAGAGAGAAGCGATTATGAATGCGAAGATCTGCTTCTACGGAAGCTACATTGCTTTTGTTTTTCTGAGAAAATTATCGTTCATCGATCGTTTTATTTTGGAGTTTCTCTTACTTTTATTTCATTCTATTACCCTCCACCCTACGGAAGAAGGGAGAAGTTGTCCAGTTCCCTCCATTGTCTTGGAGGAAGAGAGGCTCGATTCTCTGGTTGTGTGAGTTACTTGGGAGTAACTGCACAGGGTTCCCTTTTCTGCATGCAAAGGAAGGGAGATTGGTTCTCCAGTGTCTTCTTCTGGTCGATAAGAAGTCTGAGGAGGCTGTTCCTTACGACAAGCTATTTGGCAGCAGTTGTTGCAGACTGAGTCTGCTGTGTGCGACTCTATATTGTAAGGAAACTTTACTCTCTTGAGTAAGGGGTGGACGTAGATTGCGGATAGCAATCGAACCACCTAAAAATTCCCTGTCTCCTCTGTGGTTTTCTTATTTACGCTGTGCTGTTCTCCATCTACTTGACACATTGCTTCATTGTGGGTGGCTTTCTCGATCTCATTTCTCATACTAGTCATCTTTGTTGCCTGTCTTTGAAGTCTTTTTCACTGCAACTTGAGGGGTTGAGAAACCGTGTCTGAGTTGTTTGAATTTGGGAGTGATCTATTCAACCCCCCCTTCTATCTCACTTTCCGCTGCACGTATCAATTGGTATCAGAGCAGGTTTTCATCATGTTGGCCAACGGTCAGGGTAAGCCTAATGGTCTTCGAAGCTTCATGGCTGAGGGACAGTCTATCAGCCGCCCTCCATTCTTTGATGGTAACAATTATCTTTTCTGGAAAAATAGGATGGAAGTATTCATCAGGGCGCAGAGCCACAAGCTGTGGAGGGTGATCACCACATGGCCATACGATCTACCACCGAATGAGGACGCGTTGATAGATGATCACGTCAAGCTCTCGTCACTCAACTGGACGGCCTGAACATCATCCAATGTGCTGTACACCCAGACGAATACGATCGCATCTCAGCTTGCAAGACGGCCAAGAAAATGTGGGACGAGTTGGGTCTAATCTATGAAGGTACACCTCAAGTGAAAGCACAAAGGTAAATCTCCTCACCTCTGAATATGAGATGTTTAAGATGAAACCAGAGGAGACCATAACTAAGATGTATGCCAGACTGTCACTGATTACGAATAGTCTTAAGGGGTTTGGGAAAGAGATAGCTGAGGGAGATATAGTCAGGAACATACTTAGATCTCTAACCCCTACATGGCACACTAAGGCCATCGTGATAGAGGAGTCTAGGGATTTGTCGGCAATGACCGTCACCGAACTCATAGGATCCCTAATGACGTATGAGATGAACTTCAAAAGGAATGGTGAAGGAAGCGACAGGAAGGGCAAGAATATTGCCCTCAAGGTGTCCCGCAGCAAGGGAAGTAGCAGCAGCGGGAGTAGTAGTTGCGAGTCTGACGGACTGTATGACCTTTACCAGGAGGAGCAAGCAATGCTCACTCGACAATTCAGGAAATTCTTAAGGACTAAGGGAAAGACCTTCAGAAGGAAGAGGTCATACACTTCTAGTAAGAATTTTGATTCCAGCAATGATAAGAATAGGAGCACCAAGAAAATCACATGTTTTTATTGCAGGAAACCTGGACATATGAAAGGGGACTGCCCTGCTCTTCAGAAGAATGGTCCTGACTTTTAGAAGAAGAGCTCGAAGGTTCAGAAGAAGATACCACAAGCAATGGTCTACATGTGGAGCGATGAGGAAGAAGATCCGGAAGCCAATTCCTCAGAGGAGGACGAAGAAAGAATTTGCCTGATGGCAAACAGCGAAAAGGAGGTAACAAATATCTTCGAGAATTTTTTTATTGCTGATTAGGAAGATGCGTATGTTGAACTGTTAGATAAGTTAAATTCTCTGAGTAAAGAGCATAGGGTCCTGAAGAGAAAATTTAATGCTAATATTGAAGAACAAACTCAAATCAGTGAGAAAAATCAGAAATTAAAGGAAGAATTAGAAGAAATGACTTCTCTGAAAAAGGAAAATGAAAAGCACAAATCAAAGAACCAGGAAGTTCACACACAGCTCAACGAACTCAAGATTAAATTTGAAGAAAGGCTGAATGAAAATAGTGTGATCACAGAGAAGTATGAAGCTGTTAAGAAAGTGAACACTGAACTCTTAAAAAATTGTGAGTCTATGCAAAGAGAGCTGTAAGACAAACAAAAGGTTCTAGAAAAAATTGTTCAATGGAAAACGAACCTGGAGTCTATACTAGGAACAAGGGTTAATTTCAACAAGGAGGGTCTAGACTATGACCCGACTAACAAGAGACCCTTTCAGTTCAAGACCGTTACCTTCTGCCTAGAGAAGGGAAAAGAAAAGCTGGACACACCATCCAGTTCAAACAGTAATCAAAACATTCAACGTCCAAAGGAAAATTCAACAAACAATGCTGGACGACCATCTAAAATAGGAATGAACTTTGTGAAGAACTTCTCTAAGCCCATTCACCAGAACAGAAGTGGTAGCTGGACTGGGCAAATGTATCAGAATAAAAGCTGGAACTACTATAAAAGAATGGGTCCGAACAGCAGTTACTGGAGAAATAACACTCACCCTTAAAAATATGTTAATCAACAAGGGCACAAAACATACAACAGGGATGAGAAGCCTAATAATTGGAATAGATTTCACATCTCCAGACCAGCTGGACATAACCTTGGTCGCAGTTTCAATAAACCTGAAATTAAGATGCAAGAGAAAACCAAGTTGAAACAACTCTGGATTCCTAAAAATTTGCTTAAAGATTTGAATAATGTCTTTGGACCCAACTTATCTTGGGTTCCAAACCACTTTGCTTGATTTCGTATGTATAGGTTTGCCTGGCAGCTGAAGACAACAAATGGTACCTTGATAGTGGCTACTCCAGGCACATGACAGGAGACCGATCCAAGTTCAGCAAGCTAGAAATGAAGGTAGGGGGTCTGGTCAAATTCGGAGGAAAGAACAGAGGTAAGATCATTGGGGTTGGCACAGTTGGTAAGTCCTCCACTAACTCAATAGATAAAGTCTTACTTGTGGAAGGTTTTCAACACAATCTGATTAGCATTAGTGAATTATGTGACAAGGGTCACAGGGTTGTGTTTGACAATAACTCATGCAAATTTTTTGAAATAAATTCTGATCGTGTTAAATTTGTAGCAAACAGGACCAATAATGTCTACATGGTAGACTTAGATGTTGAGTCTGAATCTAATCTCTGCTTGTCTGCTGATTCTGAATGTGATGCTTTTGATTGGCATGGACGTTTAGGCCATGCTAGCTTTTCTACTTTGAATAAATTAATCAAGCATGATTTAGTTAGAGGCATGCCTAAAATCAAGTTTAGCTCTATCTCAAAAATCTGTGATGCTTGTGCTCTAGGCAAACAAACCAGAAAGTCCTTCAAACTAAGATCTGAGCCATTATCTTCTAGACCAATGGAACTTCTTCATATGGACCTCTTCCGTCCTACTAGAACTCAAAGTCTTAATGGAAGTAGGTTTGGTTGTGTGATCATTGATGACCACTATATTTTCATGGATCTTTTTCTTAGCCAACAAAAATGATGCTTTTCAAAAATTCAAACAATTTTTTAAAAAGGTCAAACAAGAAGGAAAACATAAGATTTGTTCAATTCAATCTGACCATGGAGATGAATTTGAAAACTCCATGTTTTCTAACCTTTGTGAAAGTGAAGGACTAACACACAAGTTTTCTTCTCCCAGGACACCAGACCAGAATGCAATTGTGGAGAGAAGAAATCAAACCATTGTGGAGATGGCCCGAACCATGCTGATTGAAAGTCAACTACCAAGAAAATTTTGGGCAGAGGCGGCCAATACAGCAACTTATACAATCAATAGGGCCATGGTAAGACCAATTCACAAGAAAACCCCCTATGAGCTATTGAAAGGTAAGAAACCAAACTTGGCTCATTTCAGGATTTTTGGAGCTAAATGCTTTATCCATAATAATGACAAGAAAGACTTAGAAAAGTTTGAAGCAAAAAGTGTTGTGGCAGGTGACACACTGAATTAGATCCAAAGGGGGGGTGAATGGATCTTTTACGTTACTTGCCCCAAAAAATGATTTTCAAATCAGCTACCACTGAATGATTAAAGAATCACTGCCTATAAACCCAATCGATCGAATCATCTATTGGACTAATAATCAAACACTTAAACCGCACCTAAGCATGCATCTACCGAAGATAGAGAAATCTGACAAATCACAGCACACCAGACTTTTAGGTGGTTCGATATCTACCCAGAGATCTACGTCCACCCCACACTCAACCTGAGTGTGGATTCCTACTGATACACAGCTTAACTACTGGGCTTCACAGCTTGCCTACAAACTGCTGAGCGTTACAGGTTGCTACCGCTGGGCAATACAGCTTAGCCGTCCAAGGGATACCACACCTCTGCTACTACTGGGGCTTACAGCTTAACCCGTCCAGAGGAATACTCCTCTGCAAACAGCTGAGCTTCACAGCTTGCTCTATTGTAAAAACAGATTGAAAACAAGAATTAAAAGTAAAATGAAAGATGGAAGAGATACAGCAACTGAAAGCTGGACACTACAAAAACCAAAGTTGATCTCAACATCTGACTGGTTTGGATTTGATCCAAGAACCAGTAGATACAAGTCTTCGAATGCCTATTTTCTCTTTCTTCTCAACTCTCTATCTCTCTTTTTCTACTGTCTTGATCTTGCAGGCTCTTCACACTTTTCGATCACCTTCTCCAGATGGAGAACTCCTCTTTTTTATAGCATCAGAGATGTGGGCGTGTGTCCTCCACAATTCCCTCCCAGAGGCCTTAGTCCACGTGGCGGTGTCCTAGCACAATGGTTCCACGTGTCACGATCCTGGCTTCTTAGATCACGTGCCCTTCTTAAGTTCCTCGACCAGCAGATATCCTGCAAAGGTTAAAGCACATAGTTGGTTCGAGATTTGGTCTAAGCATGTACATATTTGATGCACATAATGTAGTGTACATATTAGAAAGTGTGTACAATGAGAATGAATGCATGGACATGTCATCCATGGGTGTACAGACTTTGAATGCATTTTGCATATGGAGAAGTATGCACATCGAAGATGAGTGCACAAACATGCCACCAACGAGTGTACATACTTTATGTGTGAAGTGCAAATGATGTGCAAACTTTATGTGCATGCGACAGGACGATGTATAGACTTGCCACCAGAGAGTGTACATATTTTATGTGCGATGTTCAAATGATGGGCAGACTTTATGCGACAGGACGATGTACAGACTTTGGAACTACATGAGACACACGATGCAACAAGACTCTGTTCAGACTTAATCCTGTGCATAGGCATAAGATACATCGACTATGTGTATGTATGAAGAACACGGGCTGTACAGACTTCGCTGCGAATACTTCTCAAGAATGTATAGACTTTGCGTGCATGCGACAACCAATGTGCAGACTTGCTATGCCTAGAGTTTAAGCATGAATGCATAATGCACAAACTGTGTGTGTGCATGTGTAGACTTTGAGTGCATGACACTGCCTTATGTATGTATGCAACAGAATGTATAGACATGCTGAGCTATCAAGGCAACCGTGTGCAGACTTGGTGTACGCATGAAGCATCTGATGCATGAACTTAACCACGCATTCTAGCTACGGTTGTACAAACTTGAGAAGCACTGCACTAACTGTACATACATATATGAAGGATGAAGCAATGCATTGATCCATGGATGTAAGATTAAATGCAAACACTTTTATTTATATTAATCTCACATGACTCAGATTGTCATTATCAAAACCAGGGTTCCAACAATCTCCCCCTTTTTGATAATGACAACTATAAGTCATGTAAGATTAATTGAGTTCATCGTCAGAATGAATCAAGCATTCAATATACTCATACTTCAATGCAACCATGCAACATAACATAGACATTTTTGTGTACTTCAGAAAGATACAAGGTAGTGTTTGAATGAAAACCTCTTTCAACAAATATCTCACAGCAGAGACAATCCATCTAGCAAAACAAATATTGCACATTGTCTGTCCAGAAGGAAAACTATCTGACTGTCTGAAAACAAACTGTACTATCTGTCCAAAAAGTCAAAAAAGTTCACTAAAAGTACATGTACTCTCCCCCTTTGTCATTATCAAAAAAAATTGGGGTGTGATCAGTAACCTCTGTAACTCCCCCTGTCTCGTGGAATAGATGATGAGCTAGAACCTGAAAAGGGGAGTCTGTTCAGTATAGAAGTGTGAAGATCCCGAATGGATTCTGACAACTTGTCGAGCTTGTTATGCATAGTACTTCCCAGTCTGTCCGGCCACCAGGGAAGTAGTTGACTCTTGTTTTGAAATGGATACTTTAACAGTTTCTGAAAGGGTTTGTAAATTAGACTGGACCACTTGAAACTGATTTATGATATAAGGTTGATTGGCAGCAATCTTGATCAATGTTCCCATAAACAGTTCAAACTCAATTTTGAGATCAAAGGTGTGGCTAAGAATTTGAGCCATCTTACTGATAAAAGAGAGTTGGGTGTCTTGAATTTTGCTTACCATTTCACCAATTCTAGTGTTAATAGCCATAAGGGATTCCAAAATCTGTTGTACTGCTATATCAGTTTTCCGTTTGGCAGTAAGAAACTCTATCCCTTGAGTTTTGACTATCTTTTCTAGATACTGTAATCGGCTGTCGACTTTATCCAGTTGAACAATGTGTAACAGAAGCTGTTGATTCATCAGGTCATTTTGATTGAGTACAATTTTTGTCAAATTTGATAACATCTGCACAATGTTAGGTTCAGTACTCGCTTCATGTTAGCTGGCAGTGGAAGCACTTGAATCAGGGAGCTCAACTTGATATGAATGAGACTGCTCAGTAGGTGGAGGAGGGAGGATGCCAAGACTAATTATCGCTCCATGATGTGGACCATATTCTGGAGTAGGTCCTATACCATAGTCTTGTACTTCTTCTTCAGCTGTCTGTAGAGTTTCTTCAGCAGATATTTGGACTATTTGTGGTACATCCTCCTCTTCATTTACTACTGACTCTGCAAGTTCTTCATAGATTTCTTCAGTAGTCTCTTTCATAATCTGAGTGATTATTTCAACAAAAGACTCTGTTTCACTTCCTTTTTCTTGAGGGGATTCAGCTCTTACACTTTCTTCGGGAATTTCATTTCTTTCCTTTTCTTTATCTGCCTCTTGTCCTTGTTGGACTTCATGTTGTTCCAATTCAAATTGTGCCCCAAAATTATCAAACAGCTGACTAATGTTTTGATCCAACTGTTGTGTCTGTTGAGCATCTGTTAAATTCAGCTCATGAACTTCTTGATGCAATAGAAGATCTTTGAGATTCTTCTGAGCAGGTTCAGCAGTGGTCTCCTCTTGTTGTACTGCAATTGATTTACTTCTTTTAGGTGTTTTCTTCCTCTTCTTCAAGGGAGCCAAGTCCTGATCATCTGATTCTGTGAGATCCCATTCATGACGGACCTGAAGCTTTTTACTATCTTCAATGGCATCTTTCATATCACTGCCTTTGGATGACTTTGGCCTGAAGTACTTGTTGACAAAATCCAAATTATAGATGTTCACCTTGGGAATTTCTTTTGATGATTCCCCTTCGAGTGGAATTTTCATCTTTTTGAAGATTGCTATTAGATGAGCAGCATAGGGTAAATTTCTGCTGGACTCTTTGAAAGTACTCATTGTCTGAAGGATTATGGCTGGAAGACATATCTTTATGCCTTTGAGTAGGCAGAAGAGAATAAATCTCTGTGAATCTGTTACTCTCCCTGTAAGACCCCGAGTTTCTGTACAAATATTAAATTTCGTAAATAGTAAATGTTGAATAGTGACTGAGGTAAATAGTAAATAGTAAATATTTTTGACTATCGTGTAAATATTCTGAAAAATGATAGTTAATTAGTAAACACCATGATAAACACTTTGGTCTCTTGTACCTGACCCTAATAAAATCATTTACATGGCTTAATCAGTGATTTAAGCCTGACTTAAAAACGCGGAAAACACTATTCACCTGAAAATATAACTATCTTGGAAAAATCTGCAAAAATCACATCTGATAGAGAGTATTTTTCTTAGCAACTTTGTCTTCTGGAGTTTCATCGGTAAAAATCAAAAAC
Source organism: Amorphophallus konjac (assembly GCA_022559845.1). Classification (NCBI taxonomy): domain Eukaryota; kingdom Viridiplantae; phylum Streptophyta; class Magnoliopsida; order Alismatales; family Araceae; genus Amorphophallus; species Amorphophallus konjac. The sequence goes on from CM040127.1 coordinate 203,267,871, forward strand.
TCTCTCTATCGACTAAACCGTTGAACATTCGGTTAAATTATTATTTTAATCTTAAGATTGGGAGATTAACATTAAACCTTGTCATAAAATTCCATAAAAATCATAATCTAAAAGATCACGTCTTGATTAGCAATTTTGTCTTCTGGGTCAAACTCATTAAAAATCGTTTAGTGGGATTTATGAGCTAAGCACCCTTAATCACTTAAGCTAATCCTAAGCTTTAAGGAGGTTTAACTTAATCTCCTACCTCAATAAAACACGTGAGAACGTGTTTAAGTCGGCAAACACGGAGTCCACACTGTGGTCATCCCGTTGCGGCGACGTGTGCGACCATTCCCACCCGAATGAGGAACTCGTGGCTTTTAAAAGCCTATATATATGGGAGGGAGCCTTAAGGCTTCCCTCGTTAGTTAAGTTGCTGGGAGAATAGGCCGTGGGGAGCTCTGCAACTCTCTGTAAGCTTACTATTCATCACTTCGTTCTCCAGGAGTTCCTTTGCTTCTTTCTATTCCTTCTCCTTCTTCCGTTAATTTCGGTAGGTAACCAAGGCACCAATCTAAGCATAGAAGAATGAACTTGTTAGCATCATTAGACAAGGAGCTATCATGCTTTTACATGTTTTACATCGTGTTTATAGTGATCATGATACCATCCGTAGATAGTATTCCTTGTTAAGTAACCAATTGTTAACCCACATGAATAACATATCATCAGGAGATTAAATTTCTGTTATTGTAATGATTGTTAATTGTTCAATCATGTTTTAAGCTTAAAAGGCATTGTAATCCACTTTTATTTTCATTGTAAACACTGGTTAGACACAAAACTCAAGTTTTTAAAACGTATAACCCCTCTACAACCCATGCAATCATGGGTCGACCCATCCTATTCGGCACTGTTCCTTTTTCGTTCCTGTTGTACAGGAACCCGTGTTTTGTGAAGAGACATGTTAGGGTCATACCCTTTATGTCCAAAACTTGCTGTTTTCCCATCGTTTGATCTGTTTTAAGCCTGAATAAGATTAAGGTCATGTAGTATATGATTAAACCTTAGTAATCACACTAAATACATGTTAGTGTTATTAATAAATCGTTAACTATGATTAGATCAAATTTAAGCATGTTTAGTCATGTTTAAAACATAATTAGTCATGTTTAAAGCATAATTAGTTATGTTTAAGCATGATTAACCAAGTTTACATAGGATTAGGCAAGATTAAGTATATATTAGCCAAGATTAGTATGACGGTCGACTTATGCAAGTCTTGGCCGATGTAAAATTACACCGGACACTCTATCCGGTAAATTCTAAATTGTTACCATGAAAGGAAATGATACCAAATGGTAAATTTATCCATGGTCTACAATAGAAAGCATGATTTAGACCGGTGTTTTATTGCTTAAAGTATAAAATGGGCAACTTAGGCCTATACGGTGTATAAGCATATACCGTATATCCTCTAATGTCTCGATCGCCATCGTTTTAACTTGTTAAAATGACCGATTATCCTTGATTAACCTTCGGTCATACTCGAGCCCGGAATCAACCATTATTTTTAATGGGTTAAATGGTCATTGTATTCCGGTAACTATTTTATACACAACTCATCTTATGATTAGAATTATTGTTATACTTAAATACGGATTTTCTAGAACCGTATCTCCGTATACGACCCGAGAGGTTCGTATATTAAATCTATACACTTACTTTTTTCGAACGGCTTACTGTCAACCGTTCATACTTGACTCCGTGACTCGTTACTCGTGTGAGTACGGCCCGGTGTTCGCCGTACGACTACCCTTAGTTTGGGTTTTCCGTTGTGTTATACTCTTGAATCAGAGGAGACAAGGGTCGTCCTCTCATCTTACACTTGACAGAAATTCTATTGATTAGATTGGCCATAAATTGACTATGTCTAGACGGGGGATCATGGATCCAATGAAATGCCAACGCATCATAAGGGCCCGGTCTGGTCCTGGGGAGAGCACCCGAAACGATAGTGAGCCCATGGGATGTGTATGACAGGGTGAGGCATTGCACCCGAGTACTTGACTTGACTTGTTACGTCTATGACAATTCGTGATACTTGAATCGTGCGTGATTACCTGGTTACATGTGTAACATACTTGAATGATGGCCAAAGTTCTTTATCTTGTAGTTGCTATACTTGTTCATTACTTGATCATTACTTGTGGTAAAAGTGTTACATTCTTGATATCATATAATGTTCTTTATCGTGTTGACATTTGTTCATTTACTGCATTTCATGTAAATTGTAATAATTGGTTAAATACTTATACCTGCTTACGGTTATCTACTGAGCGTGTTTAGCTCACTCCTACTTTTCCCCTCTTTCCAGGTGATGACCATGTCGGGGATGGACTAGAGTGATACGAGTGTTAGTTTATAGCTTTTCAGTCAGTTTGTATTCCTTATGTAATAGTGAGAAGTTGTTCTAGTTTGGATTACTATTCGAATGTAGTTGTCTACCCAAATGTACTCAGCATTTTATTATCAATAAAACTCTGATATTTACCTTTTCCAACCTTTTGTGCAATGGTTTGCAATGGTTCGGAATATTAAATTCTTGCTCGCGTGCCCCTAACTGTACGTCCCGAGATTCCGCATCGGGGCGTGACAGTTTAGTTGGTATCAGAGCCTAGGTCGCATTGACCTAGAAATTTAGGTTAAAATTGTCCTAGGTTTCCTTCTCTCCTATAAGTTTAGGAAAAACTAGACCTTGTGAGATTTGGGTAGAAATCGGGTTAAGCTATTAACCGTAATCATGTCTCACTCCTCTAGTTCTTTCTCTCTCCTCTCATCAGAGAATTCTTCTCTCATAATAATCGACTCATGAACAATGGATTACCTTATAGGTACTTGAAATGGCAGCCAATCGTGCTGGGATGAGGAATTTGCAACGTACGGTTCAAGGACTTACGCAAGCCTTGAATGCATTGGCTCAGGCAGGAGCTGGAGCCGGAGCGGCACCTCATGGCGCAGCTCATGGTACTGGTGAATTGTATCGGAATTTCCGAGGGATGAACCCGCCTAGGTTTGCTGGTTCAACCGATCCTGATGAAGCCGAGAACTGGCTCGACGAGATGGCAAGGATTTTTGAGGTCATGCAATGCACTGACCAGGAGCGTGTTCTCTTGTCCATTTTCCAACTGGAACGTGATGCACGTACTTGGTGGGAGTCTATTAAACCGACTCTCGGTGACCAACAAGTCTCGTGGGAGGAATTCGAGGAATTCTTTAATGATAAATATTTTTCTGATCGCGTGCAAGAAAAGAAGGCCGCGGAATTCGCAGCTCTGAAGCAGCGAAGCTTATCGGTATCAGAATATGAAGCCCAGTTTGCAAGACTCTCTCGTTATGCGAGACATCTCATTTCAACTGAGAAAATGAAGGCGAAGCGTTTCCTTAATGGTCTTCGACTTCATTATATTAATCAACTGGCACCACTAGAAATTTCTACATATTCTGAGATGGTAAGAAAGGCACAAGTATTAGAAGATACATTGGAAATGACGGAAAGGATTCGTGGTCAAGGCAGTAAGAAGAATCAACCGAAGGCACTCAAGAATGATAAGACTGATTCTGGCACTGGTCCTAACAAGAAAAGACCTTTCACTAGTACTAGTTCTAGTTCTGGTTCTGGTTCGTGGAAGGGCAAGGCGCCAAGACAAGAAGACAAGAAACCTGATTCTGTGGTTCCATTCAAAGGCGTATGCCGATATTGTGATCGTCCCGGTCACAAAATGGAGGATTGTTGGCGCAAGCAAGGTGCATGTCTGCGATGTGGAAGCAAGGAGCACTGCATTCCCAACTGCCCCTTATTATCGGAACAAGCTATCCCGGCAAAACCTCTAAACGTCAAGAAGCCTCAGGGCAGGCTCCAGGCTCTTCATACAAAGGAAAAGGGTATCTCCGAGGATGGTGGACTCGTCGAAGGTACTCTCATTATATCCGACTTTCCGGCTTTTGTTCTATTTGATACTAGTGCAACACATTCTTTTATATCCCGGAGATTTGCTAAGTTATTAGCTATAGAACCTGTTTTGATGGACTCTCCGTTAGAGATATCAACCCCTATTGGGACCAGTTCAGCTATTCAGCATTATTATCCTTCTAGTAAAGTTATGGTGAATGATCGGAATTTTCCAGCCGACTTGATTTGCATAGACATGAAGGATTATGATGTAATCCTAGGAGCCGACTGGTTGGCCCAGTATGAGGTCAATGTTCACTGCAATTCTTGTTCGGTGTCTTTTTCTAAGCACCCCGGATTATTCTTCAAAGGAGTGAAACATCCTAGTCTGGTGTCTCTTATCTCGACTCTTCGTGCTGATAAGTTATTGAGGCGTGGATGTGAAGCTTTCCTGGCTTTTATTCATGCGTCCCCTGAACAGCAGACCGAGATTAAGGACATTCCTATTGTCCGAGACTTCCCAGATGTTTTTCCAGAGGAGTTACCAGGACTTCCGCCTCAGCGTGAAGTGACATTTTCTATTGATCTTATTCCTGGATCGTCTCCTGTTTCTAAAGCCCCTTATCGCATGTCTCCTGCGGAATTGCGGGAATTGAAGCAGCAATTGTTGGAGTTGCTCGAGAAGGGTTTTATTCGCCCGAGTGTTTCCCCTTGGGGAGCTCCTGTATTGTTTGTTCGGAAGAAAGATGGTTCGATGAGGTTGTGCATCGACTATCGGCAACTCAACCAGATAACTGTCAAGAATAAATATCCACTGCCGAGGATTGATGAGTTATTTGACCAGATTGCTGGAGCTTCGTATTTTTCTAAGATCGATCTTCGATCTGGGTATCATCAATTGAGAATTAAGGAAGATGATATTTACAAGTCAGCTTTTCGAAGCCGATATGGTCACTTTGAGTTTGTCGTTATGCCCTTTGGGTTAACGAATGCACCGGCAGCTTTCATGCAACTTATGAACAATGTGTTCCGACCTTATCTTGATCAATGGGTCGTGGTATTTATTGATGACATTTTGATCTACTCAAAGAGTGAAGAAGATCATGCCGAGCATCTAAGAACGGCTCTTCAATTATTGAGAGATCACCAATTATATGCCAAATTCAGCAAGTGTGAATTTTGGCTGAGTGAAGTGTCCTTTCTAGGACATATTATTACTAAGGATGGAATTTCTGTGGATCCATCTAAAGTGGAAGCAATCAAGAATTGGGAACAGCCTACTAATGCTACTGAAGTAAGGAGTTTTCTTGGCCTGGCTGGTTATTATCGAAGGTTCATACAAGATTTCTCTAAAATTGCGGTACCTTTGACCAAAATAACCCGCAAAGAAATCAAGTTTGAGTGGTCAGCTGAATGCCAACGGAGTTTTCAAACTCTGAAGGATTGTTTGACTACTGCCCCTATTTTGACCTTACCTTCGGGTGAAGGCGGTTTTGTGGTCTACACAGATGCTTCTGGTATTGGCTTAGGCTGTGTGCTTATGCAGCATGGCAAGGTGATTGCCTATTCTTCTAGGCAGTTAAGGAAGCATGAAGTTAATTATCCCGTGCATGATCTGGAATTGGCAGCCGTAGTATTCGCATTAAAGATTTGAAGGCACTATTTATATGGAGAATCATTCACGGTATTTTCGGATCACAAAAGTCTGAAATACTTATTTTCTCAAAAGGAATTAAACATGAGGCAAAGAAGGTGGTTGGAATATATAAAGGATTTCGACTTCTCTATCGAGTATCACCCTGGCAAAGGCAATGTCGTGGCTGATGCGTTAAGTCGGAAGCCTGTGGCCAAGTTATCCAGTCTTATGTTACAAGAATGGAAGTTACTGGAGCAGATGGCTAGTCTGGATCTCAATATTGATAATGATCGGATTTTGATTTCCCAGATGCAACTCAAGCCCGAACTGTTAGTGGAAATCAAGCTATTACAAGATATTGATCCCGAGCTAGTCGAGATTAAGGAAAACTTAAGTGGCAGACCTGACTTCTCGATAGCCAATGATGGAAGACTGGTGTTTCAAGGTCGAACTTGTGTACCGGATGAGGCTAATATAAAGAATCAGATCCTTGAAGAAGCACATAGATCCCGATACACTATCCATCCGGGAGGCACTAAGATGTTCAAAGACTTGAAGAGGACATTTTGGTGGCCAAACATGAAAAGGGAAATTGCAGATTTTGTAAGCAGATGTCTTGTTTGTCAACAAGTAAAGGCCGAGCATTTTAGACCGGCAGGTAAATTGAAACCACTTGATATTCCCCAATGGAAGTGGGAGAGTATTGGTATGGACTTTATTATGGGTCTTCCTAAGACTCGAGGTGGCTATGATGCAATATGGGTCATCGTGGATCGATTGACTAAGTCAGCCCATTTTCTAGCTATTAAGTCCAAGTGGACGGTTGATGTACTAGCAGCATTATATCTGAAGGAAGTGGTTAGACTTCATGGTATTCCAGTCAGCATTGTGTCTGACCGAGACCCGAGATTTACATCTCATTTCTGGAAGGGTTTGCAAGAATCTCTTGGTACCCGTCTGAATTTCAGTACTGCATTTCATCCGCAGACAGATGGACAGACCGAGAGAACAAATCAGATTGTGGAAGATATGTTGAGAGCTTGTATGATTGACTTCGATGGCAGCTGGAGTGATCATTTGGCATTGATAGAATTCGCCTATAACAATAGTTATCAATCCAGCATACAAATGGCACCTTTCGAGGCTTTGTATGGAAGGAGTTGTCGTTCTCCATTATGTTGGGATGAGATTGGCGAGAAGCAATGGCTTGGACCGGATCTTGTCTCAGAATCATCACAGAATATTCGAATTATTCGAGACCGGTTACTTGTAGCTCAATCAAGGCAGAAAAGTTATGCTGATAATAGAAGAAGAGATTTGAAATTCCAGATTGGCGAGCATGTATTTTTGAAGGTCTCTCCGTCGAGAGGTATTCGCCGATTCGGTATTCATGGCAAGTTAAGCCCAAGGTATATTGGTCCATTTGAGATCCTTGATCGAGTGGGTGAAGTCGCCTATAGATTGGCCTTACCTCCTCAACTAGCTGGAGTACACAACGTGTTCCATGTTTCTATGCTTCGGAAATACGTGTACGACCCTAGTCACGTCATTCAACATGCGGACCTCGAAGTGAAGAAGGACTTGTCTTATGAAGAACGACCAGTAAAGATTCTGGATCGGAAGGAACAACAACTTCGGAATCGTTCCATACCAATGGTTAAGATTCAATGGAGTCGGCGTGGAATTGAAGAAGCTACCTGGGAATCCGAGGACGCTATACGGAAGCGTTATCCCGACCTATTCTAGGTGAGCTATCTTTCCTTTACTGTATTTTGGTCCAGTGAATTTGGAGGACCAAATTCTTTAAGTGGGGGAGGGTGTAAGACCCCGAGTTTCTGTACAAATATTAAATTTCGTAAATAGTAAATGTTGAATAGTGACTGAGGTAAATAGTAAATAGTAAATATTTTTGACTATCGTGTAAATATTCTGAAAAATGATAGTTAATTAGTAAACACCATGATAAACACTTTGGTCTCCTGTACCTGACCCTAATAAAATCATTTACATGGCTTAATCAGTGATTTAAGCCTGACTTAAAAACGCGGAAAACACTATTCACCTGAAAATATAACTATCTTGGAAAAATCTGCAAAAATCACATCTGATAGAGAGTATTTTTCTTAGCAACTTTGTCTTCTGGAGTTTCATCGGTAAAAATCAAAAACTCTCTCTATCGACTAAACCGTTGAACATTCGGTTAAATTATTATTTTAATCTTAAGATTGGGAGATTAACATTAAACCTTGTGATAAAATTCCATAAAAATCATAATCTAAAAGATCACGTCTTGATTAGCAATTTTGTCTTCTGGGTCAAACTCATTAAAAATCGTTTAGTGGGATTTATGAGCTAAGCACCCTTAATCACTTAAGCTAATCCTAAGCTTTAAGGAGGTTTAACTTAATCTCCTACCTCAATAAAACACATGAGAACGTGTTTAAGTCGGCAAACACGGAGTCCACACTGTGGTCATCCCGTTGCGGCGACGTGTGCGACCATTCCCACCCGAATGAGGAACTCGTGGCTTTTAAAAGCCTATATATATGGGAGGGAGCCTTAAGGCTTCCCTCGTTAGTTAAGTTGCTGGGAGAATAGGCCGTGGGGAGCTCTGCAACTCTCTGCAAGCTTACTATTCATCACTTCGTTCTCCAGGAGTTCCTTTGCTTCTTTCTATTCCTTCTCCTTCTTCCGTTAATTTCGGTAGGTAACCAAGGCACCAATCTAAGCATAGAAGAATGAACTTGTTAGCATCATTAGACAAGGAGCTATCATGCTTTTACATGTTTTACATCGTGTTTATAGTGATCATGATACCATCCGTAGATAGTATTCCTTGTTAAGTAACCAATTGTTAACTCACATGAATAACATATCATCAGGAGATTAAATTTCTGTTATTGTAATGATTGTTAATTGTTCAATCATGTTTTAAGCTTAAAAGGCATTGTAATCCACTTTTATTTTCATTGTAAACACTGGTTAGACACAAAACTCAAGTTTTTAAAACGTATAACCCCTCTACAACCCATGCAATCATGGGTCGACCCATCCTATTCGGCACTGTTCCTTTTTCGTTCCTGTTGTACAGGAACCCGTGTTTTGTGAAGAGACATGTTAGGGTCATACCCTTTATGTCCAAAACTTGCTGTTTTCCCATCGTTTGATCTGTTTTAAGCCTGAATAAGATTAAGGTCATGTAGTATATGATTAAACCTTAGTAATCACACTAAATACATGTTAGTGTTATTAATAAATCGTTAACTATGATTAGATCAAATTTAAGCATGTTTAGTCATGTTTAAAACATAATTAGTCATGTTTAAAGCATAATTAGTTATGTTTAAGCATGATTAACCAAGTTTACATAGGATTAGGCAAGATTAAGTATATATTAGCCAAGATTAGTATGACGGTCGACTTATGCAAGTCTTGGCCGATGTAAAATTACACCGGACACTCTATCCGGTAAATTCTAAATTGTTACCATGAAAGGAAATGATACCAAATGGTAAATTTATCCATGGTCTACAATAGAAAGCATGAGTTAGACCGGTGTTTTATTGCTTAAAGTATAAAATGGGCAACTTAGGCCTATACGGTGTATAAGCATATACCGTATATCCTCTAATGTCCCGATCGCCATCGTTTTAACTTGTTAAAATGACCGATTATCCTTGATTAACCTTCGGTCATACTCGAGCCCGGAATCAACCATTATTTTTAATGGGTTAAATGGTCATTGTATTCCGGTAACTATTTTATACACAACTCATCTTATGATTAGAATTATTGTTATACTTAAATACGGATTTTCTAGAACCGTATCTCCGTATACGACCCGAGAGGTTCGTATATTAAATCTATACACTTACTTTTCTCGAACGGCTTACTGTCAACCGTTCATACTTGACTCCGTGACTCGTTACTCGTGTGAGTACGGCCCGGTGTTCGCCGTACGACTACCCTTAGTTTGGGTTTTCCGTTGTGTTATACTCTTGAATCAGAGGAGACAAGGGTCGTCCTCTCATCTTACACTTGACAGAAATTCTATTGATTAGATTGGCCATAAATTGACTATGTCTAGACGGGGGATCATGGATCCAATGAAATGCCAACGCATCATAAGGGCCCGGTCTGGTCCTGGGGAGAGCACCCGAAACGATAGTGAGCCCATGGGATGTGTATGACAGGGTGAGGCATTGCACCCGAGTACTTGACTTGACTTGTTACGTCTATGACAATTCATGATACTTGAATCGTGCGTGATTACCTGGTTACATGTGTAACATACTTGAATGATGGCCAAAGTTCTTTATCTTGTAGTTGCTATACTTGTTCATTACTTGATCATTACTTGTGGTAAAAGTGTTACATTCTCGATATCATATATTGTTCTTTATCGTGTTGACATTTGTTCATTTACTGCATTTCATGTAAATTGTAATAATTGGTTAAATACTTATACCTGCTTACGGTTATCTACTGAGCGTGTTTAGCTCACTCCTACTTTTCCCCTCTTTCCAGGTGATGACCATGTCGGGGATGGACTAGAGTGATACGAGTGTTAGTTTATAGCTTTTCAGTCAGTTTGTATTCCTTATGTAATAGTGAGAAGTTGTTCTAGTTTGGATTACTATTCGAATGTAGTTGTCTACCCAAATGTACTCAGCATTTTATTATCAATAAAACTCTGATATTTACCTTTTCCAACCTTTTGTGCAATGGTTTGCAATGGTTCGGAATATTAAATTCTTGCTCGCGTGCCCCTAACTGTACGTCCCGAGATTCCGCATCGGGGCGTGACACTCCCTCTACTTCCGACTTGTGGAGTTATCATAGTTGTAAGAATGTGATGAATTAATCTCCTCGGAAGGGAAAACTTGCATGCATTAAACTGAGAGAGATATGTCTGCTTCTTTGGGTCTCTGGGATCTCTGGGCTTTTCTGAAATGAGGGAGTATGCCTCATGTAGGTCGAAATTGAATTCACCTTCCACCTGACCTTCTTCCGGAATATGAAAAACTTTGTGTAGAAAATGCCTGGTTAGGTCAATCTTTACTCCTCTAACCATGGACTGAACCCTTGTTTTTTTAGAGATGCTTTTCAAGTTATGGTAAAACTCAGCAACCAACTTAGGATAATAAACCCTATGCTTACTTAAGAACTTCTTCCATTTCTGAAATTTAAACATCTTTATCACTTCAGGAAATTCTAAGATCATGTGTTCGTCGTTAAAATCTACGTACCGAGGGAGCATGACCCTTCCTATTTCCAGAAGCACTTCAACTTGTGGAAGAGATACATCACCTTCTGAATGTTTAGACGAAGCTCCTTCTTCATCAGAATCAATTCTATCTACCTTCTCTTTCCCTTTTTGTTGCTTTTGATGAGATACCTCTCTGGGTGAATCAGGCAGCGGCTGCTCTACTGAGGTATCCTTCGGCTGTTCCTCCATTTCTTTTCTCTTTTTACTGAGTGATTCCTCTTGAACAGACACAGAAGTTGCTTCCTTTGAATGTGCTTTCTTTGGCCTCCGCTCGAACCAGCGAGTGACCTCAATCATCTGGGCCTGTGGAGGTGGTGGTTGACGCTCTTCTGAGCCATTCGTCTTCCCTTCATTTGTGGCTGACGGGGAAGACATGGTAGAGAAGATGAGAGGAGAAGAAGAACATGAGAAGAGGGAACGTGCAGAATGAGGAGACGGAGGGTTGGAGAGGCAAACTTGCAGGCCGAGCTGGAAGGAAGGAGACTTGAGGGCGGGACAACGCCTCGTCTTCAAAAACGAGAGTATGAATGAAAAACAAGTAGAATTTCGCATAAAAGATATCACCACCTTTACTAATATTCAATAGTTAATACCCAAATTGCCCTTTGTCTTTAAAACCGTAAAGGCCTTCCTATGCAGAAACGGGATATTCGGAATATGAGACTATATCTTAAAATAGTTTTCTTCACAATTTATTTTTATGCATCAACAGGAGATAAATAGTTTTATTAAGGAAATATCTTAATCAAAAACATCCTTAACCTTATCAGCGTCTTTCATAACCCAATGACTGATTGAGCAACCCAATTTTCATATGGAATTTAAATCAATCTAATTTTTAATGAAGGAACCTTAGGGTCAACCATATTAGCCAAGAACTTTTGCACAATTTTTGATTGAACATTCCAGTGTAACGACACCTTTTTACTCAAGGAAACATGTTGATTAGACACCAGAATCCCTGGTTACTCAGTGCGACATACCTTTATCTCTCCAAAGAAATTTGAACAGAGATAGCATTAATTCTCATGACATGACCTATGAATTTCTTTGAGTCAGATGGCCAGTTTCTCAAATATTATGCCATTACTCTGCCAGGATTAAGTTTTATTAATGGCGTATTCCCTGGTCCTTTATCAGAATTTTCCATCGACATGACTTAAACACAATATGAGCCTTAGATTTCCTATCAGTTTGGGTTCTTACTAAACACGTTCAGATTTTAGAAGCATTGTTAAGAGATTTCCAATTGAACTATTTCATACCCATTGAGGAGTCATTCAAATTAATTGTGAAGACTTTTCAGTTAAGATATAATGTTCATATACTGAGTCTCACATCTCTGCACAGGTTAGCAATTTAGTTCTCTGATCAGGGTGATTTTAGTAGTTAATTATTGAAGATAAGTAGAGGTGACACCAATATGATGTTACTCCCCCTGACTTGTACGCTCTCTGATGTTACTAGAGAATAGAAGTGGATAAGAGAAGAAGAAGCTGAACATGGGGATGTTCGAGGTAAAGCCACTCATGAACAAAGGGAAGACTGAGGCGACAAGAGATAGTTCCAACAGCACCACCTTAAGCACCAAAGACAAATGCTCACTCATTTCTTATGACCCAGAGATCCTCAGAATAGACCTTTCATCTCATGTCACATTTCAGAAGCTTTATCACCGCAGCAATATCAACTAGACAGGCATCATCAGAGTACTAACTGTCTAAGCACCAGGACATCACAACTCCCATGAACAGATGACCATTGATGAGTTCAGCTCCCCCTCAGACCGAGCAGATATATCAAACAATCACTACTTGATCTTCTTAAGGTACACAGATATGCATGAGTTTTTCACAGACATGCATATGAATACACCTACTTAAGCTCATGAGATCTAAATGAGATGCATCAACCACCATCATGAAAACAAGGTTGATCTATATTAATCACAGCTATCTAACAATTCAGTCATGCATGTATGCTAATAAAGGGAAAAGCAATATAGACGAGAAAAGAGATTGGGGTTGACTAACCTTTATGTGCCTTGATATGATTTCCCACTCATTTCCTTCTTCAAGGCACACCTGCAAGCTAAACTTACTTTGCAGATTTGGGGACCCAAGAGCTCTTGGGTCCTGTCAGTTCAGCAGTACTTCTTGCATGTTTACTCGAGGATTTCCATATCTTTCTGTTGTTAGAATCAATTGCATGGCAGTTAATATGTCTTATTCTCTCATGATGATGAATAGCATTATTCAGATTTCTATTGAAAGTGTAAACATGGGCATTCTTTGGTTGACCACTTGTGAAAGTGTTTCTGCCATGAAAGTTAGTATTTCTTCTTACATGCCAGCACTCAGAGGCACGATGGCCAACTTTTCCGCATTCAAAACATGCATGAGCGTTTCTGTTAATGACAGCTTTATTCACAGAGGATTTTTTAAAGTATGAGCTATCTTTTCTTCTCAGGCCATCCCAGCAATGGGCTGCAACATGGCCTAACTTCCCACAATGAATACAATAAGTTTTCTTCTTTTGAAATGCATGGGGTTTTTCTTGAGCTTTTCTAACATGAGGTTTGTTAGCATACAATTCATCAAGCTCCATTATCCTGCACTCATGCATCTTGTGACCACGTTTCCCACAATAATGACATGAAGTGATATTTGCAGGCGCAAGCGAGTGTGTGGGGAAAATCTTTGTGGCATATTTTTGTTTTTGATATCTTTCAAGACCAGACGAACTCTTAACACCATCAGACTGAGATTTAGCTTTCCTTTTATTTTCAATCTTTTTCTGCTTTTCTTCATTTTTCAGATTTTTACCTTGGTTTTCAGTCCTTTTTGTAGTAAACCAAAAAGTGGGTGTAACAGAACAGGAAGCCACAGAGTTTTGATTTCTATCAACTGAGTTCTTCTTTCCTGTAGGAAGATATCCTAACCCTTCCTTTTGAAAGTTTGTTCTAACGCCAAGGATCTTGTTCAGATTATTTTCTCCTTGAACAAACTTGGACAATGAATTTTTCAGATCCTGAATTTCAAGATTCAATGAGGTAATACTCAACTCATAACTTCCAATTTCAGATTCACAAGAAATGACATGTTGATGCAGTGCATCATTTAAACTCTTCAGAGATTCAATTTCATGTTCTAGTTTTTGTTCCTTATTAGCATCCGCTTCCTTAACAGCACATTTCCCTTTTTCAATTGACATCGATTTCTCTGACAGGACAGTATTCAGAACCATGAGCCTCTTATTTTGATCTTTCATTTTGCAATTTTCTTCACTCAAGCTATCTTGATTCATAGCTTTTAGATTTTCAATCAATTGTTGTTTATTCAACTCAAGTTCTGAATTCTTGTTCCTCAGATCTTCTATTTCTCCTTTGAGAGATACAATATGTTGCTCTTGCATCCTAAGTTCTGACTGAAGATCATCAATTAACATTCCAACAGAATCACATTTATTGCATGAATTTTCGCTTATCTTCAAGCTGCTTTTAAGATTTGCATTTTCACATTTTAACTCCCTGATTTCATGCAACATAGCCTTTTTCATTTCTTTCATTTCACGTTTATAAGATCTATAACTATCAAGAAGATTATCATGCATTTCAATCAATTCATCTAGAGAGTTTTGTTCAGATTCAGAAATTATCTTTGATAAAGAGTCGCCAGACTGATCACTGCTTTGATCCTTGGTCGTAAGACACTTATGGTTCTCCTTGCCAAACTTGAGGATCAACTCATCCATCAGCTCCTTACCATTCCTGCATTTTGTCAAACATGAGAACACATTAGTCTCAATAGCTCCCTTCAACATTTCCATGGCTTTTACGTTTTCAGCATTCATTAGCTCATGACCAGTATTCCAGTCTGACATATCTACAGGTATGTCATAAGGCCCATGCTCTATCAAGATCAGTAGATTTGGATCTACAAGACTTATGTAGTCCTTAAACTCTCTACGCCATTCGGAGAAGCACAGTCCATTAAACATCGGAATTTCAGGCACAGAATCCATAGCCCTTAAATGAAATACAGACTATCTAAACAATCAAATAAGTCACCAGAAGCAGCAGGATCCACCGCAGATCGTTGGATCTGACGAATCAGTGACCCGCTCTAATACCAATTGTTGTGGCAGGTGACACACTGAATTAGATCCAAAGGGGGGGTGAATGGATCTGTTACGCAACTTGCCCCAAAAAATGATTTTCAAATGAGCTACCACTGAATGATTAAAGAATCACTGCCTATAAACCCAATCGATCGAATCATCTATTGGACTAATAATCAAACACTTAAACTGCACCTAAGCATGCATCTACCGAAGATAGAGAAATCTGACAAATCACAGCACACCAGACTTTTAGGTGGTTCGATCTCTATCCAGAGATCTACGTCCACCCCACACTCAACCTGAGTGTGGATTCCTGCTGATACACAACTTAACTGCTAGGCTTCACAGCTTGCCTACAAACTTCTGAGCGTTACAGCTTGCTACCGCTGGGCAATACAGCTTAGCCATCCAGAAGATACCACACCTCTGCTACTGCTGGGGCTTACTGCTTAACGCGTCCAGAGGAATCCTCCTCTGCAAATAGCTGAGCTTCACAGCTTGCTCTATTGTCAAAACAGATTGAAAAAAAGAATTAAAAGTAAAACGAAAGATGGAAGAGATACAACAACTGAAAGCTGAACACTACAAAAACTAAAGTTGATCTCAACATCTGACTGGTCTGGATTTGATCCAAGAACTAGTAGATACAAGTCTTCGGATGCCTATTTTCTCTTTCTTCTCAACTCTCTATCTCTCTTTTTCTACTGTCTAGATCGTGCAGGCTCTTCACACTTTTCGATCACCTTCTCTAGAAGGAGAAGTCCTCTTTTTTATAGCATCAGAGATGTGGGCGTGTGTCCTCCACAATTCCCTCCCAGAGGCCTTAGTCCACGTGGCGGTGTCCAAGCACAATGGTTCCACGTGTCACGATCCTGGCTTCTTGGATCACGTGCCCTTCTTAAGTTCCTCGACCAGCAGATATCCTGCAAAGGTTAAAGCACATAGTTGGTTCACGATTTGGTCTAAGCCTGTACATATTTGATGCACATAATGTAGTGTGCATATTAGAAAGTGTGTACAACGAGAATGAATGCACGGACATGTCATCCACGGGTGTACAGACTTTGAATGCATTTTGCATATGGAGAAGTATGCACATCGAAGATGAGTGCACAAACATGCCACCAACGAGTGTACATACTTTGTGTGCGAAGTGCAAATGATGTGCAGACTTTATGTGCATGCGACAGGACGATGTATAGACTTGCCACCAGAGAGTGTACATACTTTATGTGCGATGTTCAAACGATGTGCAGACTTTATGCGACATGACGATGTATAGACTTTGGAACTACATGAGACACACGATGCAACAAGACTCTGTTCAGACTTAATCCTGTGCATAGGCATAAGATACATCGACTATGTGTATGTATGAAGAACACGGGCTGTACAGACTTCGCCGCGAATACTTCTCAAGAATGTATAGACTTTGCGTGCATGCGACAACCAATGTGCAGACTTGCTATGCCTAGAGTTTAAGCATGAATGCATAATGCACAAACTGTGTGTGTGCATCTGTAGACTTTGAGTGCATGACACTGCCTTACGTATGTATGAAACAGAATGTATAGACATGCTGAGTTATCAAGGCAACCGTGTGCAGACTTGGTGTACGCATGAAGCATCTGATGCATGAACTTAACCACGCATTCTAGCTACGGTTGTACAAACTTGAGAAGCACTGCACTAACTGTACATACATATACGAAGGATGAAGCAATGCATTGATCCATGGATGTAAGATTAAATGCAAACACTTTTATTTATATTAATCTCACATGACTCAGATTGTCATTATCAAAACCAGGGTTCCAACAAAAAGTTATCCTGGAATATTTTTAGGATACTCTGAAGTGTCAAGAGCATATAGGGTCTTTAACATAACTGATTAGAAAGTTGAAGAGTCTCCACATGTCATTTTTGGTGAAACAAAAGATGCCGCTAACATTGAAGATGCTGACATGGATTCTAAGCACGATGGAGAATTCCTAGAAGACAAAGAAGAAGAGGAGGTTCAGCCGATTAAAACATCAGATGCTCCCAACCAGGTAGGGCCAGCTGAAACAGGTGAGTCTTCAAGAAATGTTAGATATCTTAAAGATCACCCAATAGATAACATCCTAGGCAACCTTGAAGATCCTCTTAGAACTAGGTCTCACTTTAGGAATGTTCATAACAAAGACCTAATTGCTTTGGTCTCACAAATCGAACCCAAATCAGTAGAAGAGGCCTTAGGTGATCAATCATGGATTAATGCTATGTGTGAGGAGTTAGGACAGTTTGAAAGAAATAATGTCTGGGAGTTAGTTCCAATACCAGAAAATTCTAATGTCATAGGAACTAAGTGGGTGTTTAAGAATAAAATGAATGAAGATGGAATCATTTCTAGAAATAAAGCCAGACTAGTAGCCAAGGGCTACTGTCAGGAATTTGGAGTTGATTTCGATGAGTCCTATGCACCTGTTGATAGAATGGAAACAATAAGAATATTGTTAACATTTGCATGTTCCAAGAATATAAAACTCCAACAAATAGATGTGAAGAGTGCATTTTTAAATGGAGTTATCAAGGAAGAGGTTTTTGTTGAACAGCCCCTCAGATTTCAATTTTCTCAACAACCTAACTAGGTTTTCAGGTTGAACAAAGCCCTGTATGGTCTAAAGCAGGCTCCTCGAGCATGGTATGAAAGACTGACAGAATTTCTGATCTGCAAGGGCTACCACAGAGGTAAGGTAGATCAAACTTTATTTTCCAAGAGTTCAAATAAAGACCTCATCATAGTTCAGGTATATGTAGATGATATTGTGTTTGGGTCAACTAGCTCTGAACTATGTAATGAATTTTCTAAATGTATGTCTGCTGAATTTGAAATGAGTTTGGTAGGTGAATTAAAGTATTTTCTTGGCTTGCAGGTACAATAGTTAGAGGATGGATGCTTCATCAACCAGGCCAAGTACACATTGGAAATTCTCAAGAGTTTTGGCATGAACAACTTGAAGCATATTACAACAGCAATGGGTACCAATACCTCATTGGATGCAGATGAGATAGGTAAAGAAGTAGATGCCAAGCTCTATCGAGGTATGATTGGATCTCTACTTTATTTGACAATTTCAAGACCTGATATACAGTTCAGTGTAGGAATGTGTGCAAGGTATCAATCTATACCCACTGAATTGCATCTAGCTACAGTGAAAAGAATTTTCAGATATCTGTCTGCTACACACACCATTGGTTTATGGTTTCCTGCATCACACACACTTGATTTAGTTGCATACACAGATGCAGATTATGTCGGATGTAAACTAGATAGAAAAAGTACAAGTGGTCACTGGGAATTTCTAGGTGGGTGTTTAGTATCTTGGGGTTCCAAGAAACAACATTCTGTGGCCCTCTCCACTGCAGAGGCTGAGTACGTGACTACAGGGAGTTGTGGTACACAAGTCATTTGGATTAAACACCAGCTTCAGGGCTATCAAGTAGACCTGGGGTGCACACCTATTTATTGTGATAATATCGGTGCCATCAACCTACCCAAGAATCCTGTTTTGCATTCCTGCACCAAACACATAGAAATAAGGCATCATTTCATAAGAGATGAGGTTTCTAAGAACAACATTGAACTAATTCATGTAGGCACTGCTAATCAAATTGCTGATATCTTCACCAAGTCTCTAGACAATGACAAATTCATAACATTAAGGAGAGAATTAGGCTTATTTAAATTATCTTAATTGCTGATCTCTTGATATTGAATTGTTTTACCTTGGCAAGAGATTGTGTGAGAAGCCTGTCCTGATTGTGAGGGGGAGTCTTGAGAATCTGCTAAAAAATTTCCGTTAGTGCATCGTTTGAGGGGGAACTGGGCAGTTAGTGTATTTTAACTAATTCAAAAGATTGACCAGACATGTGTCATTGCTTGTTTTCATGATTGAATGAGTGCGGTTCAATCTCAGACTGTGGAATCTCATTCATCTCTTAAGTCTATAAGTATGTGTAACTAAAGTCCAGCTAGAATCTATTCTCTAGTAGTTCATCAGAGATCTGGATTAAATGTTCGAAGTATATCTTTTACATTGTCAATGATTTCGATTCAGGCTAAAACATGTATGTCCTGACATATGTCCAGAACAACTTGAAATCTAGACTTCAAGATTCATTTCAAAGAAACAATCCTTCTGGTATTGTCTTCAATCATTTTATCTTCACAACATAAGGGATCAACTAAATGAACAAAGGTCTATGGTTTGACCATTGAGAAACTAGGAGCTTCATCAATGAAGTGAAGTAATTCCTATGTCATGAGGTGTCAAATTAAAAAAAAAATGTGTGTCTGCAAAATGACCTTAATATTTTTAATCATCATAGAGCAATGGTGACAAGGTGGTGAGTAACTTAGGACTCTGGCCTCTGATCAAGGTGTTTCCTCGTGTAAAAAGTCACAGTTACTAACTTTGTTTTTCCAAAAGGAGAGGTAATGAGGTACTCACATTGAGTAACTGGGGATTCAGGCCTCTGATCAAGGTGTCTCCCTAATGTCAAAAGTGTGATTTACCAACTTACTCATTGGTCTTATTGCAAAACTCTATAATATCCCTGGTCTTTGTGCAAATTACTGAATGCTTGTCCTCAATACCATGAGCACACCTTCTCTGCTTTTGTCTCTGGTCATCTACTGAGTATTGGTGTTTTGATTAGCAATGTCTTGCCATACTTGTTCATCCCTGCTCTACATCATATACCATGTATGTGGATATACTTTCCTCTCATTCTAATTATCTATTGATTACCAAAGTTCAAGAATCTTCACTTGAGTTTAGCACCTCACTTATTCTCTTCAGATATGCTCTTGAGTTTTTCTACACTAAGAAGTCACTGTACTTCTTCCTCATGTCTCCAGCAATTTCATATATCTTTCATTTCCTTTTGATGATGTCAAAGGGGGAGAGAGGTCATGTAATATCTGAGAGAGGTCTTGATTTATGAAAAGGTCCTTTGAGAGTGAGCTGTGGGGGAGTGGTTTTGGAGAGAGAAGAGATTCAGAAGTTGTGTTTGGTTTGTCTGCATGATTGGCTTACTCTTGAATGTTTTTAATGCCATGATATTGCTTGATTCATACTGTTGCCATCATCAAAAGGGGGGAGATTGTTGCATCCCTACGGTTTTGATGATGTCTCACACTATAAATCAATTTATTTTTATCTCTAGATCAATTTTCTCTTATATGGTGCATTTCCTTATTTCTAAGCATGAAGGGGATCTGTGCTAATAGTATGATTTAGGTTCGTGCATTTCAGGTTATTCGTTCTTTTGCTTAATGCATATTGAGTTAGTGATAGTTCTGCATCTTTCACATAAAGTACTTGCCTCCGTGCAAGTCCTTGTTCATACACAGGTTTTGTTGTTCATAATTTTATCTTTGTGAATTAATCGAGGTCATGAGCATTAAGGTCCGTGCATATCATGTCTCTGCATCTCACCTCTCGAGGTCGGTGTAATTCCTGACCAGAATGCATTGGTTAGGTTGGTCGTTCCTTCATCTCGGTGCAAGCTTTGTCTTGTACTTCTCATTGCCATCTCGGTGCAGTTCCTGCTTGGACTGCATATCCTGACTCGGTGCATGCCTTGCTTAAAACAACTCATGATCGGTGCATAGTCTAGCCTATACAAGTCTCTGTAGCAACGAAGTCAGTGTTGTTCCTGTTTCAAGTCTTATTAGACTCGGTGCAAAGTCCTGTAGACAGCTAACGTAGATTGGTGCACGTTCTGATTCATTTCAGGTCGGTGCTTGTCATAGCCCGACTTAGCCGATGCTTACACTTTTGACTTGGTGCAAACTTTTCTCTCTAGCAAAATAAAGTCAGTGCACTTTGTGTCTTGCTGATTCTTGTCCGTGCATATCTGTTGCACGATTAAACTCCTACTCAGTGCAGCTTTTACCTTCTTACTCAATACACCAATACAAATTATGCTAAGAGTATGACGAAATGTTTATTCCTTCTCTGACAGTTTGTCTGTGCATTCACCTGGATGGCACGTGATCCGAGGTAGATAGACGTCCAGAACATTCTCACACGTACCCCAACATCTTCAGGCAGGAAACGTGGTATCCACACGCCTAAGGTTCTGGATCAGACATATATATATGCTGAGGAAAAGGGTTCGAAAGAGGATGGAACAGTGAGACAAAAGTGCAACGTGGGAGTAGTGCTTCAAGAGAGAAAACCAGAGACAACCCACTCCATCCAGAGCTAAGAGAAAAATTTCTGAGCGAGAGAAGCGATTGTGAAGGCAAAGATCTGCTTCAACGGAAGTTACATTGCTTTTGTTTTTCTGATAAAATTGTCGTTGATCGATCGTTTTGTTTCCGAGTTTCTCTTACTTTTATTTTATTCTGTTACCCTCTATTGTACGGAGGAAGGGAGAAGTTCTCCAGTTCCCTCCATTGTCTTGGAGGAAGAGAGGCTCGATCCTCTGGTTGTGTGAGTTACTTGGGAGTAACTGCATAGGGTTCCCTTTGCTACGTGCAAAGGAAGGGAGATTGGTTCTCCAGTGTTTTCTTCTGGTCGATCAGAAGACTGAGGAGGTTGTTCCTCAGGGCAAGCTGTTTGGCAGCAGTTGTTGCAGACTGAGTCTGCTGTGTGCGACTCTATATTGCAAGGAAACCTTACTCTCTTGAGTAAGGGGTGAACGTAGATTGCGGATAGCAATCGAACCACCTAAAAATTCCCAGTCTCCTCTGTGGTTTGCTTGTTTACGCTATGCTGTTCTCCATCTACTTGACACATTACTTCATTGTGGGTGGCTTTCTCGATCTCTATTTACCACCTAAAACTTTCCATCTACCTGTCTCTGAAGTCTTTTTCACTGCAACTTGAGGGGTTGAGAAATCGTGTCTGAGTTGTTTGAATTTGGGAGTGATCTATTCAACCCCCCCTTCTATCTCACTTTCCGCTGCACGTATCAGTGATAAAACATGAGAATGGCGATGCATAAAAAAAAGGGACAAACAAAACAACTAACAAACTAATAAAAGTGATGCGGGATGGACACGCGACTCGACTCCAAATGGATATGCAATCCTCGGACTCTAAGCAAGCTCGCGATCGTCCCTAACGAGGGAAGCGTCGGACGTGCGCGGTTGAGAAATCGGCAACGAGCTAGGGTGGTCAACTCACAAATTCGTGCCCGGATCGGGTCATGGGACCGTCTCGCTCTCTCTCGCAGTAGCGGTGATATAAAAAGCATAGCGATATACGATCCTAGCATGCTCTCTAGCAGCGGCATAAAAAAAAATATGAAATAAAGAAAATGCCGGGTAAAGGAGCGAATACGATACCTCCACGCTACCAGGCGCGGGGAAGACTTCCCGGCCGATCTCGTACTCCCGGAACAGTAAATACACAAATATTACACCAATGAATATGAATGCCCACTCCACGCGGGGAGGTAAAGGGCGACACAATGGGACCCGGGAGTAGCGGTTTCGGGTTGACGGGCGGCTTCTTGTGTTGCTTCGACCGCACATGTACTCACGACCGTGGGACCCACGTGCTGGTCAGTGGGGCCATGTGGGACCAGGGTGGCACCACTGTGGTGGGGACGCCTGGAGGGGCACTCCCTGGGACGGCGGTACGCTGGCTCGCTGGTCGGAGGTCGGGCGACTCCGACTCCACTCGCTGGAGTTACTAGCCACGGATCTGCAGTTCTGTTTTGCAGCATGCGACCCGGCGAGATCTGCTGCTGCGGTCACTCCTGACGTCGGATCGACGCACAAGAGATACCGATGGAAAGTTGACTTGAAATCCTTCGATCTGTGGCTAGAGAAAGAAATTTGAGTTTCCCGTTGATGGCCTTTGTCGAATTTTCAAGCTACTGACTCACTGGATCTGAAAATTGAGGGCAGAACCAAGTTTTCCTGAGAGTTGGCGTTGACCGCATTGTTGACCTTCGATTCAACTTTTGAGCCCTTCATGAAAGTTGTAGAGGCCGAAGAGAGGAAAACGGAGATATATCTTATGAAGGTTTGGTGGAGATTTCAATTTTTTGTGGATTTTATACTGACTCGGAGTCAGATCTAGACAGCAGAGATAGAACTGAATTTTGGGAAAAGGCATATTTTCTAAAAATAGGTAGAGGGATTTAGAAATTCGACGAAAATTTGTGAAGGGTGGGGATGATGGACAGAACCTCCAATAAATTTGGGGGTCCAAAAAAAATCAAAAAGGGGGTCGAGGGAAGAACTAAGCTTCTGCTACACAGATCTGAAAAGGGATAGATCTGGAAGATAGAAAGACACGAAAATGAAAAACTGTAAAACGAAGTCTAAAGGACGTGATTTTTTTACGGGAGGTTGGGAATAAAGAGAGGAACCAACCTTGAAAATCTCAACTCCAGATGATGTCGAATTTGAGAGTTAAAAATTCCGGAGTGAACCTCTGTCCAACATAACAGAACCTTGGACAGCACTTCGGAAGTGGCTTTGCGGCGGCTCGATGACGGCACGAACGGCGGCGGCGACACCAGAGATGAATCTAGAGATAGAGGTGCTAATATAGAAAGGGTTTCCACCCTGAAATGCAGAAGGAGGAGGAAGGAACCAGAGGGAGAGAGGGGAGGGGTGCACCAGCTCCAATGCATTCAACAAATTTTCTTCTTCATTAATTCACACAAATGGAAATTACATGCCTTATATAATAAATGGAAAATGACCACTAATGCCCTCAAATCTAGGGTTGGGAGGGGTATACAAGGTTTAGAACTAATTAGTTCTAATAGCATATTTTTCAAAAATAAAAATGGGGGGGGGGGGGGGGGGCGCCCCCTTGACCAAGGGGACATGGTTAGGTAAGGTAAGTGGCCTCCTTTGAAATTTTAAACCACTTCTCTCCCCATGTGTCAATTGACCTTCTAGATGCCACCTAGTACTTTGACCAGCCCCACATGGACCCAAATGGTGCCACATGGACCAATGAGGAAGGAGTGAGGGCCCCCTTGCTGGTCCTACTGACATTTTGTACAAAAACCCACTAAGACTTACAATTGTGTACCCATATAACACAAGGGGTATACATACAAATATAAAAGGACATAAATGTAAATAAAATATGAGCGGTCTTGCTTCGATGTCCCCATCAAAAAGGGACTGCTACAACGGACCAATTCTAGAATCAAGTGAGATGGCAATGAGTGTAGCGAAAGAACAAACGAAAGGACAGTGCAAAATAAAAAAACCTGCAACCCTGAATAGTATGGAGTCGACTTTAGGAGTCGACTCCGCCCTAGCCCGATTCTGTCTGGGCTCTTCTATGCAGGAATCTACATAGGAGTCGACTCCCAAAGTCAACTCCCGCTGACCTGGTCTACAAGCCAGAATTATATATGTATATATATTTCATGAACCAGATTGAACACCATGCATGCATCAAGACCAGTTACTTCAAAGTTTGCACAAAGGAACCCTCTGTTGATCCTTTTATGAACAGAAATAATGAATTTTCTTCATTCACTGTGAATCTGAACACATTACACCCTTTGTATGCACATGGACCCCGTACCTAGCATGAACATGAGTAGAACCTCATGCATCCATCGACTTGTATAAAACCCTCTGTTGGCCACCTGGGCTGAAATAAAAGAACTTCATACATCCATTGCAAATCTAAGCATGTTTTGTTTTCTGCATGCATATTTGAGATTGCATCCACTATGAATATGAATTTAGCTTCATACGCATTACATTCCATGTGCGCTTGCATGTTTTACCAGTTTTCTAAGAAGGAGAAGAAAAAACAAATGAAGTGTAATGAAATGGCTAATAAAAGATGGGCATCTAACACCCCCATAATCCACGTTGCTAAACATATAGTTTTAATGCAAAAAAGTATGTCAAAAGGACAAGAGTAGAGTGCTCTATTCGCCTGTTGAAGGATGAGTCGACCCAACCGGCTGGCTGGGTCGACGTAGCGAGGGAATTCGGTAGACCGATCCTTCCTTCGGTCGATCGACTCCTATGCAGGTCAAAAAAAATGAGAAAGGAGGAGTGATCTGGCGGCAAAAGGAGGAGTGATCCGGCGGCCACGCACCCTGCCAGATCACCCCCCTCACACTCAAACAAAAAAAGGAAGAAGTGGGAAAGTGATCTGACGGCAGTGCACCCTGCCGGATCACCCAACCCCACTCATAATAAAAAAAAGAAAAGGAATAAAGGGGGGGCTGGTGATCCGGCGCCCATGGGCCATCGGATCACCCTATCTCACTCTTAATAAAAAAAAGAAAGGAAGGGGGCTAGTGATCCGGTGCCCACGGGCCGCCAGATCACAGCCCCTCTTTCATTTCAACATAAAAAAGAGAAGAAAATAAAAAATAAAAAATAAAACAAAACAACAACAACAAAAAGGAAAAATGGATAAATAAATAACGGTTAAAAGCATAATAAAGAAAGGAGAAAGAAACTAATAATAATAATAAATAAACAATAATAATAAATGAACAACAATATATATATAGTTAAAAAAATGCACACATGCATTCAAATAAGATCAAATAACAAAAAGGGCAAAAAATAATAATAATGTCCGCTCCGGAGCCCCACTTCCATAGACTTGATGTGAAGGGAATATAAATGACGCCCCGGTAAGCCAGGTTTGGACCTCGGGGATCACCCCAATATGGCCATGTTGCCCCGGGCCAATAGCTTGCTAAATCTAACCCATTTCCATTGGGATCTAATCCTGCTCTCCTACCAAATATCAAACGTGCCTTGCACTCGGCAGACATTTGTATGGGTTTTTTCACCATCTTTGTCATGCCCTGAACTCATACTTACGTTCGGACATGAAGTGGTCAATGAGCGACCAACATGATTCGAATGTTCACACCCTAACGCCAGGCATTTTAACGCAGTTCAAAATTTTTGTTATCTCATTTCATTAATGCTAATTTTAGGTCATAGGGCCCCTTTTCCTGGCGATTAATCAAGAGTTTTCTCCCCTTCCGGGAGATGTAATTAACGTCGTGACCTTTACGGCATGGCAAGTTTTAGTCCTGACACGACACTCACTATCGTCTGATTAGTCAGACGGCGCGCACTAGCGGCTCCAGGCCACCTTGGTCTTCAGAGCCCGAATAAACTGCCACATTGTGACCAGCACGCCTACGCACTAAATAAATGAAATAAATAAACAATTATACAAGCCGACAGGGGAATCAAAAAGTGAGTCCCTAGTCTGGCATGCCCGGTGGGACTATTAATTTTCCTTCGTCTCCTCGCCGGGATTAGGGGCCCTACGGCCACCTCTTGAAATTCTAACTGTTTAACTTGCAATTGCAGGTCACACTATGACGATTACAATGGCCATCACTCTCAGACCACTAGTCATCGCAAGCCATGCCAGGTACGGCTACCTGGCAGTGCCAACAAGGTTCGGGAACTTCCCTCCAGTGGTGGGCTTCCCCAACTTCGTAGGGGTAGCCTTCGTCAACCTGCTGGAGACCGAGGGATCCCAGCCCGTCGAAGTGAACATCCCCGCCATGGGGATTGCTATCGCCGAGCCTCCTGTCGCCAAGTCACCGGTGATTCTACTGACCGCAGGGCGGTCAAAACTGTGAGCTATTTGGTTCATCTTGCACGGCTGGACGCCGTCTCTACTAGCAAGAAGTCGACGTCCTGCCGAAGGAGGAGCGAAAGAAATGTTGTTGCTACTACTGTCAGGGGCCGGGTCTCCAATACCGACAAGTCTATTCTGATCGGAGGCATCAGAGTTCATCTGAATGGCCGAAAGACTGAGGCGACCCCTGAGTGGATCGTGCGAAATGTCTTGGTGCACAATTCTTTCCAAGCACTAGGGTCGATAGAGAAAAGGAATGTTGGAGCGGCCCGTCGGCCGAAGAATGAGCTGGCCCGAAGGCCAGTCACAACCAAGCAAGTCTGGGTACCCAAGGCAACTCGGGTCCCAATGCCAACTCAGCTGGGATCTGCCAAGGCTGGAAGGCCTAGGAAAGAAGAGGCAGAAAGAGAGAAGAAGAACAAGATGTCTGTAGGGGCGTCTCGTAAGTCAACTATCCAGGCTTGCGCACGATAGGCAAATGTCCCTTTACAGGTTGAGAATCATGGCAAGATTGCCAGGATGGGCCAGCCCACCTATGGGCCCCCAACATGATCAAGGGTACCGCCACCCGTAGTCTCCCCCATTGTAGCAACCTGAATTAAATAATAAATTAAATTAATTTCCCTCTTAGGCCAAAATTTCAACCAATTTATAAAAATACAAAAAATACATATTCTTGAAGAGGAAAGAATTTCTAACAAAATTGTCAACTAAGACAACCCCAAAGAACAACTTTATTTGGCCCAAATTAGACGATTTTGACTAAAACTTGGTATTAGGTGGAACCTACCCAAAACCGATCAAATTGGAGCTTAATTTGAGCTCTAATGGGCTCAATTCGAACCCTAAACCTTGGCCAACGTCGAAGGAGCATTTTCCCTCTCCTTCCCCTCAAAAACCCTAACCCTAGGATTCAAATTTTGAAGATAGGTGGTAGTGACTTGGTCAACCGTGAATATCGTGCGGCTTCCTCTCCACGTCGATCCCTGATCAAAGCCACGACTCTAGGGTTACACCCAGCCCTATAAATCGAAGCCCAACACTACCAAGAACCACATTTTACAGAGATGGCTGACGGCGTGCGACTTCAAGGGTGAGAATGTCGAGTCTAGGAGTAGGTTTCGTCAGGGTTCCAGCGTCATGGATCTCCTTTTATTCATCTAAAAGCTAGGTTTCTCTAAGGCCAAACTCTAATTAAATCATACCATTGCATGCGTCTTGAAGTCCTCTTTGCATTGGTACATTTTGCCTAGTTTGTATTCAGTATAACGATCGCTACATGTGTTTTACTCGAAGTGTGTCAGAGATCGCCGGAAGGCGGGGCTCGGTCCCAGATGGCGGACCACCAGTAATCGTGACCTGGAGACCGCGGTCGCGTGACAGACTGCCATCTCCTGGCAGGCACATTATTTTAAAATGAGTCAAAGCGGCCAGATAGCAGTTGTTCACTGACTGCTACCATCAGGTAGCGGCCCTCCCCTGACTGCTTTCAATGCTCAGGTTACAGGATGATCTCAATTTTTCCTGTGTTCTATTCTGATAGATAGCATGTTTTTAGGACTGAAAACACACTTAATAACTAGGGTTCACGAAAGAACGTCAAACTCTAACTAAGATCTATCTCAATGTTCATTGATTATCATAATTCTCTCATGCTATATTGTGAAAACAAGTAGATTAATTGCCGCTAAATCTACTCACATATTTGAAGTTCTTGCAGTATCTTGACTTGTTTAGCCATGTTATTTATTACATTCTAGGGATTATTTGAAGGTCATGCCACTCCGGTGGTAGTGACTTACTGATTTTGTAATGACCCAGCATATTTATATTATTTCAGGAATTATTTAATCATTTTATAGAATTTATTAGAAATTCATTAAGGCCCAATTATGGTAAACGATTAATCTAGCCTATTTAATTGAGGCCCAAAAGGTTTAAGGACCAAGCCCATTAAGTTTGGCACATATTCTAGAAGGTTATTTAGCCTATTCACGAATTTTAAGGATAAATATCCTTTTATAGATAATTATGTGGATAAAATAAATAAAAGAGTTTGAATGAAGTTAAATTCAGCTCACAGTATCTGTAGCGGTGTATCGTGCGACCGCCACAGGCATGTAACGCACCAGGAGTCGACCGTCATGCTCTGTCAGTTCCGTGAATGGAAGAAAGAGTAAAAAGATTAGATTTTTGCTAGTCTATCTCTTAGGGATTGAGACGGGAGGACTAGTAAACGTGTTAAGGACACTCTGAAGTCGATCTAAGGACTCTAGAATCGATCTAATCCTCAAAACCCTAGCTAGAACCTATAAATATACCCTAGTTTTGACCTGCGTGATCCCTACATTGCCTTGCATGAAACTAAGGTAAGGAGATAGTATTTCGGGTAAGTTCTTTAGAACTTTTTATTGTTAATACATAGGACTAATCTTCCTCAAAATTTCATGCTAGGAGATCAACTACACAAGGAGTTTGAAGCTTCCAAAGTTGCTGGTTCGACCATAGCAACCTAGGAGCCTGAGTGAAAGTCCACTGAAGATCAGGAGATTAGAACACCATATCGAGGTAATTAGTCTAAGTGTCTTTAGAAGTTTCTATTCCCCTTAGTTTCACCTCCTTACCCTCCAAATGTCACGTCCTTAGGTCAAGAGATTGAGGAGTTGGAGCGACGTGAAGTTGCTGAAAACTCACTGGAAGGAAAGAACTATGGCGTGTCTTGCAGTCCCAAATTGGAAGTTGAAAGCCCAGTAAAGAGGCAGGTTATCTCATGAACGGCAAGAATATCATGTTAGGGATACAAGCCCTCTGGTTTTACTTGATTCCATGCACTATAGACCATGAATTTCATGTTTTAGTAGGTCTATGCATACATGCATGTCCTTAGCCTAATTTAAAGACAAAAGATATTCTCTTGTTCATTCACTACGACCTATGCATCTAGATGGCCTATTCTTCGTTCTGTCATGACTAGAGTAGTTATTTATTTTGATTCTTCTTGCATGAAGGGTTTTAAACCATAGATCTTTTACTTACTGTCAGCACTGCTCTTACGGATTATAGTTAGACCGTCACAGGACTCTGGCGGCCTTACGATAAGCCGTCACACCGCATGTTGTACTTAAATTTCTCTGTAATCTCTGACGAACCAGGATCGAAGTGTTACAAAACTCTAACGGCTCCACGATAAACCGTCACAGCCATATGACGTGCATGTCTTAGACCGTCAGAGTGTTGTGTTCTGCCTATTCGGGATAGAATTGAGAACAGTCAAAGTAGCTTATAAATAAGCCTAGATATCTAAGTTTTTACATATCTTCATGAACTTTGAGTTTATAAATTGATGCATGCATGTCTAAAGCACTTTGAGTTATTTTAAGTACATATTAATTTCATTTTCTAAAACTCTATAGTTTTGTATTAAAAAAAACATGATTTTAACTGATGTATTGACGGAGTTTTATCATGGTTTCACATCGTTACACATTCTCTTCCGTCTATAGAGTCAATTTCTCTAAGTGCATGGCATATATTCCGATATATGACCATTAGTTCACACTTTGCACATAGGAACATATTCTTGGACTTGAGGACCTCTCTATTGGATATTCCTTCCAATGGACTAGAAAATCTTGTTTCAAGGCCTCCCTAATTCTCCGCGAGCCTGGGATTCCCACTAGGACGCCAAGTTGGTTGTACCATTAAAGCCCAATTATTTAGAAAGCACTATTGCTGTTTTCTGGTTTTGACTATGTAACGGCCTATTACTCGACTGTCAGGCCCATCTAACGGTCCAGTATACAACCGTCACATATACTGAGTCCAATTTATTCTTTCTAGATTCAGCCCATTATGACGGCCCAATTTTAGACAGTCACGTTCATGTAACGGCCCATTAATTGACCGTCACAATTCCTGAGTACTTTAACCCGATGTTTGACCTAAGGGTTGATATTTCAAAGTTCTTAGATGGATTATTGATGGTCTAGGACTTGTCATATTGTTCAAGATACTTAATTTTGAATTATGGAAGATAAGGAATGTACTGTTATGATGTCGAATTGTTTCCATGAGCATAACCTTGTCTTAAGTCATTCTTGATCCCTCGCATTCTTAAATTGAAGTGTTCATTCATTGAAACTTATTGAACTTGTTATATTACTGGCCATATTTTATTGCTTGAAACGTGGAAGTAGCTTGATTTATACTTGAAGATGCGATCGAGCACTGATTGTGATCAAGGGCTCTATGCTAGTCCCCTCGGCTGATTGTCGGAAACATACTGTAAACCATGGGGTATGATGATACTGGCGTCGCATTACGCTGGGAGTACTTTCTTTATAAATAAGTGAAAATCCATCGCTCGTGAAGTGAAAATCCACAAGACACGACGTATATACGTACATGACTTTCTTGCGTGTTACATGATATTCCACAGAAATTCACCAAATACTTGCTCATAAGCAAAATATGTGTGTGTGATGATTATGTGGTTTGCTAGTACATTCTCGATACATTCTTGTTCATGAAAGGCCATATCATGTTCTTGATACATTCTTGCTAATTCATACTTGTTCATTCTATCTTATACGATCATCTTGTTACCTTGGTTATTTACATATGATTTATCGCATTCGCATGATTTTACCTTATTCCTTAGAGCTAAATTGCTAATCACTTTAATAGTGCCTTCATGTTGATGCGAAGATATCTATTGGGAAAGTGTGCTCATTACCTATTTTCAATCTTTTTCAGGAGATGGAAGTGGTTCGAATTCGGATTCGAGTTATACAAGTAGCGGGTTCGAGAGCGAATGAAAGTCATATCAAAATGAGAGTGACGACTTAGGAAAGTCAATATTATTTAGATCGAGTCTTATAATTTTTCCTTTATCCTTGAGTCTGATGGATTGAAGAAGGTTGAAAAGTTATTGTATTAGATTATTTCGCTTATTAATGAAATAAGTAGGAGTTTGAGTAAATTATTGTGCAATTATATTTTTATGTGTGATTGTCTTGCGCTCTGATCATTCTTGCTCGCAAGAGGCTTACCATGCTGGCTGTTCACATTCCTTGGGTTAGTCTTTCGCTGTAATAAAGGCTCGGGGCATGACAGTTAAGTTGGTATCAGAGCTTAAGTCTCAGGACTTAGGGAAAAGAGTCACGTCATAGGATAAGTCCAAGGCTTAAGGACCCCTACCTATGAACTAAGGAAGAAATTTTCTCACCCATGCTAGAATTGGGTAGAGCCCAGGATAAGATAGTTAATTAGTTTTAGGATTTATCTCTTTCTAATTCCATGAGAATTAACAAATTGTTATTTCTCTCATGTACCTCATTATTACAATGGCTCATTGCATAGATTGGGGTGGCATGCAACAAACGGTTGCCGGCCTTACTCAGGCATTACAAACTATGGCCCAGGCAGGCACAGGGGCGAGGGCTAGTGACTTGTATCATAATTTTCGGAGCTTAAACCCTCCGCATTTCTACTGTTCTTCCAACCCAGATGAGGCAGAAAACTGGATTGATGAGATGAATCATATCTTCGATGTTATCCAATGCACGGACCAAGAAAAAGTGCATCTTGCAACATTTCAACTCAATAAAGATGCACGCACATGGTGGAAATCAGTACCTGCAGATGCACCTCATACATGGGACGAT
Source organism: Amorphophallus konjac (assembly GCA_022559845.1). Taxonomy (NCBI): domain Eukaryota; kingdom Viridiplantae; phylum Streptophyta; class Magnoliopsida; order Alismatales; family Araceae; genus Amorphophallus; species Amorphophallus konjac. The sequence continues at coordinate 203,300,110 of CM040127.1, forward strand.
TTTCTTATTCTATTCCATGCTAAGTACTTTTCTGAACATGTTAAAGAAAGAAAGGCTATGGAGTTCGCCTCTCTTCGTCAGGGAATGATGATAGTCACGGAGTATGAACTTCAATTCTCTAGGCTAGCACCATATGTACTGCATTTAATCAATACCGATTTATTGAAGGCTAATCAGTTTATGGACGGGTTATGACCTGGTTTCATTCAGCAGCTCGGGACCCAAAACATCCGTACCTATGTAGAGATGGTCCAGCGGGCATATTTATGTGAGAGGACCTTAGAAAAGGTTGATAAATTGAAAGGAAAAGTAGAAGAGTCTAGCCGACGATCTGATCGACATTATAAGAAAGAAAAATTCAGCATCACGAAACCTCATAAAATCCGTGATAGTAAGAAAAGATCCAGGAGCAGGAACTGTGGAAGTTCCCAGAAGAACAAGAAAGTCAAGGAGGAGAAGGAGCAAGTCATGGCGGCTTGCACATTTTGTGAGAAGTTCGGTCATTCGGCTGAAGAATGTTGAAAGTGCCTTGGTGCTTGTCTACGTTGTGGAAGCAGGTAGCATCGTATGCCAGGTTGCCCCCTTATGAAGGATCAATCGTCTGGTGGTGGACGTAGGAGGTAGGCTCGCCTCAATGTTGTTCTAGAAGAAGAAGAAGCGCCCAGGGATGGTGGGCTTATGGAAGGTACCCTTCAAATTTGTTCCCATCCTGTATTTGTGCTATTTGATATTGGAGCCTCTCATTCTTTTATCTCCACTACTTTTGCAAAAACATTACCAATTGCATCAGTTCCCCTACCTTCAGATCTTGCTATTACCACACCCTTAGGTTCTGGAACAAAGCTTACCGAGTATTATCCTGATAGTGACGTAATAGTAGAAGGTCACAATCTCCTCGCAAACTTAGTATGCCTTGACATGAAAGGTTATGATGCCATCTTAGGGGTAGATTGGCTTATAGATCATGATGCTGATATTAACTATCGAAATAGGATTATATCCTTTCGAAAACCTGGTATTCCAAGATTTTCTTTTCTTGACATCAAGTATAAGAAACATCCCACTATCATATCCTCTCTTCACGCTTGCAAACTTATCTCGCAAGGATGTGAAGCTTTTCTTCCTTCTGTCATTGTTACCGAGTCCAAGGAAATCATCCTAGCAGACATTCGTATTGTAAATGAGTTCCCAGATGTGTTTCCACCCGAATTACCTAGCTTACTACCCGAGAGGGAAGTAAACTTCACTATTAAACTCATTCCAGGAGCAGTACTTGTTTCTATATCCCCTTACAGGATGTCCCCCACGGAACTTAAGGAACTAAAGAGGCAGTTGCAGGAACTATTAGATAAGGGTTTCATCAGACCTAGCACATCCCCCTGGGGTACACCAGTTCTATTCGTCAAGAAGTAGGATGGCTCGCTTAGGTTATGCATAGACTACCGGCGACTGAATCAACTTACAATCAAAAACAAGTATCCATTGCCGCGTATTGATGAGCTCTTCGATCAGCTTTCAAGAGTAGAGTATTTCTCCAAGATTGACCTTATATCAGGTTATCATCAGCTTAGAATTAAAGAAGAAGACATTTATAAATCGGCTTTTCGATGTCGTTATGGCCACTCCGAATTCGTGGTAATGTCGTTTGGGTTAACAAATGGCCCAGCAACATTTATGCAACTTATGAACAATAATTTCCAGCTGTATCTGGACCAGTTCATCGTTGTCTTCATTGATGACATCCTGGTATATTCCAAGTCAAAGAAGGAACATGAAGGACATCTGAGGATAGCTTTGCAAACACTTAGAGAACATAAACTTTATGCCAAGCTTAACAAGTGTGAGTACTAGCTCAAGGAAGTTTCATTCCAAGGCCACATTATTTCAAAAGAAGGTATTGCTGTGGATCATTCTAAAGTAGAAGCTGTTAGAAACTGGAGCCGGCCAACAACTGTATCAGAAATAAGGAGCTTTCTGGGTCTAACTTGTTATTATAAGAGGTTCATTAAGGACTTCTAAAAAATTACTGTTCCTTTAACTAGACTCACAAGAAAAAAAATCATTTTGTCTGGTCAGAGGAATGTGAAGAGAGTTTTCAAACTCTTAAGAACCATCTTACTACAGCTCCTATTCTATCACTACCGGTGGAAGGTGGTGGATTTGAAGTATATACGGATGCGTCTGGCATTGGCTTAGGGTGCGTCTTTATACAAAATGGAAAGGTAATATGTGATTCTTCAAGACAATTGAAACGTCACGAGGAAAATTACCCTGTGCATGATTTGGAATTGGCTACTGTCATTTTTACCTTAAAAATTTGGCGTCATTATCTCTATGGAGAGAAATTCACGGTCTACTCGGACCACAAAAGCTTGAAATACTTATTCTCTCAAAAGGAGTTAAATATGAGACAGATGAGATGGTTAGAATATCTCAAAGACTTTGATTTTGCTATTCAATATCATCCTGGCAAGACTAATGCTGTAGCAGATGTACTCAGCAGAAAACCAATGGGAAAGCTATCAAGTCTTATGATTAGTATGACTAATCTTATTCCTCAATTTGCTCAGTTGAACTTAGATATTGACATGAAGGAAGAAGATTGTTTCATAGCCAATATTCAAGCTCAACCTACATTAATAGAAGATCTGGTCAAGCTGTAAAATGATGATCCTGTATTACTGGAGATTAAAGCCAACATAGAATAGAGGCCAGATTTTTCTATTTCCAATGATGGAAGATTGCTATTTAAGGGACGAGTGTGTGTACTAGATCATGAGGATACGAAGAAACTGATCCTAGAAGAAGCACATAAATCCAAGTACAATATTCATCCAGGTGGTACAAAAATGTATCAAGATCTCAAAAGAAATTTCTGGTGGCCCAATATGAAGAGAGAAATAGCTGATTTCGTGTCCCGCTGTCTCACTTGTCAACAAGTAAAGGCAGAACATTTTAGACCCGTGGATAAATTACACCCTTTAGATATTCCGGCATTGAAAATGGGAGAGTATAAGAATGGATTTCATTATGGGTTTACCAAAGACAAGAGGTGGACACGATGGTATCTGGGTAATCATAGACCGATTGACAAAATCTGCACATTTCATACCAATCAAAAGTTGATGGTCTGTGGATATTCTAGCAGCCTTATACATGAAGGAAATTGTCAAGCTACATGGTGTCCCTGTCACTATCATATCTGATAGAGATCCTAGAGTCACATCGCAATTCTGGAAGGGTCTACAACATTCACTAGAGACTAGATTGAATTTTAGCACAGCATTTCATCAACAAACGGATGGTCAGACTGAAAGAACAAATCAGGTGGTAGAAGATATGCTCAGGGCTTCTGCTATTGATTTTGGAGGAAGTTGGCACGATCACTTGCCTATGGTAGAATTTGCATATAACAACAATTATCAGGCCAGCATACAGATGACACCTTTTGAAACTTTATATGGAAAAAGCTGTAGATCACCGATATGTTGGAATGAAATAGGGGAAAGGAAAATTCTAGGCCCCGACATTAGCAGGGATTCTTCAGAGAAAATTAAGCTCATTCGAGAAAGATTGCAGGTGGCACAAGATAGGCAAAAATCCTATGCTGATAATCGAAGGCGTGACTTGGAGTTTTAGGTAGGAGATCATGTGTATCTAAAGGTTTCTCCGGGTCATGGTATTCGAAGATTTGGTATCAAAGGCAAGCTAACTCCAAGGTTCATTGGCCCATTTGAAATTCTCGAAAGGGTCAGTGAAGTGGCTTATAGATTAGCCTTACCTCCACAATTAGCAGGAGTTCATGACGTATTTCACGTCTCTATGCTGAAAAAGTATGTATATGATCATTACCATGTTATCACTTATGATAATTTGGACATTCAGAAGGATATGACGTACGAGCAAACACCAATAAAGATTCTGGAACGGAAAGTGCGTCAACTAAGGAATAAAGCTATTACTATAGTCAAAATTCAATGGAAGAAATCATGGCCGTCCGAAGCAACTTGGGAAACGGAAGAAGCCATACAGAAAAGATTCCTGAAATTATTCAATTGTAAGTACACTCTCCATCTAATCCATGTATTAAATTTGGGGACCAAATTCTTTTATGTGAGGGAGGGTGTAATGACCCAGAATATTTATATTATTTCAGAATTATTTAATGATTTTTTGGAATTTATTAGAAATTCATTAAGGCCCAATTATGGTAAACGATTAATCTAGCCTATTTAATTGAAGCCCAAAAGGTTTAAGGACCAAGTCCATTAAGTTTGGCCCATATTCTAGAAGGCTATTTAGTCTATTCACGAATTTTAAGGATAAATATCCTTTTATAGATAATTATGTGGATAAAACAAATAAAAGAGTTTTAATTAAGTTGAATTCTATGTACAGTATCTGTAGCAGTCTATCGTGCGACTGCCACAGGCATGTAACGCACCAAGAGTCTACTGTCACTCTCTGTCAGTTCCGTGAATGAAAAAAGAGCAAAAAGATTAGATTTTTACTAGTCTATCTCTTAGGGATCGAGATGGGAGGACTAATAAACGTGTTAAGGACACTCAGAAGTTGATCTAAGGACTCTAGAATCCATCTAATCCTCAAAACCCTAGCTAGAACCTATAAATAGACCTAATTTTGACCTGCGCAACCCTTACATTGGCTTGTGTGGAACTAAGGTAAGGAGATAGTATTTCGGGTAAGTTCTTTAGAACTTTTTGTTGTTAATACATAGGACTAATCTTCCTCAAATTTTCGTGCTAGGAGATCAACTACACAAGGAGTTTGAAGCTTCCAAAGTTGCTGGTTCGACCATAGCAACCCAGGAACCTGAGCAAAAGTCCACTGAAGATCAAGAGATTAGAATACCATATAGAGGTAATTAGCCTAAGTGTCTTTAGAACTTTCTGTTCCCCTTAGTTTCACCTCCTTACCCTCCAAATATCACGTCCTTAGGTCAAGAGATTGAGGAGTTGGAGCGACGTGAAGTTGCTGAAAACTCACTGGAAGGAAAGAACTAGGGCGTGTCTTGCAGTCCCAAATTGGAAGTTGAAAGCCCAGTAAGGAGGCAGGTTATCTCATGAACGGCAAGAATATCATGTTAGGGATACAAGCCCTCTGGTTTTACTTGATTCCATGCACTATAGACCATTAATTTCATATTTTAGTAGGTCTATGCATACATGCATGTCCTTAGCCTAATTTAAAGATAAAAGATATTCTCTTATTCATTCACTACGACCTATGCATCTAAATGGCCTATTCTTCATTCTGTCATGACTAGAGTAGTTATTTAATTTGATTCTTCTTGCATGAAGGGTTTTAAACCATAGATCTTTTACTTACTGTCAGCACTGCTCTTACGGATTATAGTTAGACCGTCACATGACTCTGATGGCCTTACGATAAGCCGTGACACCGCCTATTGTACTTAAATTTCTCTGTAATCTCTGACGGACTAGGATCGGTGATGTGACACAACCTCGGACCTAATGCAAGCAAGCACAATCACATTCAAATAGGCCAAATTGGGCCACCGCTCTATCGACACTCACCCAAGCCTGGGTAACTTGGCAATGCCAAGGTGAGGTTGAGGGGTTGGGCCCTTGCTGGTAGAGGGCCAGCAAGGCCAAGATGGGATTCCCAATGGGTGTGGAGGCCCAATTCAAGGGGGCCGACAAAGTGCCAAAGGCACCGGTTGCACTTCTCCCACGGTGATCACTCAAGACAACGGGGCTTGAGGATCGGGCTCTCACTCGCATAACCAGTGGAATTAAGAACTAATATTGAAAGACAAGCACTAAATGGAGTGATGGTTTGAGCACTTACTCGACCGGTTTGAAGAAACCGGTTCCGGTCGGAGACGAGGGCGAGCGGGGAGGCGAGTGGATCCCCACACGCCGCGTCGGGTAGCTTGATCTGCCCAAGCAAGTTACAACACTACACCTCTCGCAGGAGGGGGATCTTGGGGTGGGGGTTAAGGGATATTACAACCAAAATTACCTCCACACAGGGAGGGGCCTTCAGCCGGCCAAGCGGGGAGGGGAAACTAGGATTAAAAGTATTGAACGATGAAGTCACCGGTTCTATCTGCTCTCTCCGAACAGGGATAGGTAGTCGGTGTTTCTACTATAGAACTCGCTCAGGAATTTCGCTGATGACGAGACCGGTGGGGAAAGCTTCTTAGCTGGGAAGGGAATGCCTCAGAATTTCTTTAATTTCTTCTGGAGCCGTTGCTGACCGGGATGGAGGTTTGAACAGAGCTTCAGATTCTCGGACCTGCAGTGGCAGACTTCTAACAGCAGATTGCAGAGAATGTCCCAGCAGTTCCTGACCTCGCAATTAAGCACCGTCAGAGTCGTTGGAATTGTGGACGCGTCCTCTTCGCAGCAAAATTGACGGGGAAGCCAACCGATGTCGGAGAAGACTAGGGGATGCAAAACAATGGTGATAGGTCGGTGAAGACTGTGGGTAGCAAATCTGCGTAGCTGAGGGAGAAAAATGAGAACTCTGGATCACGAATGCCAAATGAAGTTATGTTTCTTGATTATGGAAGTAGACTGGGCGATGAAGAACTTTTAAGAAGAGCTCTTGGACTGATTCCTCTAGGGTTTGTCGTGGTGAAGCTTTCTCTCCGGATCAGGATCTCTGCAGAGCCAACTCTGCGCAGTCGTGGGAGAATGGAGCCCCCGGGCAGCACACAACTCGGATGAAGACGAAAACACTTCTGTTGAAAAGGAGACTGGTAGACGCTTCCAACAGTGGCTCTTGGGTCTTCAAACTCGTCCGGAGGAGGTCGTGGTGGCTGCTGCAAGTTGCTGGTTCAGCTGCTACTTCTGGACTGCAAACAGCAGCTTTGACATAGCCTCCGGGGTTTGTCGTGGTGAAGCTTTCTCTCCGGATCAGGATCTCTGCAGAGCCAACTCTGCGCAGTCGTGGGAGAATGGAGCCCCCGGGCAGCACACAACTCGGATGAAGACGAAACCACTTCTGTTGAAAAAGAGACTGGTAGACGCTTCCAACAGTGGCTCTTGGGTCTTCAAACTCGTCCGGAGGAGGTCGTGGTGGCTGCTGCAAGTTGCTGGTTCAGCTGCTACTTCTGGACTGCAAACAATAGCTTTGACATAGCCTCCAAGTGACCCTAAAAGAAGAAGAAGGGGATAGTATATGGTGAAGGGGTGGATGAAGAATGGTGGGGGGGAGGTATGGGAGGTGTGGAGGGGTGCAAATGGTTGAGGGGAGGTGGAGGAAGAAGGGGAGGTCGCAGGTTTTCAGCTGGAGGAAGAGGGGTGGGGTATGCAAGGGTGGTGGAGAATGGGTGGAGAAAGGGGCGACCTAGCCTAATGGAGATGGGAGGGGGGCGGCCAAAGACTTGGAGGGAAGGGGAATTCAAATTCAAAATGGTCTTGGAAGATGGGAGATGGTGTGGGGAAGAGGGGTGATTGTGTTGGAATGGGGGAGATGGTGTTGGAATGGGGAGGGCTCTACCTTGGAACTAGGGGGGGAAGTAAATGGGGTGTGGGGAAGTGGAGGGGCCTTAATGGAGGTAGGTGGGGGTTGGAGGTGGTTGGGAGGAGGAGGAGAGAGGAAAGGGGCGAACCTAGGAGAGGGAAAGAGGGATAGAGAGAGAGGTGGGGTGGGGAATCACTCCCCTAGGGCTTCTCACCCAACTATAGGATTCACTCCACTAGAACTAAGTTTGAACACTCAAATGGAAATCTTTTGTATTAAATCATTCATTACCTCTAAATGAAGGAAATGGGGCCCTATATATAGGAAACCCACATTTGACAATAAGTCACTTACAAAAGACTCAATAACAAATAACCGAAGGGGTAGGGGGGGCTAATGGGCCAAGCCCGAAGAATTGGGCCCAATAGCACATTACACAATCTAATGACACTCAAACTTAGGAAAATAAATGCAAGACCTAGGGACATGACTCAAATAAAATAAAAATTACATCAAATGACTCAAGAAGATAGCACAAATTGGGCCTTTATAGAGAGAGGCCCGAACTCAAACGATGTCGGAGTGTGAAGAAGACCCTAGCCAAAGGGAGTTGTGGATGATGCCTCCATCAAATCCCCTGGGCTGTGAAGAGCTCGACTCCGTCGAGTAGGGGTCCATCCGGCTGTGGTACTGCTCGAGGAGGTCTGGGTCCAACCGCTGGAGATCCTCCCGACTCACCCAAGAATCCTCCGAAGGAGGCCGATCCTTCCACCTGACGAGATAGCGCTCATATACCTTGCTCCGAGTGGTAGTGACTTGTACATCCAATATTTGTTCAATTTGTTCACGCTGGGCTCTTTTTGTTGGTGGCCTCTCCTCACGGGTGGGTGCTCTCTCAATGGAAGAAGTAGGCTCAATCTCCTCACTAGGTACCACCGTGGGTCCCTTATATGGCACTAGGTCGGCGACATTGAATGTGGGACTTATTCCATACTCCTCAGGGAGATCTAACTCGTAGGTATTTGCACCAATGCGCCTCAAGACCTGGAAGGGACCAGCCCCACGTGGCCTCAGTTTAGAGTTGGCTCCTGGGGAGAGCCTCTCCGTCCTTACCATCACAAAGTCACCCACATGGAATTCTTGGTGACGCCGATGAGAGTCGGCCAACCTTTTATAAGCCTCATTCTTTTTGCTGATGTGCTTGCGAATTTCTTCATGCAATTCTCTAATATGTTGTGCAAAAGACTCAGTTGAAATGGACACTCTAGCATGTTGGGGGAGGGGAATGAGATCGGATGGCTTTCTTGGTTTGTATCCATGCACGGCTTCAAATGGACTCATCCCTATGGACTTATTGATGGAGTTGTTATATGCAAATTCGGCCTGGGGTAAGATGAGATCCCAATTTCCGGGGCGATATTCAACAAGACACCTAAGAAGGTTCCCTAGACTCCGATTGACAACTTCGGTTTGGCCATCTATTTGGGGGTGGTAGGCAGTGGAGAATTTGAGGAGGGTACCCATCATGTGCCAAAGAGTTTTCCAAAAGTAGCTAGTGAATTTGACATCCCTATCGGAGACTATGGTCTTAGGTAGCCCGTGGAGACGGACTACCTCATCAAAGAACAATCGAGCCACATGGGAGGCATCGGAGGTTTTGGAGCATGGGATGAAATGGGCCATTTTGGAAAATCTATCAACCACCACATAGATGGAGTCATGCCTTTTTTGAGTCTTGGGTAATCCTAGCACAAAGTCCATGCTCAAGTCTTGCCATGGACGGTCGGGAATGGGGAGTGGGGTGTATAGGCCAGTGTTTTACTTTACATGTTTGGCCGAAGCACATGTGCGACATTGACCCACTATTTTGCCTACATCTCTCTTGAGACTTGGCCAATAAAACTGACCCTCAACTAGAGCAATGGTCTTGTGAACCCCAAAATGACCGGCTAACCCTCCCGCATGTAATTCCCAAACCAAGAAATCTCGGAGTGAGGTCCGTGGAATGCAAAGCTTGGGTCCCTTGAAGAGGAACCCATCCTCTAAGACAAACCCCTCATGTTCCTTGCTAGAATGGGTGGTCAAGGTAGTGAATATGTGCCCAAAGTCGGGGCAGCTAGGGTACTCATCCTTGATCCTATCATGTAGCAACCCTAATAAATGAATAATTGAAATGAATTAAAACATATATATTACAGAAGTAATATATAAAAGGAATAGGGTTAATTGGACGAAATAAAATAAATTAAAAATAACGCCTCTTATTAAGGCGTTAATTTATAAAGAAACGCCTCTATCCATGGCGTGAATAAAGAAAGGACGCCCACACCTACGGTCGTCAGTCTCACGCGACCAAATGGGTAAGTAAAAGAAACGCCTCTATCTTGGGCGTGTTTTAAAACACGAAACGCCCTTTTTCAAGGCGCTTTTTAAGAAACGCCCTTATGCAAGGCGTTAATTAAAGAATACACGCCCTGACAAAAGGCGTTAATTCCGTTCGTGAACCGTTCGAACCCAGAGCTTATCCAGGGAAAGATTAACCTAATCTAGTAAGTGTCTAATAGAGTAAGGACTCTATTAGGGATATACTACCCTCACACAATCACTAACTCTAATAGGACTTCCAAAGTCTTATAAATAAACCTGTTCGGCCAAACCTAAATCTATTTGGACGAACTACTGCTGCATGGTACGTGAAGAACAAACTGTTCTTCTTATTCCCTTTTATTTTTCTTGCTTCAGATTATATGAAGAATAATTAGTTTTCTTCTTGTTCAGGAAACTCTGCTACTGCCGTCGAAGAATAGGTAATATTCTTCTATCTTTTTTCTTAAACGTCGATTATAACTATGAAGATTATTAACATCTTCATCTTCCCACTTTTTCTCTTCCTCTACAGGTTCTGTAGCGTGAAGATCTTTGAAGAACATTTGTTCTTCTTCCGGCTGCTGCTGTTGTTGCGGATTTTCGTTGCAACAGAGCTCATCTTCTATCTCATCCTTCACGTTCCATTAAAGGTAGGATTTTCTCAAGTTATTGTAGCCCAAATAAGAATTAATACAAGATATCTATACATACGTATATGAGCATGGCATGCATACTGTTTATAAGGTTTTATTACGCTCTCTGCAAAATTTTGAAAGAAACGCCCTTGATTAGGGCGCTACTTTAACAGAAACGACCATACCACTGGTCGTCAATTTCATATTTGACGCCCTCTACGCAGGCGTTAATTTCATAAGAATCGCATGTGATTAATAATTGATCCTGTTTAAAAATTACAATACATATGAAATATTGATTTTTAATATCTTGCATGACTCTGTGAATTCCTGTTAAATTTTACTGCCATGACATGTCTCCTGTCTCTCGAAATATTATTTATTAAAATATCGTAAATTCCTTGGAATTCACGACTTGGACAAAGTCGTTTTCCATATTTTAACGCCCCAGAACAAGGCGTGAATCTGAAAATTTACGCCCCTTCCTAGGGCGTGTATCTGTTAAAATCCTGAAATTCACATATTCTGGAAAAAAATGGAATTAGAAAGTAACGCCCCTTCCCAGGGCGCTTTTTTGATAAATTTCTGAGAATAATTATATCCTGTCGAATATGTAAATAATGAGACGCCTGCGGTAGCAGTCGTCAACTTTGAATAAACGCCCCCGGGAAAGGCGTGTTTTTGATAAATTAATGTAATAATGGAAATTCTGCAAACTGGCAATATATGTAAACGCCCTTCTGTTAGGCGTTAATTATTCAATACACGACTTTACTTAAGTCGTTATTTTACTGTAAACTGATTTTATCCTGATTCTATTACCGATGGTTTCATATTATACATATACATATATATATCGGCACTATTCTCCATTCCGTGAGTATAGTCCCACTTTTTACGTTGATTTATCGATCACACTCAATTCTCATTGACATACAAGCTCTCCATTGGACATTCCGTTCCTTTGGACTAGCGAGTTAGTCATAGAGACCTCCGTAAGACTCCTCGTAGCCTTGGATTCCCTCAAGGCCGACTGAGCTGGTTGTACCCTAAAAACCCATTACACGATCCTTGCCATGTCAATCTAAAGAAACATGGTATACCAGCCCTTATGATTATACAAAGAGTATATCATAAGAAATTCTTAATGGGATGATGATATCATGCCATATCATGTCGTTCTTGTAAACCCCAATTCTATGATAAGAATGAGGGTATCTTGCTTGATCTAATGTTCATGTGGACCTCAATTCTATATAAAGAATGTCCATATTGATTTGTCATGGTACCTAAGTTAAGGGAACCATATTCTACCTAGTTTCATCGATATCGTGATTATACCGTTATTATCGCCAATTTATGTCCTTTGTCATATTTTTGGACTCTATTCTATCAATGTTGTCATACGTATCTACAAGCTTGATTATTGAAATTCTATATTGGCTATATAAACAAGAGTGGATGTCAAAACACATGATAAATGCCTGCGCATATAGGGCCCGATCTAGTCCTGGGAGGAGCACCCGAAAGTACTTGTGCCCATGGGAGTTAAAATGATAAGGTATCTGGCATTATACCGAGTACTTGACTTGCTTGATTGGACATTCCACACACATCTTGTACTTGAATCGTACTTGACTTTACATGAAATACGTGGCCCGAAAAAGGGTAATTTACTTGCTTGATACATGATAGCCAAAGTTCTTGACATGACTTGTCAATTGTACTTGCTTGAATATCTTGAACCACTTGTTATCTTGTTGGAAGTTCATGATTAAGTTCATCTTATTTCTTTGATATTACCTTCTCTCTATCTTGTCGTTTTATGCGAGCATGCATAGCTTTATTGCATTCATGAAAGATGTAATTACTTAAACCCCTTGCTAGTACTTGAGATATAATTTCCTACTGAGCGTTCGCTCATTCCGTTTGTCCCTTTGTACTTTTCAGGTAAGTCCGACGACGATGGAAGTCAATCGGATGGGAATTGTCAAGAGTGAAGAGATAGAGATTCTCCAAGTGTCATCTAGTCTTTTCTATAGTTTCTTGAGTCAAATATGTATTCTTTTCCTTTTTATTAAACAGAGTATTGGATTTGTAATAGTCTATCCATTTTGAAAAAAGGATTGGGTTATCTTGTTATTTTGCGCATCTCTGTCTTTGTGTCGAATACACGACCACTCTGATTGACATGATTGATATAGACACGTCGCGCATCTCCGGGTATCTTCCGCGCTCGGGGCGTGACAGTCTTTGTGGTATCAGAGCCTAAGGTATTCAATTCCTAGGAAACCCAAGTCCAAGGATAGGTTTCAAAACCTTTAACCAAGTGAGAGTGGGTAGAACCAAGGGTTAAATGATCAATGAGTCCTTTATAAGATCATAGTGATATAATACTAACATAGCTATTGTAATTGTAGGATAATGGCTGCCGAACGTGCTCAATGGCGCAACATGCAGCGTACCCTTCAAGGGATGACCCAAGTGCTACAACAGGTAGCACAAGGTGGTGCTCCACGAGCTGGAAGCTTACACCAAGCATTCAAGAATATGAATCCCCCGAAGTTCATGGGATCGACAGATCCAGACGATGCCGAGCATTGGGTTCGGGAGATTGAACGTATATTCCGTGTTATGCAATGCACGGATCAGGACAAAGTCTTATTAGCTACTTTCCAGTTAGAAAAGGATGCTAGATGCTGGTGGGAGTCGATTGAAGCTACCATTGACCCAACTCAAGTTACATGGGGAGAATTCGTTGAATATTTCAACGCCAAATATTTCTCTGATAGGGTCCAGGAAAAGAAGGCCGCCGCATTTTGCCGCATTAAAGCAAAGATCTTTATCGGTGGCTGATTATGAAGCACAGTTCTCTAGACTGTCTAGATATGCTAAGTATTTAATTAGCACGGAAAAGATGAAAGCCCGTAGATTTCTTAATGGGCTTAGGCCCCACTACATTACTCAACTGGCGCCTATGGATATTCAAGTTTATACTGAAATAGTGCGCCGAGCTCAGTTGCTTGAAGATGCCACGGAACTATCTGATAGGATCCGTGGGAAAGACAAAAAGGAGCAAGTCACAAGTTCGGGTTCTTTTAAACCCAACTTTAAGAAGAGGCCCAATAATGGAGGTTCTTCCTCTCAAGATCAGAAGTTCAAGAAATCCAAGCCTTTCTCTATCACCACTACACCTTCAAACGTAGTATGCAAGCATTGTGACAAGGCTGGTCACAAAACAGAAGAATGCTGGAGGAAATTAGGAGCATGTCTCCGTTGTGGGAGTCGTGAACATCGGATTCCCGATTGTCCATTAATGAATGACCAAGACGGTGAGGGTAAACGCCCAGTGACAAGGAACGCGCGTCTTCATGCGATCCAAGAGACCGAACCAGAAGAAGAAGGCGGATTGGTGGAAGGTACATTAAAAATTTGTTCCAAATATGCACATGTCTTATTTGATACGGGTGCATCGCATTCCATTATTTCCAAGAAGTTTGCTGACCCATTACCTCTAGAACCAGAATGGATGAAGTTAATATTGTCTACTCCTCTCGGAAACGAGACGGATATCACACATCATTATCAAAACTGTGAGGTATTGGTTTGAGGAAAGAATTTTCCTATTGATCTTATCTGCTTAGATCTAAAAGAGTATGATGTTATACTAGGAGCAGATTGGTTATCCAAATACCAGGCAACGGTTGATTGCCGTGATAGCAAGATTGTTTTCAAGGAATTTCCGGAACTGACTTATACTAGTCCTAAGAGTCGAAGCAAATCCCCTCTTATTTCGGCTCTTCGAGCAAGCAAGCTCGTCAAGAAAGGATGTGTATCCTTCCTTGCTTTTGTCACTATTAAAGAAGCTAAAGAAACCAAGATAGAGGACATTCAGGTAGTGCGAGAATTTCCAGACGTATTTCCGGAAGAATTGCCGGGATTACCCCCGCAAAGAGATGTGGCCTTTACCATCGACTTAGCCCCTGGTGCTGGTCCTGTTTCAAAGGCACCCTATAGAATGTCCCCTGCAGAACTAAAAGAATTAAAGAAGCAATTGATGGAATTGATTCAAAAAGGGTTCATTAGACCAAGTACTTCCCCGTGGGGAGCCCCAGTCCTATTTGTAAGGAAGAAGGATGGATCCATGAGATTGTGTATCGACTATCGACAGTTGAATCATCTTACTATCAAGAACAAGTATCCACTGCCGAGAATCGATGAATTATTTGATCAGATTTCTGGATCCAAACATTTCTCCAAGATTGATCTCAGGTCTGGTTATCATCAATTGAGGATTAAAGACGAAGATATTCATAAAACTGTGTTCAGAAGCAGGTATGGCCACTATGAATTTGTTGTTATGCCTTTTGGACTAACAAATGCCCCTGCTGCCTTTATGCAGTTGATGAATAGCATATTTAGGCCTTATCTAGATCAATTTGTGGTGGTTTTCATTAATGATATATTGATATATTCCAAAACTAAGGAAGAACATGAAGAGCATTTGAGGATTTCATTACAAATCTTGAGGACAAATCAATTATATGTTAAGCTCAGCAAATGCGAATTCTGGCTTGAAGAAGTGACTTTTCTCGGACATGTGATATCCAAGGATGGATTATCTGTAGATCCGTCAAAGGTTGAAGCAGTTAGGAAATGGGAAAGACCAACCAATGCTAGCGAGATCAGAAGTTTCTTAGGCCTTGCAGGCTATTACAGGCGATTCATCAAAGACTTCTCAACAATCGCCATGCCACTTACAAGGTTAACTCGTAAGGAGATCCGATATGAATGGAGTGAGGAATGTGAAAGAAGTTTCCAAACTCTCAAGGATCATCTCACTACAGCTCCGGTCTTAGCTCTACCGATAGAAGAAGAGAAATTCGAGGTCTACACTGATGCTTCTGGCATTGGCCTCGGATGTGTCCTAATGCAACAAGGAAAGGTCATAGCATACTCTTCACGTCAGCTGAAGAAGCATGAGGAGAATTACCCCGTCCATGACTTAGAACTGGCCGCGGTAGTATTTTCCCTAAAGATATGGAGACACTAGTTATATGGAGCACAGTTTACTGTATACTCCGATCACAAAAGTCTCAAATATCTATTTTCACAAAAGGAGCTGAACATGAGACAAAGACGCTGGCTAGAATATCTCAAGGACTTCGACTTCAATATACAATACCATCCCGGAAAGGGTAATTATGTTGCTGACGCCCTTAGTCGAAAGCCGAGAGCAATGATAGCAAATTGTATGATGCAAGAATGGAGGTTACTTGAACAATTCTCCGAGCTCAATATAAGCTTGGACACGGAATCCAAATTTGTCACACTATCTCATGTAAGCATACAGTCAGATTTGTTATCTGAGATACAAACACTTCAGGATGATGATCCTATATTAGTAGGAATCAAAGGCAGATTAGAAGGACAATCTGATTTTCAACTAACTTATGATGGAAGATTATCGTTCAAAGATAGAACTTGTATACCCGATTGTCCGGAATTAAAGAAGAAGATCTTAGATGAAGCTCACCGATCAAGGTACACTATTCATCTAGGATCAACCAAAATGTACCAAGATGTAAAGAGGAACTTTTGGTGGCCTAATATGAAAAGAGAAATAGCGGACGATGTATCACGCTGTCTCACATGCCAACAGGTCAAGGCGGAACACCAAAAGCCTGCGGGAAAACTACATCCTCTAGATATTCCTAAGTGGAAATGGGAGGATATTGGTATGGACTTCATCATGGGTTTGTCTAAATCTAAAGGAGGACATGATGGAATCTGGGTTATCATTAACCGATTGACTAAATCGGCACATTTCTTGCCAATCAAAAGCCGATGGTCAATTGATGTGCTAGCTGCACTATACATCAAAGAAATAGTCAGGATACATGGAATTCCTGTCTCAATCGTGTCTGATAGAGATCCCCGTTTTACTTCTCATTTTTGGAAGGGATTACAACATTCGTTGGGAACAAGGCTCAACTTTAGTACTGCTTTTCACCCACAAACGGATGGTCAGACCGAGCGAACTAATCAAGTTGTTGAAGATATGCTGAGAGCATGCATTATTGACTTTGGAGGAAGCTGGCATGACCACTTACCTTTAGTTGAATTTGCATATAATAATAGCTACCAAGCTAGTATCCAAATGGCACCTTTCGAAGCCTTATACGGAAGGAGTTGCCGATCTCCCATATGTTGGAACGAAGTTGGAGAGAAACAACTATTAGGTCCAGACATGGTAAGGGATACAACTGAGAAGATACAGGTAATCAGAGAAAGATTACAAGTTGCTCAGACAAGGCAAAAGGCTTATGCTGATACCAGGAGAAGAGATCTTGAATTCCAGGTTGGAGATCATGTATTTCTTAAAATATCCCCTGGACGTGGCATACGAAGATTTGGTGTTAAGGGCAAGCTTACGCCAAGATTCATCGGACCATTTGAGGTACTCGAAAGAGTTGGCGAGGTTGCTTATCGCATCGCGTTGCCTCCTCAGTTGTCCGAGGTACACAATGTATTTCACATATCTATGTTGAAGAAGTATGTGCACGATTCGTCACATATTATTGAGCATGGAGATCTGGTGATCCAGAAAGATCTCACATATGAACAGAGGCCTTTAAAGATATTAGATCGAGAAATACGAGCTCTAAGGAATAAGGTTATTCCCATGCTTAAGGTGCAATGGAATAAGAATCCTGAACACGAAGCGACATGGGAGACCGAGGAATCTATGAAGAAACGATTTCCCGAGTTATTCTAAGAGGTATGTCCTACACTCTCCACGTGTATAATTATATATATATTGAATTTGGGGACCAAATTCTTTTTAAGTGGGGGAGGGTGTAGCAACCCTAATAAATGAATAATTGAAATGAATTAAAACATATATATTACAGAAGTAATATATAAAAGGAATAGGGTTAATTGGATGAAATAAAACAAATTAAAAATAACGCCTCTTATTAAGGCGTTAATTTATAAAGAAACGCCTCTATCCATGGCGTGAATAAAGAAAGGACGCCCACACCTACGGTCGTCAGTCTCACGCGACCAAATGGGTAAGTAAAAGAAACGCCTCTATCTTGGGCGTGTTTTAAAACACGAAACGCCCTTTTTCAAGGCACTTTTTAAGAAACGCCCTTATGCAAGGCGTTAATTAAAGAATACACGCCCTGACAAAAGGCGTTAATTCCGTTCGTGAACCGTTCGAACCCAGAGCTTATCCAGGGAAAGATTAACCTAATCTAGTAAGTGTCTAATAGAGTAAGGACTCTATTAGGGATATACTACCCTCACACAATCACTAACTCTAATAGGACTTCCAAAGTCTTATAAATAAACCTGTTCGGCCAAACCTAAATCTATTTGGACGAACTACTGCTGCACGGTACGTGAAGAACAAACTGTTCTTCTTATTCCCTTTTGTTTTTCTTGCTTCAGATTATATGAAGAATAATTAGTTTTCTTCTTGTTCAGGAAACTCTGCTACTGTCGTCGAAGAATAGGTAATATTCTTCTATCTTTTTCCTTAAACGTCGATTATAACTATGAAGATTATTAACATCTTCATCTTCCCTCTTTTTCTCTTCCTCTACAGGTTCTGTAGCGTGAAGATCTTTGAAGAACATTTGTTCTTCTTCCGGCTGCTGCTGCTGTTGCGGATTTTCGTTGCAACAGAGCTCATCTTCTATCTCATCCTTCACGTTCCATTAAAGGTAGGATTTTCTCAAGTTATTGTAGCCCAAATAAGAATTAATGCAAGATATCTATACATACGTATATGAGCATGGCATGCATACTGTTTATAAGGTTTTATTACGCTCTCTGCAAAATTTTGAAAGAAACGCCCTTGATTAGGGCGCTACTTTAACAGAAACGACCATACCACTGGTCGTCAATTTCATATTTGACGCCCTCTACGCAGGCGTTAATTTCATAAGAATCGCATGTGATTAATAATTGATCCTGTTTAAAAATTACAATACGTATGAAATATTGATTTTTAATATCTTGCATGACTCTGTGAATTCCTGTTAAATTTTACTGCCATGACATGTCTCCTGTCTCTCGAAATATTATTTATTAAAATATCGTAAATTCCTTGGAATTCACGACTTGGACAAAGTCGTTTTCCATATTTTAACGCCCCAGAACAAGGCGTGAATCTGAAAATTTACGCCCCTTCCTAGGGCGTGTATCTGTTAAAATCCTGAAATTCACATATTCTGGAAAAAAATGGAATTAGAAAGTAACGCCCCTTCCCAGGGCGCTTTTTTGATAAATTTCTGAGAATAATTATATCCTGTCGAATATGTAAATAATGAGACGCCTGCGGTAGCAGTCGTCAACTTTGAATAAACGCCCCCGGGAAAGGCGTGTTTTTGATAAATTAATGTAATAATGGAAATTCTGCAAACTGGCAATATATGTAAACGCCCTTCTGTTAGGCGTTAATTATTCAATACACGACTTTACTTAAGTCGTTATTTTACTGTAAACTGATTTTATCCTGATTCTATTACCGATGGTTTCATATTATACATATACATATATATATCGGCACTATTCTCCATTCCGTGAGTATAGTCCCACATTTTACGTTGATTTATCGATCACACTCAATTCTCATTGACATACAAGCTCTCCATTGGACATTCCGTTCCTTTGGACTAGCGAGTTAGTCATAGAGACCTCCGTAAGACTCCTCGTAGCCTTGGATTCCCTCAAGGCCGACTGAGCTGGTTGTACCCTAAAAACCCATTACACGATCCTTGCCATGTCAATCTAAAGAAACATGGTATACCGGCCCTTATGATTATACAAAGAGTATATCATAAGAAATTCTTAATGGGATGATGATATCATGCCATATCATGTCGTTCTTGTAAACCCCAATTCTATGATAAGAATGAGGGTATCTTGCTTGATCTAATGTTCATGTGGACCTCAATTCTATATAAAGAATGTCCATATTGATTTGTCATGGTACCTAAGTTAAGGGAACCATATTCTACCTAGTTTCATCGATATCGTGATTATACCGTTATTATCGCCAATTTATGTCCTTTGTCATATTTTTGGACTCTATTCTATCAATGTTGTCATACGTATCTACAAGCTTGATTATTGAAATTCTATATTGGCTATATAAACAAGAGTGGATGTCAAAACACATGATAAATGCCTGCGCATATAGGGCCCGATCTGGTCCTGGGAGGAGCACCCGAAAGTACTTGTACCCATGGGAGTTAAAATGATAAGGTATCTGGCATTATACCGAGTACTTGACTTGCTTGATTGGACATTCCACACACATCTTGTACTTGAATCGTACTTGAATTTACATGAAATACGTGGCCCGAAAAAGGGTAATTTACTTGCTTGATACATGATAGCCAAAGTTCTTGACATGACTTGTCAATTGTACTTGCTTGAATATCTTGAACCACTTGTTATCTTGTTGGAAGTTCATGATTAAGTTCATCTTATTTCTTTGATATTACCTTCTCTCTATCTTGTCATTTTATGCGAGCATGCATAGCTTTATTGCATTCATGAAAGATGTAATTACTTAAACCCCTTGCTAGTACTTGAGATATAATTTCCTACTGAGCGTTCGCTCATTCCGTTTGTCCCTTTGTACTTTTCAGGTAAGTCCGACGACGATGGAAGTCAATCGGATGGGAATTGTCAAGAGTGAAGAGATAGAGATTCTCCAAGTGTCATCTAGTCTTTTCTATAGTTTCTTGAGTCAAATATGTATTCTTTTCCTTTTTATTAAACAGAGTATTGGATTTGTAATAGTCTATCCATTTTGAAAAAAAGGATTGGGTTATCTTGCTATTTTGCGCATCTCTGTCTTTGTGTCGAATACACGACCACTCTGATTGACATGATTGATATAGACACGTCGCGCATCTCCGGGTATCTTCCGCGCTCGGGGCGTGACATATCAAATCCGCTCACTTCCACTTGGATAGTGGATAACAAGGAAACTTTCCTACTAAGGGCATCCGCTGCTCGATTCTCACTCCCGGCTTTGTGTTTGATGACAAAAGTGTAGGATTGGATGAACTCAACCCATCGGGCATGTCGGGCATTTAGCTTTTGTTGGGAGTTGAGGTATTTGAGGGCCTCATGGTCAGAAAAGATGACAAATTCTTTGGGTAACAAGTAGTGCCTCCAATGTCGGAGGGACTGCACCACAGCATAGAACTCTTTGTCATAGGTGGAGTATCTAGTCCTAGCATCACATAACTTCTTACTAAAGAAGGCTACCGGGTGTCCCTCTTGACTAAGGATCCCTCCTATCCCTATCCCGGATGCATCACATGTGACTTCAAAGACTTTAGTGAAATCGGGAAGGCTTAGGACCGGGGCTTGGGTCAACTTCTCCTTATGTTCTTGGAAGGCTTTAGAGGCTGATTTGGTCCATACAAAAATCCCCTTCTTGAGACAATCGGTGATTGGGCCAGTGACAGTGCTAAATCCACGAATAAACCTCGTATAGAATGTCGCCAATCCATGGAAACTTCGGACCTCATGAAGGGTGTGGGATTCCGGCCAATCAATAATAGTTTGGACCTTGTCGGGGTCCATGGAGACGCCTTTGGTGGACACCACAAATCCTAGGAAGGTGAGGGAGGTGGTCATGAAGTGGCACTTTCCTAAGTTGGCAAATAGGCTCTCTTGTCGAAGGATGGTACAAACTTGCCTAAGGTGGTCAAGGTGGGCTTCTTGGGTTTGACTATAGATGAGTATATCATCAAAGTAGACCACTAGAAAGATCCCAATGAAAGGTCTAAGGGCCTCCGTCATAAGACGCATGAAGGTACTTGGGGCATTTGAAAGCCCAAAAGGCATGACTAACCATTCAAAGAGACCATCTTTGGTTTTGAAAGCCATTTTCCACTCATCCCCGGTGTAGCAACCCTGATAAATGAATATTTGAAATGAATTAAAATATATATATTACAGAAGTAATACAGATAATAAGAAGAGGGTTAAAGGGGTGAATAAAACCAAAATGCAAATAACGCCTCTTATTAAGGCGTTAATTTAATAATAAACGCCTCTTGCTAAGGCGTGCTTAAAGAAGTGACGCCCTCACCTCACGGCGTCAATTTCAACCGACAAACAGGGCAAGGCCAAGTAACGCCTCTAGTATGGGCGTATTTTAAGATAAAGAACGCCCTCGTACTAGGCGCTTCTTAAGAAACGACTTGAACCAGGTCGTCAATTCAGGAATCGACGCCCTGACCAAAGTCGTTAATTCCATTCGTGAACCGTTCGAACCCAGAGCTTATCCAGCGAAGGATCATGTTAATCTAGTAAGTGGTTAATAGGGCAAGGACTCTAATAGGGATATATTACCCTCACTCAAACACTACCCCTATTAGAAATACCAAAATCCTATAAATAATCGTTCGATCTAAACCCTAAACCTATTTGACCAATCGAACTTCACAGGTACGTGAAGAACATCAAGTTCTTCTATTTTTCTTCTTCTGTTTCTTTCATTACGAACGTAGTATGTGAAGAACTAATGTTCTTCATCTATCTCTCTTCTTACAAGTTAAGAAGCCCCTACGATCTGAAGAATAACAGAGCCCTTTCATCCAGGTGAAAAGATCTTTTCTTCACTTTTGACGTGATGATCAGATTTCAAAGAAACTGATACAGTTTCTTCGTTTCTCTTATAGGAAAGCTGCAGTAGAAGCCTCTTCATCAAAGCCATCATCCGATAGCAACGTTTCCGAGTCCCTGTTCTAAACAGAGGGTAGATCCTTCTCACAGACCCCTTCACGGTTATCTCCACGTCCATTATAAAGGTAGGTTTTCTCAAGTTATGGTAGCCCAAACAAAATTAATGCAAGATATACATATATATAAGCATGACATGCATATGGTTTATTATAGTTTTAATACGTTTCTGCAATATTTTGAAAGAGACGCCACTGTCAAGGGCGCTAATTCACATGAAACGACCCTTCCCAGGTCGTCAATTTAATATTTGACGCCCTGTACCCAGGCATTAATTTCAGTTAATCATTAATTAACCATGTTAAGAACTGATTCTATATGAAATCATGATTTACATTAATGCATGATCTCATATCTCCCAATCCATTGATTTTACTGTTATGACTGTTCGTTCATGGTATATTCTCCCCCATGAAATTCCTGCATGCTGAAATTATTACTGCCCTTAAAATTTCCTGCAGAAACTTTAAGTAACGACCTGGACCAAGTCGTTTTCCACATGTTAACGCCCCACCATAGGGCGTAAATTGAAAAGAAACGCCCCTTCCTAGGGCACGTATATGTTAAAAATTTGAAAATAAATATTCTGTAAAAATTGAATTAATGAGTAACGCCCCTGCCCAGGGCGTGTTTTGGATAAATCCTGAAAATTATTTATATTCTGTCAAATATGTAAATAATAAGACGCCTGCTTCTGCAGTCGTCAAACCTTGAACAAACGACCCTGACCAGGGCGCGTTTTAGATAAATTATTGAAATAATGAAATTCTGCAAATATGGAAAATAGATGAACGCCCTTCTGTTAGGCGTTAATTACTTGAGAAACGACTTTACCTAAGTCGTTATTTTCTGTAAACTGATTTTTTATCCTGATTCTGTTAACCGATGGTTCCAATTATTTATATAATATATATCAGCACTATTATCCACTCCGTGAGTATAGTCCCACGTTTCACGATTGTTTTATCGATCACACTCAATTCTCATTGACATACAAGCTCTCCATTGGACATTCCGTTCCTTTGGACTAGCGAGTTAGTCATAGAGACCTCCATAAGACTCCTCGTACCTTGGATTCCCTCAAGGTCGACTGAGCTGGTTGTACCCTAAAAACCCATTACACGATCTTTGCCATGTCAATCTAAAGAAACATGGTATACCGGCCCTTATGATTATACAAAGAGTATATCATAAGAAATTCTTAATGGGATGATGATATCATGCCATATCATGTCATTCTTGTAAACCTCAATTCTATGATAAGAATGAGGGTATCTTACCTTTGATATACTGTTCATGTGGACCTCAATTCTATATAAAGAATGTCCATATTGATTTGTCATGGTACCCAAGTTGAGGGAACCTAATTCTACCTAGTTTTATCGTTAATCGTGATTATATCGTTATTATCGCCAATCTATGTCCTTTGTCATATTTTGGACTTTATTCTATCAAAGTTGTCGTACGTGTCTACAAGCTTGATTATTGAAATTCTATGTTGGCTATAAACAAGAGTGGATGTCAAAACACATGATAAATGCCTGCGCATATAGGGCCCGATCTGATCTTGGGAGGAGCACCCGAAAGTACTTGTGCCCATGGGAGTTAAAATGATAAGGTATCTGGCATTATACCGAGTGCATGACTAGCTTGATTGGACATTCCACACAAAATCTTGTACTTGAATCGTACTTGACTTGACATGACTTGCGTGACCCGAAAAAAGGGTAATTACTTGCTTGCTTGATACATGATAGCCAAAGTTCTTGACATGACTTGTTAAATGATCTTGCTTGAATATCTTGTTATCTTTTATTGAAAGTTCATGACTAGTTCAACTTGTTACCTTATTGATATATTCTCTCTCTATCTTGTCGTTTTATGCGAGCATGCATAGCTTTATTGCATTCATGAAATATGTAATTACTTAAACCCCTTGCTAGTACTTGAGATATAATTTCCTACTGAGCGTTCTCTCATTCCGTTTGTCCCTTTTTACTTTTCAGGCAAGTCCGACGACGATGGAAGTCAATCAGATGGGAATGGTCAAGAGTGAAAGTGATAGAGCTGCTCAAGTGTCATCTAGTCTTTTCTATAGTTTCTTGAGTCAAATATGTATTCTTTTCCTTTTTATTAAACAGAGTATTGGATTTGTAATAGTCTATCCATTATGAAATAAAGGATTGGGTTATCTTGCTATTTTGCGCATCTCTGTCTTTGTGTCGAATACACGATCACTCTGATTGACATGATTGATATAAACTCGTCGCGTCTCCGGGTATCTTTCGCGCTCGGGGCGTGACAGTTTTTGTGGTATCAGAGCCTAAGGTATTCAATTCCTAGGAAGAACCCAAGTCCAAGGATAAGTATAAACCTTTTACCAATGAGATTGGGTAGAACCAAGGGTTAAAGTTAAAAATAGAGTACTGGTTTCTAAATGTAGTCACGTACTAATATAGTTATTGTAATTGTAGGATAATGGCTGCCGAACGTGCTCAATGGCGCAACATGCAGCGTACCCTTCAAGGAATGACTCAAGTGCTACAACAGGTAGCACAGGGTGGTGCTCCATGAGCTGGAAGCTTACACCAAGCCTTTAAGAGCATGAATCCCCCGAAGTTTATGGGATCGACCGATCCGGACGATGCCGAGCATTGGGTTCGGGAGACTGAACGTATATTCCGTGTTATGCAATGCACGGATCAGGACAAAGTCTTATTAGCTACTTTCCAGTTAGAAAAGGATGCTAGATGCTGGTGGGAGTCTATTGAAGCAACCATCGATCCTACTCAAGTAACATGGGAAGAATTTGTGGAATACTTCAATGCTAAATATTTCTCGGACCGAGTCCAAGAAAAGAAGGCTGCAGAATTCGCTGCATTAAAGCAACGACCTTTATCATTAGTAGATTATGAAGCTCAGTTCTCCAGGTTGTCTAGATATGCTAAGCATCTTATTAGCACGGAGAAGATGAAAGCCCGTAGATTTCTTAATGGGCTTAGGCCCCACTATATTACTCAACTGGCGCCTATGGACATCCAAGTTTATTCTGAAATAGTGCGCCGAGCTCAATTACTTGAAGATGCCACGGAACTATCTGATAGGATCCGTGGAAAAGACAAGAAGGAGCAAGTCACAGGTTCGGGTTCTTTCAAACCCAACTTTAAGAAGAGGCCCAATAATGGAGGTTCATCCTCTCAAGATTCCAAGTTCAAGAAATCCAAGCCCTTCTCTATCACCACTACACCTTCAAACGTAGTATGCAAGCATTGTGACAAGGTTGGTCACAAGACCGAAGAATGCTGGAGGAAATTAGGAGCATGTCTCCGTTGTGGGAGCCGCGAACATCGGATTCCCGACTGTCCGTTATTTAATGACCAAGCCGGAGACGGTAAGCGCCCGGTGACAAAGAACGCTCGACTTCATGCAATAAAGGAGACCGAGCAAGAAGAAGGTGGACTGGTAGAAGGTACATTAACAGTTTGTTCCAAAAGTGCTTATGTCTTATTTGATACGGGTGCATCGCATTCCATTATTTCTAAGAAGTTTGCCGACCCGTTACCGTTAGAACCAGAATGGATAAAAATAGTTCTCACTACTCCTCTTGGAAGTGAAAATGATATTACTCATCACTACCAAAACTGTGAGGTAATGGTTCAAGGTCGGAATTTACCTATAGATCTCATATGCCTCGATCTAAAGGAGTATGATGTTATACTGGGAGCGGACTGGTTATCCAAATACAGGGCAACGGTTGATTGCCGCAATAGCCAAATTGCTTTCAAAGATTTTCCAGAATTAGTCTTTACTCGCCCCAAGAGTCGGAGCAATTCCCCTCTTATTTCGGCCCTCCGAGCTAGCAAGCTCATCAGGAAAGGATGTACATCTTTCCTTGCCTTTGTCACAATTAAAGAAGCTAAGGACACTAAGCTAGAAGACATTCCAGTAGTACAAGAATTCCCGGACGTGTTTCCGGAAGAGTTGCCGGGATTACCCCCTCAAAGGGATGTGGCCTTCACCATTGACTTAGTCCCTGGTGCTGGTCCTGTTTCAAGGGCACCCTATAGGATGTCACCTGCTGACCTCAAAGAGTTGAAGGAACAATTGATGGGACTAATTCGAAAAGGGTTCATTAGACCAAGTACTTCCCCGTGGGGAGCACCTGTACTGTTTGTAAAGAAGAAAGATGGATCCATGAGATTGTGCATCGACTATCGACAGTTGAATCATCTCACTATCAAGAACAAGTATCCACTGCCGAGAATCGATGAGTTATTTGATCAGATTTCAGGATCCAAATATTTTTCCAAGATTGATCTCAGGTCGGGATATCATCAGTTAAGAATCAAGGATGATGACATTCATAAGACTGCATTCAGAAGCAGGTATGGCCATTACGAATTTGTTGTTATGCCTTTTGGACTAACAAATGCCCCTGCTGCCTTTATGCAGTTAATGAATAGCATATTCAGGCCTTACTTGGATCAATTCATAGTAGTCTTCATTGATGATATATTGATATATTCCAAGACTAAGGAAGAACATGAAAAGCATTTGAGGATTGCATTGCAAGTCTTGAGGACAAGTCAATTATATGCAAAATTCAGCAAGTGTGAATTCTGGCTTGAAGAAGTGGCTTTTCTAGGACATGTGATTTCAAAAGATGGATTATCAGTAGATCCGTCAAAGGTCGAAGCTGTTAGAAACTGGAAAAAACCAACCAATGCAAGCGAGATCAGAAGTTTCTTAGGTCTTGCAGGATATTATCGGCGATTCATCAAAGACTTCTCCAAGATCACCGTGCCCCTTACAAGGTTAACTCGCAAGGAGATCCGATATGAATGGAGTGAGGAATGTGAAAGAAGTTTCCAAACTCTCAAAGATCATCTCACTACAGCTCCGGTGTTAGCTCTACCAATAGAAGGAGAGAAATTCGAGGTCTACACAGATGCTTCTGGCATTGGCCTCGGATGTGTCCTAATGCAACAAGGAAAGGTCATAGCATACTCTTCACGTCAACTGAAGAAGCATGAGGAGAATTACCCCGTCATGACTTAGAACTGGCCGCGGTGGTATTTGCCCTAAAGATATGGAGACACTACTTATATGGAGTGCAGTTTACTGTATACTCCGATCATAAAAGTCTCAAATATCTATTTTTACAAAAGGAGCTAAACATGAGACAAAGACGCTGGCTAGAATATCTCAAGGACTTCGACTTCAATATACAATACCATCCCGGAAAGGGTAATTATGTTGCTGATGCCCTTAGTCGAAAGCCGAGAGCAATGATAGCCAATTGTATGATACAAGAATGGAGGTTGCTAGAACAATTCTCCGAGCTCAATATAAGCTTGGACAAGGAAGCCAAATTTGTCACATTATCTCATGTAAGTATACAGTCAGATTTATTATCTGAGATACAAGCACTTCAAGATGATGATCCTATATTAGTGGAAATCAAAGGCAGATTAGAAGGACAATCTGATTTTCAACTAACTTCTGATGGAAGATTATTATTCAAAGGTAGAACTTGTATACCCGACTGTCCGGAATTAAAGAAGAAGATCTTAGATGAAGCTCACCGATCAAGGTACACTATTCATCCAGGATCAACCAAAATGTACCAAGATGTAAAGAGGAACTTTTGGTGGCCTAATATGAAAAGAGAAATAGTGGACTATGTATCACGCTGTCTCACATGCCAACAAGTCAAGGCGGAACACCAAAAGCCTGCTGGTAAACTTCATCCTCTAGATATTCCTAAGTAGAAGTGGGAGGATATTGGTATGGACTTCATCATGGGTTTGTCTAAATCTAAAGGAGGACATGATGGAATCTGGGTTATCATTGACCGATTAACTAAATTGGCACATTTCTTGCCAATAAAAAGCCGATGGTCAATTGATGTGCTAGCTGCACTATACATCAAAGAAATAGTCAGGTTGCATGGTATACCTGTCTCGATCGTGTCTGACAGAGATCCCCGTTTCACTTCTCGTTTTTGGAAGGGATTACAACATTCGTTGGGAACAAGGCTTAACTTTAGTACAGCTTTCCACCCACAAACGGATGGTCAGACCGAGAGAACTAATCAAGTTGTTGAAGATATGCTTAGAGCATGCATTATTGACTTTGGAGGAAACTGGCATGACCACTTACCTTTAGTTGAATTTGCTTATAACAACAGCTACCAAGCTAGTATCCAAATGGCACCTTTCGAAGCCTTATACGGAAGGAGTTGCCGATCACCTTTATGCTGGAACGAGGTTGGAGAGAAACAACTATTAGGTCCAGACATGGTAAGGGATACAACTGAGAAGATGCAAGTAATCAGAGAAAGATTGCAAGTTGCTCAGACAAGGCAAAAGACTTATGCTGATACAAGGAGGAGAGATCTTGAATTCCAAATCGAAGATCATGTATTTCTCAAAATATCACCTGGACGTGGCATACGAAGATTTGGGGTTAAGGGCAAGCTTACGTCAAGATTCATCGGATCTTTTGAGATACTCGAAAGAGTTGGCGAGGTTGCTTATCGCATCGCGTTACCTCCTCAATTGTCCGAGGTACATAATGTATTTCATATATCTATGTTGAAGAAGTATGTGCACGATCCATCGCATATTATTGAACATGGAGATCTGGTGATCCAGAAAGATCTCACATATGAACAGAAGCCTATGAAGATCTTAGATCGTGAAATACGAGCTCTAAGGAATAAGGTTATTCCCATGCTTAAGGTGCAATGGAATAAGAATACTGAACACGAAGCCACATGGGAGACCGAGGAATCTATGAAGAAACGATTTCCCGAGTTATTCTAAGAGGTATATACTCTACACTCTCCGCGTATATACATATTATGCAATTGAATTTGGGGACCAAATTCTTTTTTAAGTGGGGGAGGGTGTAGCAACCCTGATAAATGAATATTTGAAATGAATTAACATATATATATTACAGAAGTAATACAGATAATAAGAAGAGGGTTAAAGGGGTGAATAAAACCAAAATGCAAATAACGCCTCTTATTAAGGCGTTAATTTAATAATAAACGCCTCTAGCTAAGGCGTGCTTAAAGAAGTGACGCCCTCACCTCACGGCGTCAATTTCAACCGACAAACAGGGCAAGGCCAAGTAACGCCTCTAGTATGGGCATGTTTTAAGACAAAGAACGCCCTCGTACCAGGCGCTTCTTAAGAAACGACTTGAACCAGGTCGTCAATTCAGGAATCGACGCCCTGACCAAAGTCGTTAATTCCATTCGTGAACCGTTCGAACCCAGAGCTTATCCAGGGAAGAATCATGTTAATCTAGTAAGTGGTTAATAGGGCAAGGACTCTAATAGGGATATATTACCCTCACTCAAACACTACCCCTATTAGAAATACCAAAATCCTATAAATAATCGTTCGATCTAAACCCTAAACCTATTTGACCAATCGAACTTCACAGGTACGTGAAGAACATCAAGTTCTTCTATTTTTCTTCTTCTGTTTCTTTCATTACGAACGTAGTATGTGAAGAACTAATGTTCTTCATCTATCTCTCTTCTTACAGGTTAAGAAGCCCCTACAATCTGAAGAATAACAGAGCCCTTTCATCCGGGTGAAAAGATCTTTTCTTCACTTTTGACGTGATGATCAGATTTCAAAGAAACTGATACAGTTTCTTCGTTTCTCTTATAGGAAAGCTGCAGTAGAAGCCTCTTCATCAAAGCCATCATCCGATAGCAACGTTTCCGAGTCCCTGTTCTAAATAGAGGGTAGATCCTTCTCACAGACCCCTTCACGGTTATCTCCACGTCCATTATAAAGGTAGGTTTTCTCAAGTTATGGTAGCCCAAACAAAATTAATGCAAGATATACATATATATAAGCATGACATGCATATGGTTTATTATAGTTTTAATACGTTTCTGCAATATTTTGAAAGAGACGCCCCTGTCAAGGGCGCTAATTCACATGAAATGACCCTTCCCAGGTCGTCAATTTAATATTTGACGCCCTGTACCCAGGCGTTAATTTCAGTTAATCATTAATTAACCATGTTAAGAACTGATTCTATATGAAATCATGATTTACATTAATGCATGATCCCATATCTCCCAATCCATTGATTTTACTGTTATGACTGTTCGTTCATGGTATATTCTCCCCCATGAAATTCCTGCATGCTGAAATTATTACTGCCCTTAAAATTTCCTACAGAAACTTTAAGTAACGACCTGGACCAAGTCATTTTCCACATGTTAACGCCCCACCATAGGGCGTAAATTGAAAAGAAACGCCCCTTCCTAGGGCGCGTATATGTTAAAAATTCTGAAAATAAATATTCTGTAAAAATTGAATTAATGAGTAACGCCCCTGCCCAGGGCGTGTTTTGGATAAATCTTGAAAATTATTTATATTCTGTCAAATATGTAAATAATAAGACGCCTGCTTCTGCAGTCGTCAAACCTTGAACAAACGACCCTGACCAGGGCGCGTTTTAGATAAATTATTGAAATAATGAAATTCTGCAAATATGGAAAATAGATGAACGCCCTTCTGTTAGGCGTTAATTACTTGAGAAACGACTTTACCTAAGTCGTTATTTTCTGTAAACTGATTTTTTATCCTGATTCTATTAACCGATGGTTCCAATTATTTATATAATATATATCGGCACTATTATCCACTCCGTGAGTATAGTCCCACGTTTCACGATTGTTTTATCGATCACACTCAATTCTCATTGACATACAAGCTCTCCATTGGACATTCCGTTCCTTTGGAATAGCGAGTTAGTCATAGAGACCTCCGTAAGACTCCTCGTACCTTGGATTCCCTCAAGGTCGACTGAGCTGGTTGTACCCTAAAAACCCATTACACGATCTTTGCCATGTCAATCTAAAGAAACATGGTATACCGGCCCTTATGATTATACAAAGAGTATATCATAAGAAATTCTTAATGGGATGATGATATCATGCCATATCATGTCATTCTTGTAAACCTCAATTCTATGATAAGAATGAGGGTATCTTACCTTTGATATACTGTTCATGTGGACCTCAATTCTATATAAAGAATGTCCATATTGATTTGTCATGGTACCCAAGTTGAGGGAACCTAATTCTACCTAGTTTTATCGTTAATCGTGATTATACCGTTATTATCGCCAATCTATGTCCTTTGTCATATTTTGGACTCTATTCTATCAAAGTTGTCGTACGTGTCTACAAGCTTGATTATTGAAATTCTATGTTGGCTATAAACAAGAGTGGATGTCAAAACA
Organism: Amorphophallus konjac; assembly: GCA_022559845.1. Taxonomy (NCBI): domain Eukaryota; kingdom Viridiplantae; phylum Streptophyta; class Magnoliopsida; order Alismatales; family Araceae; genus Amorphophallus; species Amorphophallus konjac. The sequence goes on from CM040127.1 coordinate 203,331,630, forward strand.
CATGATAAATGCCTACGCATATAGGGCCCGATCTAGTCCTGGGAGGAGCACCCGAAAGTACTTGTGCCCATGGGAGTTAAAATGATAAGGTATCTGGCATTATACCGAGTGCATGACTAGCTTGATTGGACATTCCACTCAAAATCTTGTACTTGAATCGTACTTGACTTGACATGACTTGCGTGACCCGAAAAAAGGGTAATTACTTGCTTGCTTGATACATGATAGCCAAAGTTCTTGACATGACTTGTTAAATGATCTTGCTTGAATATCTTGTTATCTTTTATTGAAAGTTCATGACTAGTTCAACTTGTTACCTTATTGATATATTCTCTCTCTATCTTGTCATTTTATGCGAGTATGCATAGCTTTATTGCATTTATGAAATATGTAATTACTTAAACCCCTTGCTAGTACTTGAGATAAAATTTCCTACTGAGCGTTCGCTCATTCCGTTTGTCCTTTTTTACTTTTCAGGCAAGTCCGACGATGATGGAAGTCAATCGGATGGGAATGGTCAAGAGTGAAAGTGATAGAGCTGCTCAAGTGTCATCTAATCTTTTCTATAGTTTCTTGAGTCAAATATGTATTCTTTTCCTTTTTATTAAACAGAGTATTAGATTTGTAATAGTCTATCCATTATGAAATAAAGGATTGGGTTATCTTGCTATTTTACGCATCTCTGTCTTTGTGTCGAATACACGACCACTCTGATTGACATGATTGATATAAACTCGTCGCGTCTCCGGGTATCTTCCGCGCTCGGGGCGTGACACCCGAGCCTTATCCTAACTTGGTGATAGCCACTCTTAAGGTCAATTTTGGAGAAAATGGTGGCTCCGGCTAACATATCAAGCATGTCATCAAGCCTAGGGATGGAAAACCTATACTTGACTGTGATTTTGTTAATGGCCCGACTATCCACACACATTCTCCATGACCCATCCTTCTTAGGAGTGAGAAGGGTCGGCACGGCACATGGGCTTTTGCTAATGCGAATGAAGCCCTTCCTAATGAGTTCCTCTATTTGCCTCCAAAGTTCAGCATGTTCTGTGGGATTGAGATGATAATGAGGAAGGTTTGGGAGAGTGGCCCCCGGGACTAGATCAATCGCATGTTGCACATCCCGCATGGGAGGGAGTTGGTCCGGGAGCTCCGTTGGGAACACATCATGGAATTCTTCTAGGAGTTGTTGGATTTCTATGGGATGTGGATTGGTGGGAGTGGGCTCTCCTAGGAAAATGATCACCGCACATAGAGGCACTCCTTGAACTATCTCCTCTTCAAGTTCTTTCCTAGTGATGAGATGAAGACCCTTTGTCAACCCCGAGGTCCCACTTTGTTTGGGAGTTTGGGTGAGGGATGGGGTTGGAGTGGTGGAGTTCCTCGAGACTTGTGTGGTGGTGGGGTGTTGTCCTTGAGGGAGAGTGTCCCTCTTGGCCATGGGACGAGGTGGGGAGGGGTTAAGACGGATAGTCTTAACCTCATGTTCAAAGGTGCATATGTTGCTCCTACCCAAGATGGTGGCATCTACATCGTAGAGCCAAGGTCTTCCTAGAAGGATACTACCTACTTCCATGGGTATGATATCACACCATATTTGATCATGGTATGAAGAGAAGGTGAGGGGCACAATACATTAGGTGTTGACCGGGATGGAGTTGTTGTTGATCCATGAGACCCGATAGGGATTTGGGTGGGGAGTGATAGTAAGCCCAAGAAGCTTAACGGTATCGGTGGATACGGCATTGACACAACTCCCACTATCCAAGATCACCTTCCTTACATGGCTCCCTATCTTGACAAAGGTGTGAAAGATTGAAGTTCGGCGCCAATCCTCTTCTTGGGGTTTGGTGAGGGTGCACCTAATCACTCCTAGATGGGAGTTGGTAGATGGAGTGGTGTGATCTAGACCCGACTCAAGGTATTGGGCCTCATACTCTTCTTCCCAATCTAGGGAGGCTTCATGATCCTCAACAACACTCTCAAGTTCCTTTTGGGGTGGGGGAACTTCTTCCTCAATAAGCAAGCTAGATAATCCCTTGGATGGATATTGCCCCGCAAAGTGGCCAAACCCTTGACACCTAAAGCATTGTTGACGCCCGTTACCTAAAGTAGTTCCTACATTTGGGCCTTTGGGAATGTCTTCCCTCCGTGGGAGGGGGTGACTAGGGGTGGGTTTGTTTGGAGTGATGGTGGGAGGAGGGTTGTAAGGCCTTAATGGGGTGTTCCCACTTGGATTATGGGCTTTCATGGGAGTGGCCGGAATGGGCCATGGTCCCATGTTTTTGCGATCGACCGGTCGGGGAGTAGCAAATCGAGGGATCGTAGAGAATCTCTCTAGATCCCTAGCTATTTGATAAGCTATCTCAAGGTTATCAACATCTCTCATGAAAAGCTCTCTTTTGATGTGACTTTGAAGCCCATTCCTAAAGCGGGACAAGGTAACAGCTGGGTCCTCATGAACTCCACACTTCAAAAGATAGGAGTCAAACTGCTCAATGTATTCAACCACGGTCTTCCCTTCTTGGGTGAGGCTTTGCCATTCATCTAAGAGCATTTGATGGTAGGATTGGGGAAGGTATTTGTTCCTAAGTTGGTTCTTCATACCCTCCGAAGTATCAATAGGCTCTCCCCGCCTAATCCTTCTTAGACCCTCTTTGTTTAACCAATAAGTTTTGACTAATTTGATGAGATGCATTTTGGCCAACCTTACCCTCCTTTGGTCGGACATAGGGTGCCATTCAAAGTATTGGTCCATGGCGGTTTCCCACTCTAAGTAGACACTTGGTTCATGGGAACTATCAAAGTTTGGGGCCTCTACTCTAATCATCCTTAAGAGAGGGTCATCCGGGTCGTCCCGTGGACGCCTTTCATGAATTGGATGGTGTCGGGGTCTCTCATGGTCATGGTAAGGGTCATGGTCCAAGTCCTCCCTATAAATTTCAACATGTGGATGATAGGCTCTTGGTCCATGGTTCCTAGGATGGAACTCATCCCTATGAGGCTCAATATGTGGAGGGTGGACTCTTGGGTCATTGTTCCTTAGGTGGAACTCATTCCTATGCAACTCACCATGTGGTGGATGAACTCTTGGCTCATTATTCCTCGGATGAGGGTCTTCCCTAGGAGGCTCAACATGTGGAGGGTGGACTCTAGGCTCATTGTTCCTTGGGTGGAACTCATGCTCTTCTAGCCGAGCAATTCGAGTGGTAAGGGACTCAAGTTGGGAAAGAATGTTCATAAGGGCAGCATCTACCCTATTCATTTGACCTTGAGGTTCCTCCCTAGGAGCATCTTGATTGAGTTGAGGATGGGGATCCATGGGTGGATTTGAAGATGACGGATCGGATCGGTAACTAGCACCACTACGGGTGGACATGCAAGACAAGGGGCCAAAGATGTTGGACACACAATGCAATGGTCCTAGGACTTAGACTTGATAGAGACAAGTCAAAGACTTGCTCTGATACCAATTGATGTGACACAACCTCGGACCTAATGCAAGCAACCACAATCGCATTCAAATGGGCCGAATTGGGCCATCGCTCTATCGACACTCACCCAAGCCCAGGGTAACTTGGCAATGCCAAGGTGAGGTTGAGGGGTTGGGCCCTTACTGGTAGAGGGCCAGCAAGGCCAAGATGGGATTCCCAATGGATGTGGAGGCCCAATTCAAGGGGGCCGACAAAGTGCCAAAGGCACCGGTTGCACTTCTCCCACGGTGATCACTCAAGACAACGGGGCTTGAGGATCGGGCTCTCACTCGCATAACCAGCGGAATTAAGAACTAATATTGAAAGACAAGCACTAAATGGAGTGATGGTTTGAGCACTTACTCGACCGGTTTGAAGAAACCGGTCCCGGTCGGAGACGAGGCCGAGCGGGGAGGTGAGTGGATCCCCACACGCCGCGTCAGGGTAGCTTGATCTGCCCAAGCAAGTTACAACACTACACCTCTCGCAGGAGGGGGATCTTGGGGTGGGGGTTAAGGGATATTACAACCAAAATTACCTCCACACAGGGAGGGGCCTTCAGCCGGCCAAGCGGGGAGGGGAAACTAGGATTAAAAGTATTGAACGATGAAGTCACCGGTTCTGTCTGCTCTCTCTGAACAGGGACAGGTAGTCGGTGTTGCTGCTGTAGAACTTGCTCAGGAATTTCTCTGATGACGAGACTAGGGGGGAAAGCTTCGTAGCTGGGAAGGGAATGCCTCAGAATTTCTTTAATTTCTTCTGGAGCCGCTGCTGATTGGGATGGAGGTTTGAACAGAGCTTCAGATTCTCGGACCTGCAGTGGCAGACTTCTAATAGCAGATTGTAGAGAATGCCCCGGCAGCTCCCTACCTCGGAATCAAGCGCCGTCAGAGTCGTTGGAATCGTGGACGCGTCCTCTTCGCATAAAAACTGACGGGGAAGCCAACTGATGTCGGAGAAGACTATGGGATGCATAAAAATGGTGACAGGTCGGTGAAGACTGTGGGTAGCAGATCTGCGTAGCTGAGGGAGAAAAATGAGAACTCTGGATCACGAATGCCAAATGAAGTTATGTTTCTTGATTATGGAAGTAGACTGGGCGATGAAGAACTTTTAAGAAGAGCTCTTGGACTGATTCCTCCGGGGTTTGTCGTGGTGAAGCTTTCTCTCCGGATCAGGATCTCTGCAGAGCCAACTCTGCACAGTCGTGGGAGAATGCAGCCCCCGGGCAGCACACAACTCGGATGAAGACGAAACCACTTCTGTTGAAAAGGAGACTGGCAGACGCTTCCAACAGTGGCTCTTGGGTCTTCAAACTCGTCCGGAGGATGTCGTGGTGGCCGCTGCAAGTTGCTGGTTCAGCTGCTACTTCTGGACTGCAAACAGCAGCTTTGAGATAGCCTCCAAGTGACCCTAAAAGAAGAAGAAGGGGATAGTATATGGTGAAGGGGTCGATGAAGAATGGTGGGGGGGAGGTATGGGAGGTGTGGAGGGGTGCAAATGGTTGAGGGGAGGTGGAGGAAGAAGGGGAGGTCGCAGGTTTTCAGCTGGAGGAAGAGGGGTGTGGTATGCAAGGGTGGTGGAGAATGGGTGGAGAAAGGGGCGACCTAGCCTAATGGAGATGGGAGGGGGGGCGGCCAAAGACTTGGAGGGAAGGGGAATTCAAATTCAAAATGGTCTTGGAAGATGGGAGATGGTGTGGGGAAGAGGGGTGATTGTGTTAGAATGGGGAAGATTTGGTTGGAATGGGGGAGATGGTGTTGGAATGGGGAGGGCTCTACCTTGGAACTAGGGGGGGAAGTAAATGGGGTGTGGGGAAGTGGAGGGGCCTTAATGGAGGTAGGTGGGGGTTGGAGGTGGTTGGGAGGAGGAGGAGAGAGGAAAGGGGCGAACCTAGGAGAGAGAAAGAGGGATAGAGAGAGAGGTGGGGTGGGGAATCACTCCCCTAGGGCTTCTCACCCAACTATAGGATTCACTCCACTAGAACTAAGTTTGAACACTCAAATGGAAATCTTTTGTATTAAATCATTCATTACCTCCAAATGAAGGAAATGGGGCCCTATATATAGGAAACCCACATTTAACAATAAGTCCCTTACAAAAGACTCAATAACAAATAACCGAAGGGGTAGGGGGGGCTCATGGGCCAAGCCCGAAGAATTGGGCCCAATAGCACATTACACAATCTAATGACACTCAAACTTAGGAAAATAAATGCAAGACCTAGGGACATGACTCAAATAAAATAAAAATTACATCAAATGACTCAAGAAGATAGCACAAAAGGGATAATTGGGCCTTTATAGAGAGAGGCCCGAACTCAAACGATGTCGGAGTGTGAAGAAGACCCTAGCCAAAGGGAGTTGTGGATGATGCCTCTATCAATCGGAGCGTTACAAGACTCTAACGGCTCCACGATAAACCGTCAGAGCCATATGACGCGCCTGTCTTAGACCGCCAGAGTACTGTGTTCTGTCTATTCGGGATAAAATTGAGAACAGTCAAAGTAGCTTATAAATAAGCCTAGATATCTAAGTTTTTACCTATCTTCATGAACTTTGAGTTTATAAATTGATTCATGCATGTCTAAAGCACTTTGAGTTATTTTAAGTACATATTAATTTCATTTGCTAAAACTCTATAGTTTTGTATTAGAAAAAACATGATTTTAACTGATGTATTGACAGAGTTTTATCATGGTTTTACATCATTACACATTCTCTTCCGTCAATAGAGTCAATTTCTCTAAGTGCATGGCATATATTCTGGTGTATGACCATTAGTTCACACTTTGCACATTGGAACATATTCTTGGACTTGAGGACCTCTCTATTGGATATTCCTTCCAATGGACTAGGAAATCTTGTTTCAAGGCGTCCGTAATTCTCCGCGAGCTTGGGATTCTCACTAGGACGCCGATTCGGTTATACCATTAAAGCCCAATTATTTAGAAAGCGCTATTGCTATTTTCTGGTTATAACTATGTAACGGCCTATTACTCGACCATCAGGCCCATCTAATGGTCCAGTATACAACCGTTACATATACTGAGTCCAATTTATTCTTTCTAGATTCAGCTCATTATGACGCGCCAATTTTAGACCGTCACGTTCATGTAACAGCCCATTAATTGACCGTCACAATTCCTGAGTACTTTAACCTGAGGTTTGACCTAAGGGTTGATATTTCAAACTTCCTAGATGGATTATTGATGGTCTAGGACTTGTCATATTGTTCAAGATACTTAATTTTAAATTATGGAAGATAAAGAATGTACTGTTATGCTGTCGAACTATTTCCACGAGCATAACCTTATTTTAAGTCATTCTTGATCCCTCGCATTCTTAAATTGAAGCATTCATTTATTGAAACTTATTGAACTTGTTATATTACTGACCATATTTTATTGTTTGAAACGTGGAAGTAGCTTGATTTATACTTGAAGATGCGATCGAGCACTGATTGTGTTCAAGAGCTCTATGCTAGTGCCCTCGGTAGATTGTCGGAAACATACTGTAAACCATAGGGTATGATGCTACTGGCGTCGCATTGTGCTGGGAGTATTTTTTTTATAAATAAGTGAAAATTCACGGCTCGTGAAGTGAAAATTCACAAGACACGACGTCTATACGTACATGACTTTCTTACTTGTTATATGATATTCCACAGAAATTCACCAAATACTTGCTCATAAGCAAAAGATGTTTGTGTGATGATTACGTGATTTGCTAGTACATTCTCGATACATTCTTGTTCATGAAAGGCCATATCATGTTCTTGATACATTCTTGCTAATTCATACTTGTTCATTCTATCTTATATGACTGTCTTGTTACCTTGGTTATTTACATATGATTTATCGCATTCGCATGATTTTACCTTATTCCTTAGAGCTAAATTGCTAATCACTTTAATAGTGCCTTCATGTTGATGCGAAGATACCTACTAGATAAGTGTGCTCATTACCTATTTCCAATTTTTTTCAGGAGATGGAAGTGATTCGAATTCGGATTCGAGTTATACAAGTAGCGGGTCCGAGAGCGAATGAAAGTCATATCAAAATGAGAGTGAAGACTTAGGAAAGTCAATATTATTTAGATCGAGTCTTGTAATTTTTTCTTTTTCCTTCAGTCTGATGGATTGAAGAAGGTTGAAAAGTTATTGTATTAGAATATTTCGCTTATTAATGAAATAAGTTGGAGTTTAAGTAAATTATTGTGCAATTACATTTTTATGTGTGATTATCTTGCGCTCTGATCGTTCTTACTCACAAGAGGCTTACCATGCCGGCTGTTCACATTCCTCGAGTTAGTCTTCCACTATAATAAAGGCTCGGGGCGTGACAGATTTATCCCATTTTCATAATTTTAAAACCCTCAATTTCTTGGGATAGTTGGGGCTCTCCGCCGGATACTCCTTCCGTCGGACTAGAACCTCTATCTCAAGACCTTCGTAAGACTCTGCGAGCCTGGGATTCCCACTAGGACGCCAAGTAGGTTATACCTTGAAAGCCCGAACCTATTGACTCGATCGGATTTTTTGTGTGAGAAGTCCGAGGTTGTGACTAAGTTTTGCCAAATTCCGTCCAGAATGCGGCCCTTGGGGACCACTAACCGAAGGTCGCGGCCCGAGACTGATCGCGTTCTACTTTGAGCCTGGCCGCACGCCAGCCCTGTCTAGACGACGAGACCCAATTCCAGTCGGCCAAACCTTGATTGAGCCGACCCACTTGCTTAGTGAGTCGACGCAGGCACCTGTTAGCGTCTGATTAATCACGGTTATTCTTGGACCGCTACTTGATGACCGCTATTCTCTAAGGACTGCGATCATCTTTTCCAAGTCAGTGAGTTGACCCACCGGCCTAGTTAGTCAACGCAAGCTTTTGTTGGCCTCTGTTAATAGCTGTTGATTCTGGACCGCTACTCCTTAACCGCTGCTCTCTCTGGACCGCAATTGTGTTTTCCTATGCAATGGGTCGACCCCACCTGCCTAGTGAATCGACTCAGCCCCGCTGATTTACCCCTTATGGAAGCGGTTCTTCCTTGACCGCTACCATAAGCTAGCGATTCTGTGCCGGCCGCGACCTAGTCCATTTTTCTTGAATTTCATGATTCTTGTGTGACATAATAGCCATGTTAAATTATAGCCCCTCAGGCTACTTGGTGCGGACACCCTAGCAGTTGAGCGGCGCGACACGCCGAGCCACCGGTACCGTACACGGAGCACGACTCGAGCCACCTCAGCATCCATCTGGCTCGGAGACAGCCTGGAGACTCCCCCTTCAGTCTCGGCATTTATCATATTTAGTTAGACTTTATTTGTGTTTAATGTGTGTTTACTTCATTTTATTCGGTATGTAATTTTGATTGTAAGAGAGGCTTATTTGTAAAATGGGACCCCTGGGCCCCACGGGACCCCCCAGGCCCCCTCCCATTGATCCACCTCAGTCCTAGGGCCCCATGTGGGGTCGGTCAACCATTCAAATGGTGGCTTCTAGAAGGGTGGGCTAAATGGGGGACATTGGACCAAGAAGGTCAACAATTCCAACCCATCCCCACCTACCATGTCCCCCCTTGCCATTCTAGTCAATAGGCCGCTCCCACCTTTATTTTTTTTAATTTATTTTTTTTGTGGATGGTCACATGCAATCCCAGCCCTCCATCTCCCATCCCTAGATCCAACGGTTGAGGATTGATTAGATAAGTGACCTATATAAGCTTGTAATTTCTATTTTTGATGGAATTAATGCCATTTGAATCCAAGAAATTCTTGAGCAAGCCCTTGGGCGCACCCCTCCTCTCTCCTCCCTCTCCCCCTTGCAGCTGTGAAGGCTACCTTCTGGAGGTGTGACTCCCACCTATCGGTTCCGGTCATCATCGCCGCCGCCACGAGCCGCCACCGCACCGCCATCGGGATCGCCGGAGTTCTATTTTTAGCCGACCACAGCAGCTTCCACGAATTGCTGCCATCAGCCACGAGCTCAGATCGACTTGGTATTTTGAGGGGATGTTTCAGAGGTGTTCCCCACATCTTAAAAAAATTGGTGGGTCATGAATCTTCGATTTGACAATTTCACGTTTTCGTTCAAGTTCCAAGTTCAGTTCTGCCAGCTTCAAATATGATTTTCCACTTTTCCTGAGTTTCGCATCTTCGATCCACGTTTTGATTTTTTCTAGGGCTCCCAATTTTACTGAGAGTTCTATTAATCAAGCCCTCCTTCCACATATTTTCCTGATTTTTTATCAGCCCTCCACCTATTTTTCAAAATTCATTCTCCGAGCTAACTACAGTGCTGTCCAACTATTCCAAGATCCGACCACCTTCCAGTAAACAAATCATATCAAATCACAGACACCAGCAATCAGTCCACAACAAATATCCCCGTTTTCCTTGTTCCAAATCCTACAACTTTCGTGAAGAGCTCAGGAGCTGAATCGGCCATCAACCTCGCGATCAACGGCCGTTCTCAGATAACTCACCTACAGATCTGAGATTTTGGGTACTGTACAACAGGAACTTGTAAATTCAGTAAAGTCCTTATCCGACCATATCCAGCAGTTCCCTCTGAGCCTATATTGAAGGATTTGGAGAGAGCTTTCCAACGATAGTTTGTGCGTCCCGATCTGACACCGGGATTGATCGCAGCGGCCGTTTTCGCCGGAGCGCGCGCCTGAAAACAGAAATCAAAATCCGTGGGCAGCTAGTTCAACAATTGGGAATCGGTGCCAATCGACCCCCGATCGACATTTCTGGCCGATCACCGTCCGTGGAGGCGCGCCACCAGGGGTCCCTATCATAGTGGGTCCCACCCCCGCAGCTCCGGAGGATAGCACCGTCCGTGGGCCCCACGGACCCGTAGAATCCGCCGTTCAGAAAGCACGAAAATGCGGAGTTCGGCACCGCCGGGCGACATCAAGATGCTGCCCGTCAACCCGATTTGCGTGATTCCCGGGCCCCACATGTGACCTTTTACCTCCCTGTGTGGAGTGGGTCAAATCATTGTATTGCTGTAATATTGTTTAACCGGGAGTCCGTATTTCGGCCGGGGTTGTCTTCGCCACGCCGGGTGCGTGGAGGTAATGGTCTTAACTTCTCGGCATTCGCTTGCTAGTTTAGTATATGGTCTTTGCCGCTACTAAGAGCGATAGGTACTAGCCTGTGAGTCCATGTCACCGCTGTGAGTGTGAGAGTGACCCATCCCGTGACTCGATCCAAGTCCGGAAGTGAGTCGACTACCCGTGAACTCTGCCGGTTCTTCAACCGCGCACGATCCGCGTTTCCCTCGCTTGGGACGACGAGTGAGCTTGCGTTTCTGTTAGCGACGTATAGCCCATAGGAGCTCTCCATGTCGGGCCTAGTGTCTCTCCCATCATGTGTTGCTGGTCGTGTCCGCATCTAGAGTCCGAGGTTCATACCACGTAGAGTCGGTCCCCGTGTCCATCCCGCATCAGTTTGGTATCAGAGCAAGTTGAGTCTAGGGTAGTCATTGCATATGTCTTGCATGGTCTAAGTCGAGTCTAGGATCATCATTATTTTCAAAACAAAAAAAGAGGGTGTTTTAAAATTACATTTCATCCCAATAATTCGGTATCTCAAAAGGTGTCGTCCGAACGTTAGGCTACGCCTATCGGGAAGGTCGCACACTTGCGCGAGTGGTTTTCGGATCGGTTATCTCCGCCACGTACCGGATATTGGTTAGGTCTAAGTGCATCTTTGTTGCATTAGTGAGTGTTTGTATTAGTCGGTGTCTTCTAGGTCGTGTGTCAGTTACATGCCCACCCGTCGAGGTACCCAATACTCGCCACCACCACCTATGGCGGATTCCCGGGCCCGTAGCTCCGATGAGTCCTCGACGGCCGAGATGTTCTGAGCCATTATGGAAAGTCTTGACACGCGTATGGATGGTCTTAGTACGTGTATAGATGGCATAGGAATGCGTCTAGAAGAACGGATGAAAGTCCTCGAGGATTGGGCTGAGAATTCGGATCAGTCCATCCAGGGCCTAGTTGGGAGAATTGCCGTCCTCGAGAGGGGCCCAGTCGCGGCGCAACCCGCGCCGACGAACGGCAAACAAGAGCTGGTGCAGCAACCCGCTGTGCCAAGGGCTCAGGTGGAGGATGTCGGGAGGCAACAGGCGCCTATAGTGGATGATTATGCCATCGACAATGATCAGGGGGGTTACGGTCGTCGTAATCAACGACGGAATCGTGATGACGAAAATGACGACCGCATTCTTAGGGGCGTGCGTGCGGACCCTCCCACTTTTAGCGGGTCCTTGGACCCTAGGGTGTATTTAGATTGGGAGGCCGGCATGGACCGGTACTTCGAGTGGTTTGAGATGACGGACCACCGAAGAGTCCGATACGCAAAGATGAAGCTGCAAGGGCAGGCCCAAACTTATTGGACCAATGTGGAGAGCCTGCTCAACCAGCGACGTCAACCCCAAATCTGTACTTGGGATGATAAGAAAATCAAATTGTGGGAGAAATACCTTCCCGCCTCATATCGCCAACGTCTCATAGACAAGTGGCAAAGCATCTCCCAAGGGAACTGATCCGTGACCGAGTACACCGCCGAGTTCGATGAGTATTACTTACGGTGTGGAGTCACGGAAGAGAGCACCATGACTATATCCCGCTTTCGAAGAGGTTTGCGGCCCAATTATCAATATGAACTCTTTCACCGTAATGCAACCACTTTGGAGCAGGCATATCAGGTAGCTCTCGAATTGGAGCAATTCGAGGCCAAGTTCGAGTCACCCCATCGGTTGGGCTCCTTTCGCCTTCGTAGTGTCGAGCACCATGGCTCATCTGGCACATATCCGAGGGCCCCCATGGCTCGACCTCAGGAGCCCGATCGTCCCGAGCCCTTTGCACCTAGGCCTCGTCCTCCACCCCCGAGGGACCTTCCTCGTCCCCAGCATCTTACGCACTTTTCCATCCTTCTTGAGAACAGGGACTATGTTTGCCACCCACTGAGGGTATAAAACTACTCTGACAAACTTGGCCTTGTAAAGTTTGTCGACCTCTTCCTTAATCCGCAAGGCCATGTGGGGGTGAAATCTTCTCGACCTTTGTTTAACAGGTGTTGCCCCTGGTTTAAGCACGAGTCGGTGTTCCACTAAGGAGGGGTCAAGACCTGGCATGTCCTCATAAGACCAGGCGAAAGAATCGCTATAATCCCTCAGTACCTTAATTAGATCCTCTTCTACCTGTGGAGGGAGATTAGCTGAAATATTGATGGGCCTTGGATCTTCTTCTGTTCCCAAGTTGATTTCCTTTGTAGGTTCATCCACTGCCGTCGACGGATGGTCGAATCTCTTCAGTCCCTTTGCATATAAGTCGGCAGTGTCCTCTACATCGCTGTCTTCATCAATTGGGTCTTTCTCATCCAGCACTTCATAGACGCCTAATCCGTCATCGCTCCACACCCCTTCTATTTCTTCTTCATCTTCAATCGCAATCGCCGTGGCGACGAATTCTAGGCACTTCAAAAGAGCATGACACCGCTGAGCTAGATCTTGCAAGAACCTATCAGGAATAGATCGGGAAGGATGCGCAAGCGAGCGTGGCTCAGGAGGGGAAGGGTTGAACGACCTAGAACAAGACCCTACTTCTTTAGACCTAACTGACTCTACTTCTCTAGACTCGCTAGACCCCAACTCTGACCTAGGAGAGAGGAAGCTTAATGGAAGGGAAGGAGCAGGGGACTCGTGCCCCTGGGAGGAGGAGGATGGAGACAGGATAGCATAATCTTCCACTGAAATCTCCGTTTCAAATTTGACGTTTTTTTTTGGAGATCAGTGGAGACCACGTAGCACGACGGAGGAGGCGGGAGCTGCATAGGGAACAGCTCAGGAAAGATGCAATCGAAGAAAAGATCACAAGAGGAGGAACCCCACATCTCGTGGATTTGAGAGTTAAAAAACGGAGGGATGGGGAAAGCAGGCAGATTAATGGGGCAGCGAGGCCCATAAGCAGGAGGGTTGATCGGAATCTGAAATGGATCACTGAAGGATGGATTGATCATAATCGGAGGAGGACGGGGTACAAACCGCTTCAGCTGGATCATGCACTGGAAATGAGAGGGAGATAGAGAAAGGGCAATCAGCGAGCTCCCTTCTTTCTTTGAACCATTACCAGGCCGCTTCTTCGGCCTCCACTGCATGAGCTGATCCTTCTGTGGCTTCTGGCTGCCTCTTTCACAAAACAGCCCCTGGAGAGCCCAGCTGTAGTCGATCACATCGTCACTTAGCCCCCTTGGCAACGGGGGTGGACTGGCGACTGGACAAACCGTGTCGGTTTCTGACTGGACTGGCTTCGCAGCTAACGTGCCCGGCTGTGGGGGCCCTCTGACAAAATGCTGACGGTAATCCCAGGTAAGCGGCCCAGAGTCACCCATCATTGATAATGCTGTCTCCTTGTAACCGAGACCTCGTCTGCCCATTTTTCTTCCTTTTGGTATGGGCTTGGTCATCCCTTGCAGCTGTGCACCGAGGCCTCTCCCCGGTTGATAGCCCAGTTTCAATATAATGTTCCACCCCTTTGAATCTCGAATCTGCGGCTTTGCCTTGATATTGACCGGGGTAGTGACGGGCCTAGGAGTGGTGTACGCCCAAGGAAAGTTTAGGTCCAGCACTGATAGCACGGGCCGGCTGCTTGGCCAGAGAGTAGGAAGAATCTGTTCAGAGATGGCCTTCACTGACTGTACCGTGGATAAACTTTTAACTTTGATGACCCTCCCTTGAAAAGGGAATTTAATGCATTGGTGCGCAGTAGAGGGCACGGCGCCAAGTGTGTCGATCCAGGGACGACCTAAGATAGCCTTGAACATAGGGTCGATATCAAGTACATAGAATTCTACAGCCATGGAAAGAGGCCCGAGCTCAGCCTGAATAGTGACTACCCCGTGACATGCCCGCCTTGAGTTGTCGTATGCTGCTATAGTGGTGGGGGTAGACCGTAGTAACTCCTCAGATATATTGCAGGCTCGGAGAGTGCTGAGGGGGCAGACATTAATTGAGGCCCCAGTGTCGACCAGTGCTGCTTCAACGTCGACTTTGTTCAAAGTAATTGTTATGCAGAGCGGCATTTGCCGAGCCCCCGGAGGTGCAAGCTCGGTCTCAGAGAATGTGATTGCCGGCCCTTTAGAGATAGTTGCTAGTGCCGTTGGTAGACTGTCGACTGCCATGTCTTCACTAACCATGACCTTCTGCAAAAAATCCCTCAGTGCATCTTGATGGAGAGTGGACCTTTTGATTAACTCCAGCATAGATATCTTGGCGGGTACCCGATCTAGATGATGCAGTAAATCATATTGAGTCCCCGATAACGGTTCAGCTTCCTCTTGTTCGGCCACCGGTTGGGAAGACTGGGGATTGCTAGTAGTGGCGTAGTTCCGATGGAACATCTTCCCGCTCCTTAGGGCACAATTTGCCGCGGCATCGGGGGATAGTATGATGGGCCCTGCGGGGCGAATGAGTGGAATAGGTGGCGTGGGGGAGGCAGTTTGGTAAAGCGGAGGGTTGGCGAAGTTAATGGGGGATGCGCGGATGATAGGTGAAGGATTGGTGGGTGGTAGGGTGGTGATGGATGTGGGTGCTGGCGAAGGCAGGGTGAATGGATGGGTAAGGATAGGTGCGGGATTGGATGGTGGTGTGATGACGGTGACGGGGGTTGGCGAAGGATACGACGGGATGGTGGGCGGAGCGGGTGTGAATGGTGGGATGAGTGGAGAGGGTGTTGGTTGGGTAGGGAGGATGAAGGAAGGTTTGTGGTGGAAGGCCATGACCTGTGGTGCGGCGCCATCATCATCAAATGACCACCCAGCGTTGGAGGCCGGTGGTTGGACTACATTAACTTGTGCTGGTGCTGGCGGCTGCTGCGGAGGAGCGGGTTGATGGTTTGGCATCGGATTCTGATGGATGCCCAGATCTTGTGCTTGCTGCGGTGGCTGCTGTTGTGGCGGCTGCTGCGGCTGCGGTGCTGGATGCTGCTGCACTTGCTGCCCCTGCGGCTGCCTTCTCTTCTCTTTGATCTCCATAATGGCCCTATGCATCTCGGCCCAGTCTATTCTCTGTCCTTCGTGTAAGTCGTACACGAGATCTCGGAAGTGAAAGCATCCTTCTATAGTGTGACCCGGCTGCCGATGGAACATGCAATACTTAGTTTGATCAACAGCTGGGTTCCAGACAGTCTTTTCTGGAGGAAGTTGAATTGCATTTACTGCCATGAGCGCTGAGAATATGTCGGTAAGTGTCTCTGGCAATGGAGGATACTGGGCTCTTCTGGGAGCCGGGCGCTTGCTGTTGGGATTATTATTGTTGTAGCCGCCGGGTGGAGGGACGTTATGGTATTGCGGTGATGGTGGTGGTTGTTGTGGTGCGGTGAAGGTGTTTTGCGGGATGGTGAAGGTAGGCGGAGGGTTTTGTGGAGTGTTTTGAAAGTGTTACGGAGCGGAGTTTTGCGGATTGCGGGGGCTTTGGTTGTAGCGGAATGGTGCGGCTTGGTAGGGAAAAGCAACAGCTTGTACTCGCTCATTTGTCTGGACTCCTTCGGTAACCGGCCCCTGTGGTTTCTTATGGTACTTGGGCTTTTGGTTTTCAAAAAGAGAATGGATAGGGGGGTCCTTAAACTGAGTTTGTATAAATCGCGCCCGGCTATACAGTTGATGCATATTGGCTATATCGTTCATTGCCAGGATGTTCTTGAAGGTGGGCATAGCATTTGAAATTAGCAGTTTAACTTTTTCTTCCTCTGGAATATGGCCGGGCACCCTGGCGGCCATCTGCCTCCATCTATCTGCATAAGTTGCGAATTCCTCATCCGACTTCATTTTCTCGGCCACCAGATCTGTGAATGAATATTCCGGGCCGACCCGGTCTTGGAACCGCTGAATAAACTTGTCCTTGACCACTTTGAAGCTCTCGGCCTCTTCTAGGGGCAGAGAATAAAACCATTCCAGAGCAACGCCATCCAATGATCGGCGGAATAGGTACGCCATAAGGCGATCATCATATTGGAACTGCGCCGATTCATACAGAAAATCCCTCACATGGATGAAGGGATTGCTGTTCCCATCATACTTACGGTAGTTGGGGAGCTCAGACTGCGGAGGGAAACGGATGTTCTGGAAGCTTGGGACGGGAATATCAGCCAAGGATTGTGGGCCCACCTTCTTCTGGAGAAAATCAAGCTGTTGCTGCATGGTGGCCCACTTATTAAGCAAATCCTGCTCTCGAGAGGGAGCAGGGGCAGTGAAGGGAGTTGATTGTATCTGGTGAGCAGAAGGAATGGCGGTTGCCGAGGGCGGGAGCCCATAGGAAGGAGCAGAAGGATAACTAGTGGAATTAGGGGGGCCATAAGAAGAATACTGGGCCTGAGATAGACCCGGATTGGAGTGAAATTGGGCCACCCCGTGCTGTTGGGGCAAGAAATCGGATGGGCCCACGAGGACCTGTGGAGCCGCCGGAGCAGAGGGGTGATAATCCATCGGAAGAGAGGGGATAGGCGATTTCCCCTTATCAAAAGATTGATGGGTCGAATTGGAGGACTGACCCATCTCCATGCCAGCAAAGGTGATGGTCCGGGGCTGGACCGGGGTGAGCTCAATCGGGGTGGGCTGAACAGACGGCCCAATAATGGAAGAATTAGAGTGCCCCTGGACGGTAGCGGAGGGAGGAGGATTGGACCCTTGCATGGCCTGATAGAGGACCTGGAGTTGGGTCGGATCTAACTGGGCCATCATATGGAGGACAGAGCCCGCGGAAGGAGTGGATAAAGAAGGGATGACCTGACCACCTTCTACGGGAGTGGAGGATGAGAGAGGGGCGGTCCCCTCTCCAGCGGAGAAAGAAATAACCCTCGGGGGGTTCTCAAGGAGCCCTTGAGGAAGGGAATCTTCTTGGGAGCGAGGAGGATTGCAGGATGCCATGGTAGATTCGAAGAGGGGATTGGAATAGAACGTGAAGGAGGAAGCGATTCGAGGATATGATTCGGACGAACGAAAACAACTCCACATGCAACGGACAACCTTGATAAATGCAAAACAACAAACACAACAAACACACAATGAGCAACCGCACCTAGGTGACTCAAACAAGATATAAGTGATAGGGAATGAAGATACTCAAAAGCCAACCAAGTTGCTTAAGATGATGCAAACAAAGTTTCTTTATGGTTTCTCCTTTGGAACTTTAGTGAATTGATTGATATGTGCTCTCTCCAAATGGGTTCCTAATAGGAGGTGGATATGGACTTGGCTTGACTTTAAGTGTAACCACTCCTTCACTTATGCAACCCTAGACACAAGGGGGGAAGGTACAACCGGCCCGGCGTCCGTGTGGGAATCCACGGCTCGCGGGGACTTATGGAGGTCCCTGCTGTGATTTCCTAGTCGGCCCCAAGGAATATGGAGACGAGAGGTCCTCACAACAAGGTAGGAAAATGCAGTCTAATATATGAAAAGATGGATGACCCTATGTGCACCGGAGTGCATGCAAAGTCTAGCCTAGAATCTAGCAAACAATGGTGCACATAATGATATGAAGATATGAATGGAATTATGGCAGAAATCAAGCAGCACCCAAGCAATAAATCACAGCCAAAAACTACGGAAATAACTGCACCTCGGATGCGTACCTGCCAGGAGAATGACGGACAAAGGCCCCTGCGTCAGAGCCGAATAACGGTCAGAGACCAGACCGCCATAAATAATGTAACGCAGGGCTTCCAGACCGTCGTATGAGCCAGGGAACCAAAAACAAACTGAAGTAACAGGAAAACCCGTGAAAGCTCACACCACAAAGATAAGCGACGGCCAGATGTCCCTGCGTCAGACCACTGTAACGCGCCGAGACAGGGCCGTCGTATGTTTCAGAAAACCAGAAAGGGGGGGAAAACAAAGGGATCAAAAGACAACTGAGCAAACAGATGATGGCAAGTTTAAACAGGAATCAGAAGCACGATTGGCACTAGTTTGTCCCACCGTGATCGCCAAAAAATTATCTGTTGATTGTTTGTTTACCTATCTCTTCTTATCTTCTTTCTTTTTTAGTAGTTGATTGTGAGGGTTTTGAAAAATGATATGGCAAGATGATAAATAAACTACCAAAGATCAGCTCAACCTATGCACATGTGAACATGAACCTAGGCAATCAAATCTGACTCTAGCATGGGCACGCTATCTCAATCAAATTACGCTAAGGGAAAAACGAAAACACACGCCGGGGCGTGGAGCAAAGATAAATAAACACACCGCTAGGGGTGGAACAATCAAGGAGAATAAATAGATTTGATGAAAAAGATAGCTAGTGCCCAACACTAAGGAAAGTCGTGATCGCCACCAAAGTAAACACAAGTCAAAGACTCGAATATACCTTGGAAACAGGTGGATGAAACACCCGCCCACGGGAGAGAAAACCAAGGAAAGCCTGCAGATCAACTTGCAAATAACGGTCCAAACCCTGTGCGTCTCTTAGAAGTAACGGTCGTGCAATAGACCGCCAAAAGGAAATAACGCTCCTGCACCTGACCGTCAGATAACCTGCAGTGAAAAGATATGAACTCTTTGAACTCCAACCCTTCCAGCCGGCTAGAAGGCTTGGGCCTCGTGCTAGTGATCCTGTAAAACCTGCCAAGGATGTAGAAAGCAAAACAACACAACCTCAATTAGCCCTCAACATAAGTATAGCATCAATCCCTAAAAAGCTTGAGAGCATCAAAAGGAGAGGGGATTACCGGGGAGTTGTTGGTTTTTAACCCCTCTGGGCGTTTTTTAAGTTTAGGAGGATATGTGTATGCTTAGCAACAGTGAAAACGTGGAGGAAGAGGAGGGACAATGCTTTTGATTAATAAAACCAAGGGAAACTTGAGCATGCAATGATGATGATCTTGACAAACTAAAACCCAAAATACTCCCTTGACTTGGAAGATGGACGTGGGAAGCAGCTCCTCCTGGATGTAGATGACTCCTGAATTTGGCAGCACTTCGTCGTGAATCAAACCTTCCTCTCTTGGGTTATGAAATCAAGAGTTCTATTTATAGACTCCCTCAAACTCTCAGGTCGAGTTGAAGATAAATCAGCCAAGAAAGGAGGATAATCCTTAGCAAATCCTTGAGGATAAAATCAACAAGAGTCCAAAGAAACAAACGAGAGGTCCTGAGGATTAGAATTGAAGGAGATAATGCCAATCCAAAACCCTATCTCGTCCACGGAGTAGCAGAGAAAAGGCCTGAACTGTCAGGACTCTCTGAAAGAAGTAACGGCCTTACGATAGACCGCCACTTTGAAATAACGCTCCAAGGAATGACCGTCATATTCAATCTTATCCAAAGGATAAGATCGACGGGAAGAAGATCTAAACAATAGGACTCTGCAAATAAGTAACGGCCAGGGAATAGGGCGTCACAAGGGAACAACGGCCAGGGAGTAGACCGTTATTATCAAAGGGCAACGAGACCCTAACTCTTGGGACTCTTCAAAGCGTAACGGCCTAGGATTCATGCGTTATTATAAAATGACGCGCCTAATCCAGACCGTTATTATCATTGATTCTCAAGAAAATAGAATGGAGGGATTGCCAAGCTTTTGAACGAAGTGCCACCAGGAACCAGGTCTAATCCAGGAATTGAGACCCAGAAAACAGGCTTCAACTGATTAAAAGAAATTCAATGAAGAGTGAACAACTCGGAGCACCATATTGAATAAATAAGGAGATGACCCGACTTATTGGGTATAAAACGGGTGTCAACAGATGCCCCTCCTTAACGTCCTCTTTGCAGGGGAACGAGCGGAAGTGAAGCGAAAGTGAAATGGAACATGGAGATGAAGCGGAAATGAAACGGAGTGGATCAAAAAGAGGGCGTTAAGGTAAACGACACCCGTTTTTCACCAACAAGCGATAAGAATTTTCTGGAAAAACTTCAAAACTGATCACAAGGAAATAGCTAACCAAAGGACGCAAGTCTGGAGGATTTAATTAACTAAGGAAAGGAAACACGGCTGGCCGCCGGAGGCAACGGAAAGGAAAGAGACTAAACTCCAGACAGGAATCTTCAGTCAACCAGATCAAGCGAGCAAATCGAAGGAAACCTTCAAATTCAGAGTGGAATAATTCTCCTTATCCGGGATCAAGAACACAGCTGTTCACCGTCAATGAGACCTCTTGACCAAATGAAGCTCATGAATGCTCAAAGAATGCGTATGATGCATGCTGGGCTAAAGAAAAACAAATCTTCAAAGCAAATGCAAAGAAAGATAAAATATCAAATACTCGAGAATAATATTGCTAGATTGGAGAAACCAGAGTCAAGACACTATCTGCAACCACGGCGTGCAAGATAGAACCATCATCCCCAACTTTTCCAACCTAACGGCCTGTCCAACGATTATTCATGTGAACTTAGATCATCATCATTTTTGTTTAAGGGGAACATCAGATCCCAGGACACCTGAATGACCAGCCGGTTCTCGAGGTAATACATCATAGATAACATATAGTAATGCATTAAGGGATAAGGGAACGAGATACAATACCTGACTTACCTGCTTGACGGACGGCGAAGCGTGCCTTCTGTTCATAGTTCCAACAATAATCCATCAAAATAAGAGTTTAGGCATAACCATTGTCTGTGCAAAAAGTACCCATAAGGAACAACATGATAGACAATAGGAATATTCAAGTATTAATTGGACCATTCATTTATCAAGAAACTTGCAAGCATATAACGGCCTGACTCAGGAGCGTCACATGAAAATGACAGATTACCCCTAGTCCGTCAACACCAAGTCGGTTCAAATTCTTCAATAAAACAGTCAGTCACAAGTGACGGCCTTAGAGGGGAGCGTCAAGGCGATGTGACGGTCTAACGATAGACCGTCGCTTCTCCTGAGTTTTCAAAAAAAACAAACCGAACGGCTTCGGTCCCATTTCATACACTCAACCCCCCAAAACACCAAACCAGAAAAACCCACCGGCGATCTCCACCTCCACCTTCCAATGGCCGGCGACGAGGCACCGAAGTCACCACCTCAGAAGAGAGGGAGAGGAAAGAAGATGGCTATACGGCGGCTTCGCCGCCGGATCGAACGGGAGGTGATCCCGCCGGCGGAAGCGGAACAACCGACGAGGGGAGATCAAACGGAAGAAGAAGAAGTTCCCACGACTATGGGGGACGAGGGGGAAGTTCCCTTGGGTGCAGAGGAGCCCAAGGAACCACAGAAGAAGAAGAAGAGAGCCATGGACAACGAGGTAGGCCCTCCGCCCTAATTTTCAAATTTTGATTTTTTATGTTCTTAATTCATGTGTGCATGTGGGGAATGAGGGTGGAAATGGGTCTACGAACCCACTAGGAGTCATTGTAGGCCCTTTGGCCAAAGTGGGAAACCACAAGAATGCAAGGGAAAAAATCCCAACCAGCAGACGAAGTGACGGTCCTGCCAGCGACCGTCACTACCCTGACGCTCCATCCTGGGTGCGTCAGAAACAAGTAACGCCCTAACACAGGGCCGTTACTTCTGCCAGGGATTCAAACTATTTTCTAGGGTTTTCAATTTTTAATTTTTGTTTTGTTTTCAATTATGAATGTTTATGCCACGATTATATGATGCAAAATGGACTAACTAATGATCTAATATGCAATGCAGGGAAAGAGGAGATCACGGATCTCCTGGCTTCAGATCCGGGCGGTGTACCAGGCACTGCCCGACTACCAGAGGGAGAGACTTGCCGAGATGGGATTCGCCGAGGTGCTCAGCATCGAGGTGATCCGGATGGATACGCCACTGCTATACGCACTTCATGAGAGATGGGACCCGATCAGCCGTGCTTTCATCTTCCCGTGGGGCCACATGATCCCCACATTGGAAGACATAGCGAGGATTACAGGATTAAGAGTCCACGGCTCCGCAGTGACAGGATGGACGTACGGGGACTACCGGGAGATAGCGCAGCAGCTGCTGGGGTTGGACCTGATCAGGCCCGGTCAGTCCTCTTCCCAGCTCGCGAGATCGGTGCTGCAGGAAAGTTTGGGATTGAGGGGAGCGGCAATCACCGTAGGAGAGTTGCCGGAAGAGCATCTGGGCAGGGTGATTGACCAGGTGCGCCCTCGCGTGGCGGCAGAGGCAGGGGCAGAGGGAGATAGAGTGCTCAGGCGCTTCCTGATGCTACTGTTCGGGAAGCTCCTGTTCGCGACTCGGGCAGATGTCATCAGCTGCAGATTGCTGCCGCTGCTAGAGGATCTGGGCAGAGTGAGGAAGTATGCATGGGGGGCAGCGGTACTAGCATTCCTGTTCGACTCCCTGAGCACCACGGACCGGCAGACCATGCTGGGTGGCTTCTCGCCTTTCCTACAGGTAAATGCATTTTAAATGCTTTCTACTATGCCATGTTTATGCAATGCAGTGATTTATGCAAAATGTCTTATGCAAATGATTTGACTGACTTGATCTCTAAATGCAGGTCTGGAGCTACATGTACCTCCCGGGCATTGGGAGAGGTACATTACTCCATCCCGCCCTCATACCAATCGCGAGGCGATGGTCGGTGGCGAGGGACACGGGATCGATCCTCAGATTGACCCGGACGATCCAGGACGACCTGGACGCCTACCCACACACATCGGTAAGCCCGAGACTCAAAATGATTTCTATATGCTTCTATATGCTGACAAATGCTGACAAATGAATGAAATGAATGAAATGCTTTCAGGTGAGATGGACCCCGTACCGCAGCGAGGGCTACATAGGACAGCCGTGGGTGGAGGCGTCCTTATCGTACCGGGGGCGAGACATATGGTTGCATTGCATCCATATCATCGAGCCTCTGCACTACATGCTGATCCTGCGGACTCGGGGACTACACCAGCCCGAGGTGGCCTTTCCATATCGCAACGATGACCGCCCAGGCAAGTCGGCGAGGGGCATCAGTGGGAGTGTGGATTGGCGCGCCCGGAAGGCGAAGTACGTCCTCGACTGGAGGCAGCGAGGCAGGGCCGTGAAAGAGCGGGACGAGAGCGACGAGGCCCACCTGAAGGCCTTCGCTCGACACTACGGCGACCGGGTATACCGAGGTACCCGACGACCAGTATGCAATTCTAAACTAAGAAACTCTTTCTTATATGATGCAATGTGGAGGTGACATGCTGGCTTATTCTTTCTACATGCAGCTCGATCCTGAGGGGCGGATAGCTGAGCTAGAGGGACTACTCCACTCTACCATCCTGCAGCGGGATGAGTACCGGACTGCTCTGGAGCTCCTGGTGAGATTCTAAATGCTCATGATATGACTATGATTATGCATGATGCTAATGCTTCGGCTATGACAATGCAGCGGGCAGAGGGAGCTCAACGAGCCGGACCGGATGCCCCATCGTCGTCCTCGCAGCCTGCGGGAGACAGGGCTGGGCGAGATGCTGATTTTGCTCAGGCGGTCGCCCGGGCCGAGGAGGCGGAGGCCACCCTCGCGGAGCGGGTAAGATACTTACATGCTTTTTGATTATGCTTATGCTAATTAAATTTATACGACTAACCTATATACAATGCAATGCAATCTACAGGCGATAGAGCTGGCAGCGGCAGTGGCGGAGGCCACTCAGGCGAGGGCAGAGGTAGAGAGGAGCCGGGCCGAGACTGATCGAGCTCGAGCAGAGACGGAGCTCGTGCGGGCAGAGATAGCCCGACTGAGAGCGGAGACCCCTCGTCATGCGGACGACGTGGAGATGGAGCTACTTCGGGCAGATTTAGCACGGGCGCAGGCCGAGGTGAAGGACCTTCACCTTGGGACCGCGGATCTTGATCGCTACCGGACCGAGGCACGGGAGACGCGACGCCAGATCTTCACACTGAAGATCAGGCTGCAGACCATGGAGCAGACGGTCCGGATGCTAGGCCGGGCACCAGAGCGGAGTTCTTCCCGGAACGGGGCTCATAGGAGTGCTGCCCCTAGTGGCTCGGTTGGGGATTTCCTAGTTAGTTCCACCGGCCAACAGAGAAATGAGAGGGCGGAGAGAGGATAGCAGGAGGAGAGTGCTTCCATAGCACCGCCACCTCCGAGGAGACCAGAGGATGGGGAGGATGAGGGTGGCCCAGCGGATAAGCCGGCCGAATGATGCCTTTTCTTATGTTTTCTTTTTATTTGTATAGAATCTTTGGTTAAAAATGGAATGAAATTATCTTTTTCATTTTTCTGTTTTAATTTGATGTGAGCGTGAATGGATGAATGAGATGTACAGGATGGATGAAATGTGGATGAATGAATGAGATGTATGCCGGAATGTATGTATGAAAATGGGAAGAAGATGAGGTGTATAAATGTGAAAGACCGCCAGGTCTAGTCAAGGATTAAAGGAATAGCTTGAACCCAGCAGCAGAGAAAGTGACGGTCCAAGATCTGACCGTCATAATCAAGCGACGCTCTGGTGAGAGACCGTTAATCATCAGAGGCCCACACGGGCTGTGGGGCTTCAGGATAAACGACGGCCAATGGATGGTGCGTCAGAGACAGATAACGGCCAAGGCTCAGACCGTTGATCATGGCAGAACGTTAGTTGGGCAGGGCAACTAGCAGGAAAATGTGACGGTCCGAAGGGGATGCGTCAGAATCAAGAGACGGTCAGAAGTAAGACCGTCAGGAAGCGTTTTAGCCCAGAAGAGAAAGAACCAAGTGGCTGAGAATGTGACGGCTCAGGGATAGAGCGTTACAGAAAGCGATGGTAGACCATACGGCCGTTACTCTCCACAGAACATGATCCGGGGAACTGAAACCCACAGAGAATGCGACGGTCGAGTGATGGCGCGTTAGAGTGGAGTGACGGCCATGCGATGGACCGTTAGAGTCTGGGTCGCAATCCGAATCGGATTGAGTCGAGATAACTAAAACCCGAGGTTTAGCCACTTAAATCACCGCTAGGACCTATCCTAATTGAAGATAAAGCCTTCTAGCCCGGGTCTTACCCTTCCAACGTTAAATACAAGCCTTGGCAACTTAAAACCTTAATCAAAATCGCAGTTTTGCTAAAACCTCTGTTCTAGGGTTTGAAGAGCCCTCTCTAAAGGGCAGAAAACATGATGAAGAGGAGCTTCGAGGTGATGGCTATGGAGGAGAAAGCCCACACCGGCCCTAAAACTGCAAGGAAGGAACATGGAGAGCTCCAACGGCTAACCTCAATCCCCAAGCATCTAAGCTCTAATGTCCAAAGGGTGGTAAGCTTGCATGACTTCATCCAAAGTTCAGATTTTTTTTTGCTGCACTTTAATTTTCTTCATAACCTTCCTTCTTCTTTTCTTCTTCAAGCCTCTTCCTGGCCCAAGGTGTTACTCCAACCTGAAGTGGGTGGCTCCCATGGTAAAGGCACTCTCTTTAGAGGTGGTATCAATCCTCAAAGCGTGGCACCTCCAACCCCTCTTGGTTCTAGGCAAAAACTTTCAGAAATTGTCTTTAGACTGGCCATGCCTTTCAGCCCTTGTGGAACTATGGCATCCACAAACTCATACCCTCATCTTCCCTTCCTTTGAAGCAACCGTCCTATTGGAGGAGGTAGAGACCTACCTAGCCCTTCCTAAGACTAAGGTGGGGGATGAGGATCGGGTTTGCTATACAATAGAACCTATTGATCCGTCCTTGATCTTAAGCGACTTCATTCATAACCCAAAGGACGTGCGGACCATGATCAGCCCGTGCCACATTCACTTGATCCCTATGGCACAATGGATAGTGTCTCACTGTAAAAACAAGTGGGAGAGACACGAAGCAATAGCCAAGGCGGCAGCGGTTTGCTTGTGCGGGGTCTTCCTTTTCTCCACAACCGACCACCTCTTAGATATCCAAAATCTTAGCATTATTAGCGGACTGTGGCGGGGTATGTCTATTTCTCAAGCGGTCCTCTCATACCTCTATGAAGGACTAAGCTCGGCTTGCCTTGGAGGGCCTTTGTTCGGTTCCATGATACTCCTTGAGTGTTGGATAGGAGTGAGAATCAAATTCCTTCCCAAGGAAGATATAACTTCGGCGAGCCGGATCTTTGGGAGCCACCCCCTCTTCTTCATTGGAGGGGCTTTTGGATATTCTTCTCATGTTGAATGCAGGACGGCGGATAAGAAAACGCGTGATGAATGGCGCCTCTTCTTCAATGCTTTGCCTCTTGAAAGGTTCATCATGCGACCAAGCGTTCTTCGAAGCATTCTTCTTAAAATACCGCGGCGTCAAGGCCTGGACCTCCAGCTGGTTGGAAACACTACCATGGCGATCTACAACCCGCACCGATGCCACCTTCAGATCGGATTACCTCGAATTAGTGTTTCTGCACTATCGCACTACCCTCCCCTCCTACCTAGGAAGATGGGGACCGAGGAAGATGAAAGAGCGATCCGGAACGCGCTGACCATGTGGGAGATCAGCAAGGTGCGCCCGTGGCAGGCAGAAGTTGAAGAAAATGACGAAACACGTCGAGATTACTTGAAAGAGTTGAGAAGAATCCGCCCTCTTGCGGATAAGAAGTTGAATGTACTTTGATTTTCCTTTGTTTATGAAAGATGTTATGAGATTGCCACTCAGAACTTGGTTTATCATGAATTACATTTTATTAAGCTTGCTTGAATGAGATGAGATTGCCTCAATTGAAAGAACTTGAGTTGTGTGCTTTGGAAGATTAGATTGATGTGAATAATCAGAGTTTCTGGGGGGAGTAACGGATGTACTCTGGGGCGCTATTTGGAAACGACGGTCTGAAGTAGGTCGTCATAAGGGAAGTAACAGGAACTCAATCTCTGAAGGAGGTGACGGATGGATCTTGGGCCGTTATTTCAAAGTAACGGTATGTTCCCAGACCATCATGATGATGGTTTAATTGAAAGGAAGAAGGCCCACGCCTGAAGGAAGTGACGGTCCGAGATGGGCCCGTTACATGACTTTAACGGTCTGATGCTGGCGCGTTACACACCTGAACCTGCATAGTTGTGAGCTTTTACCTTTGGGCTTGCCCCTGTACTCTGCACACACTTAGACATGGAACAAGTTAGATCCGTTCTTAGACTCAACCCCTTGCCTCGAAGCAAGTTAGATAATGACCGTTTCTTGATATTTGGTCAAGGGGTGGAGCCTTATTAAATAGGCGAAAACATAATGAAAATGCGATGTATGTTATGCAGATGATGGAAGTATTGAATGCTTTTGAAAAGATTTGATTTGTTTGGATTTTTTTGAAATATTTGATGTTTTTGGATTTTGAAAATATTTGATTGTTTTTAGATTTTGAAACATATTTGATATTTTTGGATTTTGAAACATATTTGATGTTTTTGGATTTTGAAACATATTTGATGTTTTTGGATTTTGAAACACCAGTGCCTTTCTAGCAACACGAGACCTCCCTTGTTTTTAGCTTGAGTCTCGAGACCGGCGTGCAAATAGTGTGACAACCCCTGGCCGAGACCTGATCATCGTGACGGTGTTTTTACCAAAGCCATACCTAGGGTACTCGTCTCAGTCCTAAAAAGAAAAAGGAATATGGGGGTAAGCTTAGGCCAGATATGGAAGTGTTTAGAACTTGATTCCCTCACCGTACAACCTTATTAGAGATTTGGTCTGTTGTGCCGGGGCTCTTTTATGTCCGTCATCGAACCTTTATCCACTTAGGTACGCATGCGACCGGGCTCATAACGTCCCGCGGGGAACTGTACTGCCACTCTTGTCATGCCTAATTTCTTTTCTTTTGGAGCTTTTGAGAATTCATTCACAGACCTTGAGGTGATGTTTTTTGATTTCATGGTAAAGAGCACTCCTTTGCTTTTCTTTTCTTTACTTTCTTGTGGAGTCAGGTCATAACGGACTTGCCCCTATTTGAGACCTCTTCTCGTTAGGGAGTTTGGATCGGTTGTCTCCTTCTTTTTTACTCCTTGCCCCTGGATGCAGTCGAAGAATGAAACGTACAGGGACTTTGACTTTCCCCCAAAGCATGGCCGAGGAAAAACGGTGTCTTTTTAAGCAAGGAACCCGACCAGGGGCGTCGTGTAGTGTGTGTTTGCCTTACTCAAGACTCTCTTTTGAAGATAGGGAGGCATTTCTTATTGCCGGAAAAGTACATGGTTTAGATTTTTAAGGAAAGAAACGCTTAAGATACAATCCATTCCACGGGTGACAGAGCTCCTCACCTTCCGCGTTGATTAGACGATAAGCATTCCCTGAATAAGCTTCTTTTATTACAAACGGTCCTTCCCAGTTAGGTTGCAATTTAGACCTAGGACCTGCATACCGAATGAATTTGCGTTTCAAAACCATTTCACCCTTGCAAAATTTTCGTTCAATTACCTTCTTTTGAAAATAACGCGAAACTCTCTTTTGATAAACAGATACGTGATCGGCCGCATTCATCCTCTTCTCATCTAGGAGTTCCAGTTGGATCAGCAACGCCTCTCGACGTTCATCGAGATTAAGTTCCTTATCGAGCTGTACTCTGAGTGAAGGGATTAAGATCTCATATGGGAGCACCGCCTCCATCCCGTAGGTTAGAGAATAGGGAGTTTGTCCCGTAGGAGTACGGACGGAGGTGCGGTAAGCCCACAGAGCTTCCACCAATCTTTCAGGCCAATCAGAAAATTTGTGTGCTTCACATGTTTTCTTAATGATTTTAAGAAGAGTTTTATTAGTGGCTTCGGCTTGACCGTTGCCTTGAGGGTAATATGGTGATGAATGATGCAATGTAATTTTGAATTTCTTACAGAGGTCTTTAAGCTCCTGGGAGACAAACTGGGGCCCGTTGTCGGTGATGATGCTGCTTGGCACTCCGAACCGCGAGATGATATTCTTCATGATGAAGCGGCACACCGTTGTAGCTTTGATCTCTGCGTACGCCTCGGCTTCGGCCCATTTGGTGAAGTACTCAGTTGCTGTGAGAATGAAGGATTTCTGCTTGATCTGAGAATTAGGATCACCGAGTGGGCCGACGACGTCGAAAGCCCACATAGAGAATGGCCAAGGAGCAGTCATAGGATGAAGAGATGAAGCTGGAGAGTGGATTTTATCAGCATGGAGTTGGCATTTAAGACACCTCCGGACATAGAGGGAGCAATCTTCCTCCAGAGTGGGCCAATAGTAGCCCTGCCTAAGAATCTTCTTTGCTAGAGCCTGGCCATTGACATGACCTCCACACTCGCTAGAATGTGCTGCTTCTGCTACTTTCCAAGCTTCCACATCATCTAGGCATCTCATGAGCATTCCGTTAGTAGCGCGCCTGTATAGTTCTCCTGCAATGATAGTGTACTTTGCGGCGGCTCTTCTTATTGCTTTGCGCTGCTCAGCTCTTGCCCCTTCTGGGAATGCCCCTTCTTTGCAAAATAACTCGATTTCATGGTACCAAGGTAATTCTTCCTCATCCAAAATTTCCTCTAGTTCTGCTAATGATACCTCCTTGAGATCTTCCTTTTCAGCTCTCACTTCTGCAGACTTCCTAAGGTTGGTGAACCAAGGATCCTGGAGAGAGGGTGCGTCCATCCTCTGGACGACGACGGTCTCAGTACTACGACTGAGAGGGAAGGATAAGGAGGAGGCCAGAGATGCCAATGCATCCGCCAGAATGTTCAGAGAACGGGGAGTATGGATATAGATTAGCTTGCGGAATCGCTTAGCGATGAGCGTGACCAAATCTTGGTAGGGTTTGAGCTTGGGGTCACGGGTACGGTAAGTGGACAGAACTTGCCGTAAGACGAGCTGAGAGTCTCCTATGATGTTTAAATAACGCGCGCCTAAGAGATAGGCGTGCTTCAAGCCGGCCAGGAGAGCCTCATACTCAGCGATGTTGTTGGTAGCAGGAAATCGAAGTTGATAAGCGAAGGGGATGGTTACTCCCTCAGGAGTAAGCAGGACAGCACCGATCCCTTGGCCCTGTGAGTTAAGCGCACCATCAAAATGCAGAGACCAGAAGGGATGCTGAGAAAGGACAGAGAGATGCTCATCAGGGAAATCGTCCTGAATAGAGTCGGTGTGAGGAATAGGGAGATGTGCAAGATGCTCAGCGATGGCATATCCTTTGACTGCCTTCTGAACGACAAAGGTGATATCGAATTGAGAGAGGAAGCTCTGCCAGCGAGCTAACCTACTAGAAAGAACGGGCTTTTCTAAGAGATAACGGATCGGGTCCATTCTAGAGATCAGCCTAACTGGGTGGGCGAGAAAGTAATGTTTAAGCTTCTGAACTACCCACACTAAGGCGGCACAAGTCTTCTCCATAGCGGTGTACCTGGATTCAGCTGGATTAAACAACCGAGAAAGATAGTACGCAGCCCGCTCTTTTCCTTCATCATCCACTTGTGCTAAAACTGCCCCTAGGGAGTCCTCAATGACCGAGATGTATAGGATCAGGGGTTTCCCAGGGACAGGAGGTTGCAAAACCGGGGGATTGGATAGATATTCCTTGAGGTCCTCATAGGCCTTTTGACAATCTTGATTCCATTCGAACTTGACCCCTGCCTTGAGCAATTCATAAAACGGACGGCACCTTTGAGAATGCTGGGATATGAATCTTCTAATGAATTGCAATCTACCAATCAGTCCTCGAAGTTCCGTAATGTTCTTCGGCGGAGGCATATCCATGACGGCCTGTGCTTTGTTAGGATCAATCTGGATCCCCCGTTTGCTCACTATGAAACCTAGCAGCTTCCCCGAGGAGACTCCGAATACGCACTTCTTCGGATTCATCTTTAGCTTGTACTCCCTGGCTCTCTGCAGCACTTTAGCCAAAATAGAGGGGTGTTCTTCTTTTGATCTTGACTTCACCAAAATGTCATCCACATAAGCTTCCATATAGACGTGCATCATGTCGTGGAAGATAGCCATCATCGCCCTTTGATAGGTGGCGCCTGCGTTCTTTAATCCAAAAGGCATAACTACATAGCAGTATGTGCCCCAGGGCGTGGTGAAGGAAGTTTTCTCTTGATCTTCAGGAGCGAGACGGATCTGATTATAGCCTGAGTACCCATCCATGAATGATAGAGCTTCGTACCCGGCAGTGTTATCAACAAGGACGTCTATATGAGGCAGCGGGAAATCATCTTTAGGACACGCTTTGTTAAGGTCCCTGAAATCAATGCATATGCGCACTTTTCCATCCTTCTTGAGAACAGGGACTATGTTTGCCACCCACTGAGGGTATAAAACTACTCTGACGAACTTGGCCTTGTAAAGTTTGTCGACCTCTTCCTTAATCCGCAAGGCCATGTGGGGGTGAAATCTTCTCGACCTTTGTTTAACAGGTGTTGCCCCTGGTTTAAGCACGAGTCGGTGTTCCACTAAGGAGGGGTCAAGACCTGGCATGTCCTCATAAGACCAGGCGAAAGAATCGCTATACTCCCTCAGTACCTTAATTAGATCCTCTTCTACCTGTGGAGGGAGATTAGCTGAAATATTGATGGGCCTTGGATCTTCTTCTGTTCCCAAGTTGATTTCCTTTGTAGGTTCATCCACTGCCGTCGACGGCTGGTCGAATCTCTTCAGTCCCTTTGCATATAAGTCGGCAGTGTCCTCTACATCGCTGTCTTCATCAATTGGGTCTTTCTCATCCAGCACTTCATAGACGCCTAATCCGTCATCGCTCCACACCCCTTCTATTTCTTCTTCATCTTCAATCGCAATCGCCGTGGCGACGAATTCTGGGCACTTCAAAAGAGCATGACACCGCTGAGCTAGATCTTGCAAGAACCTATCAGGAATAGATCGGGAAGGATGCGCAAGCGAGCGTGGCTCAGGAGGGGAAGGGTTGAACGACCTAGAACAAGACCCTACTTCTTTAGACCTAACTGACTCTACTTCTCTAGACTCGCTAGACCCAACTCTGACCTAGGAGAGAGGAAGCTTAATGGAAGGGAAGGAGCAGGGGACTCGTGCCCCTGGGAGGAGGAGGATGGAGACAGGATAGCATAATCTTCCACTGAAATCTCCGTTTCAAATTTGACGTTTTTTTTTGGAGATCAGTGGAGACCACGTAGCACGACGGAGGAGGCGGGAGCTGCATAGGGAACAGCTCAGGAAAGATGCAATCGAAGAAAAGATCACAAGAGGAGGAACCCCACATCTCGTGGATTTGAGAGTTAAAAAACGGAGGGATGGGGAAAGCAGGCAGATTAATGGGGCAGCGAGGCCCATAAGCAGGAGGATTGATCGGAATCTGAATGGATCACTGAAGGATGGATTGATCATAATCGGAGGAGGACGGGGTACAAACCCCTTCAGCTGGATCATGCACTGAAATGAGAGGGAGATAGAGAAAGGGCAATCAGCGAGCTCCCTTCTTTCTTTGAACCATTACCAGGCCGCTTCTTCGGCCTCCACTGCATGAGCTGATCCTTCTGTGGCTTCTGGCTGCCTCTTTCACAAAACAGCCCCTGGAGAGCCCAGCTGTAGTCGATCACATCGTCACTTAGCCCCCTTGGCAACGGGGGTGGACTGGCGACTGGACAAACCGTGTCGGTTTCTGACTGGACTGGCTTCGCAGCTAACGTGCCCGGCTGTGGGGGCCCTCTGACAAAATGCTGACGGTAATCCCAGGTAAGCGGCCCAGAGTCACCCATCATTGATAATGCTGTCTCCTTGTAACCGAGACCTCGTCTGCCCATTTTTCTTCCTTTTGGTATGGGCTTGGTCATCCCTTGCAGCTGTGCACCGAGGCCTCTCCCCGGTTGATAGCCCAGTTTCAATATAATGTTCCACCCCTTTGAATCTCGAATCTGCGGCTTTGCCTTGATATTGACCGGGGTAGTGACGGGCCTAGGAGTGGTGTACGCCCAAGGAAAGTTTAGGTCCAGCACTGATAGCACGGGCCGGCTGCTTGGCCAGAGAGTAGGAAGAATCTGTTCAGAGATGGCCTTCACTGACTGTACCGTGGATAAACTTTTAACTTTGACGACCCTCCCTTGAAAAGGGAATTTAATGCATTGGTGCGCAGTAGAGGGCACGGCGCCAAGTGTGTCGATCCAGGGACGACCCAAGATAGCCTTGAACATAGGGTCGATATCAAGTACATAGAATTCTACAGCCATGGAAAGAGGCCCGAGCTCAGCCTGAATAGTGACTACCCCGTGACATGCCCGCCTTGAGTTGTCGTATGCTGCTATAGTGGTGGGGGTAGACCGTAGTAACTCCTCAGATATATTGCAGGCTCGGAGAGTGCTGAGGGGGCAGACATTAATTGAGGCCCCAGTGTCGACCAGTGCTGCTTCAACGTCGACTTTGTTCAAAGTAATTGTTATGCAGAGCGGCATTTGCCGAGCCCCCGGAGGTGCAAGCTCGGTCTCAGAGAATGTGATTGCCGGCCCTTTAGAGATAGTTGCTAGTGCCGTTGGTAGACTGTCGACTGCCATGTCTTCACTAACCATGACCTTCTGCAAAAAATCCCTCAGTGCATCTTGATGGAGAGTGGACCTTTTGATTAACTCCAGCACAGATATCTTGGCGGGTACCCGATCTAGATGATGCAGTAAATCATATTGAGTCCCC
This sequence comes from Amorphophallus konjac, assembly GCA_022559845.1. NCBI lineage: Eukaryota > Viridiplantae > Streptophyta > Magnoliopsida > Alismatales > Araceae > Amorphophallus > Amorphophallus konjac. The sequence continues at coordinate 203,365,588 of CM040127.1, forward strand.
GGTAACGGTTCAGCTTCCTCTTGTTCGGCCACCGGTTGGGAAGACTGGGGATTGCTTGTAGTGGCGTAGTTCCGATGGAACATCTTCCCGCTCCTTAGAGCACAATTTGCCGCGGCATCGGGGGATAGTATGATGGGCCCTGCGGGTGAAGTGGAATAGGTGGCGTGGGGGAGGCAGTTTGGTAAAGCGGAGGGTTGGCGAAGTTAATGGGGGATGCGCGGATGATAGGTGAAGGATTGGTGGGTGGTAGGGTGGTGATGGATGTGGGTGCTGGCGAAGGCAGGGTGAATGGATGGGTAAGGATAGGTGCGGGATTGGATGGTGGTGTGATGACGGTGACGGGGGTTGGCGAAGGATACGACGGGATGGTGGGCGGAGCGGGTGTGAATGGTGGGATGAGTGGAGAGGGTGTTGGTTGGGTAGGGAGGATGAAGGAAGGTTTGTGGTGGAAGGCCATGACCTGTGGTGCGGCGCCATCATCATCAAATGACCACCCAGCGTTGGAGGCCAGTGGTTGGACTACATTAACTTGTGCTGGTGCTGGCGGCTGCTGCGGAGGAGCGGGTTGATGGTTTGGCATCGGATTCTGATGGATGCCCAGATCTTGTGCTTGCTGCGGTGGCTGCTGTTGTGGCGGCTGCTGCGGCTGCGGTGCTGGATGCTGCTGCACTTGCTGCCCCTGCGGCTGCCTTCTCTTCTCTTTGATCTCCATAATGGCCCTATGCATCTCGGCCCAGTCTATTCTCTGTCCTTCGTGTAAGTCGTACACGAGATCTCGGAAGTGAAAGCATCCTTCTATAGTGTGACCCGGCTGCCGATGGAACATGCAATACTTAGTTTGATCAACAGCTGGGTTCCAGACAGTCTTTTCTGGAGGAAGTTGAATTGCATTTACTGCCATGAGCGCTGAGAATATGTCGGTAAGTGTCCCTGGCAATGGAGGATACTGGGCTCTTCTGGGAGCCGGGCGCTTGCTGTTGGGATTATTATTGTTGTAGCCGCCGGGTGGAGGGACGTTATGGTATTGCGGTGATGGTGGTGGTTGTTGTGGTGCGGTGAAGGTGTTTTGCGGGATGGTGAAGGTAGGCGGAGGGTTTTGTGGAGTGTTTTGAAAGTGTTGCGGAGCGGAGTTTTGCGGATTGCGGGGGCTTTGGTTGTAGCGGAATGGTGCGGCTTGGTAGGGAAAAGCAACAGCTTGTACTCGCTCATTTGTCTGGACTCCTTCGGTAACCGGCCCCTGTGGTTTCTTATGGTACTTGGGCTTTTGGTTTTCAAAAAGAGAATGGATAGGGGGGTCCTTAAACTGAGTTTGTATAAATCGCACCCGGCTATACAGTTGATGCATATTGGCTATATCGTTCATTGCCAGGATGTTCTTGAAGGTGGGCGTAGCATTTGAAATTAGCAGTTTAACTTTTTCTTCCTCTGGAATATGGCCGGGCACCCTGGCGGCCATCTGCCTCCATCTATCTGCATAAGTTGCGAATTCCTCATCCGACTTCATTTTCTCGGCCACCAGATCTGTGAATGAATATTCCGGGCCGACCCGGTCTTGGAACCGCTGAATAAACTTGTCCTTGACCACTTTGAAGCTCTCGGCCTCTTCTAGGGGCAGAGAATAAAACCATTCCAGAGCAACGCCATCCAATGATCGGCGGAATAGGTACGCCATAAGGCGATCATCATATTGGAACTGCGCCGATTCATACAGAAAATCCCTCACATGGATGAAGGGATTGCTGTTCCCATCATACTTACGGTAGTTGGGGAGCTCAGACTGCGGAGGGAAACGGATGTTCTGGAAGCTTGGGACGGGAATATCAGCCAAGGATTGTGGGCCCACCTTCTTCTGGAGAAAATCAAGCTGTTGCTGCATGGCGGCCCACTTATTAAGCAAATCCTGCTCTCGAGAGGGAGCAGGGGCAGTGAAGGGAGTTGATTGTATCTGGTGAGCAGAAGGAATGGCGGTTGCCGAGGGCGGGAGCCCATAGGAAGGAGCAGAAGGATAACTAGTGGAATTAGGGGGGCCGTAAGAAGAATACTGGGCCTGAGATAGACCCGGATTGGAGTGAAATTGGGCCACCCCGTGCTGTTGGGGCAAGAAATCGGATGGGCCCACGAGGACCTGTGATGGGGCATCAAAGGCGATTTCCATACACGGGTGAAGTGTATTTGTGTGTTATGGCTTGTATAAGATTGTAATTGTGTGATTTCTTTTATTTGGGCTCCTTGTAAGGCTTATATCAAGCCAATGGGTCATTTGTAATGTAGAGTCCATGGCTAGGTTGCCATTAGTAGAGTCCATTAAGGAGCTTATGCCATATTGGGTCATTAGGTGTCTAATGGGTCACTAATGCACTTAAGGCCCAACTTGGGTTACACTCCCTCATGGGCCAACTAAGTGGGAAGAGCCCATGCCTAGCATGAGCTATTAGGTTGCTCTTGGCCCATGAATGGCCTTGGCCCATGAAGGGGGGCGCAAGCTTCTTTGGCCTTATTAGGCTTGGTGGCTTGGTTGGTGTGTATTAGGTGGAGTTTGAATGTAATTAGTCTAAGGTTGAATGGAGATGGTCAAGGTGGATTAAACAATTGTATTTGGTGTGTTATTCACACCTCATCTCAGCCATTCAATCCCCAACCCTTGATCCAAGGGTCCATATTAGATTTGATTGGAGTCATATATAATGTTGTATTTTCATAAGAAATTCAATGAAAAAATCAGAAAATTGTTGAGTCTCTTGGAGCTTGGTGCGCCCCTCTCTCCTCCCCCTGCTGTTCTTCCACCTTCAACCCCAGATCTAGAGTGGTTCTACCTCCCTTCATCCCCTCTCAACCTATGATCATCACCGGTGCCGTCGCCGCCGCCGTTCGTGCCGCCTTCGAGCCGCCACGGGATCAATTTCGGTGTTCTGTCTTGCTGGATAGAGGTGAAGCTCGAAAATTCCTCAAGTCAGCCACGAGTTCAGATCGACTTCAAATTTTGAGGGTTGGTTCCTACCTTATAGATCCTTCCCCAAAAAAAACTTCAGCTCCAAATTCCCCCATTTCATATTGTTTCCACTTCGTTCATTCCCCAAACTCAAATCAGATCTATCTCTGTCTACAGTGACAGAACCTTTGCGTTCGTCCCCTTCTACCACCCTTTTGAATTTCTTTTGCCCTCCCAACTTCAATGGAGTTTCTGTCCATTTTTCCCTACCACCACCATTTTTATTAATTTTTGTTGAGTCTTTTACCTATTTTTCAAAATTCATGTTCTACCGGAGCTACAGTACCTCTAGCCAGATCTCAGATTCGACCTTCTTCTAGTAAACAAATCATAGAAATTCATAGACACATCCAAACGTGTCCAAACTAACTTTTCCATCTTCCCAACTCAAAATCCTACAACTTTCATGAAGAAGTCGAAGTCTGAATCCAAGTTCCTCCTAGCGGTCAACGGCAGTTATCAGAGATCAGCTCTGCAGATCTGAGTGTTCAGTTACTGTACAATAGGAGGTTGTAAATTCTATAAGTCCATATCAGCGAAGATCCAGGCCAGATCTCTAGGCCTACATTGAGGTACTTCGAGTCAGCTTTCCAATGGCGCTAATTTCGTGTCAATCCGACATCGGATCTGATCGCAGCGTCCGTTCTCGCCGGACAGCGCGCTGAAAACTAGAAACTGCAGATCCTTGGGAAGTTTTCCCGACGGGCGCCGGCCGGAGCCGCCCGGCCTCCGATCGTCGTTCCAGCGTGCCGCCAGCCCGAGGATCGCTTCCATCAGAGTCCCCCACCACAGCGGTGACCCGGGTCCCACACGGCCCCTCCGGACAGCACGTGGGCCCCACCGTCATTAGTTCGGGTGCTGCCGAAGCTACGCGGAAAGCCGCCCGTCAACCCGAAATCGGCCCTCCCAGGCTCCATTGTGTCGCCCTTTACCTCCCTGCGTGGAGTGGGCTTTACATCATTGCTGTAATCTTTATATAATAACTGTCCCGGGAGTGCGAGATCGGCCGGGTCCGTCGTCCCCACGCCGAGCGCGTGGAGGTATCGTATTCGCTCCTTGCTTGGCATTTCGCTTATTTCTATATATGCTTGTTTATGCCGCTGCTAGAGAGCATGTGTAGGGATATCTAGCTCGCTTTATTTTCATATCACTGCTGCTGCGAGAGAGTGCGAGACCGTCCCGTGACCCGATCCGGGCACGAAAGTGCGAGCCGACCACCCTAGCTCTTGCCTGTTTCTCAACCGTGCACGTCCGACGCTTCCCTCATCAAGGGACGATCGCGAGCTTGCCGTGTCCGTGTCTCGTCCCGCATCAACCTGTGGAGCCGCCGGAGCAGAGGGGTGATAATCCATCGGAAGAGAGGGGATAGGTGATTTCCCCTTATCAAAAGATTGATGGGTCGAATTGGAGGATTGACCCATCTCCATGCCAGCAAAGGTGATGGTCCGGGGCTGGACCGGGGTGAGCTCAATCGGGGTGGGCTGAACAGACGGCCCAATAATGGAAGAATTAGAGTGCCCCTGGACAGTAGCGGAGGGAGGAGGATTGGACCCTTGCATGGCCTGATAGAGGACCTGGAGTTGGGTCGGATCTAACTGGGCCATCATATGGAGGACAGAGCCCGCGGAAGGAGTGGATAAAGAAGGGATGACCTGACCACCTTCTACGGGAGTGGAGGATGAGAGAGGGGCGGTCCCCTCTCCAGCGGAGAAAGAAATAACCCTCGGGGGGTTCTCAAGGAGCCCTTGAGGAAGGGAATCTTCTTGGGAGCGAGGAGGATTGCAGGATGCCATGGTAGATTCGAAGAGGGGATTGGAATAGAACGTGAAGGAGGAAGCGATTCGAGGATATGATTCGGACGAACGAAAACAACTCCACATGCAACGGACAACCTTGATAAATGCAAAACAACAAACACAACAAACACACAATGAGCAACCGCACCTAGGTGACTCAAACAAGATATAAGTGATAGGGAATGAAGATACTCAAAAGCCAACCAAGTTGCTTAAGATGATGCAAACAAAGTTTCTTTATGGTTTCTCCTTTGGAACTTTAGTGAATTGATTGATATGTGCTCTCTCCAAATGGGTTCCTAATAGGAGGTGGATATGGACTTGGCTTGACTTTAAGTGTGACCACTCCTTCACTTATGCAACCCTAGACACAAGGGGGGAAGGTACAACCGGCCCGGCGTCCGTGTGGGAATCCACGGCTCGCGGGGACTTATGGAGGTCCCTGCTGTGATTTCCTAGTCGACCCCAAGGAATATGGAGACAAGAGGTCCTCACAACAAGGTAGGAAAATGCAGTCTAATATATGAAAAGATGGATGACCCTATGTGCACCGGAGTGCATGCAAAGTCTAGCCTAGAATCTAGCAAACAATGGTGCACATAATGATATGAAGATATGAATGGAATTATGGCAGAAATCAAGCAGCACCCAAGCAATAAATCACAGCCAAAAACTGCGGAAATAACTGCACCTCGGATGCGTACCTGCCAGGAGAATGACGGACGAAGGCCCCTGCGTCAGAGCCGAATAACGGTCAGAGACCAGACCGCCATAAATAATGTAACGCAGGGCTTCCAGACCGTCGTATGAGCCAGGGAACCAAAAACAAACTGAAGTAACAGGAAAACCCGTGAAAGCTCACACCACAAAGACAAGCGACGGCCAGATATCCCTGCGTCAGACCACTGTAACGCGCCGAGATAGGGCCGTCGTATGTTTCAGAAAACCAGAAAGGGGGGGAAAACAAAGGGATCAAAAGACAACTGAGCAAACAGATGATGGCAAGTTTAAACAGGAATCAGAAGCACGATTGGCACTAGTTTGTCCCACCGTGATCGCCAAAAAATTATCTGTTGATTGTTTGTTTACCTATCTCTTCTTATCTTCTTTCTTTTTTAGTAGTTGATTGTGAGGGTTTTGAAAAATGATATGGAAAGATGATAAATAAACTACCAAAGATCAGCTCAACCTATGCACATGTGAACATGAACCTAGGCAATCAAATCTGACTCTAGCATGGGCACGCTATCTCAATCAAATTACGCTAAGGGAAAAACGAAAACACACGCCGGGGGGTGGAGCAAAGATAAATAAACACACCGCTAGGGGTGGAACAATCAAGGAGAATAAATAGATTTGATGAAAAAGATAGCTAGTGCCCAACACTAAGGAAAGTCGTGATCGCCACCAAAGTAAACACAAGTCAAAGACTCGAATATACCTTGGAAACAGGTGGATGAAACACCCGCCCACGGGAGAGAAAACCAAGGAAAGCCTGCAGATCAACTTGTAAATAACGGTCCAAACCCTGTGCGTCTCTTAGAAGTAACGGTCGTGCAATAGACCGCCAAAAGGAAATAACGCTCCTGTACCTGACCGTCAGATAACCTGCAGTGAAAAGATATGAACTCTTTGAACTCTAACCCTTCCAGCCGGCTAGAAGGCTTGGGCCTCGTGCTAGTGATCCTGTAAAACCTGCCAAGGATGTAGAAAGCAAAACAACACAACCTCAATTAGCCCTCAACATAAGTATAGCATCAATCCCTAAAAAGCTTGAGAACATCAAAAGGAGAGGGGATTACCGGGGAGTTGTTGGTTTTTAACCCCTCTGGGCGTTTTTTAAGTTTAGGAGGATATGTGTATGCTTAGCAACAGTGAAAACGTGGAGGAAGAGGAGGGACAATGCTTTTGATTAATAAAACCAAGGGAAACTTGAGCATGCAATGATGATGATCTTGACAAACTAAAACCCAAAATACTCCCTTGACTTGGAAGATGGACGTGGGAAGCAGCTCCTCCTGGATGTAGATGACTCCTGAATTTGGCAGCACTTCGTCGTGAATCAAACCTTCCTCTCTTGGGTTATGAAATCAAGAGTTCTATTTATAGACTCCCTCAAACTCTCAGGTCGAGTTGAAGATAAATCAGCCAAGAAAGGAGGATAATCCTTAGCAAATCCTTGAGGATAAAATCAACAAGAGTCCAAAGAAACAAACGAGAGGTCCTGAGGATTAGAATTGAAGGAGATAATGCCAATCCAAAACCCTATCTCGTCCACGGAGTAGTAGAGAAAAGGCCTGAACTGTCAGGACTCTCTGAAGGAAGTAACGGCCTTACGATAGACCGCCACTTTGAAATAACGCTCCACGGAATGACCGTCATATTCAATCTTATCCAAAGGATAAGATCGACGGGAAGAAGATCTAAACAATAGGACTCTGCAAATAAGTAACTGCCAGGGAATAGGGCGTCACAAGGGAACAACGGCCAGGGAGTAGACCGTTATTATCAAAGGGCAACGAGACCCTAACTCTTGGGACTCTTCAAAGCGTAACGGCCTAGGATTCATGCGTTATTATAAAATGACGCGCCTAATCCAGACCGTTATTATCATTGATTCTCAAGAAAATAGAATGGAGGGATTGCCAAGCTTTTGAACGAAGTGCCACCAGGAACCAGGTCTAATCCAGGAATTGAGACCCAGAAAACAGGCTTCAACTGATTAAAAGAAATTTAATGAAGAGTGAACAACTCAGAGCACCATATTGAATAAATAAGGAGATGACCCGACTTATTGGGTATAAAACGGGTGTCAACAATTAGCTCCCAGGAGATGGAGCGGGAGGCTAGTCGGGGCTGCCCTGTGTTTCCCATTGCGGTCCGAGAGGTAGAGAGAGACTCTGAGGGTGAACTCCTAGTCGAGGTCATTCATATTCTGCAGGAGTTTGCTGATATCTTTCCCGATGAGCTTCCCGAGGGACTCCCACCTATGCGAGATATTCAGCATGCCATCAACCTTATCCCGGGCTCCTCATTGCCCAATCTTCCACATTATCGCATGAGTCCCAGGGAGCATGCCGAGCTTAAACGGCAGGTCGATGAGTTGATGCAGAGAGGTTCTGTTCGGGACAGCATGAGCCCATGTGTTCTACCCGCTTTACTCGCCCCAAAGAAGGATGGCACGTGGAGAATGTGCATTGATAGCCATGCCATCAACAAAATCACCGTGAAGTACAGGTTCCCTATTCCCCGCCTGGATGATATGCTAGACATGATGGCTGGTGCCACTATCTTTTCGAAGATTGATCTTAAGAGTTGATGTGACACAACCTCGGACTTAGTCAAACAAGCACATCTAAGCATCCAAATGGGCCTTAATGGGCCACCGCTCTCTTCGTTGCACTCTATTCCCGGGGTGACTATGTGATACCAAGGGTGACTTATGGGAATGGACCCTTGATGGTAGAGGGCCAGCAAGGCCAAGAATTGATTCCCCAAGGTTGGTTGCCCAATTTGATTGGGGCCGACAAAGTGCACTCGGGCACCGGGTCACACTAACCCACGGCGATCACTCTAAGTCATGGACTTGAGGATCGGGCGCTCCTCACGAATTCAGCGATGCATGAATAAAATATTGAGAGAGCTACACTAGGTGAGCAAGGAAGAGACACTTACTCGACCGGTTTGAAGAAACCGGTCCCGGTCGGAGACGAGGGCGAGCGGGGAGGCGGTGGTTCCCCACACGCCGCGGCGGTGTCGCTTGACCTGCCAAACCACTTACAAAACTACTCCTCTCGCAGGAGGGGGGACCTTGGGGTAGGGGTTAATATGATACATTCAAACACTACCACCACGCAGGGTGGGGCCTTCAGCCGGCCAAGCGGGGAGGGGTTGGTGGACCGAAACGAAGAGAAATGAGAACTAGGGAAGTTGCAGCTTCAATCTGGAATTCTGGATAGGGGGTCGCTGTGATGGCTATGCCGGGCTTGTCCGGACTCGAAATGGATCGAAACCAGCTCCTGAAGCTTCCTGACTGGATGAGGTGGACTCCAGAATTTTTGGGGAAGCTCAGACGGTCGGAGGTGGCTCCACCAGCAACAGGAAGTAGCCTCCTCTGTCTGGCCGCAGGTACTGTCTGGACTGTAACAGCAAGTTGCAGAAGTGACTGAGTGCCCTCCCGAGCTCCGATCAGAACGAAACCAGCGGCATCATCTTCGTGGTCGAGGTAGCTTTCAGCAGGAGGTGACGGAGATGCATTCAGAGGTCGAGGATGGCCGAGGTACCCAGAAGAGTGGGTACTGGTCGGATTAGACAGCAGAAAACAGAACTAGATAGATCGGGGGAGAAAATTCGTAACTTCTTCCTCCAGTGGCCGAACGGGGTTATGTTTCTTGATCTTGAAAGATGACCGGTAGAGGAAGAACTTTGATGAAGGGGCTTCAGCCTGAATCCGCTGGGGTTTGTCGTGGTAGAAGGATCTTCCACGCTCTGGTCCAGGATGAAGACCTCTCTACGCACTGTTGGGAGAATGGCTCTATCTGGCAGCTCCGAGCTCCGATCGTGTTGATTCCACCTCACCTGAAAAGTAGACTGGAAGGCCTTTCCAGAAAGGTAGGCCACGCCTTCTGAAGAACTAGGATGAATCCGTGGTTGACGCTGCAACAAGGGCTATTCTGCAGATCTGCACAGCTCCAACCTACTAGAAGAAATGAGAGGGAGATGTGGCTTCTTTGGTGGAGGGAAATGGTAGGAATGACCTAAGGGAGAGTGGGGGCTCTTGTGGGGTGGAGAAGGGAGCTAATGGTGATGGGGAATGGGGTGGAGAATGGCTGGAAGCAAGTGCTAGCAGGTGGAGGAGGAAGAGCTACGAATTTGGGGAAGGTCGGTGAGAGGAGAAGGTAAGGGGGGCACAAGTAAGTGGAGGGAAGGGTGGATTTCAAATTCAAAAGGTCTTGGAAGGTGGGTGATTATGTTGGGAAGTGGAGTGCTTGCATTGGAATGGGGTAGATTTGGTTGGAAGGTGGAGGAAGGTGTTGGAATGGGGAGACTTCTACCTAGGAACTAGGGAGTGGAGTAATGGAGGCCATGGGGAAGTGGAGGGCATTAAAGGAGGTGGTTAGAGGTTGGAAGTGGATGGGAGGAGGGAGGAGAGAGAAGGAAATTCGGATTTGGGGTTGGAGGAGAGAGAAAGAGGGGTGAAATAGAGAGATTAAGAGGGGAATGGGTAGGGAATCTCTCCCCTAGGGTCTCTCACCCAAAAACTAGAGGAATCACTCCAATTTGAACTCAAATGGCAAGTTTAACTCAAAAGGATGTAATCATTCATTAACTTCAAATGAGGGGAGTGGGGTCCTATATATAGGCAACCCACTCTTTACAATAAGTCCCTGACAAAATAAACAACTACAAATAACCAAGGGGGTTGGGAGTGCTAATGGGCCTAGTCCAACGAATGGGGCCCAATAGCTTACATTAGACATCATGATGATACCAAACATAGGAAAATAAGTGCTAGACTTAGGGAAATGACTCAAATAAAATGGAAATACATCAAAATGACTCAAAGGAAAACTACAAAATGGATAAGGGGCCTTAATAGAGTGAGGCCCAAACTCAACTAGCTCCCGAATGTGAAGAAGTGGACCCGAGCCAAAGGGAGTCGTGGGTGATGCCTCCATCAAATCCCCTGGGCCGCAAAGAGCTCGACTCCGTCGAGTAAGGGTCCATCCGGCTAAGGTACTGCTCGAGGAGATCTGGATCCAATCGCTGTAGGTCCTCCCGACTTACCCATGAGTCTTCCAACGGAGGCCGATCCTTCCACCTGACGAGATAGCGCTCATAGACCTTGCTCCGGGTGGTAGTGACCTGCTCATCCAATATTTGTTCAATGCGATCACGCTGAGCTCTTTTGGCTAGTGGACTCTCCTCTCGGGTGGGTGCTCTCTCAAAGGAGGGAGTGGGCTCGATCTCCTCACTAGGTCTCACCGTGGGGCCCTTGTAAGACACTAAGTCGGCGACATTGAATGTAGGACTTACCCCATAATCCTCGGGGAGATCTAATTCATAAGCATTCGCACCAATACGCCTCAAGACTTGGAAGGGCCCAGTCCCACGTGGTCTCAACTTGGAGTTGGCTCCTGGGGAGAGCCTCTCCGTCCTTACCATCACAAAGTCACCTTCTTGGAACTCTAAGTGACGCCGGTGAGAGTCAGCCAACCTTTTATAAGCCTCATTTTTTATGCTAATGTGCTTGCGGATTTCCTCATGCAATTTTGTGAGTGCTGACCTTCTAGTGGTTATGGGTGGACCTGGACAACTATATATAGACCATTTATGCCATGATGCCATATGGACCTTGATGAGCCTTGGTGGGCCGGGGCAACCATATGTGGACTTATCATGCAATGTTATCATGTAGACTTTGGTGGGCTTAGGTGGACCGGGGCAACCATATGTGAATCTATCATGCAAAGTGGTGATGCATGTCGGGGGACCCGGACATCCGTAGATGCCTTTGATATGCTTAAAACCCATAATGAATGAAGGTGGACCACTACATCCAAATTTGGACCACTCATGCTTTCTACTTGACATGTGGGTGATATGAATGAATGGACACAACATAGTGTTCATGCCAAGGGGTGTGGAAAGCCTAGACACATGCATACTTTTCCCAAAAGTGACTTCCATGTGTATAGGGGTGGGACAACCTTTGAATTCCCATTGGAACGGATCGAATGGATCTAAGAAGGTAGTCATCATGGGGTGGGGCACAACTTTATTACCTAGGGATATGTGGCCCAAGGTCTTGGCTCCCAAGGTGTAACCCGGGTCATGGATGAGATTGGTTTGGCCCAATATGATGGGTGAGGGTAGGAAAGGGTGGGTGGTGGGTAAGATGGTTGGGTTACATGGGGAACTAGACTCCCATAGGAAGGGATCAAAGGGGTCGTAGAAAGGTCTTCCTAGAGGGAGGCACTCTATGTCTTCAAGGTTCCCAAATTGTGAGTCATCCTCCTCCAAGGTAAGTGGGCCAAGTTTTCTAGTGGGTTGGCCGAACAAAGTGTTTGGGATCTTAATGGGTGGGTATAGGAAGGGATCGAAGGGGTCATGGTAAGGGTCACCTAAGGAGAGGAACCCTAGGTCCTTTTGGTCCTCACAACCCCTTGATGGTGGATTCTCCTCCTCTAGTAAAGTGATCGGGCCAAAGTTTTTGGTGGGATGGTCGGCCATGAATGGAGGACTAGGCTTTCTACCCGAGATAAGAAGCTCTAAATCGAGGAGAAGGTTGGGCTCATCGGGTGTAGGGAGGAATAGAAGGAGGTCACTAGTGTAGCAACCAATGGTGCAAATCGAGGTGATAGACCCTATGCATAGGTGTAGGAGGCCAAGGCTCTTAGGTGGTTTGGCCATAGGGGTCAACATGCTAGTGAACTCAATTTGCCATGCTACGCCCTTAAGAAGATTCTCTAAGGTTTCCACTTGGTAGGATGTTTGGATTATGGTGTGATAGGAGTTAATGGGTGCAATGGGAATGTTTTTCTCCATGGGTGGGTAAACATATGACACGATGGGGTGAAGTGGTCTCTCCTTTAGCCATCTAGCTAGGGGCCCATCTATGATTATGGTGCTATTTGTGAAGGCTTGTGGCTCTTGGGGGTCCAAGCTAGGGGACATTTGTGATTCTTCCTTACCACGGATATGAACTTGGGTTTCCTCAATGATGGGGATGGGTTCATCTACTCCCATGTGGATGGTTGTGGTCTCCTTTCTCAAGGGAATGGGAAGGTCTATTGGGGGTGGGGTGATGATGGTTGGTGCATGGTGTACCCGGGGTGGTGGGTGATGGGAAACTTTGGCTTGGATAGGGAGGGGAAGTAGTGGAAGCCTAGGACTTTGGACTTTTGGGGTAGGGAGTGGGAGATGGGTTGGTTGGGGTGGCTTGGGTTGATTGGTTTTGGGGGGAATGTCCTTTTTCGGGGACAAGGGAGGGGTGGTGGTGGGGACCAAGGGGTTTTGTGGGGTAGGGGTTTGGTGGGAGCTTCTGGATTGGAGGGTGGTGACAATCATGGGCCTAGGTGGAGGGGTGGACACAGTGTCCACTTGGTTTTGAATGGTGAGGGTTGGTTGAGCGTAGGTTTTCCTAAGCTTGACCTTCATCTCATCCCAAGTGCTAATTGGAGCCTCCCTACGGATCTTTCTCAAACCTTCCACAACTAACCAATGAGTTTTAGCTTGTTTGGAGAGGTGTGCCTTGGCTAGCCTCATTCTCCTTTCTTCGTTCAAGGGGAAACTTTTAAAGAATTGGTCGAGAGAAATCTCCCAATCTAGGTAAAGACTTGGGCTATTGGATCCATCAAAGGGGGGGGTTTTAATTTTCAAGTGTTCTAAAAATATGGTTTCTAGATTTCCCCAAAGGTCACTCTCATTTACTCTTGGTGCACGGCTATTTCCTTCAAGTCGGTCGAGTCGAGACATGATATCTTCAAGCCGATTAAGGACATTAGGTAGGGCTTCTATGATAGAGGTGTTGCTACCCACTTTTTTGGTAATGGAACTTCCATGAGGATTTGGGCTTCTTGGGAAAGTTGATGGGGATGGATATGACGGGTATGAAGCGGCCATTCTAGTGGACATGGCAGATGCAACTGAGGACTCTAATTGCATAAAAATGGCCTAGGACCAACTTGATAGAGACAAGTTGTGAACTTGCTCTGATACCACTTGATGTGACACAACCTCGGACTTAGTCAAACAAGCACATCTAAGCATCCAAATGGGCCTTAATGGGCCACCGCTCTCTTCGTTGCACTCTATTCCCGGGGTGACTATGTGATACCAAGGGTGACTTATGGGAATGGACCCTTGCTGGTAGAGGGCCAGCAAGGCCAAGAATTGATTCCCCAAGGTTGGTTGCCCAATTTGATTGGGGCCGACAAAGTGCACTCGGGCACCGGGTCACACTAACCCACGGCGATCACTCTAAGTCATGGACTTGAGGATCGGGCGCTCCTCACAAATTCAGCGATGCATGAATCAAATATTGAGAGAGCTACACTAGGTGAGCAAGGAAGAGACACTTACTCGACCGGTTTGAAGAAACCGGTCCCGGTCGGAGACGAGGGCGAGCGGGGAGGCGGTGGTTCCCCACACGCCGCGGCGGTGTCGCTTGACCTGCCAAACCACTTACAAAACTACTCCTCTCGCAGGAGGGGGGACCTTGGGGTAGGGGTTAATATGATACATTCAAACACTACCACCACGGAGGGTGGGGCCTTCATCCGGCCAAGCGGGGAGGGGTTGGTGGACCGAAACGAAGAGAAATGAGAACTAGGGAAGTTGCAGCTTCAATCTGGAATTCTGGACAGGGGGTCGCTGTGATGGCTATGCCAGGCTTGTCTGGACTCCAAATTGATCGAAACCAGCTCCTGAAGCTTCCTGACTAGATGAGGTGGACTTCAGAATTTTTTGGGAAGCTCAGACGGTTGGAGGTGGCTGCACCAGCAATAGGAAGTAGCCTCCTCTATCTGGCCGCAGGTACTGTCTGGACTGTAACAGCAAGTTGCAGAAGTGACTGAGCGCCCTCCCGAGCTCCGATAAGCACGAAACCAGCGGCATCATCTTCGTGGTCGAGGTAGCTTTCAGCAGGAGGTGACGGAGATGCATTCAGAGGTCGAGGATGGCCAGGGCACCCAGAAGAGTGGGTACTGGTCGGAGTAGACAGCAGAAAACAGAACTAGATAGATCGGGGGAGAAAATTCGTAACTTCTTCCTCCGGTGGCCGAACGGGGTTATGTTTCTTGATCTTGAAAGATGACCGGTAGAGGAAGAACTTTGATGAAGGGGCTTCAGCCTGAATCCGCTGGGGTTTGTCGTGGTAGAAGGATCTTCCACGCTCTGGTCCAGGATGAAGACCTCTCTACGCACTGTTGGGAGAATGGATCTATCTGGCAGCTCCGAGCTCCGATCGTGTTGATTCCACCTCACCTGAAAAGTAGACTGGAAGGCCTTTCCAGAAAGGTAGGCCACGCCTTCTGAAGAACTAGGATGAATCCGTGGTTGACGCTGCAACAAGGGCTGTTCTGCAGATCTGCACAGCTCCAACCTACTAGAAGAAATGAGAGGGAGATGTGGCTTCTTTGGTGGAGGGAAATGGTAGGAATGACCTAAGGGAGAGTGGGGGCTCTTGTGGGGTGGAGAAGGGAGCTAATGGTGATGGGGAATGGGGTGGAGAATGGTTGGAAGCAAGTGCTAGTAGGTGGAGGAGGAAGAGCTACGAATTTGGGGAAGGTGGGTGAGAGGAGAAGGTAAGGGGGGCACAAGTGAGTGGAGAGAAGGGTGGATTTCAAATTCAAAAGGTCTTGGAAGGTGGGTGATTATGTTGGGAAGTGGAGTGCTTGCATTGGAATGAGGTAGATTTGGTTGGAAGGTGGAGGAAGGTGTTGGAATGGGGAGACTTCTACCTAGGAACTAGGGAGTGGAGTAATGGAGGCCATGGGGAAGTGGAGGGCATTAAAGGAGGTGGTAAGAGGTTGGAAGTGGATGGGAGGAGGGAGGAGAGAGAAGGAAATTCGGATTTGGGGTTGGAGGAGAGAGAAAGAGGGGTGAAATAGAGAGATTAGGAGGGGAATGGGTGGGGAATCTCTCCCCTAGGGTCTCTCACCCAAAAACTAGAGGAATCACTCCAATTTGAACTCAAATGGCAAGTTTAACTCAAAAGGATGTAATCATTCATTAACTTCAAATGAGGGGAGTGGGGTCCTATATATAGGCAACCCACTCTTTACAATAAGTCCCTGACAAAATAAACAACTACAAATAACCAAGGGGGTTGGGAGTGCTAATGGGCCTAGTCCAACGAATGGGGCCCAATAGCTTACATTAGACATCATGATGATACCAAACATAGGAAAATAAGTGCTAGACTTAGGGAAATGACTCAAATAAAATGGAAATACATCAAAATGACTCAAAGGAAAACTACAAAATGGATAAGGGGCCTTAATAGAGTGAGGCCCAAACTCAACTAGCTCCCGAATGTGAAGAAGTGGACCCGAGCCAAAGGGAGTTGTGGGTGATGCCTCCATCAAGAGTGGCTACCATCAGGTGCGGATTAGGCCAGGTGATGAGTGGAAGACTGCCTTTAAGACCAAGGACGGTCTATATGAGTGGTTGGTCATGCCTTTTGGGTTGACCAATGCCCCTAGCACATTCATGCGACTCATGACACAGGTCCTTCGACCTTTCATTGGAGTCTTTGTGGTCATGTACTTTGATGATATCCTTATCTATAGTCGCACCATGGGGGACCATTTAGACCACCTTCGGTAGGTCTGTCTTCTTCTTCGGCGAGAGCAGTTGTTTGCAAACCCACAGAAGTGCGCCTTCATGACATCTCAGCTTACCTTCTTGGGTTTTATTGTGTCTAGTACTGGGGTCTCCGCCGATCCGGAGAAGGTCCGGGCCATTGTTGAGTGGCCGGAACCCCGTACGGTTCATGATGTCCGCAGCTTTCATGGCCTTGCGAAGTTCTATCATCGTTTCATCCACAGATTTAGCTCCGTCACCGCCCCGATCACGGATTGTATCCGAAAGGGCACATTTGTATGGACGAAGGCCACATCTACCGCCTTCAAGGACATCAAGGAGCACATGACCCAGACACCTATCCTTTGATTGCCTGATTTCTCGAAGGTGTTTGAGGTCTCTTGTGATGCGTCGGGTGTGAGAATTGGAGGAGTTTTGAGTCAGGAGTCCCACCCGATCGCATATTTCAGCGAGAAGCTGAATGACGCGAAACTGCGATATTCCACTTATGATAAAGAATTCTACGCAGTTGTTCAGGCTCTTAGGCATTGGAGGCACTGTCTTTTACATCAGGAGTTTGTCCTATACTCCGATCATGAGGCATTGAGGTACCTCCATTCCCAAAAGAAGCTTAACTTGCGTCACAGTCGTTGGGTCGAGTATCTCCAGTAGTTCACCTTTGTGCTTAAACATAAGGCTGGAGTGGAGAACAAGGTGGCTGATGCCTTGAGTTGGCGAGCATGTTTGCTTAGCACCATGAGTGCCGAGGTCATAGGGTTAGAGAAGATGAAGGAGGCCTATGTTGATTGTCCTGACTTCGATTAGATTTTTACCACTCTCCAGGTCGGACCCTCGAGAGACCTTGATGATTATGTGCTTCAGGAGGGTTACCTCTTTCGAGGTAGCAGGCTATGTGTTCCCCGAACTTCGGTTCGAGATTTTTTAGTGTGGGAGCTACATGCGGGAGGTCTAGCCGGCCACTTTGGTCGAACAAGACTATCGAGGCGGTTGAGCATAGATTTTATTGGCCGAACTTGAAGCGCGATGTCGCTAACATCATGGCTCAGTGCCGTACATGTGCTACGGCCAAGATGAAGAAGCAAAGCTCGGGCCTTTATACCCCTCTTCCCGTGCCTGATGCCCCGTGGCAGGATGTTAGCATGGACTTTGTTTTGGGATTGCCACGTACCTCTAGGAAGCATGATTCGATCTATGTGGTGGTTGACCATTTCTCGAAGATGGCCCTCTTTATCCCTTGCTCGAAGACTTCGGATGCTTCTAGGGTAGCCCGCCTATTCCTTACTCATGTGGTGTGCAAGTTCGGGTTGCCTCGCACTATAGTGTCTGACCGTGATGTTAGATTCACTTCCTATTTTTTGAAGACACTATGGCATATGATGGGTACGCACCTCAAGTTTTCCACTGCATATCATCCCCAGACAGATGGTCAGACCGAGGTAGTCAATAGGAGTCTGGGAGATCTTTTGAGGTGTCTTGTTAGGAATCGTATTGGGGATTGGGATCTCATTCTACCCATGGCTGAGTTTGCATACAATGATTCGGTGAATAGGTCTACCGGCATTAGTCCATTCGAGATTGTCACAGGTCGTAGGCCTAGGAAGCCAGTTGTTCTTGTCCCCATGCCTATCCATGCACATGTGTCGGAGTCGGCCGAGTCGTTTGCTAGGCATGTTAGGAGTTTACATGACGACATCCGTCGTCACATTGAGTCCAGCAATGCACGTTACAAAGAGCTAGCCGATGCCCACCGACACCACCAAGAGTTCCAAGAGGGTGAATATGTCATGATTAGGGTAAGACCTGAACGGTTTCCCTCTGGAACCGTTAAGAAGTTGCAAGCTCGTGGAGCCGGTCCATTCAGAGTATTGAAACGCGTTGGATCCAATGCGTACGTTGTGGACTTGCCCGAGGAATACGGTATAAGCTCTACTTTCAATGTATCGGATCTAGTTGTATATAGGGACCCAGCGGTGATCCCTAGTGAGCCTTTCGAGCCATCTCCTCCCCTTGAGAGTGATCCCACACATGAGTGTCCACCTCCAGCCCCCTTGTTACGGTAGCACGAGCATATAGATCATATACTGGATGAGCAGGTGACAGTTACCAGGAGTGGATCCTACCCGAGCTACCTAGTGCGATAGAGAGGACGGCCCGCTACCGAGGACACGTGGATCACACATGGAGAGTTGCAGCGGATTGATCCGGACCTTCTGGAGCGATACAGAGCGATGCAGACACTTACTCGATAGGGTCGAGTTTCTCCAACCCGGGGAGAATTGGTGCAGACACCCGAGCAGTTGAGCGGCGCGACACGCCGAGCCACTGGTACCGCACACGGAGCACGACTCGACCCACCTCAGCATCCATCTGGCTCGGAGACAGCTTGGAGACTCCCCCTTGAGTCCCGGCATTTATCATTTTTAGTTAGACTTTATTTGTGTTTAATGTGTGTTTACTTCATTTTATTCGGTATGTAATTTTGATTGTAAGAGGGGCTTATTTGTAAAATGGGACCCCTAGCCCCACGGGACCCCCAGGCCCCCTCCCATTGATCCACCTCAGTCCTAGGGCCCCATGTGGGGTCGGTCAACCATTCAAATGGTGGCTTCTAGAAGGGTGGGCCAAATGGGGGACATTGGACCAAGAAGGTCAACAATTCCAACCCATCCTCACCTACCATGTCCCCCCTTGCCATTCTAGTCAATAGGCCGCCCCCCCCCCCCCTTTATTTTTTTTAATTTATTTTTTTTGTGGATGGTCACATGCAATCCCAGCCATCCATCTCCCATCCCTAGATCCAACGATTGAGGATTGATTAGATAAGTGACCTATATAAGCTTGTAATTTCTATTTTTGATGGAATTAATGCCATTTGAATCCAAGAAATTCTTGAGCAAGCCCTTGGGCACACCCCTCCTCTCTCCTCCCTTTCCCCCTTGCAGCTGTGAAGGCTGCCTTCTGGAGGTGTGACTCCTCCCTATCGGTTCCGGTCATCATCGCCGCAGCCACGAACCGCCACCGCACCGCCATCGGGATCGCCGGAGTTCTGTTTTCAGCCGACCACAGCAGCTTCCACGAATTGCTTCCATCAGCCACGAGCTCAGATCGACTTGGTATTTTGAGGAGATGTTCCAGAGGTGTTCCCCACGTCGTACAAAAAGTGGTGGGTCATGAATCTTCGATTTGACAATTTCCCATTTTCGTTCAAGTTCCAAGTTCAGTTCTGCCAGCTTCAAATCTGATTTTCCACTTTTCCTGAGTTTCACATCTTCGATCCACCTTTTTATTTTTTCTAGGGCTCCCAATTTTATTGGGAGTTCTATCCATCAAGCCCTCCTTCCACGAATTTTCCTGATTTTTTATCAGCCCTCCACCTATTTTTCAAAATTCGTTCTCAAAACTAACTACAGTGATATCCACCTGTTCTAAGATCCGACCACTCTCCAGTACACAAATCATATCATATCACAGCCACATCCAATCAGTCCACAAAAAATATCCTCGTTTTCCTTGTTCAAAATACTACAACTTTCGTGAAGAGCTCAGGAGCTGAATCGGCCATTAACCTCGCGGTCAACGGCCATTATCAGATAACTCACCTACAGATCTGAGATTTCGGGTACTGTACAACAGGAACTTGTAAATTCAGTAAGGTCTATATCCGACCATATCCAGCAGTTCCCTCTAAGCCTTGATTGAAGGGTTTGGAGAGAGATTTCCAATGATACTTTGTGCGTCCCGATCCGACGCCGGGATTGATCGCAGCGGCCGTTTTCGTCGGAGCGCGCGCCAGAAAATAGAAATCAAAATCCGTGGGCAGCTAGTTCAACAATTGGGAATCGGGGCCAATCAACCCCCGATCGGCATTTCCGGCCGATCACCGTCCGTGGAGGCGCGCCACCAGGGGTCCCCATCATAGTGGGTCCCACCCCCGCAGCTCCGGAGGACAGTGCCGTCCGTGGGCCCCACGGACTCGTAGAATCCGCCGTTCGGAAAGTACGAAAACGCGGAGTTCGGCACCGCCGGGCGACATCAAGATGCTACTCGTCAACCCGATTTGCGTGATTCCTGGGCCCCACATGTGACCTTTTACCTCCCTGCGTATAGTGGGTCAAATCATTGTATTGTTGTAATATTGTTTAACCGGGAGTCCGTATTTCGGCCGGGGTTGTCTTCGCCACGCCGGGTGCGTGGAGGTAATGGTCTTAACTTCTCGACATTCGTTTGCTAGTTTAGTATATGGTCTTTGCCGCTGCTGAGAGCGATAGGTACTAGCCCGTGAGTCCATGTCACCGCTGTGAGTGTGAGAGTGACCCGTCCCGTGACTCGATCCGAGTACGGAAGTAAGTCGACTACCCGTGAACTCTGCCGATTCTTCAACTGCGCACGATCCACGTTTCCCTCGCTTGGGACGACGAGTGAGCTTGCGTTTCTATTAGCGACGTATAGCCCATAGGAGCTCTCCATGTCGGGCCTAGTGTCCCTCCCATCATGTGTTGCTCGTCGTGTCTGCATCTAGAGTCCGAGGTTCATACCACGTAGAGTCGGTCCCCGTGTCCGTCCCGCATCACTACTATATGGTCTTGTTCATAACCTTTTATAATTCTTGGCTCCCAAGTCATATTTTATGACTTATCACTTGAAATTACTTCTAAGGAATAATCTTCATTCTTAGTTACTTGAGCTTAACCTTGGAACTCTTGGCCGGGAATAAATGAATGTCTAGATCTTACATGGGATCTTTAATCCCCCACTCAATGCCAACACATCATAAAGGGCCCGATCTGGTCCTGGGAGGTGCACCTGAAAGTACTTGTGCCCATGGGAGTTTGTAATGACAAAGTGTGACATTGCATCGAGTACTTGCTAGTGTGTTAATCTATGACATTCATTCCTACATAAAAATTTCATGACTCTACATGACATGTTACACTTGCGTGCTTGTTACGGCCAAATACATGGAATCTCTATTATACAATATTCTATGTCCTGATATTCAGTGCTATCTTATCTCCTCATTGGTTGATTACAGTTAATGCCTCTTAGCATTTTTTTTCTATTCATTTTATTCATTTTCTCTCCACTCACATGAAAGACATTATTAACTGATTAAGCACTTTAACATTGCCTGGCATAGAGATATAATTCCTACTGAGCTCTCGGTCACCCAATTTTTCCAACTCTTTTAAGGTAGCTCGAATGAGGACGCTCAGACTAATGGGGAAGGGCGAGAGTAAAAGCATTGGAGCAAGCCAGCCTAGGAGTCGAGTCGTGTCTTTGTGACGTCCTAGTTGTATAGTCATGTCAGTTTAACTAGAGTTGTCATTTCAAGATTGTTGGAGTTGTAAAACTTTTTAAAGAGTTGGTTATTTGTTAGTTATGTAAGTTTGATGGTTTGGATATTGTTGGTGAACTTTTTATAAATGAATGTTGGAAGTTTTATTGAGTATATTTGTTTTTGCCTCTTGTTATAGATGGTAATGATTCTCTTTAGTCGCTCTGATTGACATGAATGTTTATAACTACTGCATTCCGATTTTTTGCATCAAGGCGTAACAGTTTTGTGGTATCAGAGCCTAGGTTTTTTTGACCCTAGGTTTCTAGAAGTGTCGTTAGAACCCGTGATATTGGTAAAATCTAGGATCAAACCAAGTGAGATGCGGTAGAGACTTGGATTAAGTTAATTAATAAAAGAACCCTAAAGGAAATTCGATAGAATATTCTTAATTCCTTTCTCTACGCTTGTAGGATTCGTCTAGCAGTCTCGATGGCAATGGAGCGCACGCAATGGCCAGTGATGCAGCGTACCGTGTAGGGCCTGACTCAGGCTTTGCAGCAAGTAGCACAGGGAGACGTGCATCATGGTGCCGGTGATCTTCATCATAATTTTTGAGGCCTGATCCCCCAAGGTTTAATGGCTCTCCCGACCCAGACGAAGCGGAGCACTGGGTGAACGAGATGGATCGTATCTTCTGGGTCATGCAATGCAGTGATCAAGAACGTGTATTATTAGTGACCTTCCAGCTGGAATGTGATGCTCGTACTTGGTGGGAATCAATGGAGCCCACGCTGGCAAATGGCCCTCTAACATGGGAGGAGTTCGTTGAACACTTCAACAACAAATATTTCTCGGACCGAGTCCAGGAGAAGAAGGTGGCTGAGTTTGCTTCCCTACGGCAAATGAATTTATCTATGGCTGAATATGAGGCACAATTTTCCAAACTATCACGATATGTGCCGCACTTGGTATATACTGAGAAGATGAAAGCCAAGCGGTTCCTCAATGGGCTGAAGCTTCAATATATCAACCAATTGGCGTCGATGGAGATCCTTAGTTATGCTGAAATTATGCGGAAGGCACAAGTGCTGGAAGATACCATGGAGATGGCCAGCTAGATTAGAGGAAGAGACAAGAAAAGAGAGCAGGCTACTGGCTCTAGAAATTTCAAACCAACAAATGGCGAGAAGAGGCCCAATGGCGGGCCGAGTTTTTCAAAGGATAAGAAACCAAGGGAGAATGACAAGAAGACGGGATCGGCTGCCCCTTGTAAGGCAGTTTGCAAGTATTGTGACCGGCCAGCTCACAAGATGGAGGTGTGCTGGTGTAAGTTAGGTGCTTGTTTACGATGTGGAAGTAGGGACCACCAGATCCCCGAGTGTCCTCATTGCTGATCAAGTCCCATCCGAGAAGCCGCAAGGGAGTCAGAAGTGATAGGGTAGGCTCCAAGCCCTTCAAGAAATAGAAATTGAGGCCGCCGTGGAGGGTGTTGTTGTTGAAGGTACTCTTACTATCCTTTCTAAGCTAGCTTTCATACTTTTCAACATCAGAGTTACTCATTCCTTTATCTCTCAGAAGTTTGCCGACACTATATCTGTGAAACATGTGTTAATAGATTCTCACCTGGTAATCACAACCCCTATTGGTTCGGGGTTAGAAATCAAATACTTTTATCCCTATAGTGAGGTTTTGGTTAATGGCCATAATTTGTTTGCGGATCTGGTATGCATGGAAATGGAGGATTATGATGTAATCCTAGGAGTGGATTGGTTGGCTAGGCATGGAGATAGCATTCATTGTAAGTCTAGATCGGTGTCTTTTTTCTAGGCACCCTAGGCATTTCTTCGCTCGCTCTAGGCATTCTAAGTCAGTGCCACTCATTTCGGCACTTCGGGTTGATAAGTTGTTAAGGAAGGGGTGTCAAGCGTTCTTGGCCTTGGTCACTTTGACCAATAAGAATGAGTTAGAGTTGAAGGACATCCCCATTGTCTGAGATTTTCTTGATGTGTTTCTTGATGATTTGCCAGGTCTTCCTCCTGAAAGGGAGGTGATTTTTTCTATTGACTTAGTTCCTGGCGCTACACCAGTTTCCAAGGCTCCTTATCATATGTCCTCTGCTGAGTTAAAAGAGTTAAAGGAGCAATTGTTGGAGTTACTGGAGAAGGGTTTTATTCGTCCAAGAACATCCCCATGGGGAGCTCCTGTTCTTTTTGTAAGGAAGAAGGATGGTTTGTTAAGGCTATGCATTGACTATTTCCAGTTGAACCAGCTTACTGTTAAGAACAAGTACTCGTTGGCAAGGATTGATGAGCTGTTTAATCAAATAGCCGGAGCATAGTATTTCTCCAAGATTGACGTCAGATCGGGGTATCATTAGTTAAGGATCAAGGATGAGGATATCTTTAAGATGGTGTTCCGAAGTAGGTATGGGCACTTTGAATTTGTAGTAATGCCTTTTGGACTAACAAATGCTCATGTAGCTTTCATTCAGTTGATGAACAATGTGTTCCGACCCTACTTAGATCAGTGGGTCGTAGTATTTAACAATGATATTCTTATATACTTCAAGAGCAAGGAAGAACATGAAGAGCATCTAAAGATGGCCCTACAAATATTGAGAAATCATCAGTTGTACGCCAAGTTCAGTAAGTGTGAGTTCTGGCTTCAACAGGTATCTTTTCTAGGTCTTATCATTCCCAAAGATGGTATTGCAGTAGACCCCTCTAAAGTGGAGGCAGTAAGAAATTGGGAGAGGCCTGTGAATGTGACTGAAGTCAGAAGTTTTTTAGGCCTAGCGGGTTATTATCGGAGATTTATCAAGGATTTATCCAAGATTGCAGTGCCCTTGACTAGGTTGACCCGTAAGGAGAATCGTTATGAGTGGTTGGAAGATTGTGAGAAGAGTTTCCAAACCCTGAAGGAGTGTTTGGCCACTGCCCTTGTATTGGCCTTACCCTCTGGAGAAGAAGGTTTTGAGGTGTATACAGATGCATCGGGAATTGGCTTAGGCTGTGTGTTGATGCAGTAAGGGAAGGTGATAGCTTATTCTTCAAGATAGTTAAGGAAGCATGATGAAAATTACCCTGTCCATGACTTGGAGCTCGCTGTGGTTGTTTTTGCCTTGAAGATCTGGAGGCGCTACCTATATGGGGAATCTTTTGTGGTATATTCTGATCATAAGAGCCTGAAGTACTTATTTTCCCAGAACGAGCTTACTATGAGACAAAGAAGGTGGCTCGAGTACCTAAAGGATTTTGATTTCTCCATTAAGTATCATCCATGAAAAGGTAATGTGGTAGCAGATGCTTTGAGCCGAAAGTCGATGGCCAAATTATCATGTTTAATGCTTCAGGAATGGAGGATGTTGGAGCAATTAGCGACTCTAGATCTCAATATTGAAGAGAAGGGAGATCGGGTCATGATCACCCAGGTTAAGCTACAATCATATTTGCTCTCTAAATTTAAGGGGCTACAAGAAATGATCTGTTGCTTGTGAAGATTAGAGAAAGTCTGAGTAGTCGACCAGATTTCATGATGGCCGATGATGGTAGGTTGCTTTTCCGAGGGAGAACTTGCGTCCCTGATTCTGTTGAGGTAAAGAATAAGATTCTTGAAGAAGTATACAGATCCAAGTACACTATCCACCTGGGAGCTACAAAGATGTATCGAGATTTGAAGAGAACCTTTTGGTGGCCGAACATGAAGAAGGAAGTGGCCGAATTTGTAAGTAGATGCCTAGTGTGTCAAGAAGTCAAGGGCGAGCATTTTAGGCCTGCTGGGAAGTTGAAATCTCAGAAAATACCATAGTCGAAGTGGGAGAGCATCGGCATGGATTTTATTATGGGCTTACCAAGAACTCGTGTTGGCTTTGATGCGATTTGGGTTATTATCGATCGACTGAATAAATCTGCACACTTCTTGTCCATTAAGTCAAGGTGGACTATGGATGTATTGGTTGCCTTGTACATGAAGGAAGTAGT
Source organism: Amorphophallus konjac (assembly GCA_022559845.1). Taxonomy (NCBI): domain Eukaryota; kingdom Viridiplantae; phylum Streptophyta; class Magnoliopsida; order Alismatales; family Araceae; genus Amorphophallus; species Amorphophallus konjac. The sequence goes on from CM040127.1 coordinate 203,390,959, forward strand.
GAGTATGCATGGTGTTCATGTGACTATCGTGTCTGACAGAGACCCCAGATTTACTTCCCACTTTTGGAAAGGATTGCAGGCATCCTTGGGAACTCGTTTGAATTTCAAGACCGCTTTTCATCGTCAAACTGACAGACAGACAGAGAGAACCAATCAGATTATCGAAGATATGTTAAGGGCATGCATGTTTGACTTTGGAGGTAGTTGGCATGAACACTTGCCCCTAATTAAATTTACCTATAATAATAGTTATCAGTCCAGCATTCAGATGGAACCATTTGAGGCCTTATATGGAAGAAGTTGTAGATCACCTCTGTGCTGGGAAGAAGTAGGCGAGAAGTAATGGCTCGGACCAGATCTTATCTCTGAGTCGTCCAAGAATATTCAGATCATCAGAGACCGTCTGCAAGTTGCTCAGTCCAGATAGAAGAGCTATGCTGATAACCGAAGAAGGGACTTGGAATTTCATGTTTGTGAGCATGTGTTTCGGAAAGTTTCACCCATGAGAGGAGTCTGAAGATTTAGAATCCGGGGTAAATTGACCCCGAGATTTGTTTGCCCATTTGAAATCTTGGAGAGGGTTGCCGAAGTCGCTTATATGCTGGCATTGCCACCCCAGTTGTTAGGCATTCATAATGTTTTCCATGTGTCCATGTTGCGGAAGTACGTATACAACCCCTCGCACGTTATCCAACATGCGGACTTAGAGCTGAACGAGGACTTATGTAATGCCTGAGAATTTTCTAAGAATTTTCTAGGATTAAAGATATAATTACTAAGCAATTAAAAGGCTTAATGGGCTATTAAGAAGATTTAAGGATTTATTAAATCCATTTAAAAGCCCTATATTTACCAAAGGGCTAAGCCTAACTCAAATAGGCCCAAAGATCGAATTCCAATACTTTTAGACCCAAGCCCATTAATAGAAACGTAAATTAGGTAATTTACAGATTTAAAATGGGATATATAAATCAAATTAAGGGATAAATGGGAGATAATACAAAAAATCAAAAATTTCAGATTTAATGAAGCCTGGCGGTCTATCGGGCGACTGCTAGACCCACCCTAGCGGTCCTGTTATGACCACTAAGGAACCCCAGTTCCGTGAATGGAAGAAAACGTGAAAAGCTTGGATCTTTGACGATCAAATCTCCTTAGATCGAAGCTACCTGGCATGGAAGACTCTCTAGAACTCTCTAGGGATTAACTCTACTCCAATTTAAGACTCTAGGTTCGATCTAATCCCTTAAACCCTAGGTGAACCCTTTAAATAGACCCTAACTTCGACACATGCGAACCCTAATGTTGGCTTGCGTATTTCAAAGGTAAGGAAACCCTATCTCAGGTTGGTTATTTAGAACTTTATATTCTTCTTAGTTTCATCTAACTACCCTTGAATTTTCGTGCTAGAAGACCCAGCCATTGGAGAATTAGAGCCTCTGCAAGTTGCTGATTCGCAACAGACTACACAAGAACCAGTGCAAGGGTCCAGTGAAGATCAGGAACATAGAAGCCCTAATCGATGTATTTATGAGTTGATTCTTTAGAACTTTATGTTCCCCATCGTATCTTCTACATACCCTCCAATTTTCATGGACGTAGGTCAAGAGGATCGGGAGAAAGAGGGATGGGACATTGCTGGTTTGGCACAGGACGTGCAGGATCTAGGGTCTACTTCCAGTCAGAAATCCAAAGTCTAGGGAACAAATCAAAGGTAGGTTATCTCATGAAAATGCTAAATTCTTATGTTAGGAACAAAAGCCTTTTATTACCACCTATTTTCATTGATTGCACATGACGAATTTGAGGTTTTATTATGACTGCGCATATAGGGTTAACATGGCATGCATAGTTCCTACCTTTAACAACGAAAATGATAATTCTAGTTTAAATCATGACTACCCCTGCATCTTCAGGTCTCAATATATTTTTATCAGGCCTTATTTACTTGTAGGCATGCTTTACTATACATCTATCTACCCTAGATTTGCCTTTATTTTGGGTTTATTTTTGTTTACAGTAGACAGGAAGAAACGGTCTTCCTGAGACTGCCTGGGTCCTTTAGCGGTCCTACGATAGACCGCTAGCGCCTATGAAACGGTCCTCCTGTGACGGCTTTCATTTTTGAATTCTGTATTACTGTTAACCTGAAACATAATGCAGAATAGCCCTAATTATCATATGATAAGCCTAGCTAAGTAGTACTTACTCCTATTTTTCATACTGTATTTATACACTTGGTTAGATTGATTGTTCATCGTAGTAGATTTCATGCTTCTTTATACACTTTGGACTTATTTTAAACTTATGTTAATTTCATGCCAAAACCTATACTCTTGTATTAATGATTATCGTTTTATATGATTCATGGATGTTGACACCCGTTTTATGACCGATAAGTTGGGTCATCTCCTTGTTCTATCCATGTGATGCTCCAAGTTGTTCACTCTTCATTGAGTTTCCTTTATCAGTTTGAAGCTTATTTCATGGGTCTTAGCTCCCTGGTTGAGTGTGGTTCCTTGTGGCTTTTCATTGGTTGAAGCTTAGCAAGCTCTTATCAATTTCAATCCTCATTGTTTCTAACGGTCTGCACCTGGGGCGTTATTTTCTTCTAACGCATGATCCCATGGCCGTTACTTCTTGAAGAGTCCTACAACTTAAGGTCTTTGTTTCAAAGCTTATCCGTTGGCCTACCTATTGATTCTAACGGTCTGTCGTGCAGCCGTGACTTTATTCCAACGCGTCCAGCCATGACCGTTACATATCTTGCAGAGCCCAACTTGTTTGATCTTCTTCCGTTGATCTTATCTCTTTTGAGATAAGGTTAAATGTAACGGTATCCCCCTGGCGCGTTATTTGCATGCGGCGGTCTGTCGAGTAGCCGTTACATCCAACAGAGAGTCCTGGCAGTTCAGGTCTTTTCTCTGCTACTCCGTGGTCGAGATAAGAGTTTGAATTGGTGATTTCTCTTCCAAATCTGATCCTCAGAACCTTCTGTTTGTTTCTATGGACTCTTGGTGATATTATCTTCAAGGATTTGCTAAGAGTTATCCTCTTTTCTTGTTGGATTATCCTCTGCTCGATCGGAGAATTTGAGGGCCTATAAATAGCACCCTTAACTTCATGGCCCAAGGGAGGAAGATCTGGAGTTCGCGTCGAAGTGCTGCCGCATTCTGGAGCCACATATAACCAAGGAGACTTGTCATTCATGTCCATCTGCTTCACGGTGAAGGGAGTATTCGTTCTATTGAGTTTCAAAGTTCATCATTGCATATTGTGTTCTTCCTCCTCCCTCTCATCATAGGCATTATCCCTCTCCTTGTTTCCACGTTCTGCATCTGATTTTCATCATCTAAATATCTTCCTATCTTTTAAAACGCCCAGAGGGGTTAAAAAACCAAAACTCTCCCGATACTTCCCTTTCCTTTTGCATGATCTTAAGTTCTTTGAGAATTGATACTACGCTTGTTTAAAGGGCTAATTTGGGATAGTTTTCTTGTGTTTCACGTTCTTTGGCAGGTTTACAAGTTCACTACACGAGGCCCAAGTCTTCTGGCCTGCTGGAAGATTTGGAGTTAAAAGAGTCCACAAGCTATTACTACAGGATTTCTGACGGTCTTGAGAAGACACGTCAGGTTCATATAACGGTGCATCGTGCGACCGTCACATTCCTGTGACGCACGGGGTTTGGACCGTTACATTCGGTTGATCTGCAGATTTCACTGGTTTTCTCTCTCCCGTGGGCGGGCACTTCATCCACCTATTTCCAAGGTATTTTCAAGTCTCTGGCTTGTGTTTACTTTGGTGGCAATCACATTCTTTCTTAGTATTGGGCATTAGCTTTCTTTCCATCTCATATCTCTGATCTCCTTTGTTTGCTCCACCCTCGCGGTGTGTTTTTATTTGCTCTTGCTCCGCGCCCCGACGTGTGTTTTTCTTTATTCTCTTAGTTTAGCTTGATGATTGAGATAGCATGCCCATGCTAGAGCATGTTCTGGTTGCCTAGGTTCATGGTTCACATGTTCATAGGTTGATTGAGATCTTTGATTTTTACTTATCATCTTTATTACACATCAAAACAAAAAAGAAGAAGAGAGGCAAAACAAATCAACAGATAATTTTTTGGCCATCACGGTGGGACAACTTGTGCCAATCGTGTCTTGATCTCTGTTTAAACCTGCCATCATTTCCCTATTTAGTTTCCTCGGATTTCCCTCTTACTTCCTCTTGTTTCTGGTTCTCTGGGTAGTCTGACGGCCCTCTGTCCCTACGTCACTCCACTTTGACGCAGGGGCTTTAGACCGTTACACTCCTCATCCTGCTGTTTGGGCTTTTCACGGATTTCCCTTCTATTTCTGGTTTATTTTTGGCTCTCTGGCTCATACGACGGTCCTAGGTCCATGCGTTATATTTATTCTGGCGGTCTGGCCTCTGACCGTTATATATTTCTGACGCGGGTCTTCTAGGCCGTTACACTCCAGATAGGTACGCATCCCGAGGTGCATTCTATTTCCGCAGTTTTTGCTGTGATCTTTGTGCTTGGGTGATATCTGACTTCCTCCTTGCTTGGTTCACATACTTACATCATTGTGTGCATAATTGTTTGCTAGATTCTAGGTTAGAATTTGCATGCACTCTGGTGCACATAGGTTCATTCATACTTTCATACATTAGATTGCATTTTCCTACCTTGGTGTGCGGACCTCTCGTCTCCATATTCCTTGGGACCGACTAGGAAATCACACCAGGGTCCTGTTGGCACCCAAAATATGATCACCGGCGAACAAGCCATAAAGACGAATGATCCGGCCCACCGAAGCACGGAAGCCGACAAAGATCAACCTATTGAAGACTTCTCAAGCTATCAGAGCCTCGAGTCACTCCGTATAAATACGGGGACTTCGCCTCAAGGGAGCCGAGACGAATTCACAACCAACTAGCGGTGCGACCAAGCCTGCCCAATGAATCGGCATTGACTCTATCATGCTGCATACACTACACCCGTTGTCCGATCAAGGACGACGATCTACCTGGTGGATACCCACCTCTTGAAAGGCTCTCCTGAGGATAAAGGAGTTCCCCCGATTTCCCGAAACGGAGAACCGAAAGCTCTGACGGCGAAAGATCCCGATCGCCCGGCATGGGCACGGCTTCCCGTGAAGATGGGCCCATTAGTGGCCGAATGATCGCCCGGCTCAGGCGGAACTATCTCCCGGCTGTCCAACCCCCTAGAGAGCTGAGTACGAGCCAGGACGGACCAACAGCATGGAGCGTAGAGCCAAAGGCCGTGTCGGCAGAAAGCCCATACAGTCAAGTCAAAGCTATCTGGAGTCTCAAGAACGGCCGTACGTTGACCTGGGAGCTTCGACAAAACATCCCGCCAAGGTTTCGATGGGCATTGGCGAGATAATGTTCACGATGACTCCCGGAATCACCCCCGGACTCATCGGCTCGCTTGAAGCGCACGAGGAGCATTAGCCCGGCGCGCCTTAAACCGGCGTGCCCCCTCATGCGACGCCCCTGATCCCGGCACGCTAAAGCCCATCTTCAGCCCTTAAGCCGGCGCGCAAATCACCCTGAGGGTGTCCAACCCCGGCGCGGTAAGCCTTGAAGGCTCTTCCCGGCGTGCTAATCCCACGTCGGTTCAAGTTCGAACTCAGGCCTCTATATATAGGGTTCTTCGAGAACAGAAAGAAGAGAGCGAGAGAGAAGAGGCCAGACGGAGGCCAGACAGAGGCCAGACGGAAACAAAGAAGAGAGACTCTCGAGAGGGAGGCTTCAAAAAAAAAGAGAAAAGCAGAGAGAAGAGGAGGGATCGAGAGAGAATTCCAGAGAGAAGAATAGCGCCTCTCCTGGGCGTCCTCCGCCGGCGACCTTCTTCTTCCCCGACTGAGTTACGATACTCTGTTTTCGGTAGCAGGTGGGCACCGACGTTGTTCCTCCCCTATCTCCCGCCGATTTCCCCCCCAATCTCCGTCTACTGGTTGTAAACCGAAGAGGGGAGGGATGGCAATGATATGAGACGACCCCTCCCCTCCCCTGTGATTCATCTTGCCATTGTATGTTCCTCGGCGTCGATGAACGACATTCTGGCAGTGGTGTCGACGCCGGATTCTCAATGTAAACATTCGTTCATTTTCCATCTTTGAATAGTGATACGTGTGCGAATGGTTAGGTCAACAGGCCAAGCTGATATTCAGAATCTCTGTCTCTCTCACTTGTGTCCATGCGTACGTTGGATTCTCTTCGACGTAGCTGTAATTCTGATTCCATCGAAGCCTCGGTTATGCCCCGAACCATCGTGGGCTATAGAAACACCCCTCCCCGGGGGTTTTCTTTCGATCATTCGCTTTACATATGATTCAAGGATTTTTGCATCGTTCTTATCCTCATGGATAGAGCCGCGCCTCTGCGTGTGACTCTATCCGCTATACAAGGGATCCACCCCTCTCGAACTTTGCTTTTCAACTGTTCGAGCAAATGCCCCTGCAACAATCTCGTTTCGTTTATGCATCTACTGCTCACATGCACCATACTCATCCACACCGCTCTGAGGGTTTCCGATGTTTCGATCGTCCGGGGAGGGGGACATTCCTCTGCTGTTTCTTGACGATTGTTGGGCGACCGGGGGGGCTCCATCTCTCGATGGTGGGCACTCCCTCGAAGCCACTGCAGACAGTGACGGGGCCCTGGTTCAACGAAACTCAACCCCGACAAATTAAGACCCGACCGAGACCGGGGGATGCGTGCTCCTTGTAGGCTAGCCCTCGGAGTCCCACTCTCCCAATGGTCAATCTCTCCATGGGATGAACCATCGACTATGGGTCCGTCACCCCTCGTAGGCTAGCCCTCGGGGTATCGTCCCCACTGTCGACGGCTTCCTCCCCCTATTTCTTTCCCCCATGGAACCTTGGGTGCCCCTAGTAGGCTAGTCCTCGGGGTACTCCATCCACTGGGATTTGCTGGCTGACATTGTGCAGACCGGCGATGTAGGGGCTTGTTCCACAGGTGAACATGACCCCGCTTATCCCCTACAATTCTTTGCAATCCGGGGGAGATGCTGTCCAATTCTAGATAGATTAAGTTTATGAAGAACCTTGATGATCAATTGCTCCGAATCTAATTACCCCTGTGCTCGAGTATGAACCTCGTACTGGCTTAACATGTCATCCTGAGTTGCATCGTCATCATCATCGTATCTGTTAGCATTCATGCTTTCGCTATCATACTCATGTCGTCCTTCCTCCTCTCGACGAGGGGCAATGAATGTGGTCGATCACCGCCGCCTTCGTGGCGCTATCTTCATGTTCAATATAATCATGAATGTCTTGTGTGCATGCATACATAGATCCCCGGGTATATTAAATGGCGTTGACTGAAAGCCGGATCATGTCTGGCCGGAAGCCTTCGTCACGCGCGATGGTGGTCGTCGGACCTGCGTCTTCCACCACGTACCGAGGAGCCATTTTTCCATTAAACTACGCATCTTCTGCATGATTAATGCTGCATCCTGCCTGTCATTGCTATAATCATCATGTAGTTCTTTTTCCGGCTTCGACAGCCCGATATCTCGGCAATTAATCAAAGGTGTTACCTCCTCGTGGGGGATGTAATTAACACCATAACCTTTATGGTATGGCGGACTGCTGGTCCCGACCGAACCTCACATTCGCCCGACATGGGTCAGAATGAGCGCACAGTAAAATCATCACTCATGTGACTGGCACGCCTGCGTCGTCAATCAGTCAGTTGATTACCAGTTAGTCGATTGGTTGATCGATACGCGAACGAAAGGAAAGCACGTCAAATAAGTCTGGCATGCCCGGTGGGACCAGTGTCACCTTTCATCTCTTTGCTGAGATATCCGGGCTTCAAAGCCTTTTCAAAGGCTACTGATTATTTCCCGGTTTGTCTTTGTAGGCAAACAATGACAACTCATGGAATAGCTGGCGTAGACTTCGATTAGTCGATAGTTGCTGGACACGCGCAAGGGTACCTGGCGGTACCCATGGAATTCGGCAGCTTCCCTGCCGCCGTAGGCTTCCCCAACTTTCTGGGTTTGGCCTTCATCGACATCCTGGAAGTCAAAGCCCCAGAACCTGCCAAGCAAACTGTGGAGGAGGTGGAGCCTCTGAAGGTTCCCCGCTGCGACGACTTGCTCAAGAATCCGGCCCCGACCGCTAGCTGTATGGTGCACCACGTTGTACGTGGGACGCACCCCGCTGTCACCAACAAACACCCTGGAGGACGTCAGCGTCGCCAGGTCCGCAGGAACGCTACTGTGATCACCGGTACTATGTCTCGGTCCGGGAAATCAATGTTGGTTGGAGGCATGCGCGTCTTCCTCAACGGACGCACGGCATGGGTGACCCCCGACCGAGTCATCCCCAACGTTCCTGTCCACAACACATATCAAGCCCTTGCTGGAAGGAGGGCAGAAATGGAAGAAGCCAGCCACCATGGCCAAGGAAATCCGGCACTCAAGCCGAGGAAGGTCAAATAGGTGTGGGTTCCCAAACGGACCCGACCTGTCCACCAGCTGACACCCATCCGCCGCCATCCTGTGAATGATGATGCGGAGGTGATAAGAGAAAGGGGCCTACCCCCGAAGATGGAAGAAGAGGTGGTTGCGGATCTTCTGCGCCACAGAAGTTTCCGGGCTGCGGCCCGTCAAGCCAACGTCCCTGCCACGGGCGAAGATTCCAATAGCCAGCCGACAGAGCTCGACTGGCCTACATTCCTCCTGCGGGAGGCCGACCACTATCCCCTGTACTACACCAAGAACGGGGTCGAGAAGAAATGACCTGTTTGGTCAGAAGCTATTTCCGAGGTTTAGGCAACCCCTCACTCGGATAGCAGCGGTTGATGCAAACAATCGCCACTGAGGAAGATTACTGCCCATCGACAGCACATGAAGAAGAGATGGAAGATAGAATGATGGTGTCGTCTGTCGATGACAATGGATACGATGACGGCTTTGAGATCGAAGCCGATGAAGCCTTCCCCGAGCGGGAAGAAAGGAGAAGGGTTTCTGTGTTCGAGAGGCTGACCTTTCCGCAACAAGCCAGGCGGAGGGCCCATCAACAAAGAAGAAGGATGCAGGTTTTCACTTGCAACATGGCTGGTGTGTCCAACCGATATGGGGAGCTTCCTGAAGACCCCCAAGAACTGGCTCAATTGGCCGTACGGCCGGGGCCAACTACCCGCAGGACAGAAGCAACAAGAGGGCTTCTGCCGATGATGAAAGAGAAACAACCCCAGGTCTATCCCCACTGGGATGATAAGGCCCCCATCTTGACCGCTAATGTGGTGACGACGGAAGAAGAAGATGACGTCCTCCTCGACATCCTGCCTGAGGGTACGTTCGGGGAAACGACAGAGGGTATCCCCACCACTATAGATCCATCAGTTCTGATGCTGCTGTAGAAATATCAACGGGAGATAGATTCTCTGAAGAAACAGCTGATAGAAAAGACTGAGCATTCATCAGCTTCTAAACCACCCGAAGTCCAGGGTGAATCATCACTGGGAGCGGCTCGTCGAGATGACCCTCCACCGCTCTATACACTACCCCAGCCATCAGAGCCAAGCATGGCGACTGCACAACAGCGGCCGCCACAGCCTCAGCCGCTGCTACCTCCGGTGCTCCCTCAGGTGCACCCGATACCCCCACTGCTGCATCCTCCACAGGCGACCACCCTAGTCACCCCATACCCGCAGCCAGCGCACTTCTATCCAGAGCCAGTCGACCCCACGGTCGTGAATCGGATGATGGTGGAGAGGATGATCGAGCTGAAGCTCGCAGAGAAAAGTGAAGGCGACTACGTCGCATTCGATGCCTATCGGGTGCCCTACCCGCAACACCATGCAGCTAAACGACTGCCCCGGGAGTCAACAAGCCGCCTAAGTTTGACAAATTCAACGGGAAAGGTTCCCCTAAAGAACATATTGCTTACTATATGACCGTTATGGGTGATCTGGCCACCGACGAGTCATATCTACTGAAATTCTTCGGGTCCTCGCTGACGGGGCTCGCATTTGAATGGTACTCCAGCCTCTCAGCCGGGTCAATTAATGACTGGTCGGATATGCAGAGGAAGTTCAGAGAAAGATTCCATGTCACAGAGAGGGAGGTCACGGTGGCCGAACTCTACTCAACAAGGCAAAGGGCAGATGAGACTGCCCTTGAATATATCAAGAGGTGGAGGAACCTCGGAATGAGATGTAAGCGGCCCCCGCATCAGGAGGACGCTGTGCAAATATGCAAACAAAATCTCAGGAGGGAAATCCTGGAAAAAATGATTGGAATGGAAATATGGTCGTTCGACCGGCTGAATAATGTGGTGGCTGAGGTGGAGGCTTTTCTAGCCAAGCCTGTCCCGATGTCAACTGCCAGCACAGCCCAGAAAGGCAAGACTGCGGAGCGGCGCCCCACACCTAAAGAAGCGAATGCGCTTGATATCAAGGCGTTCGAACAACAGAAGGAGAAAGACAAGAAAGCGGCTCCCCTGCAACCTGCGAAAGCTCCAGATGATAAAGAAGGTCCTTCGCTGAGGGACAAAATGAAGAAAGCTTATTCCTTTCCAAAAGACAAGACCCGAGTCCTGTTCGACTGGGTAACAGAATACAGCATGGTCACTCTGCCCGAGCCAAGGAGGCCGAAGGACCTGAAAAGAAAAGACAGTCCGAGATTCTGCCCCTACCACCAGATGTTGGGACATCCAATCGAAGACTGCTATGTTTTCAAAGACGTCATCGAAGGGATGGTGAAGAAGAATGAGATAGAGCTGGGAGAGTACAAAATAGACCCTCCTCAGCCACATGAAGCCCCTTTCAGGAGGGCATCAGTCAACATGGTCTCCCTCTACCAGGCATTACCTGAGGAGATCTTTGAAGCAAGCACACGGAGCACCTACGAAATCCATTTCCTGGAGCCCGTGAAAGAACAACAGGGGTGGCAACAAATCCCTGTGAAGCACAAGAAGAAGAGGGCACCCCGCCCAAAAGAGGGGGCGCATATCCGTGGCATTACACCCCGGCCTACTCCGCCGGTGGTAGCACCCGTATGGGTCACTTCACCCACAGCTGTCAGAATACATACACCTAACAGGAGGAGACAAACTCCGCTGCCAGTAATCAAGGAAACCAATCCTGGAGTCCTTCGACTGCAACACTTAATTGAAGGGCTAGATGAATATGTGCAGCCCGAACTGAAACCTTTGCTAGTACGGGACCACGTCCCATGGCAAGAGCTGGAGCAACTCTCACTCAAGCAAGGGGAGGAAGCTGAAGCAGCACCACCTCAAGAGAGCAACCTGTTCTGGGGGCAAGCACCTGCAGAAACCAAAAAGAAGAAAAATCAAAAGAAGAAGAAAAGAAAGGGCGATGGGGCCCATAAAACACAGGTCGTCTCCTGCAATACCCTGTCAGCACTCTTCAACCTACCCGGAGAAGAGGAAGAAGAAGAAATTTGCTTCACACCCCATGTTGGGGGGGGGGGGGCAAGGCCGAGGCCGCAACTGCTGCACATGCCACTCGGTCAGGCCGAAAATGGGGGCGCCAGCCGCCACCACCCAATCACAACATTATGTTCAGAGGGGAGCAACCCTACAAGACGCCTCCGCCAGAAGTTAAGGGAGCTCAAATCCCTCCTCCGTCAGGCCTATACAACAAGAGTGAGGGCAAGGAAGTCCCTTCATTCCTTGAATTTATGAAGATGTCAAAAGGGAAGCAGCCCTGTCAAGAGGCTAACCCTACACCCGGAGTCATTCACCTGCAGCCAGCACAATCTACTGAGGATGCAAATGCAGATGGAGCTTGCCCTACAGCAGCTAATAAAGAAGACCCGACAGCCGGTGGCAGTCAAGAGGGTGCCGAGTCCGAGGAAGATGAAGCAGGTCCGTCTGGACCCCCAAATCAAAACCTCCCCAAGCCCAGATGGGCTGAAGAGATGAAGCTCTCCAATGTCCGGGCTGGAAGCCGAATAATGAAGTTCCTCAAGAAGCTCCCCGCTCGATTTACGATCTGTGAAATTCTCTCTCTGAGTGAAGAGACTCGACAGGCGATCATCACTGCGCTGCAGACGCCTGCTAATTTTGAAACCTGCATAGCTGAGGCTATGCCAGAAGCCAGTATGACCTTCTCTCCAGAAGACATGCTACTGCCTACTGCCAGCCACAACAAGCCGCTATATATGAAAGGGGACCTGAACGGAAGAGAACTGAACCGGATTCTGGTCGATCCTGGTGCAGCAGTCAACATCCTGCCATATAGAATATACGAGAGGTACCACTTTAATGTGCATCTCGAGAAAGTCGGGGATATGCGTATCGCTGGCTTCAACCAAAAATGTGAAGTATCTATGGGAGTGGCAGAGTTCACACTGACCCTGGCAGATTTCACTACAACGGTGCAGTTTCATGTCATTGACTCTCGCACCTCCTACAAAGCACTGCTCGGCCGCCCATGGCTGCATGAAAATATGGTGGTGCCCTCCACGCTCCACCAATGCATCAAATACAGCCTCCAGGGGAAGGAGGAGAGGATATTTGCTGATATCCACCCATTCGAGGTGTTTGAATGTCACTTGGCGGACGCCAACCTATATACGGGGTCTCCCCGGAAGGTTTCTGAAGCTGAAACCCCCACAGAAGCATCAAAAAATAGATCGGGTGACGGTTGGTATCCACCACCGCCACGCGGGTATGTCAAGCCAAAGTTGGTCTCCCACATCACAGCTCCTGGAAATGTTGGTAGGGTAACACCCCCAGCACTATACCCCAAAGCTGAGGAAGTGCAGGTCAACCGACATCACGACCGCATCGGAGTCCCGGCCGGCCTCACCAAGCCAGTCCTCGACCTCAATGATCCCACTGTCGAACCTTTCAAAGCTTGGGAGGTGACACAGGAAGATGGGCCCAGCACCCTATTCTATACAGCTGAGGAGCATCCCACTCGGGAAGACACAGATTGCAGCCTCCCCGAGGTTATAAGCAACCCGCCGGTTCCTGTCCAAGGTCTGGCATTTACAACTGATCGGATGGCCATAATGTTTCAGAAGCAACACATTCCTCCCGATCAATCTCAAAAGCGCAAAGAAGCTTTCCAGAAAATGTGGCATCCTACAAATCTGGACAAAGAAATGAGACGCGTCTCTCAACACCCGGGGCTGGGCTTCACTCTGGAAGACTACTATTACAATGGGCGGTACGAGGTGGATACTATCTCCGCCTTCTATCCAACTGAAGATAGCCCTCTGGGGGCAACCTTTGATGAATATCCGGTGGAAACCGAACATGCTGAATTGGCTCTACCCGGGAATCAACAAATAGAGACCTTGATCCCTTGCCGATGCTGGGAGCAGGTCCATCCCGAAGAAGCAGCCCTTCAAGCCGAATTTGATACGGCTAGCAGCAGCGAAGCCGAAGACATTCAAGAAGCAGAAGTCTCTCCCTCCACAGGGGTCATGCTAATGGCGACTTCAACACCCTTTCTGTCAATCAGGGAAGCCGTGGTTAACTCCAATCATGGAGAGCCGGCTACCAGGAAAGAAAAAGTCATTTCTGCGGAAGATGCAGCTATCCCAGAAGGCGAGACTCCCTCAACTTCTGCTACAAATCCAATATGCTGTCCGGGCCCGACAGCAAACGGCTACTGGCCTGTCATGGCCGCAACCTCATCTACAAACACTAAAGCTGTTCTCTCACCCTTGGGAGCTGCAACAGCAATGGATGCATCAATAGATCCATCCGCTCAGCCGCTGGCGCATGGAATCAAGACACCTCATGAAGCTCTGGCGATGTCCGACGAGGAACTCGAAATGCTCGACCCTCAAGATGGTGTCCCAGACTTCGTCGACCTCCAACCAGCGCCTCCAGAAATAGAAGATGGAGGCCAGGCCACGGTCGATGAACTAATAGAGGTCAACTTGGGAAATGAGGGGGATCCTAGGCCTACCTTTCTCAGCGCCCAACTGTCCCCGGAGGAAGGGGAGCTGTACACCCAGCTGTTGCTGGAATACCGGGATTGCTTCGCCTGGACCTACAAAGAGATGCTCGGTCTAAGCCCCGCTGTCTCACAACATGAACTAGCAATCAGCCCTGAAGCCGAGCCGGTGAAGCAGCCACCGCGGCGTATGAGGCCAGAGCTCATCACATGAATCTGTGCTGAAGTTGACAAACTCATTGACGTGGGATTTGTTGAAGAGAATCAGTACACCACTTGGCTGGCGAACATCGTCCCCGTGAAAAAGAAGAATGGATAGATCCGGATTTATGTTGACTTTCGAGATCTAAATAAAGCCTGCCCTCAAGATGACTTTCCGGTGCCAATAACGGAAGTCATGATTGATGCTACAATCGGCCACGAGGCCCTATCATTCATGGATGGGTCGTCCGGCTACAATCATATTTGGATTGCGGAGCACGACCGAGTCCACACTGCTTTCCGAACCCCCAAAGGCATTTATCATTACAAGAGAATGCCGTTCGGACTAAAGAATGCTGGCGCAACTTACCAGCGCGCAATGACTAAGATTTTTGATGAATTGCTCTACCACAAGGTCGAGTGCTACATAGATGACCTGGTGGTCAAAACCAGAAGGAAAGAGGACCATCTGCAAGACCTCCAGACTATTTTTCAGAGGCTGAGGCAGCATGACCTGAAAATGAACCCTATGAAATGTGCGTTCGGAGTATCGAGCGGAAAATTCCTGGGCTTTATCGTCCGATACTGGGGAATTGAGATAGACCCCGCAAAGATCAAGGCGATACAGGAGCTACCTCCACCTAGGAACATCTCTGAGCTGAGATCACTACAGGGCCGCTTCGCTTATATCCGGCGATTCATTTCCAATTTGCCAGGGCGATGCCAGCCTTTTCACAAGTTGATGATGAAAGATGTTCCCTTCTATTGGGATGAAGATTGCCAGACAGCCTTTGACAAGCTAAAAGACTATCTGAAGACTCCTCCAGTATTGGGCGCACCAGTGAAAGGACGGCCGTTGATACTGTATATAGCAGCTACACATAATTCTCTGGGGGCAATGCTGGCCCGGAATAATGAAGAAGGGAAAGAGCAAGCCCTCTATTATCTCAGTAGAAGACTGGTCAGAACCGAAGAAAGATACACTTATATTGAGAAGATCTGCCTGGCACTAGTCTTCGCAGTCAAAAAGCTCCGGCATTATATGTTGTCGCATGAAATCAGCTTGGTGTCCAAGGAGGATCCCCTGAAATATATCATGTCCCAGCCGGCACTCAAAGGCCGCCTAGGCAAATGGGCGGTAATCCTTATGGAGTTTGATGTCTCCTACGTACCGCGCAAGGCCATCAAAGGTCAAGCTATTACAGACTTCTTCGCTGAACATCCGGTACCCGGGGACTACCCGTGGGAGCCGGAACTTCCTGAAGACGAAACCCTAGAAGCCGCCCAAGTGCAGCCTTCCTTATGGCAGCTATACTTCGATGGCGCTTCCAGAATTGACACCTCTGCCGCCGGATCATCCAGGGTCAGAGCAGGGGCAGGTATAGTCCTGAAATCTTCGGAAGGAGAAGTGGTGCATACATCCTGCTCCATAAATAAACCATGCACGAACAACGAAGCAGAATATGAAGCCCTGATAATCGGGTTGCAAATCGCTCTGTCCATGGGGATTCAGATGCTGGAAGCATTCGGAGACTCCATGCTGGTTATAAAACAGCTGGAAGGAGAGTTCGATGTACGAAAGCAAGAGCTCATCCCCTATTACCAGTTAGCAACTCGCCTGATGTCGAGATTTTACTTCATCAACATCAAGCACATCAATCGAGGCTGGAATGCTCAGGCAGATGCCCTCGCTAAGCTGGCCAGCTCATTGGCGGTCCTGCCAGACACAAGTCTGAATATAACAGTGATCAACCGCCGACAGGTCCCCAGCGTGACAGAGGTCCTGACCAACGAACAGAAGATGGAAGTAGCAGTCATCGAAGGGGTTCAGCAGCCCGATTGGCGAGAGCATCTCCTACGCTAGTTTCAACACCAACAACTTCCAAAAAAAAGGAACAGAGAATGAAGCTCCTGAGGATCAAGGATTCTAACGAGATGAGAAGCGGGACCTTGTTCTGAATTATGGCAGATGCCCGAAGGAAAGTCCTACTCCGTTGCTTGTCTTCAGCAGAAGCAGGACAGGTGATGCAGGAGGTCCATGCAGGATCAGCTGGAGCACACCAGGCTGGCCCGAAGATGAAAATTGAGATAAAGAAATTGGGTTATTATTGGCCCACTATATTTGACGACTGCTGCAGGTTTGCCAAGGCTTGTCAGAAGTGTCAAGAACATGCTAATGTGGCAAGGAGACCTCCAGTGCCACTGCATCCCACCCTACCAAGCTGGCCGTTTGCTTAGTGGGGCACGGACGTGGTTGGGCCGCTCCCAGCATCTTCATCAGGGTGCAGATACATCTTAGCAGCTACAGACTACTTCTCCATATGGGCGGAAGCAGTAGCACTAAGAGATGTGACGGGAGAACTAGTTGCAAGATTCTTCCGACAGAATGTAATATTCCGGTTCGGAATCCCCAGCCGAATCATCTCTGACAATGGCAGCCATTTCAAAAATCAGAAGGTTTATCGGCTAGCCAACAAATACAAAATCGACTTGAGGACATCATCCCCCTACAACCCTCAAGCCAATGGACTAGCAGAAGCCTTCAATAAGACACTGTGCACGCTGCTGGCAAAGACTGTCAAGTCTAATAAAAAGGATTGGGAAGAAAGGATGTACGAAGCACTTTGGGCTTACCGTACTGTCTACAAGACCCCAACCGGCTGTTCACCTTTCTCCCTTGTCTATGGGTCGGAAGCTGTAGTGCCGATTGAACTCGAAGTCCCTTCATTGCGAGTTGCCATCCAGCACGGATTAGTCAGTGGTGAGCAGTCCAATGCAGAAAGAAGATTGGAAGAGCTCGCTGAGCTCGAAGGAAAACGCCTCCAAGCGCAACAAAACATCCAACTCTACCAAGCTCGCATGGCCCGTGCTTTTGACAAGTTAGTCAAGGGTCGAGAGTTCAAGAAAGGAGACCTGGTAATGGTCAAAAGAAGAGAAGTGATGGCTTTTAACCCCAAGGGGAAGCTGGTCGAAAACTGGGTCGGACCGTATATCGTCCGCCGAGTATATGAAGGGGGTGCCTACGTCCTTGTAGACCACAAAGGAGTCATCCAATTCTCTCCCCTCAACGGAAAACACATTAAGCTGTATCATGCAGCGCAGCCGACACACCCTGAGTGATCGGTCGGAACACACTTTTCCTTGGTTAGCGGCATTCCACCCTAATCGAGCTACTTTTCCTTGATTAGTGGCATTCCGCCCTAATCGAGCTACTTTTCCCTGGTTAGTGGCATTCCGCCCTAATCGAGCTACTTTTCCTTGGTTAGCGACATTCCGCCCTAATCAAGCTACTTTTCCTTGGTTAGCGGCATCCCTCCCTAATCAAGCTACACTTTCCTCGGTTAAATGGCATTCCGCCCCAACCGAGCTACCTTCTCCTTGGTTTAATGGCACTCCGCCTTAACCGAGCTACCTCCCCTTGGTTTAATGGCACTCCGCCCCAACCAAGCCACCTTTTCCTTGGTTTAGTGGCACTCCGCCCTAACCGAATTACCCTTTCCTTGGTTAGCGGCATTCCGCCCTAATCGAGCTACTTTTCCTTGGTTAGCGGCATCCCGCCCTAATCAAGCTACACTTTCCTCGGTTAAATGGCACTCCGCCTTAACCGAGCTACCTCCCATTGGTTTAATGGCACTCCGCCCCAACCGAGCTACCTTTTTCTTGGTTTAGTGGCACTCCGCCCTAACCGAATTACCCTTTCCTTGGATTAGTGGCATTCCGCCCTAACCAAGCTACCTTCTCTTTGGTTTAGTGGCACTCCGCCCTAACCAAGCTACCTCTCCCTTGGTTTAGTGGCACTCCGCCCTAATCGAGCTACCCTCTCCTTGGCTAGCGGCATTCCGCCCTAATCAAGCTACCTTCCCTTGGTTAGCAGCATTCTGCCCTGATCAAGCTACTTTTCATCGGTCAGTGGCACTCTACCCTGATCGAGCTACCCTCTCCTTGGCTAGCGGCATTCCGCCCTAATCAAGCTACCTTCCCTTGGTTAGCAGTATTCTGCCCTGATCAAGCTACTTTTCATCGGTCAGTGGCACTCTGCCCTGATCGAGCTACCCTCTCCTTGGCTAACGGCATTCCACCCTAATCAAGCTACCTCTCCTTGGGTAGCGGCATTTCGCCCTGATCAAGCTACCCTCCCTCGGCTCGCATTCCGAATAAAAAGAAAAGAAAGAAGAAAAAAATGGGGTTAAAAAAATAGTGATACCCCGCCAGACTTGCTCCCATATCGAGACAAGTGCAAAAATGGCTATAACCCGGCTGTGGCGAAAACCTGAAAGGGCGCCGCAGGCAAAATCGGGTACCCCGCCGCGTGAAAACCCGAAAGGGCGCGCGGGCAAAAGCAAGAGGGGGGTGGCTTCAGCGAAAACCCGAAAGGGCGCTTGAGTCAGTAAAGTGGTAATTTCCAAATGCCTCTCCTATTCTCCACCCAACAAAACTCCGAAAGGGACAATCATCAAAGCCCCACCGGAAATCCTATTAACAAACCCTCTTCGACCCTCGTCATCATCGGTGAGATCGGTCGATCTCTACCCTCAACTTGGACCTTAAGTCCATGTTAACAACCACATCCTTGTTGCGGCAGTCACATATGCCGACGAACAAACCCTTTTCGACCCTCGTCATCCTCGACAGGATCGGTCGATCTCTACCCTCAACTTGGGCCTTACGTCCCTGTTGACAAACCCATGCCGACGAATAAACCCTTTTCGACTCTCTCCATCATCGGCGAGATCGTTCGATCTTTACCCCTAACTCGGATCCTACATTCTTGTTAATAGACCATACCCCTTTGCTTCGACATCTAACCAGCATCGACGAATCGAAACAGGATTCGATCCTCGTCGTCATTGACAAGGCCAGTCGATGTTTTTGCGGTCCAGATTTCCCGCATCCCAAAAAAAAAAGAGAGAAACAAAAAAAATAGGGTTAAAAATAGAGATACCCTGCCAGACTTGCTCCTATGGTTAGGACAAGTGCAAAAATGGCTATAACCCAGCCGTGGCGAAAACCCGAAAGGGCGTCGCGGGCAAAATCGGGTACCCCGCCGTGTGAAAACCCGAAAGGGCGTGCGGGCAAAAGTAAGAGGGGGCTGGCTTCGGCGAAAACCCGAAAGGGCGCTTAGGTCAGTAATGTGAATAAAAATGAATGATGAATAGTGATGAACCATCCGCCATCCAAAAGGCCACTTTCGAGGTCGGGGCGAGGGTCTTCATCCGATATCCCACTTATACACGTCCAATGTCTACCTTTTCGACCCTTGTCACCATCGGCAAGATCGGTCGATACCTATCCGTTTCTTGTCACCATCGGCAAGACCGTCTACCCTTTTCGACCCTTGTCACCATCGGCAAGATCGGTCGCTACCTATCCGGTTTTTATCACCATCGGCAAGACCGTCTACCCCTTTCGACCCTTGTCACCATCGGCAAGATCGGTCGCTACCTATCCAGTTTTTATCACCATCGGCAAGACCGTCTACCCCTTTCGACCCTTGTCACCATCGGCAAGATCGGTCGCTACCTATCCGGTTCTTGTCACCATCGGCAAGACCGTCTACCCCTTTCGACCCTTGTCACCATCGGCAAGATCGGTCGCTACCTATTCAGTTCTTGTCACCATCGGCAAGACCGTCTACCCCTTTCGACCCTTGTCACCATCGGCAAGATCGGTCGCTACCTATCCGGTGCTTGTCACCATCGGCAAGACCGTCTACCCCTTTCGACCCTTGTCACCATCGGCAAGATCGGTCGCTACCTATCCGGTTTTGGCCACTATCGGCAAGACTGTCTACCCCTTTCGACCCTTGTCACCATCGGCAAGACCGGTCGCTACCCGTTCTCGGCTCTGGCCGTTCTCGGCAGGACCGTTTTTATTCGTCAGTTTCGCTATACCCTACTGGGTCCCCCGAACTCTCGGCCGGCATAGGCCGCTTCTAGTCTTGAGAAAAGTCACGGCGCGGTGGAGTGAACACCTCACCCCTTCCCTGAAGGTGTGAGCGCTCTCCTGCCCTAGTGACTCATACACTCGGGCTAGAATCAACGGGCAAATGAAGAAAAAAAAAACAATGACAAGATGGAGTCTTCATTCAAAATCAGGATGGAGATTTTTCATTACTATGAAGTAAAAGGCATATGATTACATGGGCCATGCCCTGGAATACATAAGGTGCATTAAAAGGGAGCAAATAAAGAAAAGAGATTACGGCAAAGGGCGTCGGAAGATGTCCTCCAGCACAGGAATACCCAGGGAGGGATGACGGGTCAGTTCTTGCAATTTGAACTCGGTGGCCTCCAGCTCGGATAGCTTCACCTCCAGGGAAGCAGCTTGTCCTTCGGCCATCTCGGCATCCTCAACCTTTTTGACCCCCAGGCGATCTACTTCTTCAAGTTCATCCTCTATCCTGGAAAGTTCAGCCTGCAATGCCGCTATCCGGGCCGTCAGGGAGCTCCGGCGTTGTAAAGAGGCGTTGGCTTCGTCCCTCGCCCTCACCGCGGTCTCTTGTAGAGAAATAAGGGCCATCTTGCTTTCAGCCCGCTCCCATGATATGGCCGCCAGCTGGTCAGCTGCCTCCCGACCTAAGAACTCCCTCCTGTTCACATACTTCAGGAGCAGGATCACCCGCGAAGTCCAGTCGTCCATGGGACAACCGAGGGCCAACAGCGAGTGGGACAGATGCTCTATCAAGCCCCTCAGCTGAACATAAGTTAAATCCCTACTGGCCGTTACAGTCTGCTGGAGGGTCCCCAGGAACTGCCACACGACATCACTCGAGGATCGAAGACCAAGTGGCGACGTCTCGGGCAGCTCGAACTCTACTCTGCTATCCACGGCAGCCCATATATCATCGGCCATCCCGGAGGATGACGACGGCATGAGCTGTAGCCCACTACTACCAGGAACAACCGCACCGGCAGATGCGGTGGCTGGAGCCTCAATAACAACAATCTCTTTGCCGGCCCCCTGGGGTGGGAGTCCAACAAGAACCTCAAGGACCGAGGACGTCCGTCCCTCAATAATCTCCCCGGCTTCTACCTCAGCGGAGCCACCCTTCTCCAGAACTGACTGCTGTGCAGCCTCCCTTGGCGGAGAATCTCTGGCTACCGCCGAACTATCAACTTCCACGAGCGCTCCGGGACCAACTGGAACCATCGCTACTGCATGATCCTTTGGGTACCGCAATGCGAGGGGCCGCAGGACGGACGTGAAAGTCGCATGGCTTGTTCCCAGGGCCGGGAGTGGTATCTGCACCGTCATAGTTGGCAGCGCCACCTCAGTCTGCATAGGAGATATATACACTTAAAACCTGGCTAGAAGGAGGAGAAAGGAAGCATGGTAAGCATCGACCCTGGATAGATCCTTACCTCGGCCGGGACTAAGCTTAAATCTTTAAGAGCAGCTTCCCCAGCACCAGCCTCCTCACTCGTAAGCGATAATGACGGCACAGGACCACCCCACGATAACTGGGCCGGGCTGAAAGTCAGATAGTCACTCTCATAGGCCGAGGACACCCCAGCATTGTCGGTCTCAAAACCAAGCAGTGATGGCTCCTCGTCACTGGAGCCGCCACCATAATCTACATGCTCAGAGGAGGAAGACCCCTCTACTCTCTCCGAACGCCCCGCCGTCGAAGTAGGAGCCTCGCCAGCAGGAGCATCACCCTCGGCGAAAACTTTCCCGGTGCTCTCCACACCAAGGGCAACAATAGATGATGCCTCAGGGGTGGGTTCTCCCTGCCCCGAGGGGATCACCTCCTCTGCACTCTCCGAGCTCGGAAACAATGATGGTTGTATATCAACTACAATTCACGGCAAAAAGGGGTCAAGATGGCTGAAAATACGAAGATTTTCGCAACTAAACTATAGATTACCTTCCATCTCCCGCCGGGGTGTTGGAGAGGGCAGATTTCTTTCTGTGGGAGCAGCAGAGGCTTCCTCTGCCCCGTCCCTAGCCGCTACATCTACCGTCGCCTCCAGTCCGACGACCGCGGCAACTGTATCGGCAACTGTCAGCATGGGCCAGCCCAAGCGGTCGAGACAAGCTAATGCACTTTGAAGAAAAGAAGAGCCTACCTTCGGCCTCTAGCCCTTGTGCACGAGAAGCCTCAAACTCTTCGAAAGATACAACAGAAGGAAGGACGATTGCCGATTCCTTCTTAGCAGCTTTCTTCCGGCGTGCCCGTGTCACCCGGGTCACCGCCGCTTTCGCCTTCCCGACGGCCTCTCGCAGTTGGGACCTGGTCCTCTTCCTCAAATCTTCAGGAGGCAGTGGCATCGCGATCGGGGCCGGCTCAGGAACTTCAAAATATGCCGACTTTTGGGCCTTTATGATCAGCTCCCTGAAGTGCCGGGTCTCCTCCGAAGTCGGTCGGACTGCATACGCACAAGGGTGAGAATGACACAACCACAATGAAAAGAAGAAGCTGGTCGAAGGGCCTGAATGAAAAGATAAAACGTACTTGCCGGCCCCGTGTAAAAGGGGAAGAGAGGCCAATAAAATAGCGAAGGCGTTTTGTCCCTCGAGGCTGCCTCGCGAACAAGCCAGCACAGATCCCCAATCTTTTCGCTCGGCTCAGCCAGCAACGCCAGGTCCTCGTGTCCACGGGAGGACAGCAGATAATACAGGCTCAGATGGTCCAGCCCCCACCTGTCTGCATATTTGAAGGAGATCTGAAGAGGATGGTCCAGTATGGCTTCGCTGGGGCTACCCACCGAGAGGCCATGAGACCGAAGGAGTGCGAACAGCCAGGGGGTATTGGCATTTAAGTCAGCCCGCCTGTCCTCCTTGCGAATAAAAGTCCGGTAGGGATACAACCTGTCCACTTCGGGACGCCAATCTGCCACTGCCGTGATGGGCTCCTCTACCGGCAAAGGGAGTTGCTGGAGGATCACCCTCTCACTGCTTACTCGGCATAAACCCCGAAGGGTCTTCACATAATCATCCTTGTTGATCGGGGCCAGCTTCGGCTCAACTTTCATCTTGCGGCTTTTTACGAGCTTGCGGGCCTCTAGATAGGCCTTCACGTCCGTATTAGTCCAAGACTTCAACTTCTTCAAATAAGAAGCGTCAATGTCAAGAGCTGGCTCCGGCTGGGAAGTTAAGAACCTGTGCTCCGCCACAGCCCAGCACTCTCTCCGGGAAGTCCTGTAGAATCCCGTCCGCGCGTTCCACCACTTGACGTATTCAGGCGTAACACGAGGGAAGCGTGCAGGGGCGGGCACTCGAAAAGAAACGTCTTCGCGACGATGGAAAAAGTCCCACCATATTCGGGCATCGTCGCTGGACGTTTGCCCGGCTCTATGCCTGTTGGGCAATGAAAATTGTGAAGAAGAATATGGAATCTACTGGTCGTAGCCAAAGTTCCGACTGAAACGGAACGGGTAATACGGCTCCAGCCACAGAATGCCGCTCTTGCGAAATACAAGGACACTAGGCCTGATGGCCAGTGCCCAATCAACCAACTCCGGCTCCAGAATAGGCTTGGTATAATTGGCCTGGGAAATCGGATGAATGTACTCCTCAGTTTCAAAAAGCTTGCATTGCCTCGTCCTATTCATCAATGGGCTCGAGTGAGCAGCTAAGCTCCAGAAATGAAGAACCCCGGGCGAGTCCACGGGAAGATGGGTCAATTTACCCCGAATGGCGTAGAGTTGCTCCGATAGCAATGATGGCTCGGCACTTGCAAACTCTATCATGCGTGGGACCAGAGGAACCGCTTCTAACGCCCGAGGAGCTGCCTCCGAGAATAGGGTGCAGACCCAGGCATTGAAAAAATGTAACGGACCAACCGTCCGAAGGCTTCTAGGGAGAAGTGTCTTGTGCAAGTCCCCCAACATCTTGTAGATGAGGCACAAGGCCACTAGACAAAGAGACAGCTTGATACCCCGAGCCATAAGACAGGCTGGGTAGATGACCTCTGCTCTGATCACGCTCTCGTCACCTTGAGGAAGAGCGAAGGAGCAGAGCCAATAAAGTAGATATGCAGCACAGTGAGTCACTGCATCAACACCAGTGGGGTTTGGGTTCTCTCCCTACCTTCCTCTCGAGGAAGACGATGAAGCGGCCTGGCGTCGCACCCTCTTCTTCCGCTTCTGGGCTACTGGCGCTATGGGAGGAAAATCATCATACTTGCTCTTCCCCTGGAAGAAATATTGAAGCCAGGCGCCCATCCGCACCCGGCGCTTTTCGCCCGGCTTCCGAGCTTCCCTTGTATCGTGCGACGAATGAAAAAGGGTGCGATACGCCTTCATCAGATACCGATAGGCGTAGCCCGCCAAATACCGGCCGTCACCGTCGGTCTGGTCTTTCAACCAGTCAGGCCAACAAACTTCTTCATACGGTTCTCCATCAATGGGTAGGCCACTGAGTTGAGACAGGCTCCATAAGTCCAAAGAAGTCTCTCCCTCTAAAGTATAGAAGGTGTTGTACTCAGGGCAAAACACCTCGATCATGCCACAGCACAATCCCCGGGAAATTGGGTACCGATACCTGGAAGTATACACGCTGTGATATACACCAGCTCTGATTAGAAGAGGAGCGTAATGATGCAGCACGTAGTCTGTAAACTCTACTGCCCCGGGCCTGAATGCTTGGGCGTCTGTAGCTTTCAGCTCAGCAAACCATCCCACTGATATCTGGTGCTTGAAGCGAATTGCCAAGCAATCCAACAAGAATGATTCATCCCTATATTCCCATCTCAATGGGGCAAGGAATAAACCAAAAATTGGCTTCTCCCGATCCACTCTGCCCGCGGAATCATTCCATCGAGCGGGTACGAACTCGGGAGCTCTAGTCAGCAGTCCGTCTGTCGGAGCCAGGTCTTGCAGCCCCAGCACAGCGCTCCACTTCCTGACCTCTCCAGGGAGATAGATGGGTCTTCCCCGCATCACACATTCGGCCAGGCTGTCTCTCTCCACCAGCAGGGCATGCTCGACCTTCCAGACGGCAAACACATCCCGCTTCCCCTGAAGGTTGAAGCGCTGAAGAAGGGACATCAGGTGCTTGTCCTTGGGATAATCCTTCCTGGTCACGCCCTCTCTATCATAATGAAAAGAGTCACCCCCGAGAATAAGGAGACGACCGATGTCTACAGTGTCCGTCTCTGAATCTGAAGACTCTGCAACTATAGCCACTTGGCCGTGCCCCCAGTCAAGAGAATTAACATTCTCCCATGTCACTACGGTGCGAGAGGAAGAGCTGGATGCCATGACAGCTGCAAAGAGGGCACATCAAGCAAAAGCAAAGTCAGAAAATAGCTGATCAAAGGCAAACTTCCGACAAAATTTCGGCAGAGTCTCCCCAGCACAGGGGATTGCCAAAGAAAAGCGGGAACGCGTCCACTGAGGAACGGTCCCTAAAAGGCAGCCATCGGCATTGCACCGAGGCCAAGAGGAACACCCGGGGGAATAGCTCCGAGGGCAAGCCCTGCTAGAAGCCTCTCGGGGCCCAAAGAAAGGGTTTTGAAACCCCAAATGGACAGCATCCCCACTCACCCGAAGGGAAAGAGCCGCCGCTCTCGGCGCCAAAAGGGAGAGAAGAGAGAGAAAGTTTTTTCGCAAATGAGGAGGCGATGAAGAAAAAACAAGGAAGAAGGAGATAAATAGGGGGAGTCCCCCTTTGTTAAACCGGCGCGCTATTTAGCGCGCCGGGTTAAAAACCCTTTAAGCGAATGCGCGCCGGGAAAAGGCGCGCCGGGCCAACCACCCCCAAGATGCCAAGGCCGCGCCGGCTTCGTGGCCGAATTGCCCGGGACCGCGCCGGGTCAAAGGCTCGAGGGACTTACCCTCGTCGTATCAACGTCTAAACGGCGTCAGGTTAACATCCATGCCAAATTTAGGGCCATCTTAGAGCTCATGCCAACCAAGGAGGAGATCAGTCAGGGTGAAATTCATCTGTCGATCTTGCTGCACCTGTGCCATGCTCGCAACCCCCATGTCTGGGGGGCATTTGTTGGCACCCAAAATACGATCACCGGCGAACAAGCCATAAAGACGAATGATCCGGCCCACCGAAGCATGGAAGCCGACAAAGATCAACCTATTGAAGACTTCTCAAGCTATCAGAGCCTCGAGTCACTCCGTATAAATACGGGGACTTCGCCTCAAGGGAGCCGGGATGAATTCACAACCAACTGGCGGTGCGACCAAGCCTACCCAATGAATCAGCATTGACTCTATCATGCTGCATACACTACACCCGTTGTCCGATCAAAGACGACGATCTACCCGGTGGATACCCACCTCATGAAAGGATCTCCTGAGGATAAAGGAGTTCCCCCGATTTCCCGAAACGGAGAACCGAAAGCTCTGACGGCGGAAGATCCCGATCGCCCGGCATGGGCACGGCTTCCCGCCAAGATGGGCCCATTAGTGGCCGAATGATCGCCCGACTCAGGCGGAACTATCTCCCGGCTGTCCAACCCCCTAGAGAGTTGAGTACGAGCCAGGACGGACCAACAGCATGGAGCGTAGAGCCAAAGGCCGTGTCGGCAGAAAGCCCGTACGGTCAAGTCAAAGCTATCTGGAGTCTCAAGAACGGCCGTACGTTGACCTGGGAGCTTCGACAAAACATCCCACCAAGGTTTCGATGGGCATTGGCGAGCTAATGTTTACGATGACTCCTGGAATCACCCCCGGACTCATCGGCTGGCTTGAAGCCCACGAGGAGCATTAGCCCGGCGCGCCTTAAACCGGCGCGCCCCCTCATGCGACGCCCCTGATCCCGGCGCGCTAAAGCCCATCTTCAGCCCTTAAGCCGCCGCGCAAATCACCCTGAGGGTGTCCAACCCCGGCGCGGTAAGCCATGCAGGCTCTTCCCGGCGCGCTAATCCCACGCCGGTTCAAGTTCGAACTCAATCCTCTATATATAGGGTTCTTCGAGAACAGAAAGAAGAGAGCGAGAGAGAAGAGGCCAGACGGAGGCCAGACAGAGGCCAGACGGAAACAAAGAAGAGAGACTCTCGAGAGGGAGGCTTCAAAAAAAAAAGAGAAAAGCAGAGAGAAGAGGAGGGATCGGGAGAGAATTCCAGAGAGAAGAATAGCGCCTCTCCTAGGCGTCCTCTGCCGGCGACCTTCTTCTTCCCCGACTGAGTTACGATACTCTGTTTTTGGTAGCAGGTGGGCACCGGCGTTGTTCCTCCCCTATCTCCCGCCGATTTCCCCCCCAATCTCCGTCTACTGGTTGTAAACCGAAGAGGGGAGGGATGGCAATGATATGAGCCGACCCCTCCCCTCCCCTGTGATTCATCCTGCCATTGTATGTTCCTCGGCGTCGATGAACAGCATTCTGGCAGTGGTGTCGACGCCGGATTCTGAATGTAAACATTCGTTCGTTTTCCATCTTTGAATAGTGATACGTGTGCGAATGGTTAGGTCAACAGGCCGAGCTGATATTCAGAATCTCTGTCTCTCGCACTTGTGTCAATGCGTATGTTGGATTCTCTTCGACGTAGCTGTAATTCCGATTCCATCGAAGCCTCGGTTATGCCCCGAACCATCGTGGGCTATAGAAACACCCCTCCCCGGGGGTTTTCTTTCGATCATTCGCTTTACATATGATTCAAGGATTTTTGCATCGTTCTTATCCTCATGGATAGAGCCGCGCCTCTGCGTGTGACTCTATCCGCTATACAAGGGATCCACCCCTCTCGAACTTTGCTTTTCAACCGTTCGAGCAAATGCCCCTGCAACGATCTCGTTTCGTTTATGCATCTACTGCTCACATGCACCATACTCATCCACACCGCTCTGAGGGTTTCCGATGTTTCGATGGTCCGGGGAGGGGGACATTCCTCTGCTGTTTCTTGACGATTGCTGGGCGACCGGGGGGGCTCCATCTCTCGATGGTGGGCACTCCCTCGAAGCCACTGCAGACAGTGACGGGGCCCTGGTTCAATGAAACTCAACCCCGACAACTTAAGACCTGACCGAGACCGGGGGATGCGTGCTCCTTGTAGGCTAGCCCTCGGAGTCCCGCTCTCCCAATGGTCAATCTCTCCATGGGATGAACCATCGACTATGGGTCCGTCACCCCTCGTAGGCCAGCCCTCGGGATATCGTCCCCACTGTCAATGGCTTCCTCCCCCTATTTCTTTCCCCCATGGAACCTTGGGTGCCCCTAGTAGGCTAGTCCTCGGGGTACTCCATCCACTGGGGTTTGCTGGCTGACATTGTGCAGACCGGCGATGTAGGGGCCTGTTCCACAGGTGAACATGACCCCGCTTATCCCCTGCAATTCTTTGCAATCCGAGGGAGATGCTGTCCAATTCTGGATAGATTAAGTTTATGAAGAACCTTGATGATCAATTGCTCCGAATCTAATTACCCCTGTGCTCGAGTATGAACCTCGTACTGGCTTAACATGTCATCCTCGGAGGACTCTGGACTTCAATCTAATAAAATTTCTTGGCCTCAATGGACTCAAAGTCCCCCAGATGGGCCCAACAAACTCAAAGGAGGTCCAAAGAGATGGAATTTGGGCTAAAACGGCGCGGAGTTCCCCGACGCGCCCTAATCCGACGCGGTACCCCCCCCCCCCCGGCGCCGGATTAAGGCCACACTCATATTCCCTTTTTTTTCTTTTGCGACTTTCCGGCGTGCCCCAGACCGGCGCGCCCCCAAGCTCTCGCGCCGTCTTAAGCTATTAGTAATGACCGCGCCGTATTAGCCGCTATACCTATGCTCTGCCGCACCGTGTAAGTCGTAACCGCACCGGTTTTGAAACCCTTTTGATATTTTACTCACTCGCTTGCCTCGGGACGAGTCTCCTCTCTCGGGGGCGATGTCAATAAGTTATATCTGACAGCAAATCGAATAAAAGAGGGGCTAAGCGCGCCTGAGTTGCATCGTCATCATCATCGTATCTGTTAGCATTCATGCTTTCGCTATCATACTCATGTCGTCCTTCCTCCTCTCGACGAGGGGCAATAAATATGGTCGATCACCGCCGCCCTCATGGCGCTATCTTCATGTTCAATATAATCATGAATGTCTTGTGTGCATGCATACATAGATCCCCGGGTATATTAAATGGCGTCGACTGAAAGCCGGATCATGTCTGGCCGGAAGCCTTCGTCACGCGCGATGGTGGTCGTCGGACCTGCGTCCTCCACCACGTACCGAGGAGCCATTTTCCCATTAAACTACGCATCTTCTGCATGATTAATGATGCATCCTGCCTGTCATTGCTATAATCATCATGTAGTTCTTTTTCCGGCTTCGACAGCCCGATATCTCGGCAATTAATCAAAGGTGTTCCCTCCTCGTGGGGGATGTAATTAACGCCATAACCTTTATGGTATGGCGGACTGCTGGTCCCGACCGAACCTCACATTCGCCCGACATGGGTCAGAATGAGTGCACAATAAAATCGTCACTCATGTGACTGGCACGCCTGCGTCGTCAATCAGTCAGTTGATTACCAGTTAGTCGATTGGTTGATCGATACGCGAACGAAAGGAAAGCATGTCAAACAGGTCCTCCATAAGTCCCTACGAGCCGTGGATTCCCACACGGACGCCGGGCTGGTTGTACCATTCCTACCCCATGTCTAGGAAAACATAAGTGAAGGAGTGATCACATTTAGAGTCAAACCAAGCTTTACATCCATCTCCTATCAGGAACCCATTGTTGAGAGCTCATATTAATCAATCCACTAAAGTTCCAAAGGAGAAATCATAAGAATCTTGAAGCATCATCTTAAACAACTTGCTTGACTCTGAGTGTCTTCATCTCTTGTTACTTACATCTTTGTTCTAAATCGTCTAAGTTTGGTTGCTCATTGCGTGTTTGTGTTGTGTTGTTTGCATCTTGTTAAGGTTGTTCGTTGCATGTGGAGTTGTTTTCGTCAGTTAGAAGCACCTTCTAGGGTCAATTCCTTCTCCAGGTTCTACTCAAATCCGCTTTTCGAACCCACCATGGCTTCTTTCAATCCTCCCCGTTCCCAAGAGGATTCCCTTCCTCAAGGACTTCTTGAAAACCCTACTAGGGTTACCTCATTCTCTTCTAAAGAGGGGACAACCCCTCTTCCGTCCTCTACCTCCATGGAAGGTAGTCAAGCTACCCCTTCTTTCACTACTCCTTCTGCGGGCTCCATTCTCCAGATGATGGCCCAATTGGATCCGGCCCAACTCCAAACTGTCTATCAGGCCATGCAAGGATCCAATATCTCCCCTCTTACGATTATGCAGGGTCAATCCAATCCTTCTACCCAGCTCACTCCAATTAATCTTACTCCGGTCCAACCCCGGACCATCACATTCACTGGCATGGAGACGGGCCAATCTTCTACTTCGGCCCAGCAATCTTTTGACAAAGGGAAGTCTCCTGTCCCTTCTTTCGTTCAGGTGGATCATCATGTGTCTAACCCGACGGTTCCGCAAGTCCTCATGGGCCCCTCCAACTTCCTGCACCCTCAGTCAGGGGTTGTCCAAGCCCACTCCAATCTGAGTCAAGTTCAGACCCAATATCCTTCTTATGGGCCCCCTGCCTTGGCTGTTTATCCTTCTGCTCCTTCTTATGGGCTCCCACCTTCTGCTGCGGTTCACCCCTCCGCTCCTCAACTTCAATCATTACCTCTCACTACCCTGCTCCATCTAGAGAGCAGGAACTACTTGATAAATGGGCCACCATGCTATAGCAACTCGATTTCCTCCAGAAGCGGGTCGCCCCACAATCCTTGGCAGATGTTCCGGTTCCTAGCTTTTAGAACATCCGGTTCCCTCCGCAATCTGAGCTTCCCAATTATCGCAAATATGACGGGAACGGCAATCCCTTTATTCACGTGAGGGATTTCTTATATGAATTGGCTCAGTTCCAATATGATGATTGCCTTATGGCGTACCTATTCCGCCGATCATTAGACGGTGTTGTGTTGGAATGGTTCTACTCTCTGCCACTGGAAGACGCCGAGAGCTTCAAGGTAGTGAAAGATAAGTTCGTTCAGCGGTTTCAAGATAGGGTCGGCCTGGAATATTCGTTCACAGATCTGGTGGCCGAAAAGATGAAACTGGATGAGGAGTTTGCTACTTACGTAGATAGGTGGAGGCAAATGGCTGCTAGAGTGCCCGGCCATATTCCGGAGGAAGAGAAGGTCAAGTTACTTATTTCCAATGCTACTCCGACCTTCCGAAATATTCTGGCCATGAACGACATAGCCAACATGCACCAACTCTGTAGCCAAGCGCGGTTCATCCAAACTCAGTTCAAGGATTCCCCCATACACTCTCTATTTGAAAACCAAAAGCCCAAGTATCACAAGAAACCTCAAGGGCCGGTTACAGAGGGGGTCCAAACGAATGAGCAAGTTCAAGCCGTTGCCTTTCCGTTCTAAGCCGCACCTTTCCGCTTCCCTCAGAACCCCCGCACTCCACAAAATCCTGCTCCACAGAACTTCCAAGTCACCCCGCAAAACCCTCCGCCCACCTTCACCATTCCCCAAAATACCTTCGTCGCTCCACAGCAACCACCCCCACCTCCGCAATACCACAACGTCCCTCCACCCAACGGCTACAACAACAACCCTAACAACAAGCGCCCGGCTCCTAAAAGAGCTCAGTACCCATCCTTGCCAGAAACACTCACGGACATCTTCTCAGCCCTCATGTCGGTGAATGCCATACAGCTCCCTCCGGAACGGCCCAACTAGAATCCGGTCGTTGATCAGACGAAGTATTGTATGTTCCATAGGCAACCGGGACATACCATTGAAGGGTGTTTTCAATTCCGGGACCTAGTATATGATCTCCATGAAGGACAGAGGATAGATTGGGCCGAAATGCACTGGGCCATCACAGAAATCAAAGAGAAGAGAAGGCAACTGCCGAGGCAGCAAGTACAGCAGCAACAGGTACCGTAGCCACAGCAGCAGCAGCAACAGCAGCCGGTGCAAGACCTGGGGATTCATCAAAACCCAATGCCAAACCATCCTCCTGCTCCACAGCCTCCGCCGCCGGCACCAGCTCAGGTCAATGGCATCCAACCCCCGGCTCCTAACCTCGGGTGGTCCTTCGACGATGATAACTCCACGCCGCAGGTCATGGCCCTTCACCACAACTACCATAATCCTCCCGCTTCCCCTATCCTTATACCTACCCACCAAACTCCTCCTCCACTCATCCTCCCATTTACCCCTATTCTATCACACGCACCATCACCCGCGCCCCCGTCGCACTCACCATTGCTCACATCCGCTACCATCACCCCCTCCCCGCTCGCGCTTACATCCACTATCGCCATACCTTCGTCTAACCCTCCACTCATCACACCTCCGTCCACTTTTATATCCCCACTGCCGCTCGTGCCCACTGCCACTAACCCCTCGCCTATCGTCCTTTCCACCACACCCTCTTCCGCACTGCTCATCCATCCCACTGGGCCCACTAAATCACTTATCCTAAGCCCATCTGAGGCCGCGGCAGCTTATAACATCACCCTATGGAGCGGGCACATGTTTCACCGAAACTATCCTTCCACTTTCGATCCCCAGTCTTCCCAACTGGCGCCCGAGCAAGAAGAGGCCGAGCCACTACTGGGGACCCAATATGATCTATTACATCATTTGGATAGGGTGCCCGCCAAGATATCTGTGCTGGAACTGATTAAGAGATCTAACCTTCACCAAGATGCATTAAGAGACTTTCTTCAAAAGGTGATGGTTAGTGAAGACATGGCAGTTGATAGCTTACCTACCGCACTGGCAACAATCTCCAAGGTGCCATTCATTACTTTCTCTGAAATCGAGCTAGCACCACCAGAAGCTCGGCAAATGCCGCTGTGCATTACTATCATTCTGAACAAAGTCAGCATTGATGCGGCATTAGTTGACACAGGGGCATCTATCAACGTATGCCCGCTCAGCACTCTAAGGGCTTGTAATCTGTCAGAAGAACTTCTTTGCCCAACTCCCACTACCATAGCTGCTTATGACAACTCTCAGCGGGCATGTCACGGGATTGTCACCATTCAAGCTGAGCTTGGGGCTCTTACTATGCCCGTGGAATTCTATGTGTTGGACATTGACCCTATATTCAAGGCTATCTTGGGTCGTCCGTGGATCGATACCCTCAGCGCCGTACCCTCTACTGCACATCAATGCATTAAATTCTCTTTCCAAGGGAGGGTCGTCAAAGTCAAAAGCTTATCCACGGTCCAATCAATGAAGGCTATTTCAGAGAAAGTTCTTCCCACATTGTGGCCAAGCAGTCGGCCTTTTAGGTCAGTACTGGATTTGAACTTCCCTTGGGCTTATACACCTCCTAGGCCCGTCACCGCAGTAGTTGACATCAAGGTGAAGCCCCAGATCTGAGATTCCAAGGGCTGGGACATTATACTGAAGCTAGGCTACCAACCGGGGAGAGGTCTCGGTGCTCAATTACAGGGACGAACTAAGCCCATCCCCAAGGGTAGGAAAATGAACAGAAGAGGTCTCGGCTTCCGAGAGACTGCATTGTCTATGATGGGTGATTCTGGGCCACTCACCTGGGACTACCGTCAACACTTTGTTCGAGGGCCTCTCCAGCCTGGCACATTAACTCCACGGCCAGCTCCGCCAAGGGAAGATACAGTTTGTCCAATTGTCAGTCCACCCCCAGTGCTAAGGGGGCAACTTGATGATGTGATTGACTATGGTCCAGCCCTTCAGGGGCTATTTCATGAAGAAGACTGCCAGCAGCAGCAAGAGGTTCGGCTTATTCAGTGGAGGCCGAAGAAGCAGCTGGCTCAGCATCTACAGGAAAAGGGGAGTTCACCGATTGTCTTTTCTTGGTCTCCCTCCCGCTTTCAATATCTCTTCCAGCAATGGGAATTCTTACCCCCGTCTTCCTCCTATCATGATAAATCCATCCTTTATTGATCCACCAGAGATTTTATTTGTTCCTTGTGCTTGCGGGCATTGCCCGCCCATTGATCTATCCACTATATTCACTCCTCCTCCCCCCAATGCCCAACTCCACGAGATGTGGTTCTCGTCCTCCGATCCTTTCTTCGATTGCATCTTCCCCGAGCTGTTCCCCATGCAGCTCCCACCTCCTCCATCTTGTTGTGTAGTCTCCATTGATCTCCAAAAAAAACGTCAAATTTGAAACGGAGATTTCAGATGAAGATTATGCTACCTTGTCTCCATCCTCCTCCCAGGGGCACGAGTCCCCTGCTCCTTCCCTTCCACTAGGTCTTCTTCCTCCTAGGTTAGGATTAGGGTCTATCGAGTCTAGGGAAGTAGAGTTAGTTGGGTCTAGAGAAGTAGGGTCTTGTTCTAGGTCGTCCAACCCTTCCCCCTCTGAGTCCCGCCCGCTTGCGCATCCTCCCAAATCCATCCCTGATAGGTTCTTGCAAGATCTAGCTCAGCGTTGTTATGCCCTTTTGAAGTGTCCAGAATTTGTTGCTACGGCAATTATGATTGAAGATGGAGAAGAAATAGAAGGGGTGTGGAGCGATGACGGACTCGGTGTCTATGAAATCTTGGATGAAAAAGATCTGATCAATGAGGACAGCGACGTAGATGACACTACCGATTTATATGCACAAGGACTTAAGAAATTCGACGAGCCGTCGTCGGCAGTGGATGAACCTATGAAGGAAATCAACTTGGGAACTGAAGAAGACCCAAGGCCCATCATTATTGCCGCTAATCTCCCTCCACAAGTAGAAGAAGATTTAATTAAGGTTCTAAGGGAGTATAGCGATTCCTTCGCCTGGTCTTATGAGGACATGCCAGGTCTTGATCCCTCTTTAGTGGAACATCGACTCGTACTTAAACCAGGGGCAACACCTGTGAAACAACGGTCAAGGAGATTTCACCCCCACATGGCCTTGAGGATTAAGGAAGAGGTCGACAAATTATATAAGGCCAGATTCATTAGAGTTGTTCTATATCCTCAGTGGGTGGCGAACATAGTCCCTGTTATCAAGAAGGATGGAAAGGTGCGTATCTGCATCGATTTCAGGGATCTCAACAAAGCATGTCCAAAAGATGATTTCCCGCTGCCGCATATTGATGTCTTGGTCGATAGCACCGCCGGGTACGAATCTCTGTCATTTATGGACGGTTACTCAGGCTATAATCAGATCCGTCTCGCTCCGAAAGATCAAGAGAAAACCTCCTTCACCACGCCCTGGGGCACGTACTGTTATGTGGTTATGCCATTTGGTTTGAAGAACGCAGGTGCTACCTATCAAAGGGTAATGATGGCCATCTTCCACGATATGATGCATATCTATATGGAAGCTTACGTGGATGACATTCTGGTGAAGTCAAGAACCAAAGAAGAACACCCCTCTATTCTGGCTAAGGTACTGCAAAGAGCACGGGAGTACAAGCTCAAAATGAATCCAAAGAAGTGCGTATTTGGGGTCTCTTCAGGGAAGCTATTAGGTTTCATAGTGAGCAAACGAGGGATCCAGATTGATCCTAACAAAGCACAGGCCGTCATGGACATGCCTCCGCCTAAGAACATTACGGAGCTTCGAGGACTGATTAGTCGATTGTAATTCATTAGAATATTCATATCCCAACATTCTCAAAGGTGTCGTCCGTTTTATGAATTGCTTAAGGCGGGGGTCAAGTTTGAATGGAATCAAGACTGTCAGAAGGCCTACGAGGACTTAAAGGAATATCTATCCAATCCTCCGATTTTGTAACCTCCTGTCCCTGGGAAACCCCTGATCCTATACATCTCAGTTATTGAGGACTCCCTAGGGGCGGTCTTAGCACAAGTAGATGATGAAGGGAAAGAGCGGGCTGCGTATTACCTCTCTCGGTTATTTAACCCAGCTGAGTCCAGATACACCGCTATAGAGAAGACTTGTGCCGCCTTAGTGTGGGTAGCTCAGAAGCTTAAACATTATTTCCTTGCCCGCCCAGTTAGGTTGATCTCTAGAATGGACCTGATTCGCTATTTCTTAGAAAAGCCCGTCCTTTCTAGTAGGTTGGCTCGTGGCATAGCTTCCTCTCTCAATTTGATATCACGTTCATCGTTCAGAAGGCGGTCAAAGGGTACGCCATCGTTGAGCATCTTGCCCATCTTCCTATTCCTCACACTGACTCCATTCAGGACGATTTCCCTGATGAGCATCTCTCTGTACTCACCCATCATCCCTTTTGGTCTCTGCACTTCGATGGTGCGCTCAATTCTCAAGGCTGAGGGATCGGCGCTGTTTTGCTCACTCCAAAGGGAGTGACTATTCCTTTTGCTTATCAACTTCGATTTCCTGCTACCAACAATATCGCTGAGTATGAAGCTCTCCTAGCTGGACTGAAGCACGCCTATTTCCTAGGTGCGCGTTATTTGAATATCATAGGAGACTCTCAGCTCATCTTGCGGCAAGTTCTATCCACTTACCGCACTCGTGACCCCAAACTCAAGCCTTATCAAGATTTGGTCACGCTCCTTGCTAGGCAATTCCGTAAGTTGATCTATATCCATACTCCCCATTCTTAGAATATTCTAGCCGATGCTCTAGCATCTCTTGCTTCCTCCCTATCTTTTCCTCTCAGTCGGAACACTGAGACTATCGTCGTTCAGAGACTGGACGCACCCTCCCTTCAGGATCCTTGGTTCATCAACCTTAGGAAGGCTGTAGAGGCGAGGGCTGAGAAGGAAGATCTAAAGGAAGTATCTTTAATAGATCTAGAAGAGATTCTGGATGAAGAAGAATTGCCTTGGTATCACGAAATCGAGTTATTTTGCAAAGAAGGATCATTCCCAGAAGGGGCAAACGCCGAGCAGCACAAGTCAATAAGAAGAGCCACCTCAAGGTATACCATTATTGCAGGAGAACTATACAGGCGCGCTACTAATGGAATGCTCATGAGATGCTTAGATGATAATGAGGCTTGGAAGGTGGCTGAAGCGGCCCATTCTAGTGAGTGTGGAGGTCATGTCAATGGCCAGGCTCTAGCGAAGAAGATCCTTAGGCAGGGCTACTACTGGCCCACTCTAGAGGAAGATTGCTCCCTCTATGTCCGGAGATGTCTTAAATGCCAACTCTATGCTGGTAAAATCCATGCTCCAGCTTCATCTCTCCATCCTCTCTCTGCTCCTTGGCCATTCTCTATGTGGGCTTTTGACGTTGTCGACCCGCTCGGTGATCCTAATTCTTAGATCAAGCAGAAATCCTTTATCCTTACCGCCACTGAGTATTTCACCAAATGGGCTGAAGCCGAGGCGTACGCAGAGATCAAAGCTTCAACGGAGTGCCGCTTTATCATGAAGAATATCATCTCACGGTTCGGAGTGCCAAGCAGTATCATCACCAGCAACGGACCCCAGTTCGTCTCCCAAGAGCTCAAGGACCTATGTAAGAAGTTCAATATTGCATTGCATCATTCATCTCCATACTATCCTCAAGGCAAAGTTCAAGCCGAGGCCACTAATAAAACCCTTCTTAAAATCATCAAGAAAACATGGGAATCTCATAAGTTTTCCGATTGGCCAGAAAGATTAGTGGAAGCTCTGTGGGCTTACCGCACCTCCGTCCGTACTCCCACGGGATAAACTCCCTATGCTCTTACCTACGGGATGGAGGCGGTGCTCCCATATGAGATCTTGATCCCTTCCCTTATAGTACAGCTTGATATGGAACTTAATCTCGATGAACGTCGAGAGGCGTTGCTCGTCCAGTTAGAACTCTTAGATGAGAAGAGGATGAATGCGGCCGATCACATATCCGTTTATCAAAAGAGAGTTTCGCGTTACTTTCAAAAGAAGGTAATCGAACTTAAATTTCAAAAAGGAGATATGGTTTTGAAACGCAAATTCATTCGGTCTGCAGGACCTAGGTCTAAATTGCAACCTAACTGGGAAGGGCCGTTTGTCGTAAAAGAGGCTTATCCAGGGAATGCTTATCGCTTAGTAAATGCGGAAGGTGAGGAGCTCTCTCACCCGTGGAATGGGTTGTACCTTAAGCGGTTCTTTCCTTAAGAGTCTAATCAGTGCCACCCCGGCAGCAAGATGTTCCTCCATTTCTCTAAAAAGGGTCCCGAGTAAGGCAACCACACACTACACAACATCCCTGGTCAGGTTTCCCGCTTTAAAAGACACCGTTTCTCCTTGGTCATGCTTTGGGGGAAAGTTGAAGTCCCTGTTCGTTCCTTCCTTCGGCTAAATCCAAGAGCAAGAAGAGAATAAGGAGGCGACAACCAATCCAGGGACCCTGACAAGAGGAGGTCTCAAATAGGGGCAGTCCGTTATGACCTGATGCCACAAGCAAAAATAAAAAAAAATAAAAAAAACAACAAACAAAAAAAACAAGAAAGAAAACGAAGCAAGGGAGCAATCTCTAGGACAAAATCAAAAGCATCATCTCAAAGGTCTATTGAATATGATTCCAAAGCTCCAGAAAGGCAAGAAAAAGAATCTAGGCATGACAAGAGTGGCAGTACAGTTCCCCGCGGGACGAATGAGCCCGGTCGCACGTATGCCTAGAGTGGACAAAGGTTCGATGACAGACACAAAGCCCTGGCGTAACAGACCAAATTTCTAATGGGTTGTCTGGAGAGGAACCCAAGTCCTAAAAGCTTCTAAGTCTGGCTTAAGCTTACCCCCCCCCTCGTGTTCTATTTTCCTTTTTCAGGATTAAAACTAGTACCCTGGGTATGTCCCTGGTAGAAACACCATCATGAAAATCTGGGCCTTGGTCAGGGTTTGTCACTTCATTGCACGCCAACCTCAGGACTCTCAATACGATACGGAGGCCTCACGTTGCTAAGGGAAAGCACTGGTTTTCAAAATCCAAAAAAATAACATATATTTCAAAATCCAAAAAATAACATATATTTTAAAATCCAAAAACAACATACATTTCAAAATCCCAAAATAACATATATTTCAAAATCCAAAAACAACGTATATTTCAAAATCCAAAAACATCATATATTTCAAAAATCCAAAAACATCATATATTTTGGAATCAAAAAACATCAAATATTTCCAAAATTCACAAAAAATCTGAATATTTTCCAAAATCCAAAAAAATACCATCATATGCATTGCATGCATCGCATTAGTTCTATTATGTTTTTTTCCCGCCTATTTAATAAGGCTCCACCCCTCGACCAAATATCAAGAAACGGTCGTTATCTAACTTGCTTCAAGGCAAGGGGTTGAGTCTAAGAACAGATCTAACTTGTTCCATGTTTAAGTGTGTGCAGAACGCAGGATCAAAAACAAAGCTGAAATCTCATAACTATGCAGGTTCAGGGCTGTAACGCGCCATCAGTGGACCGCCACACTCATATAATGGTCTTTGAGTAAACCGTTACTTTCCTTCAGAACGTTGGCTTTGATTCTCTCAGCAACTCTCTCTCTAACGGCCTGGGGCACGACCGTTATTCTTTCCAACGGTCCATCCCTGGACCGTTACTTCCTCCAGAGAATTTAGTTCTCAGAGCATACACTCTGACGGCCTATCTCACCACCGTTATATCCTCCTAACGGCCTTGATCCGATCCGTTACATTCTCTAGAAGCTCTGTTCTGCTGATCATTCTAGCCAAATCAAAACACAAAGTTCATGTCCATTCAACTAAGGCAATCCCATCTTATTCAAATGAACTTAATGCAAAACAAGATTGATAAAATTCCAACTCTAATTGTCAATTACATCGTTCAAAAAAAAAATCAAGCTACATTCAGTTTCTTATCCGCAAGAGGGCGGATCTTCCTCAACTCTTTCACGTAACCGTGGCGTGCTTCATCATTCTCTTCCACTTTTTCTTGCCACGGACGCACCTTGCTGATCTCCCACATGGTCAGCGCGTTTCGGACTGCTCTCTCATCTTCCTCGGTCCCCATCTTCCTAGGTAGAAGGGGAGGGTAGTGTGATAGTGCAGGAACTTCAGTCTGAGGTAGCCCGATCTGAAGATGGCACAGGTGTGGGTTGTAGATAGCCATGGTAGTATTTCCCACTAGCTGGAGGTCCAGGCCTTGACGCCGCGGTATTCTAAGAAGAATGCTCCGAAGGATTCTTGGTCGCATGATGAACTTGTCTATTGGAAAGGTGTTGGAGAAGAGGCGCCATTCATCCCGAGTTTTCTTGTCCGCCTTCTTGCATTCAACCTGTGAAGAAAATCCAGATGCCCCTCCAATAAAGAAGAGAGGGTGGCTCCCGAAGATCCGGCTAGCAGAAGTTATGTCTTCCTTTGGTTGAAATTTGATTCTCACTCCCATCCAACACTCAAGGAGTATCATGGAACCGAACAAAGGTCCTCCTAGGCAAGCCGAGGTTAGTCCTTCATAGAGATATGAGAGGATCGCCTGAGAGATGGACATTCCCCGCCACAACCCACTGATTATGCTCAGATTTTGGATATCTAAGAGGTGGTCAGTCGTGGTGAAAAGGAAAACTCCGCATAAGCAAACCTCCACCGCCTTGGCTATTACTTCATGTCTCTCCCACTTGTTTTTGCAATGAGACACTCCACTGTGCCAAGGGTATCAAGTGTATGTGGTGTGGGCTGATCATGGTCCTCACGTCCTTTGGATTATGGATGAAATCACTCAAGATCAAGGACGGGTCGATAGGCTCAACCGTGTAGCAAACTAGGTCTTCATCCCCCGCCTTAGTCTTAGGAAGGGCTAGGTAGGTTTCTACCTCCTCTAATAGGACTGTTGCTTCAAAGGAAGGGAAGATGAAGGTATGTGTAAGGCCCGTGCCTTAATGGATCCTTCGTGGTATTTGTTCTATTACTTGTTCTGGAATTTCCGGCTATTTTCCTGAATTTTTTTGAATTTGTCTGGTATTTTTCCGGATTTATTTGGGGCTAATTGAGGGTTATTGAAATTAATAAGATTTTTATATATATAATGATTATATTATATATATATTAATTTTATTTTTTATAACCTCTCCCTCTCTCTCTCCCTTCCCGTCGATCTCACTCTTACCCTCTCCCTCTCTCTCTTCTCACGATCGTCCCTTCCCTCTCCTAGGGAACTCGGGCGAAACGAGATCGGATTGAGGCGAGGTTGGCACCGTTGGATTCCTCGCGTCGAGTAGTGCGCGTGGGTGTCCACTTCGGCGTGGATCGGTGATCGTAGGAGCGAGGTGGAGTGTGGAAGCTCCGTGGCTCTTCCTCCTTGCATGCGGCCCGTTCGACGGTTTCGGCTTGCGAAAGGTAGGGGGATGGAATCTCGATCTTGCTAGGATCATTTCCCTTAGCTTGCTTGATGATTAGCACCCCGTAGCATGCATGATGTTCATATTTCCATTTTTGGGGTTTTAGCCTCAATCTTGAGTTTAATGCGTTTTAGGCCTTGCATGTGCTAGATTTAGATGTTAAATTGTTGTCTGGCATGCGTGGTTTGACAGGTTATCAGGTTTTTCGTCGATACCCGGCGTTTTCAGCCGTCCGGGAGGGCTTCGATTTACAAACCGTACCCGCCCGTAACCCAGGTGCAGTGACGGTCCTGCCAGGAACCGTCACTTGCCTGACGGTCCATAGTGGACGCGTCACTTCCAAATAGCGGCCCATTGGGGGTGCGTTACTTGGAGAGTAACGGTGGGGCTCCCATCTGTTACTCATCAACTGTTTTCCGTAGTTTTGGTCTGGCGATGCGCCCGACGGCCAGTCGTCCGACCGCCGTTTCGATCCGACGCGCCTAGACCGGGGCGTTACTTCGCCTGCTATCATTTAGAACGCTGATAGGTGGTTTGAGCCTCGGGTGGATGTGACGGCAGTGACCCCACGCGTTGCTTCGAAGTAACGCGCAGGGCCCCCACCGTTACAAGCCCTTTAGTGCCTCTTGAGCTGGAACCCTGAAGGGAGTGACGGATAGGGACTGGGGCGTCATTCTTGAAGTAACGCGCCGGCCCCCGACCGTCGTTTGCATATGGCGCGTGGGTCTTTGACCGCCGCTTCCCTGATGGCTGCAATATATTCCCAGCCCATCTGTTATGCGCTTCTTTCTATATTCATGCCATATTTGCATTGTTTCAAATATATTGTGGCGTGTTTTATACCAATAGAGTAGTTTTTCTTTCCATGCAATGGAGCCACTGTCGTTGCCCTAAGGTCTGTTGAGTACCGACCCGCTTGAGGATGGCGGAGGGGTATGTTTCCCATTCACGGTTTGTAAGCTAGTTCCGTGGGCTCCCAGCCAATGGTAGCGTCCTGTCAAGGGAGAAAACTAGTTAGAGGGCCTGGCTCAGGCTAGAGTCAGTGTGTGCACACGTGGTCGGAGACTGTGGACTGACACCGACGGGTGCCACTCCGACTGGTCACTTGGTTTGGTACTGTTTGCGCGCTTAGCTTGTCGCTTCGTCAACTGCGAGTGCTTGAGACGCAGTGTAAGCCGTCAGTGGACGCATCTGGTTTCTGCTCCAGTGGTTGTCCTTCCTTGTTGTCTGGATTAGTTACAGCTCCTTCTATTTGGTAGTTTTAGCTTTAATCGCTTGCATTTAAGTAGTAGTGGCATGTGTTAGCTGTTATACTTGCTTAGCTAGAGTTTACAGCTTTCTTGTGATTAGTTATTCATGCCATTGCCTGTGTGTTTATTTAAATGCATGCTCTACTTGCTTTATTTGTGCATGTTCGCTTGTTTAGTGCGAGGTAGGGATCCGCG
The DNA here is from genome assembly GCA_022559845.1 of Amorphophallus konjac. Lineage (NCBI taxonomy): Eukaryota > Viridiplantae > Streptophyta > Magnoliopsida > Alismatales > Araceae > Amorphophallus > Amorphophallus konjac. Next base: position 203,433,655 of record CM040127.1, read on the forward strand.
TGACCCCTACTGAGTCTGGCTGTGACTCACCCTTCTCCTTTCAGGTGAGCCGCGCCCGCCGTCTCCCGGACTTTAGTGTGCTGTTTCGGGACCGTTCCTAGCTGCCAGCTGTGCACGAGCTGCCTTTTTGAGGCTTGTGTTGTACTTTTGCCGGGGTATGCCCCGCGTAGTTGTACCTTGAGGACTAGTGTTTGTGACTCTGGACTAGTTATACATATATCACTCTGGTTATTTTTAAATTGCTTCCGCACTTGTGTTTAAATCTTAAATACTTACTGTATTGCGCGCCCCAATTCGCAATTAATTATGCATATTCCTCAGCTAACCCCCACTAACCCTTCAGGGGCCTCATCAGCCTCTTGGGTAGCCTCCCCAGTTCTTGGTGTCGGTGTATCGATGTTATCGGTATATTGGTGTCCTAAACTCTGGGTCGTCACAGATGGTATCAGAGCGTAAGTTGAGGATTTGCGTAAAGAATTGGAATTGACGCTTTGTCCAGAGCTAGTCCTGTTGTCATCTCATGCTGGCATAGGATGTTTTCCGTATGATTGATGGATTTTATTGTTGATTGTGTTTTTGGCAGCATAGTTATGCCGCCTCGTCGAGGAAGACCTCCTCGTGTTCCTCGAGATGTGCCCAGGGAAGATAGTGGTTCTGCACCTCCTCCTGCAGTTCCCGCTGTTCCTGTCGTTCCAGTTGCTCCTCCAGTGCCGATCGTTCAAGCTGAAGTGCCTGGCAGTCGAGGCAAGGCGTTGAAGGAATTTCTGATGTTCAATCCGCCTGCTTTCGATGGCCAAGCTGATCCAGAAGTCGCGAGGCAATGGTTGGACGCGATAGAGCGTGTGTTTGTCTCGATGGAGTGTGCTGAAGATGAGAAAGTCATGCTCGCTGCTTTTCAACTCCAGGGTACATCCATTGCGTGGTGGAAAGCCGAGTGGCAGATTTTCTTTCGATCCAGACCTCTTCGGCAAATCACTTGGGCAGAGTTCGTTGCTGCTTTTGAGCGCGCCTATACTCCTGCCTGCTTGCAGATGGATAAGATGTACCATTTTATGGAATTGACCCAGGGCTGTATGACCGTGCTTCAGTACAGGAATAAGTTCTTGGAATTGGGTCAGTATGCGCCCCATGTGCTGGCCAGTGAAGCTTTGAAAACCCAGCAGTTCTTGCGTGGGTTGAGGCCAGAGTTGAAGATGCTGTTGATAGCGAGTCGTGTTGCGGATCTCGATACTGCGTGTCAGAAAGCTGTAGCTTTAGAGCTGGAGATGGCGAGACCGGGTGGATATCCCCAAGCAGGGTCAGTGCAGCCGGTAGCTCAGGTTCAGCAGACTTACCGACAGCCCGTGTCTGGTGTTCCTTCGGTCCAGTCAGAGGTTTCCAGTGCTTCCTCTCCTTCTAAGCCCAAGTTTAAAAGGTTCAAAAAGAAGAAGAAGTTTTTTCAGCAGCCGTCCGGTACAGATTCTGTTCAGCAGCCGACAGCACCTTCTTCTCAGACTCGGCAGAGCTCAGCTGCTAGTCAGCCGTGGACGTGTCGGAGATGCGGTGGTCATCACAAGGGCCAGCCGTGTTCTCTTCCCATTGTTTGCTTCAGGTGTGACCAGCCAGGTCATGTGGTTCGGGATTGCCCGCTGAGGCCGACTCAATTGCAAGCTCCTCAGTTGTCTCAACCTCAGCCGTAGTTTAGACCTCCTGCACCTCAGGCTCCACAACAATTTTTCTCTCAAGCGTCGGCGTCCTCTCAGCAATCTTCAGCTGGTTCCAAGAAGCAGAAAGGCAAAGTTTCTCATTTGACAAGAGTTGATGCTGCTGCGTCCCATCTTGTGGAAGGTACAATTATGCTTTATGGACATTCAGCTCATGTCTTATTTGATTCTGGTGCTTCTCATTCTTTTATTTCTGAGGATTTCATGGCTTGTATTGAGGAACCGACTTCTGAGTTGTCTTGTGAGTTATTTGTGGAATTGCCTTCTGGAGATTTCATGGTTACTCCTCTGTGTTTGGACGAGTCTCCTGTTTGGATTGATAATCACCAGTTGACGGTGAGATTGTATGCGTTGCAGCTGGCAGATTATGATGTTATTCTGGGAATGGATTGGTTGGAGCATTATGGAGCTGTGGTTGACTGCAGATCGAAGAAAGTCTATTTTCAGCCCCAGGGAAAATCAGCCTTTTATTTTCAAGGTATTCGATCCCGTTCTTCTCGTATGATTATTTCTGCTATTCGAGCCTATAGGTTGCTTAGCACAGGTTGTCAGGGATTCCTTGCTTCAGTGGTGGCTGTTGGAAAACCACGACGGGATGTTTGTGATATTCCGGTTGTCTGTGAGTTCCCTGATGTGTTTCCTGACGAGTTGCCAGGCTTGCCCCCAGAGCGAGAGATTGAGATGAAGATTGAACTGATTCCAGGTACTGGCCCCTTAGCAAAACCGCCATACCGTATGGCTCCAGCTGAATTGAAAGTACTGCGTGCACAGCTACTAGAGTTACTGGAGAAAGGTTATATTCGTCCCAGTTTTTCTCCGTGGAGTGCCCCAGTGCTGTTTGTGAAAAAGAAAGATGGAAACCTGAGGCTTTGTATTGATTATAGGCAGCTGAATCAGGCGACTATCAAGAATAAGTATCCGCTCCCCAGGATTGATGATTTGTTTGACCAGTTACAGTCTGCTACTGTCTTTTCGCGGATTGATCTCCGGTCTGGTTATTTTCAGTTACGGATCCAGGAATCTGATGTGGAGAAGACTGCTTTCAGTACTCGATATGGTCACTTTGAGTTTTTAGTCATGCCGTTTGGTTTGACTAATGCCCCAGCAGCTTTCATGGACCTAATGCAGCGTATCTTTCGTCCATTTCTGGACCAGTTTGTGGTGATCTTTGTTGATGATATCTTGATATATTCTGCCTCTGTTGATGATCATGTGCAGTATTTGAGGATCGTTCTGCAGACTCTAAGAGATCACGAGCTTTATGCGAAGCTCAGTAAATGTGAATTCTGGCTTCGGGAGATTCATTTTCTTGGCCACGTGATTTCTGGTGATGGAGTGGCAGTAGACCCTACAAAGATTGATGCCGTTTTGAGTTGGCAGAGACCGAGGACCATCACTGAGATACGAAGCTTTTTAGGATTGGCTGGGTATTACCGCAGATTCATTCAGGATTTTGCGAAGATTGCAGCACCGATGACTAAATTGACACGGAAGGATGTGCCTTTTGTCTGGTCGGATCAGTGTGAGGCTAGCTTTGTTGAATTGAAAAGGCTATTGACTTCTTCTCCAGTGTTGACTTTGCCTTCCGACTCGGGTGGTTTTCTTGTTTGTACAGATGCGTCTCGAGTAGGTTTGGGTGCAGTGCTGATGCAACATGGTAAGGTTATCGCATATGCATCTCGGCAATTGAAACAGCATGAAGGAAATTATCCCACTCATGATCTAGAGCTAGCTGCAGTTATTTTTGCCTTGAAGATCTGGAGACATTATCTGTATGGTGAGAAATTTCAGATTTTTACTGATCATCAGAGTTTACAGTATATTTTCTCCCAGAAAGATATGAACCTCAGGCAGAGGCGATGGATGGAATACATGAAAGATTATGACTTTACACTCTCCTATCAGCCAGGTAAAATGAATGTTGTGGCCGATGCTTTGAGCAGGAAAGTGCAGGTCAGCCATTTGTTGCTTCACGAATGGAAATTGTGGGAACAGCTTCCGAGCGAGACTTTGTGTGTAGAGTTTCCTGCCGATCCGAAGATGGCAGTTTGTGCTAGCTTGGTTTTGGGTTCAGCTTTGTATCAGCAGATTTTAGAAGCCCAGCAAGCTGATTCTGATTTGGCCCGTGTTATATCAAGATATGATGTGGAATTTGATGACGAGCTGGTTGTCAGTTTCCAGGGCAGATTGTATATTCCTGTTGATAATGATTTGAGGAATGAGATTTTGAGTGAAGCCCATGGTTCCCGTTTTGCTATTCACCCTGGTGTCACTAAGATGTATCAGAATTTGAAGAAGCAGTTCTGGTGGCCCGGCATGAAGAAGGACGTGGCTATTTTTGTTTCTAGGTGCTTGACTTGTCAGTTAGTTAAAGCCGAACATCAAAAGCCAGGTGGTCTGCTTCAGCCATTAGAGATTCCGATGTGGAAATGGGACCATGTTACTACAGATTTTGTGGTGGGTTTGCCTCGAACTTCTCAATGTTTTGATGGAATCTGGCTGCTTGTCGACAGATTGACGAAAACCGCCAGATTGTTGCCAATTAAAGTTACTTGGAGTGTGCAGAGATTGGCCGAGCTCTATGTGTAGAAGATCGTGCCGCTGCATGGAATTCCTATTTCACTTGTGTCAGATCGTGACCCGCGTTTTACCTCTGGCTTCTGGCGTAGTTTCCAGAAAGCTTTGGGCACTGAGTTAGCTTTCAGTTCAGCGTATCACCCACAGTCAGATGGACAGTCAGAGAGAACTATTCAGACTTTGGAGGACATGCTGAGATCGTGTTGCCTTGATTGGCAAGGTTCGTGGGGTCAGCATTTGCCACTTGTTGAGTTTGCTTATAATAATAGTTTTCACTCCAGTATTGGCATGGCTCCTTATGAAGCGCTGTACGGTCGTCCTTGTCGTACTCTTCTGAACTGGTTTGATGTTGGGGACCGACTGTTGACAGGACCGGACATGGTACAGCAGTGTTCTGATGTGGTTCGTCTGATCAGACAGAGATTGTTGACGGCTCAGAGTCGACAGAAAAGTTATGCAGATCAACGCAGACGTCCACTACAATTTGAGCCTGGAGATATGGTGTTTGTTAAAATATCTCCGATGAAAGGTGTTTCCAGGTTTGGGAAGCGTGGAAAGCTTAGTTCGCGGTATGTTGGCCCTTTTCCGATTGTTGAAGCTATTGGTTCAGTGGCTTATCGTTTGCAACTGCCAACGGCCATGCAAGCTATTCATGATGTGTTCCACGTGTCTCGGTTGAGGAAATATGTGTCTGATGCTTCTCATGTTCTCGATGATTCAGTGTGGCCCGAGGTGACTGCCGATTTGTCCACACCAGAGTTTCCTATCCGAATTGAAGACCGTCGTGAGCAGCGGTTGAGAAATAAGGTTATTCCTCTGGTAAGGGTTGCTTGGCAGCGTCACTCTGGTAACGAGTCTACTTGGGAGCGTGAAGATGAGATGCGTCAGCTTTTTCCTTTCTTGTTCCAGTGAGGTATAAGTCCTTTCTCAGTTTCCTCCTTTTCGGTTGTTGTAAATTTCGAGGGCGAAATTTCTGTAAGGTGGGAGGGACTGTAAGGCCCGTGCCTTAATGGATCCTTCGTGGTATTTGTTCTATTAATTGTTCTGGAATTTCTGGCTATTTTCCTGAATTTTTAGGAATTTGTCTGGTATTTTTCTGGATTTATTTGGGGCTAATTGAGGGTTATTGAAATTAATAAGATTTTTTTATATATAATGATTATATTATATATATATTAATTTTATTTTTTATAACCTCTCCCTCTCTCTCTCCCTTCCCGTCGATCTCACTCTCACCCTCTCCCTCTCTCTCTTCTCACGATCGTCCCTTCCCTCTCCTAGGGAACTCGGGCGAAACGAGATCGGATTGAGGCGAGGTTGGCACCGTTGGATTCCTCGCGTCGAGTAGTGCGCGTGGGTGTCCACTTCGGCGTGGATCGGTGATCGTAGGAGCGAGGTGGAGCGTGGAAGCTCCGTGGCTCTTCCTCCTTGCATGCGGCCCGTTCGACGGTTTCGGCTTGCGAAAGGTAGGGGGATGGAATCTCGATCTTGCTAGGATCATTTCCCTTAGCTTGCTTGATGATTAGCACCCCGTAGCATGCATGATGTTCATATTTCCATTTTTGGGGTTTTAGCCTCAATCTTGAGTTTAATGCGTTTTAGGCCTTGCATGTGCTAGATTTAGATGTTAAATTGTTGTCTGGCATGCGTGGTTTGACAGGTTATCAGGTTTTTCGTCGATACCCGGCGTTTTCAGCCATCCGGGAGGGCTTCGGTTTACAAACCGTACCCGCCCGTAACCCAGGTGCAGTGACGGTCCTGCCAGGAACCGTCACTTGCCTGACGGTCCATAGTGGACGCGTCACTTCCAAATAGCGGCCCATTGGGGGTGCGTTACTTGGAGAGTAACGGTGGGGCTCCCATCCGTTACTCATCAACTGTTTTCCGTAGTTTTGGTCTGGCGATGCGCCCGACGGCCAGTCGGCCGACCGTCGTTTCGGTCCGACGCGCCTAGACCGGGGCGTTACTTCGCCTGCTATCATTTAGAACGCTGATAGGTGGTTTGAGCCTCGGGTGGATGTGACGGCAGTGACCCCACGCGTTGCTTCGAAGTAACACGCAGGGCCCCCACCGTTACAAGCCCTTTAGTGCCTCTTGAGCTGGAACCCTGAAGGGAGTGACGGATAGGGACTGGGGCGTCATTCTTGAAGTAACGCGCCGGCCCCCGACCGTCGTTTGCATATGGCGCGTGGGTCTTTGACCGCCGCTTCCCTGATGGCTGCAATATATTCCCAGCCCATCTGTTATGCGCTTCTTTCTATATTCATGCCATATTTGCATTGTTTCAAATATATTGTGGCGTGTTTTATACCAATAGAGTAGCTTTTCTTTCCATGCAATGGAGCCACTGTCGTTGCCCTAAGGTCTGTTGAGTACCGACCCGCTTGAGGATGGCGGAGGGGTATGTTTCCCATTCACGGTTTGTAAGCTAGTTCCGTGGGCTCCCAGCCAATGGTAGCGTCCTGCCAAGGGAGAAAACTAGTTAGAGGGCCTGGCTCAGGCTAGAGTCAGTGTGTGCACACGTGGTCGGAGACTGTGGACTGACACCGACGGGTGCCACTCCGACTGGTCACTTGGTTTGGTACTGTTTGCGCGCTTAGCTTGTCGCTTCGTCGACTGCGAGTGCTTGAGACGCAGTGTAAGCCGTCAGTGGACGCATCTGGTTTCTGCTCCAGTGGTTGTCCTTCCTTGTTGTCTGGATTAGTTACAGCTCCTTCTATTTGGTAGTTTTAGCTTTAATCGCTTGCATTTAAGTAGTAGTGGCATGTGTTAGCTGTTATACTTGCTTAGCTAGAGTTTACAGCTTTCTTGTGATTAGTTATTCATGCCATTGCCTGTGTGTTTATTTAAATGCATGCTCTACTTGCTTTATTTGTACATGTTCGCTTGTTTAGTGCGAGGTAGGGATCCGCGTGACCCCTACTGAGTCTGGCTGTGACTCACCCTTCTCCTTTCAGGTGAGCCGCGCCCGCCGTCTCCCGGACTTTAGTGTGCTGTTTCGGGACCGTTCCTAGCTGCCAGCTGTGCACGAGCTGCCTTTTTGAGGCTTGTGTTGTACTTTTGCCGAAGTATGCCCCGCGTAGTTGTACCTTGAAGACTAGTGTTTGTGACTCTGGACTAGTTATACATATATCACTCTGGTTATTTTTAAATTGCTTCCGCACTTGTGTTTAAATCTTAAATACTTACTGTATTGCGCGCCCCAATTCGTAATTAATTATGCATATTCCTCAGCTAACCCCCACTAACCCTTCAGGGGCCTCATCAGCCTCTTGGGTAGCCTCCCCAGTTCTTGGTGTCGGTGTATCGATGTTATCGGTATATCGGTGTCCTGAACTCTGGGTCGTCACAGTATGTGTTTGTGGATGCCACAATTCTACGAGGGTTGAAATACTAGGCCAATCTAATATCAATTTCTGGAAGACCAGGAGAGGTTGAAGGTGCCATGCTTTAAGAATTGATGTAACCTCTAAAGGGAGTGCCTTTACAATGGGAGCCACCCACTTCAGATTGGAATAGCATCTTGAACCGGGGAGAGGCTTGAAGAGAAGAAGAAAAGAAGAAAATCATGAGGAAGAAGATGAAGTGCAGAAATTTCTGAACTTGGTTAAGTTATGGAAGCTTACCACTCTTTGAGCATTAAAGCTTAGATGCTTGGGAATTGAGGTTAGCCTTTGCAACTCTCCATACTCTTTTCTTGCAGCTTTGAGTCCAATGTAGACTCTCTCCTCCATAGCCATTACCTCGAAGCTTCTCTTCATCTTGTTTCCTACCCTTAGGAGGAGTTTTTCAGCCTTCTAGCAGAGAATTCAGCAAGATGCGATTTTGGCTAGGTTTTCAAGTTTTAAAGGTTTGGTTATGGCTTTAAAGTGATAAGATTCAGATTGGAAGGTTTTATATTAAGTCTGGGAGGAGTTTAGAACGGATCAAGGGCTTCTTATCTCGGGTTTTGCCCCTTACGGCTCAATCCGTCTCAGATTACAATTCATGATATAACAGTCTGTCGTCGGACCGTTACTTAACTATGACACGCAAGCTCTGGGCCGTCACATTTCCTGTGGGTTTAAATTTAGTCCAACCTTGTTCTGTCAATCTTAACGGTCTAGCATCAGACCGTTATATTTTATGACGCGTTCTCTCAAAGCCGTTACATTCTCTACTGATCAGTTTTGGTTTCTTCCTAGTCAATCATTCTCAACGGTCTTGCTCCTAACCGTTATCTATCCCTGACGCGCTGTGCGTGGACCGTCACAAGTCCATACATTTTGTTAAGTCTATACATCCCATTCGTCATCCTAGTCTATACATCGTGTTGAAGTCTATATAGCATTTTGAAGTCCATACATTTGTTGAAGTCTACACAGCCTCAAGTCCATACATTTGTTGAAGTCTATACATTGTTTAAGTCCATACATTTGTTGAAGTCTACACAGCCTCAAGTCCATACATTTGTTGAAGTCTATACAGTCCATACATTCCCCAAGTCTGTACATTCTTCATCCAAGTGTGTACATTCCCCAAGTCTGTACATTCTTCATCCAAGTGTGTACATTCCCCAAGTCTGTACATTCTTCATCCAGGTGTGTACATTCCCCAAGTCTGTACATTCTTGACCCAAGTCTGTACGTTCTTCATCCAAGTGTGTACAACCAAGTCTGTACATTCCTTGCCCAAAGTCCATACACCCTTCAAGTCTGAGCATCATTTGGCTAAAACGAAGTCTATACATCATCTATACATCACTTGGACGAGGTCTATACATTCATAGTTTGATCTTGTTTTATCTAACGGTCTAGCACCTAGCCGTTACATCTTTCTAACGCACTGGGCCGTTATATTCTCTGCTGCTCAGTTCTACAAAATTGGCCTCTGTCCCCTCTGACGGCCGTCACTTGATGCGTTACTCGATTCTGACGGTCTGGATCTAGATCGTTACATTGTCTGTTGCTGTGACTTGGGCTATTCCTATTTGCCTCTGTTTAGACCTGGCGATCTTACATGCTTTCAGTCTATTCATCCTGTCCATCCACACATTATCTCATCCACATCATGCACATTTCACCCACGCAATCTCACACAATCCTTTCACACAATCACATGCATTTCTTGCATTCCAATCACACCTTCTCACATTCATTCTTGCATTCATTCATCCTCGTCTGTTTGCATTTCATTCACACCCATTCATTCATATAAAGAAGAAAAAACAAGCAAAAGACCAAAAAAAAAGAAGAGAAAATTTTCATTTCATCTCATTCATTTCATCCCCCATGTAAGTCATGTACAAGTAAAAACAAAAAGAAAAACATGCATCACTCCGCCAGCTTATCCGCCGGGCGGCCATCATCATCTCCTCCCTCGGGTCTCCTCGCAGGTGGCGCTATGGAGGCACTCTCCTCCTGTTGACCCCTCTCTGCCCTCTCATTCCTCCGCTGACCGGAGGAGCTAACGAGGAAGTCGGCTACCGATCCGCTCGGGGCAGCGCTCCTCTGTGCCCCGCTCTGGGAGGCATTCCACTCTGACCCCCGGCCAATCATTCTCACCGTCCACTCCATCGTTTGCAGCTCGATCTTAAACTCAAAGATCTGACGCCGCGTATCCCGTGCCTCAGTCCGGTAGCGATCCAAGTCTGCGGTCCCGGCCCAGAGTCGCTCCACCTCTGCTCGGAGGACCTCTGCCTCAGCCCGGTTCCGCTCTGCCTCCGTTCGGACCAGCTTCACCTCGGCCACTACTACGGCTAGCTCTCTCGCCTATAGTTTGCATTGCATGTAGTTAGTCGCATAAACATGAGAATTTGCATAAAGCATAAGCATTTAATTTGCATAAGCATTTAGCATCTTACCCGCTCCGCGAGGGTGGCCTCTGCCTCCTCGGCCCGGGCAACCGCTCGAGCGAATTCGGCGTCCCGCTCAGCTCTATCCCCGGCAGGTTGTGGGGACGATGATGGGGCATCCGCTCCCACTCTTTGGGCTCCCTCAGCCCACTGCATTTAGAGATCATTGGTCAGTCAATTACATTCGCATCATAATCATAAACATAATCATTTAGGTCCAAGGTCTTAGAGTCTTACCAAGAGCTCCAAAGCGGTCCGGTACTCGTCCCGCTACTGGACGGTGGCGTGGAGTAGCCCCTCGAGCTCGGCTATCCTTCCCTCGAGGTCTAGCTGCATTTAGAAAGTATATCAGTCAGTGCATATAGAATAAAATTTTCATAAAAGAGCATTCAGAGTATAGGGTTTTATTACATACCGGTCATCGGGTACCTCGGTACACCCGGTCCCCGTACAGTCGAGCAAAGGCTTTCAAGTATGCCTCGTCGCTCTCGTCCCGCTCTTTCACTGCTTTGCCCCACTTGTTCCAGTCGTGGACGTACTTCGCCTTCCGGGCACACCAATCTATGTCACAACTGATTCCCTTCGCTGACTTCCCCGGGCGGTCGTCGCTGTGGCGTGGAAAGGTCACCTCAGGCTGGTGTAGTCCCCGAGTCCTCAGAATTAGCCGGTAATGAAGAGGCTCGATGATGTGGATGCAGTGTAACCATATGTCTCGTCACCGGTACGAAAGGGTTGCCTCTACCCATCGCTGTCCCTCGAAGCTCTCGCCTCTGTACGGGGTCCATCTCACCTGAAAGCATGAATCAAATCATCATATAGAATCATATAGAAATATTCAGAATCATTTAGAAAGCATTTTTGAGTTTGGGCTTACCGCCGTATGCAGGAAGGAATCCAAATCGTCCTGGATCGCCCGAGTCAATCTGATGATCGACCCCGGGTCCCTTGCAACCACCCATCGCCTCGCGATCGGGGTGCGGCCGGCGTGGAGTAGTGTGCCCCGTCCTATGCCCGGGAGGTACATGTAGCTCCAGAACTGCATTTAGAAGTTAAGTCAGTAAACTTGCATGAACATTTGCATAAATCATAATAGAAGCATTTAAGTTGCATTTACCTGTAGAAAAGGCGAGAAGTCGCCCAGCATCATCTGTCGGTCCGTCGTGCTGAGGGACTCGAACAGGAAGGCCAAGACTGCCGCTCCCCAGGCGTACTTTCCAACTCTGCCCAAATCCTCGATCATTGGCAATAGCCTGCAGCTGATCACATCTGCCCGAGTCGCGAACAAGAGCTTCCCGAACAGTAGCATCAGGAAGCGCCTCAGGGTGCGATCTCCCTCTGGTCCAGCCTCTGCCGCCACTCGTGGGCACACCTGGTCAATCACTCTACCCGGATGCTCCTCTGGTAACTCGCCCACGGCTATGGCTGCTCCTCTCAGTCCTAGGCTCTCCTGTAGTACTGATCTCAGAGATGTGATGACGTCTGCCCCGGTCTGATCAAATCTAGCCCCAGCAGCTCCTGGGCCATCTGTCGGTAGTCTCGGTAGGTCCATCCTGTCACTGCGGCTCCATGTACTCGCAGCCCGGCAATCCTCGCCATGTCTTCTAGCGTGGGGATCATGTGACCCCACGGGAAGATGAATGCCCTGCTGACTGGATCCAACCTCTCGTGCAAAGCGTACAGCAGAGGCGTGCCCATCCTGGTCACCTCGATGCTCAGCACCTCAGCGAACCCCATCCCGGCCAATCTCTCTCTCTGGTAATCGGGCAGTGCCTGGTACACCGCCCGGATCTGAAGCCAGGAGATCCTCGTCCGTCTTTTTCCCTGCATTCATTTAGATCATAAATTAGTCAAATGCATCATAGAATTATTTGCATAACATTTATAAAATAAAAACAAGACAAAAATTGAATAATCAAAAACCTAAAAAAATAGTTCTGGCCTCTGGTGCATGTAACGGCCCGGGGATGGGGCGTCACATGGCTCTAACGCATCTAGAGTGACGTGTTAGGCTTGTGACGGTCACAGGAAGGACCATCACATTCCCTGCTAACGGGAATTTTTCCCCTTTGCATTCCGTGGCTTCTCACTTTGGCCAAAAGGCCTACAAATGATCCTAAAGGGGTTCATAGACCCATTTTCTACCCCCCATTCCCACATGCATTCATACAAAAAACACAAAAAATTAAAATTTGAAAAATAGGGCGGAGGCCTACCTCATGGTCTTGGCCCCTCTTTCTCTTCTTCTCCTGTACCTTGGGTTCTCCCTCGTCCAGGAAGGTTTCCCCTTGGTCCTCCTCGGCCATTGGAGCCTCTTCTTCCACCCTTGGAGCTTTCTTCCTTGTTTTTTCTTCTGCCGGCCGTCGTTCAACTTCCCGCTCTATCCGGTGGTGGAGGCGGCATATCGCCTTCTTCTTCCCTCTCTCCCTCTTCTTCGGTGGCTGTTGATGCGCGGAAAACGCACGTCGTTAATACGCCCCACTATCAAATTACAATATCCGGCCCACAAATTAAATAAATAGAATAGTTAAGTGATGAGATCGAGTCGAATCCACATGGAGAAGTAGATTTGAGAGTTTAAAACCTTGAGTTTTTTAAGTTTTTTAAGATTTAAAAATCAAGAGAATTGAATTTAAAACTGCCTTAGAAAGATTGGGATACAATTTAGAAGGGTGGAATCGATAGAAGAACAAATAGACAATTATAATGAAACTAAGGTGAACTAGGAAAAGAAATAACTTTTAAACCAGACACAATTAGAAGAAGTGGAAGAAATGAAAGTTGTAGAGAATGAAAAGATGAAAAGGTTTGATGAAGAACATAGAATCAAAGAACAAGAGGAAGACAGTGAAAAATGTGAAACACTCAAGAGCTATCAGTGCGGATGAACAGTAATATGGCAGAAATCAGAACAGTGATAAATTAATTATAACTCTCAAAATAAGAAGATTTAGAAGAAGTGGTAGAAGATAAAGTTTTAGATCTACAAGAGAAGAACAACTTTCATAAAGAACTCAGAGTAAAAATAAGATTGGAAAGGCTTCCAAATAGAAGAATAATAGAAGGTATCACCTCGGATGAACAGTAATCACGTAGAACAGAACTTAGAAAGACAGAAAATAACTTTCAATTTAGAAGGAATTGAGGGAAATACTAGAAAGAGAAGTTGAAGAACACTTACAGATTGACAACTTTGTAAAAGATAATAAACTGAAATAAGGATCACACAAGCTTGTAAATTGACTATGAAGAGCCAAAAATGGCTAAGAGTACAATGAAAGTATTCAATACAAACTAACAACAAACTTCAAAACTTAAATACAAAGCTCTCAAAATCTTCTCCTACCAAAGCCACAAAGCAAGAACTTCAAGAACACTTACAAATCTTAGCAACCCATAGCTTACAACTCTTTGCTATCTCCTAACAACTCCCTTTTCATTACAATTGAACCCCCTTATATAGGGTAACACAACAACCCTTTAGCTAATATGAACACTTCTTACTTCTTTTGTTGACAATTGCTGCTATATTTGACTTGAAATTGTGTGCTAGCATGTGTTGCACATTTTTCTAATTTTTTTGATTTTTTTTTGATTTTTCTGACCTTTTTTCTCTTCTTTTCCTCTTCCTTTCTCTCTCTTTCTCTCTCCTGGGTCCGCGTGCGCCCTTTGTGTGCCGCCGACGCGCGCCGGTGCACGCGGAAGCGCGTGCGCCGCCCGCCGTATGAACGCGGCTGCGCCCCGATTGCGCCGCCCTGCTGACCACTGCCGCGTGGCCCAGGGGCGCTTTGCACCCACCGCCTGGCGCGTTGACCCCGCGTGCGAGGTGGCCTCCTGCCGCCTCGTCGCTGACCGCCCGCGTAGGCGGTTTGACTGGGCCCCCCCCTCGCGGCCCGTACCGCGCGAAGGCGGGGCGAGGGGGGGGGGCGGTTTCCTGCTTCAGCTGTCGACACACACACACACACTTCACTTAATTAGTTATATAATATATATATATATATATATATAATATATATTGTTATATATATATATCGTATATAGCTAAGAAAATTCCTAAAAAATGTCAAATCAATTTTTTTTTCTATTTTTTTTCTTTTTGAACAACTCCATGGGCTTTTGGCCCAATTCAACATATAGTTTTATTTTCTTTATTTTCTTATTTTTTCCGTTTTGAATGTTTGCATAAATAAGTAAAAATTGTTATTAAATTTATTTAATTTCAGAAATTTAATTATTTGACTCTAAATTAATAGTAAGTGTGATACGTGTATATTTATTATTATTTAAGCTCATAAAAATGTGTATAACCATAAATTAATATGTAAAAATACACACTTATCACACCCCCCAACTTACTCATTGCTTGTCCCTTAGCAATGCAAATAATGAAAAATTTTAGGACCAACAAGAGTGTAGAATATTCATGCTACATTTCGAGATCATCTTTCATAGAGTCAACTAAAGATCAAGAATCTGGAATAATTACCACAGACTAGCCTTATGTAGGAAATATGTACATGATCAAGAAGTCAATTTAAAGGTCAATAGCACTTGTGCATGTGTAATACTAAATTCACAGTATAGACAATTGCATCCTCCAGTTGCTATTCCGAACAAATGCCTTTCAATTCTGCACTTCTTAATCAGAGCATTCAGCATACTAGCCTTTTGTCTGCCTTTTTGCTTTGTCCCTTTTTGAGATCTATATTTTTTTCTTTTCTTTTCTTTTTTCTTTACACACATGATGCTGCACTACCCTTCACTATTTTACGCGAACCACAACACGTCTTAGGTGCAGTAGGCCCGGTTACACATATCAAAGTTCACTTTTCCTTTTGACGCGAACCTCAACACGTCTTAGGTGAAGTAGGCCCGGTTACTCAGAATCGGAGCATTTTTCATGGTGTTTTTTTTTCAAATTTTTTTCAATAGATAACATGGCAGAAAGCTTATAAAAGATCTCTTCCTCAAAAAGCGCAGAACATCAGGCAATATACCCAAAATAGCAGAAGGCTTGTCCTGCTTGTTTCATTAGCGTGCAAAGTGATTTTTATTTTTCTAAAGTGCACATGAACTTTAAAAAGATTTTTAAATCAGTTTTCCATGGCTAGATTAAATAAATTATCCATCAGCATTTTCCCTAGTCTTTTCTATTCTAGATTCCTTTTCAATGGAAACATGAATCAAGAAAACTCAATTGGGTGTTATTTTAGATTTAGGAAGAAAAAATTGTAGGTGAAATAAGGTTGTATAGGATAATATGATTTCCGTCCCCCCAACTTAAATGACATTGTCCTCAATGACATGAATAATAGGGATTAATAGAACAATGTAGACATGAAATGTGTAAAGGAACGGGACAACCTGATGGAAGTGAACTTCGACGGGCATCCTTGATGGAATGAGAGGTGGCACTTGGCTTTGAAAATCTGAGAAACTGAGTAAGCAATCAGCTCTCTCCCCCCAACTTATCATTTATTCAAACCTGCAAAATAAATACAAAACCACAATAAAAATTTAGGTTGTCTCCCCAAAAGCTATTTATTATCACACGAAACTATTAAAGGTTTGGGTTGCCTCCCAAGAAGCGCTTAGTTTAACGTCGTCAGCCAGACGTAATGTAACTCTTTAACCAACGGGTGGCATTCAAAATGAGCCACCAAATGATCTTATCCTCAAACAAATTCCAGCCCTTGTACCATTGGAGGAAAATATTATGCCTCGATGTATGTGGGTTAGAAGCATGCCAAGGTGGGTCTAGGAATTTGGATGGACCCCCTCGGTCAGAGAATGGTGGAGGAATTATCATAGCTTCAATTACAAAATATTCCTCTGTATGTTTAAGGTCCTTATAAGTATTAAACACATCAATGCGGACCTTAATTTCTCTCAACTTTTCTCCTTCATTCTCACTTTTAAGATGTACTTGCGTATTGTTTAGGTGAGAGAGGATAAGGGTGTTATGCATTTTTGGGGAATCTACCACATGGCCAGTGTCAAGGAGATAAGAAGGATTAGGAATGAAATCAGTGCGCTCCTCAACATAAGAATTCACAGAAGGCTCATATGGATCTAACCAGTTGGTGAGTTGTAGAATATTTGGAATGATTATGGATTCACCAAGGTTAGGGATGGGGAAAAGATCCACATCCTTCTCTAAATCATGAGATGCCCAATCAGAGAGACTTTCCAGTGGAGTACTTGGTTCCTCAATTACCCAAGAAGATGGATTTATGTATACACTTAATTCACCCTCCACACTCATATTTTCATCATCATGTACTTGGAAAGAAGATTCATCAAATTTAGGAATGGCAAGTAATAGAATTTGGTCATTGACTGGTAAATCATCATCCTCTTCTTCTCCCCCCAACGACTCAAGATCATCATAATCCTCTTCACAAATGGAATGGGGTTTAGGCTTCTCAGGCTACTCTTCCTTTACGTCCTCCACATAAGACTCTTCCATGATCCCCTCAAAATCAACAGTGATATGAGTGATAGATTGGGGAATCATAGGTTGAACATATGGATTTTCATCGTTATCACGTCCATCAAATCCAGGAAGTTGGTCCTCAAGACTTATAATGGAGTTGCTAGGCATTGGATCGACTTCCATTTCTATGATGTTTTTAGCAACCCGACTCACATGAGCCTCAAAGTTTTGTAGTTGATCCTAGAAGGCTTGTTGTTGAGTCTGGAAGAGCCGTGTCAATTGATCAAACATCTCCTCCTTATGCAAATCTGTGTATGGAGGAGATAGATAAGTGGGCTGAGAGTCAGATTGTGATGGATAGTAGTTTGAAGGGTACTCAATCCGAGAATGAGATGGTGGAGAGTGTATGGGTTGCCCTCCATAATAGGGTTGATCATAAGAATCATTTGGGTATGTGGCCCAATTTTGAAAATCTTATTCTTGAGGACTTTGGCCTTGATCCTGATAAGACTCCCAAGAAGAATCATGTTGATCTCTCCAACCAGAATTAAAGTTATTTGGACATGGGTCAAAATAAGGTGTGGAGAGTTCTGGAGACATTTGGGTTTGCCTTGCTTGGTCCATCCAAGAGATTGTTGGTTGATTTTCCCAGCTAGAGGTATAAGTATCTGGAGATGATTCGTAATCGGGCTGAGAAAACCGTTGATCATATTGGCCTTGCTCCGGGGTGAAAGGTAGATCATGGCCCCCAAACTGAGTGGTTGGAATATGGTCTTGGGTAAACGATGGAAACTGGGCTATCATAGGTGACGGGATCTCATTTTGGGCAGACCACGAATATGGACTGTCATAAGAGGTCGGGTTGTTTTAAGTGAGAAATGAGTGTGGATTTGGACAACCACCTACATAATGGGCCGGGTTATCCCACATGTGATCATTATCATGGTGACTAGGTGGTATGAAGGGGTCTTGATCCATGGCTAAAAATTGATCAAATTTATGAGCCAATTGGTCAAACCTAGCTAAGTTGTGTGCCCAATCCATAGATGAAAGTCATGATCTCACCATTTTTTATATATTTTATTTTTTCTTCTTTTTTTTTGATGCAAACAAATCATCAATTAAAGTCTAACTTAGATTCACCATCAAACTTATCCACCGGCCAGGTAACAGGTGTGGAAGTGGGAGGCTCCCCTTACTTTCACAAGGTCCTAATTAAGTAACCACTTTCCTGCTTATAGCGTTTGTCGTTGACCTCTAGCCTTAGACACCAGTTTCGAAGATGATAGTGAGACCAAGTTATACTTTTTTTTTAGCTTTTGTTTTTCTCTTTTTTTTGTTAGTAAACTGAGCTAATCCACCATATTTTTTTATTTCTTCTATTTTTTATTTTTTTAAGAACATTTCTAAGCATGAAAACAAATTACATATTAAAATTAAAAATAAAGAAACTAAATATATGGAAAGAGGATAAGAGTACTAACCGTAATCGCATTCCCTCGTTCTTTATTTGGTAAATAAAAAATAACAAGAGTAGAAGATAAAGAAGACTTACCTCGGGGAGACACAACATTTTTTGACATTTTTCAAATATTACTATTTTTTTTGTGCTTTTGTTGATCCTTTTATTTTTCTGCAAAAATAAGAGTGAGCACCAATATATATACAAAAGAAAACACAAAGTTATCAACTTCAAATTCAAACCCTCCCCGACAACGGCGCCAAAATTTGATGTGCGGAAAACGCACGTCGTTAATACACCCCACTATCAAATTACAATATCCGGCCCACAAATTAAATAAATAGAATAGTTAAGTGATGAGATCGAGTCGAATCCACAGGGAGAAGTAGATTTGAGAGTTTAAAACCTTGAGTTTTTTAAGTTTTTTAAGATTTAAAAATCAAGAGAATTGAATTTAAAACTGCCTTAGAAAGATTGGGATACAATTTAGAAGGGTGGAATCGATAGAAGAACAAATAGACAATTATAATGAAACTAAGGTGAACTAGGAAAAGAAATAACTTTTAAACCAGACACAATTAGAAGAAGTGGAAGAAATGAAAGTTGTAGAGAATGAAAAGATGAAAAGGTTTGATGAAGAACATAGAATCAAAGAACAAGAGGAAGACAGTGAAAAATGTGAAACACTCAAGAGTTATCAGTGCGGATGAACAGTAATATGGCAGCAATCAGAACAGTGATAAATTAATTATAACTCTCAAAATAAGAAGTATTAGAAGAAGTGGTAGAAGAAGAAGTTTTAGATCTACAAGAGAAGAACAACTTGCATGAAGAACTCAGAGTAAATATAAGATTGGAAAGGCTTCCAAATAGAAGTATAATAGAAGGTATCACCTCGGATGAACAGTAATCACGTAGAATAGAACTTACAAAGATAGAAAATAACTTTCAATTTAGAAGGAATTGAGGGAAATACTAGAAAGAGAAGTTGAATAACACTTACAAATTGACAACTTTGTAGAAGATAATAAATTGAAATAAGGATCACACAAACTTGTAAATTGACTATGAAGAGTCAAAAATGGCTAAGAGTACAATGAAAGTATTCAATACAAACTAACAACAAACTTCAAAACTTAAATACAAAGCTCTCAAAATCTTCTCCTACCAAAGCCACAAAGCAAGAACTTCAAGAACACTTACAAATCTTAGCAACCCATAGCTTACAACTCTTTGCTATCTCCTAACAACTCTCTTTTCATTACAATTGAACCCCTTTATATAGGGTAACACAACAACCCTTTAGCGAATATGAACACTTCTTACTTCTTTTGTTGATAATTGCTGCTATATTTGACTTGAAATTGTGTACTAGCATGTGTTGCACATTTTTCTAATTTTTCTGATTTTTCTGACCTTTTTTCTCTTCTTTTCCTCTTCATTTCTCTCTCTTTCTCTCTCCTGGGTTTGCGTGCGCCCTTTGTGTGCCGTCGACGCGCGCCGGCGCACGCGGAAGCGCGTGCGCCGCCCGCCGTGTGAACGCAGATGCGCCGCGTTTGCGCCGCCCTGCTAGCCGCTGCCGCGTGGCCCAGGGGCGCTTTGCGCCCGTCGCCTGGCGCGTTGACCCCGCGTGCGAGGTGGCCTCCTGCCGCCTCGTCGCTGACCGCCCGCGTGGGCGGTTTGACTGCCCCCCCCCCCCCTCGTCGCCCGTGCCGCGCGAAGGCGGGGCGGGAGGGGTTTCCTGCTTCAGCTGTCGACACACACACACACACACTTCACTTAGTTAGTTATATAATATATATATATTATATATATATATCGTATATAGCTTAGAAAATTCCTAAAAAATGTCAAATCAATTTATTTTTTTTTCTATTTTTTTTCTTTTCTTTTTGAACAACTCCATGGGCTTTTGGCTCAGTTCAACATATAATTTTATTTTCTTTATTTTCTTATTTTTTCTGTTTTGAATGTTTGCATAAATAAGTAAAAATTGTTATTAAATTTATTTAATTTCAGAAATGTAATTATTTGACTCTAAATTAA
This sequence comes from Amorphophallus konjac, assembly GCA_022559845.1. Lineage (NCBI taxonomy): Eukaryota > Viridiplantae > Streptophyta > Magnoliopsida > Alismatales > Araceae > Amorphophallus > Amorphophallus konjac. The sequence continues at coordinate 203,453,709 of CM040127.1, forward strand.
CAGTAAGTGTGATACGTGTATATTTATTATTATTTAAGCTCATAAAAATATGTATAATCATAAATTAATATGTAAAAATACACACTTATCAGCTGTGGAGCCTCGTCGTCGGCCATCTCTTTGGTGGTTGACGGTGGTCGCCGGTGGCTCTCGTTGGGGTTTTGGAGAGCGTTTTTGGCGTTTGGTTGCTTGAGTGGTGAATGAATGAGATCGTGACCGTTCGGTTTATTTTTTTGAACACTCAGGAAATGTGACGGTCTATCGTCCGAACGTTACATCTCTGACGCATACTCTTTTGACCGTTACATGGATTTGAATTGTTTCATTGAAGAATGTGAACCGCCTAATCTCTAACGGCCCTCGTCTGGTCCGTTACTTCATGTGACGCCCTCTCTGAAGACCGTTACGGCTTGCAAGTTTCTTGATGAATAAAATGGTCCATTTGATGATTGAATGACCACATTTTTTGCCATGGCACATATTATTAATGCTTCTAACACGTATGAATGGTTATGCCTTATTTCATGCTCATATTTATTATTGGCTAACCTCTTTCTCATGAATGAAGTTATAAACATTGCGCTTTGCCGGTTGGGCAGGTAGGTCAGGTATTGTATCTCGTTCCCTCAAATCCCTTAAATGCATTACTATATGTTATCTATGATATATTATCTCGAGAACCGGCTGGTCATTCATGTGTTCTGGGATCTGATGTTCCCCTTAAACAAAAATGATGATGATCTAAGTACACATGTTTAATCGTTGGATAGGCCGTTAGGTTAGAAAATTTTGGGGACGATGGTTCTATCTTGCACGCCGTGGTTGCAGATGGTGTCCTGACCCTGATTTTTCCGGTCTAGCAATATTATTCTCGAGTATCTTGTTATTTTATTCTTTCTTTGCATTTTGTTTTAATGATTTCTTTCTCTTTAGACCAGCATGCATCATACGCATCTTTTGAGCATTCATGATCTTCATCTGTTCAAGGTGTTTCAATGATGGTGAATAACTGTGTTCTTAATCTCGAATAAGGAGAATCATTCCACTCTGAATTAGAAGGTTTCCTTCGATCTCTCGCTTGATTTGGTTGGCTGAAGTTTCATGTCTGGAGTTTAGTCAGTTCTCTTTCCTTTCCGTTGCCTCCGGCGGCTAGCCGTGTTTCCTTTCCTTAGTTGTTAATTCCTCTAGACTTGCGTCCTTCGGTTGGCTATATCCTTGTGATCAGTTCAAAGTTTTCCAGAAAATTCCTATCGCTTGTTGGTAAAGAACGGGTGTCGTTTACCTTAACACCCACTTTTTGGTCCACTCCGCTTCACTTCCGCTTCATCTCCATGTTCCATTTCGCTTTCGCTTCACCTCCGCTTGCTCCCCTGCAAACAGGACGTTAAGGAGGGGCATCTGTTGACACCTGTTTTATGACCGATAAGTTGGGTCATCTCCTTGTTCTATCCATGTGATGCTCCAAGTTGTTCACTCTTCATTGAGTTTCCTTTATCAGTTTGAAGCTTATTTCATGGGTCTTAGCTCCCTGGTTGAGTGTGATTCCTTGTGGCTTTCCATTGGTTGAAGCTTAGCAAGCTCTTATCAATTTCAATCCTCATTGTTTCTAATGGTCTGCACCTGGGGCGTTATTTTCTTCTAACGCATGATCCCATGGCCGTTACTTCTTGAAGAGTCCTACAACTTAAGGTCTTTGTTTCAAAGCTTATCCGTTGGCCTACCTATTGATTCTAATGGTCTGTCGTGCAGCCGTGACTTTATTCCAACGCGTCCAGCCATGACCGTTACATATCTTGCAGAGTCCAACTTGTTTGATCTTCTTCCGTTGATCTTATCTCTTTTGAGATAAGGTTAAATGTAACGGTATCCCCCTGGCGCGTTATTTGCATGCGGCGGTCTGTCGAGTAGCCGTTACATCCAACAGAGAGTCCTGGCAATTCAGGTCTTTTCTCTGCTACTCCGTGATCGAGATAAGAGTTTGAATTGGTGATTTCTCTTCCAAATCTGATCCTCAGAACCTTCTATTTGTTTCTATGGACTCTTGGTGATATTATCTTCAAGGATTTGCTAAGAGTTATCCTTTTTTCTTGCTGGATTATCCTCTGCTCGATCGGAGAATTTGAGGGCCTATAAATAGCACCCTTAACTTCATGGCCCGAGGGAGGAAGATCTGGAGTTCGCGTCGAAGTGCTGCCGCATTCTGGAGCCACATCTAACCAAGGAGACTTGTCTTTCACGTCCATATGCTTCACGGTGAAGGGAGTATTCGTTCTATTGAGTTTCAAAGTTCATCATTGCATATTGTGTTCTTCCTCCTCCCTCTCATCATAGGCATTATCCCTCTCCTTGTTTCCACGTTCTGCATCTGGTTTTCATCATCTAAATATCTTCCTATCTTTTAAAACGCCCAGAGGGGTTAAAAAACCAAAACTCTCCCGGTACTTCCCTTTCCTTTTGCATGATCTTAAGTTCTTTGAGAATTGATACTACGCTTGTTTAAAGGGCTAATTTGGGATTGTTTTCTTGTGTTTCACGTTCTTTGGCAGGTTTACAGGTTCACTACACGAGGCCCAAGTCTTCTGGCCTACTGGAAGATTTGGAGTTAAAAGAGTCCACAAGCTATTACTGCAGGATTTCTGACAGTCTTGAGAAGACGCGTCAGGTTCATATAATGGTGCATCGTGCGACCGTCACATTCCTGTGACGCACGGGGTTTGGACCGTTACATTCGGTTGATCTGCAGATTTCACTGGTTTTCTCTCTCTCGTGGGCGGGCGCTTCATCCACCTATTTCCAAGGTATTTTCAAGTCTCTGGCTTGTGTTTACTTTGGTGGTGATCACGTTCTTTCTTAGTATTGGGCATTAGCTTTCTTTCCATCTCATATCTCTGATCTCCTTTATTTGCTCCACCCCCGCGGTGTGTTTTTATTTGCTCTGGCTCCGCGCCCCGGCATGTGTTTTTCTTTATTCCCTTAGTTTAGCTTGATGATTGAGATAGCATGCCCATGCTAGAGCTTGTTCTGGTTGCCTAGGTTCATGGTTCACATGTTCATAGGTTGATTGAGATCTTTGATTTTTACTTATCATCTTTATTACACATCAAAACAAAAAAGAAGAAGAGAGGCAAAACAAATCAACAATGGACTTTGTAATGATGTTTTGATCGATGTCTTTTCACGATCTCACTCTCGCCTTGAGTTTTTCTTAAGTACATGGCGTGTATTCAGGTACGATGTCATTAGATACACATTGTACATTAAGCACACAATCTTGGACTTATGATCTGCTTCGTTAGTTATTCCTTCCACAAGACTAGGTGATCTTCTTTCAAGGCCTCCACAAGACTCCGCGAGCCTTGGATTCCCACTAGGATGCTGAGCTAATTGTACCCTCAAAACCTAATTATTTAGAAAGCACTTAAATCGGTGTTTTATGTTCTAGACCGTAGCGGCCCTTTGGACGACCGCTAGAGGGACCTAGCGGCCATTTACATGACCGCCAAGGATGCTTAGCAGCCCTGCCTTTACTGCATGGTTCCAGTTCACTTATTTCATTGACTCTGTTTCTAAACGGTCCAGTCATGACTGCATAGATCATAAAACGGTCTAGTAAACGGCCGATATTTCCATAAAATGGCCCCGATATGACCGTTTTATATATAAGTCTTGATTAACCCAAGGTTTGACCCAAGGGTTGATTTTCCTATGATCCTAGATGGTCTATGATTATCTAGAACCTTATACTTTGTTTCCAAAGCTACCTAATGAATCATGGAATTTAAAGAATATGCCATTATGCCGCCGAATTTTCCCAATGGCATAACCTAGTTCTAAATAAAATCATTGAACTCTCATATTCTTAATTGAAGCATTCTTACCTTGATATTTGTTATCATGGAACCATTGTTTCAACTTCTTACATTATTTGCCATATTTATATTCTCGTGGAAGTAGCTTGATTTATAACTTGAAGATGCAAGAGCGGGCACGGACAGTGTCCAAGGGCTCCACTCTAGTCCCCTCGGTAGATAGCCGGAAACATACTATAAACAATGGAGTATGATGAACATTGGCGTCGCATTGCACTGGGAGTACTTATTTTATAAACAAGTGAAGATCTACGACGCAATCTTGTGTAATTACATGCTTGCTAGTACATTGTCATGCATAGCCTTCAAGGTTATGAAAAAGTACATTCTTGTTCATGAAAGGCCAAACTTACATTCTTATATACTTGCTCAATCATGCTCTCATATTTCATTCTTGATCATATCATGTTACTTGTGTTACTTTTGTTTTACACCGCATGTTTTGCCGTATTTCATTTATCTTACATTCTAGAGCTAAAATGTTAATTACTTAAACATTGCTTTCATGTTGATACTAAGATACCTACTAGACATGTGTGCTCATTCCCTACTTTTTTAATCCTTTTCAGGAGATTCTAGCGGGTCGGATTCAGACTATTCAAGTGATGGATCCGAGACTGATTAAATAAGGAGCGAAGCCTTAGATTGTCATTAGTTGAGACGCTATGTAATTTTCTATTTTAATGAGTCTAGTTAGTCAAGGAGTCAAGAGTCAACCTTATGTACTTTTTATCATTATTTAAATAAAGTAACGATTTTGTCCAAATATTGTGCATTCATTTCTTATGTGTGAATGTGTTAGCGCTCTGATTATATTGCTCGCTTGAGGCGTACTAGTCGACTGTTCACATTCCCTGATTGTTTCCGTTGCATAATCTCGGGACGTGACAGTTAAAGTGGTATCAGAGCGTAAGTCTAAGGACTTACTTATTCTAGGAAAATGTCATGTCATAGGCTAAGTCCAAGGCTTAAGGACCCATACCTATTAAACAAGAAAATAAATTTCCAACCCATGAGAGAAATTGGGTAGAACCCGGGATGAGATAGTAATTAGAAATTATCTCTAAGATTAACCCCACCAATTCTATTAGAATTGACAAAATTATTACTCCTCTCAGGTACCTCATTCTTACAATGGCTCACCGTGTCGATTGGGGTGGAATGCAAAAAACTGTTGCGGGTCTCACCCAGGCCTTACAAAATATGGTCCAAGCCGACGCGAGGGCTGGTGCTGGTGATCTACACTGCAACTTTCGGAGTCTAAACCCTCCACGATTTTCTAGTTCTTCCAACCCAGACGAAGCTGAGAACTAGATAAGTGAAATGAACCGTATATTCGAGGTCATGCAATGTGCCGACCAAGAGACGGTTCGTCTCGCCACGTTCCAACTCAACAAGGATGCTCGTACTTGGTGGAAGTCTATTCCGGCACAACCTGAAAGCGCCCCACACACTTGGGAGGGATTTCTTACCCTCTTCCGAGCAAAGTACTTCTCCAAACATGTCAAGGAGAGGAAGGCGGAAGAATTTGCTTCGCTACGTCAAGGCATGATGATGGTGGTGGAATATGAGTTATAATTCTCTCGCCTAGCACCCTACGCTAAGCATTTAGTGAGCACAGATCTTCTAAAAGCAAATCGCTTCATGAACGGGCTATGGCCCATCTTCATCCAGCAACTTGGCCCACAAAATATTCAGACCTATGCAGAGATGGTCCAATGGGCACACTTGTGTAAACGGACCTGGAGAAGGTCGATAAACTCAAAGGCAAAGGGGAGGAGCCGATCTGAAAGTCCGATCGGTGAGGAAGAAGAGAGGAAAAATTCAGCATCACTTACAACTCTTGGGATAACAAGAAGAGATCCCGGAATGGGAACGGCAAGGATGATCGTAGAAACAAGAAGGCTAAAGAAGAAGATAAGCAAGTCATGGTGGCTTGCTCTTTTTGCGAGAAGTTCGGCCACTCAGCCGAAGAATGCTGGAAATGCCTAGGGGCGTGTTTGTGATGTGGCAGCCGGGAGCACCGCATGCCGGATTGCCCCCTCATGAAGGATCAATTCTCCAACGGTGGACGTAAGCGGCAGGCGCGTCTTAACGCTGTTATGGATGATGATGAAGCGCCTAAGAATGATAGGCTAATGGAAGGTGCCCTTCAAATCTATTCCCATCCTGCATTCATGTTATTTGATTCTAGAGCTTCTCATTCCTTTATATCTACTACTTTTGCAAGAACCTTGTCAGTTTCATCAGGTCCTCTACCTTTGGACCTAGCTATCACTACACCCTTAGGTACCAGAACTAAACTTACAACCCACTACCCCGATAGTGAGGTAATGGTAGAAGGTCATAATCTTCCTGTAAATCTCGTATGCCTTGACATGGAAGGCTATGATGCTATCCTAGGAGTAGATTGGCTTATAGACCACGACGCCTATATAAATTGTCGTAATAGGAGAATCTCTTTTCGGGAACTGGGTCTCCCGTGATTTTCCTTCCTTGGTATCAAATATCGGAAACATCCTACCATTATTTCATCTCTTCACGCTTGCTTCCGTAATCATCACTGAGTCCAAGGAAATCATCTTATAAAATATTCCCATTGTGAATGAGTTTTCCTATGTGTTCCCATCGGATTTACCCAGTTTACCACCCGAAAGGGAAGTAAACTTCTCCATTGAACTTGTTCCTAGAGCAGCACCAGTTTCAATAGCTCCCTACAGGATGTCCCCCATAGAACTCAAAGAATTGAAGAAGCAACTTCAGGAGTTATTAGACAATGGCTTCATTCGACCTAGCACATCCGCTTGGGTGCACCAGTTTTATTTGTCAAGAAGAAGGATGGATCTCTCAGGCTATGTATCGACTACTGGCGACTAAATCAACTCACTATCAAAAACAAATACCCGTTGTCACGTATCAATGAGCTCTTTGATCAAATTTTGGGAACAAAATATTTCTCCAAGATAGACCTAAGGTCATGTTATCATCAGCTCAGGATTAAAGATGAACACATATACAAGACTACCTTCCGAAGCAGATATGGGAACTATGAATTCGTGGTAATGCCCTTCGGGTTAACTAATGCCCCGGCAGCATTTACGCAACTTATGAATAATGTCTTCCGGCCTTATCTCGAACAATTTATGGTCATCTTTATTGATGATATTCTGATATACTCCAAGACCAAGGAGGAACATGAAGAACACTTAAGAATAGCCTTGCAAACCGTAAGAGAGCATCAACTCTATGCAAAGCTTAGCAAGTGCGAGTTCTGACTAAAGGAGGTCTCTTTCCTCGGCCATATTATTTCAAAGGAAGAAATTGATGTCAATCCTTCTAAGGTTGAAGTTGTTAAGGATTGGAGCCGGCCGACGACCGTGTCAGAAATTAGAAGTTTTTTGGGTCTAGCTGGTTATTATAGGTGATTCATTAAGGATTTCTCTAAAATCGCCATCCCTTTGACTAGACTCACAAGAAAGGAGAACCCTTTTATATGGTCAAAGGATTACGAAGAAAGTTTCCTAACTCTTAAAGATCATCTCACTACGGCCCCTATCTTGACACTATCTATTGAAGGTGGTGGCTTTGAAGTCTATACAGATGCATCTGGCATTGGCCTGTGATGCGTTCTTATGCAAATTGGAAAAGTAATTTGCTATTCATCAAGGCAGTTAAAACGTCATGAAGAAAATTGTAGAAACCCAATAATTAAAAATGAGAAATAAAATTTTCAATTTTATTATGTAATTAAAATTTTTATGAAATAATCAAATTACATTTTTACTATATGAAATAAGCTAGTTTATTGAAGTTACTTGAATTTACTTGAAGTAAATAGAAAATTAATTACTTTAGGCCTTAGATAAATCATAGTAAACCCAATAAAAGTCCATATAATGGAGTAGGATTACAATTGACCCATTGGATAATCTATAATGGGTTGGATTAATGGATTAAATGATTTAATAAAGGATAAATAACCTTAAATTCGTAACATGTGTTTAATATGACACTTAAGAGATTAAAATAACCCCATTTCTAGAAGATTGACTAAAAAATCAACCCATACCTAACTTATAACTTTAGACCAGCCATTTTTACATTGGTTTCACATCAAATTGAGGCTAGATTAAGAGGAGAAATATGATTTTTCTTATAATTTGGAATTAATGGGTTTGGTGAAGTTAGGTAAGAAATCTTGACAAAATTGGCCAAGTTTTGGTTATAAATAGAGCCCCATTCAACCCTCAAATCATCATTGGTGGCCTAGGCTATGTTACTCTGAAGATTGAGGGAGATTTGAAGGAAGGATTTGGAGAATTAAGGGTTTTCATATCAAATTGGGGATTTTCTTATTTCTTCCTTAAATCCGCTCAAAGGTAGGTGTCTCTCAGGCTAAACTTCAATTAAAGTATGCTATCTTGTGTATTTTTCAATGCTCTTTCCATTGATACCTGGTTCCCTAAATTTCATTGAGCAATGAGCAAGTTATTAGCATTTTATTGAAGGGTGTTCACGTTTTTTCTTAAGAAAATTGTGGCTGTTAAAACCTAGTTCGCGTTAATGAACGCGTCTCCTCGATAAGACGCGTTCTCAGACGCTTTTACACCGACCAGAATTCAAAAATAAAAATATATATAATAATAAAAAGAAGGCGTCCAGCCATCCGGACGCGTCAACAGAGCACGTCGTCCAGATAAGACGTGCTCATACAGACTTTTGTCCTCCGTCCTAAATTTAAAAAAAATTATTAAAATAATTTGAAGAAGGCGTCAATGTTCATGGACGCCTCAATAAAAATTTATAATATTATTAAAATAAATTTTTAAAGGCGTCCATATGCTTAGACGCCTCAATAAAAATATATATAATATATAATTAATTTTTATAAAACGTCCAGAAACTTGGACGCGTCTACAGAAAACGTCCTGCCTCCTGGACGCGTTCATAGACAATAACCAAAAATGTTGAAAATCTATATTAACCTGTTAAAATATTTACAGCATGTTAAAATTTATTTTTATGGAATAAATATATTTTTTACCCTAAAAAACCTATTTTTACCATATTATTGGTAAATTAATGCATGAAAAATATTTATAGTATGTTAAAAATTACTTCCAGCATGGTAAAATTGATTTTATTTATACTAAAATCTGAAAACTATTTTCAACATGACAAATCTAATTAAAGACTATTTTTCAGCGTCAAAAATCTATTTTCTACCAAATAATTGGTAATTTAATGAATGAAAATTATTTCTAGCATCTAAAAATCTGTTTATCAAAAAATCGATATATGGAATTTATTTTCAGCATGATAAAAATCTTTTCTATCATATTATCAAAAAAAAATATTTGTTTTCATGTTAAACCTATTTTTCATGAAATAATTAGTAAATTAATGCATGAAAATTATTTTCAGCATGTTAAAAATTACTTTCAGCATGATAAAATTATTTTTATTCATACTGAGATATGAAAACTATTTTACAGCATGTTAGAACTAGTTGAAACTATTTTTGCATGATAAGCCTATTTTTTCCTGTCAAATAATTAGGAAATAAATGTATAAAAATTTATTTCCAGCATGATAAATCTAGTTGTTCTCAGAAAGTTATGTAATCAGCATGCTGAATTTATTCTTACCATATTATCAGCATATTGATGTATAAAAGTCATTTTTAACGTGATAAATATTAATTTTAGTATGTTAAATATTATTTTCAGCATATTAAAAAAATGATTCCAACATGAAAAATCTATTTTTATCATGTTATCAGTAAATTGAAGTATGAAAATTATTTACAGCATGATAAGGTTATTTTCAGCAAGATAAGATTTTTTTGCATATTAAATCTATTTCTTATCAAATAATTAGTATATTGATGTATAAATAAATCCCTAGTATAAAAAAAACTGTCTTGAAACATGTCTAAATACTGATTATGCAAATCTACACCAGATTCAAATTATGGAATTAAAATAATCCTATTCACTTAAACTTTCATCCTACTTGCCGTTCATTTTCTGAATTCTACCACTTAATGTCGTTAAACATTATGCCTCAAAACTATTATCCACTTTTCTTATAACTTCTGAAATTTTTGCCGGATCTGTCCTTATTTACAACAGCCTATTTCTTGAAATTCATTGGCCATATACATTAAAGTGGATGTCTAGACGTACTTGGGATCTTTTGATCCATATGACTCAATGCCTTGCATTAATGGGGCCCGGTCTGGTCCTAGGGGGAGCGCCCGAAAGTACTTGTGCCCATGGGAGTTGATTGACCACGGTGTGGCATTGCACTGAGTGCATGATAGATTTACTTGATATGACATTCCACATTTCGTTATTGGTATTTAATTACTTGTTTACATGATTATTCGATAAATACATGATTTACTTGACTTGCATGAAATGGCCAAATTACATGAAAAGTCTTTACTTGTCAAATTCATTACTTGAAAATTTCTCTTGATATCTTGTTATCCCAATTACTTAGAAATTCCATTCATGTTTATGCACTTCTCGATACAACTTCAAAAATTACTTAAATTGTTAATACTTAAAGATTACCTGGTTTTTAGAGATATAAAATCCTACCGAGCTTTTAGCTCACCCTACTTTTTGGTTAATTGTTGCAGGGAATGAAAATGATCAAGGGAATGGACAAGAGTGAGAGAGTGATTTTCCTTTTACCTAGGTTTATGTAGGTCATTGATGTTTTTACAAGGATGATGTATTTTAGATTGTAAGTTTGTAGTTTACCTTTATGGCTTATCAATTAGCGTTGTAAACTTCATTTTGATGAAATAAAATTATCATTTTTCCATTCATTTCTATCATTAGGAATTAATTTATACACGCTCTGATTGACACGCTTGTTTACGACTCACTCGCGTCCCGATATTCCGCGTCGGGACGTGACAGTCTTTGTGACGACCCAGAGTTCAGGATACCGATATACCGATAACATCGGTATACCGACACCAAGAACTGGGGAGGCCACCCAAGAGGCTGATGAGGCCCCTGAAGGGTTAGTGGGGGGTTAGCTGAGGAATATGCATAATTAATTGCGAATTGGGGCGCGCAATACAAATAAGTATTTAAGATTTAAACACAAGTGCGGAAGCAATTTAAAATAACCAGAGTGATATATATAACTAGTCCAGAGTCACAAACACTAGTCCACAGGGCACAACTACGCGGGGCATACCCCGGCAAAAGTACAACACAAGCCTCAAAAAGGCAGCTCGTGCACAGCTGGCAGCTAAGGAACGGTCCCGAAACAGCACGCTAAACTCCGGGAGATGTCGGGCGCGGCTCACCTGAAAGGAGAAGGGTGAGTCACAGCCAGACTCAGTAGGGGTCACGCGGATCCCTACCTCGCACTAAACAAGCGAACATGCATAATTAACAGCAATTAAAGCATGCATTCAAATAAATACACAGGCAATGGCATGAACATCTAATCACAAGAAAGCTGTAAACTCTATCTAAGCAAGTATAACAGCTAACACATGCCGCTACTAATTAAATGCAAGCGATTAAAGCTAAAACTACCAATTAGAATGAGCTGCAACTAGTCCAAGCAACAAGGAAGGACAACCACTGGAGCAGAAACCAGAAGCGTCCACTGACGGCTTACACTGCGTCTCAAGCACTCGCAGTCGACAAGCGACAAGCTAAGCGCGCAAACAGTACCAGACCAAGTGACCAGTCGGAGTGACACCCGTCGGCATCAGTCCACAGTCTCCGACCACGTGTGCACACACTGACTCTAGCCTGAGCCAGGCCCTCTAACTAGTTTTCTCCCTTGGCAGGACGCTACCATTGGCTGGGAGCCCACGGAACTAGCTTACAAACCGTGAATGGGAAATATACCCCTCCGCCATCCTCAAGCGGGTCGGTACTCAACAGACCTTAGGGCAACAACAGTGGCTCCATTGCCTGGAAAGAAAAGCTACTCTATTGGCACATAAAACACGCCACAATATAGTAAAACAATACAACTATGGCATGAATATAGAACGGAACGCATAAGCAATGGGCTGGGAATATATTGCAGCCATCAGGGAAGTGGCGGTCAAGGACCCACGCGCCACATGCAAACGACGGTCGGGGGTCGGCGCGTTACTTCAAGAATGACGCTCCAGTCCCCATCCGTCACTCCCTTCAGGGTTCCAGCTCAAGAGGCACCAAGGGCATGTAACGGTAGGGGCCCTGCGCGTTACTTCGAAGCGACGCGTGGGGTCACCGCCGTCACATCCACCCGAGGCTCAAACCACCTATCAGCGTTCTAAATGGTAGCAGGCGAAGTAACGCCCCGGTCTAGGCGCGCCGGACCGAAACGACGGTCGGCCGACTGGCCGCCGGGCGCACCGCCTGACCAAAATCACGGAAAACAGTTGATGAGTAACGGATGGGAGCCCCACCGTTACTCTCCAAGTAACGCACCCCTATTGGGCCGCTATTTGGTAGTGACGCGTCCACCTTGGACCGTCGGGCAAGTGACGGTTCCTGGCAGGACCGTCACTGCACCTGGGTTACGGGCGGGTGCGGTTTGTAAACCGAAGCCCTCCCGGACGGCTGAAAACGCCGGGTATCGACGAAAAACCTGATAACCTGTCAAACCACGCATGCTAGACAATAATTTAACATCTAAATCTAGCACATGCAAGGCCTAAAACGCATTAAACTCAAGATTTAGGCTAAAACCCCAAAAATGGAAATATGAACATCATGCATGCTACGGGGTGCTAATCAACAAGCGAGCTAAAGGAAACGATCCTAGCAAGATCGAGGTTCCATCCCCCTACCTTTCGCAAGCCGAAACCGTCGAACGGGCCGCATGCAAGGAGGAATAGCCACGGAGCTTCCACGCTCCACCTCGCTCCCACGATCACCGATCCACGCCGAAGTGGACACCCACGCGCTCTACTCGACGCGAGGAATCCAACGGTGCCAACCTCATCTCAATCCGACGCCGTCTCGACCCCGATCCCTAAGAGAGGAGAGGAGGTGGCCGCACGGAGGAGAGAGAGAGGGAGAGGGTGAAATGAGAGATCGACGGGGGAGAGAGAGAGTGAGGGTGAGAGATATAAAAAATAAAAATAAAATTAATATATATATAATATAATCATTATATATATAAAAATCTTATTAATATTCAATAACCCTCAAACAGCTCCGAACAAATCCGGAAAAATGCCAGACAAATTCCTAAAAATCCAGGAAAATAGCCGGAATTTCCAGAACAATTAATAGAACAAATACCACGAAGGATCCATTAAGACACGGGCCTTACAGTCCCTCCCTCCTTACAGAAATTTCGCCCTCGAAATTTACAATAACCGAAAAGGAGGAAACTGAGAAAGGACTTATACCTCACTGGAACAAGAAAGGAAAAAGCTGACGCATCTCATCTTCACGCTCCCAAGTAGACTCGTTACCAGAGTGACGCTGCCAAGCAACCCTTACCAGAGGAATAACCTTATTTCTCAACCGCTGCTCACGACGGTCTTCAATTCGGATAGGAAACTCTGGCGTGGACAAATCAGCAGTCACCTCGGGCCACACTGAATCATCGAGAACATGAGAAGCATCAGACACATATTTCCTCAACTGAGACACGTGGAACACATTATGAATAGCTTGCATGGCCGCCGGCAGTTGCAAACGATAAGCCACTGAACCAATAGCTTCAACAATCGGAAAAGGGCCAACATACCGCGGACTAAGCTTTCCACGCTTCCCAAACCTGGAAACACCCTTCATTGGAGATATTTTAACAAACACCATATCTCCTGGCTCAAATTGTAGTGGACGTCTGCGCCGATCTGCATAACTTTTCTGTCGACTCTGAGCCGTCAACAATCTCTGTCTGATCAGACGAACCACATCAGAACACTGCTGTACCATGTCCGGTCCTGTCAACAGTCGGTCCCCAACATCAAACCAGTTCAGAGGAGTACGACAAGGACGACCATACAGCGCTTCATAAGGAGCCATGCCAATACTGGAGTGAAAACTGTTATTATAAGCAAACTCAACAAGTGGCAAATGCTGACCCCACGAACCTTGCCAATCAAGGCAACACGATCTCAGCATGTCTTCCAAAGTCTGAATAGTTCTCTCTGACTGTCCATCTGACTGTGGATGATACGCTGAACTGAAAGCTAACTCAGTGCCCAAAGCTTTCTGGAAACTACGCCAGAAGCCAGAGGTAAAACGCGGGTCACGATCTGACACAAGTGAAACAGGAATTCCATGCAATGGCACGATCTTCTGCACATAGAGCTCGGCCAATCTCTGCACACTCCAAGTGACTTTAATTGGCAACAATCTGGCGGTTTTCGTCAATCTGTCGACAAGCAGCCAGATTCCATCAAAACCTTGAGAAGTTCGAGGCAAACCCACCACAAAATCTGTAGTAACATGGTCCCATTTCCACATCGGAATTTCCAATGGCTGAAGCAGACCACCTGGCTTTTGATGTTCGGCTTTAACTAACTGACAAGTCAAGCACTTAGAAACAAAAATAGCCATGTCCTTCTTCATGCCGGGCCACCAGAACTGCTTCTTCAAATTCTGATACATCTTGGTGACACCAGGGTGAATAGCAAAACGGGAACCATGGGCTTCACTCAAAATCTCATTCCTCAAATCATCATCAACAGGAATATACAATCTGCCCTGGAAACTGACGACCAGCTCGTCATCAAATTCCACATCATATCTTGATATAACACGGGCCAAATCAGAATCAGCTTGTTGGGCTTCTAGAATCTGCTGATACAAAGCTGAACCCAAAACCAAGCTAGCACAAACTGCCATCCTCGGATCGGCAGGAATCTCTACACACAATGCCTCGCTCGGAAGCTGTTCCCACAATTTCCATTCATGAAGCAACAAATGACTGACTTGTACTTTCCTGCTCAGAGCATCAGCCACAACATTCATTTTACCTGGCTGATAGGAGAGTGTAAAGTCATAATCTTTCATGTATTCCATCCATCGCCTCTGCCTGAGATTCAGATCTTTCTGGGAGAAAATATACTGTAAACTCTGATGATCAGTAAGAATCTGAAATTTCTCACCATACAGATAATGTCTCCAGATCTTCAAGGCAAAAATAACTGCAGCTAGCTCTAGATCATGAGTGGGATAATTTCCTTCATGCTGTTTCAATTGCCGAGATGCATATGCGATAACCTTACCATGTTGCATCAGCACTGCACCCAAACCTACTCGAGACGCATCTGTACAAACAAGAAAACCACCCGAGTCGGAAGGCAAAGTCAACACTGGAGAAGAAGTCAACAGCCTTTTCAATTCAACAAAGCTAGCCTCACACTGATCCGACCAGACAAATGGCACACCCTTCCGTGTCAATTTAGTCATCGGTGCTGCAATCTTCGCAAAATCCTGAATGAATCTGCGGTAATATCCAGCCAATCCTAAAAAACTTCGTATCTCCGTGATGGTCCTCGGTCTCTGCCAACTCAAAACGGCATCAATCTTTGCAGGGTCTACTGCTACTCCATCACTAGAAATCACATGGCCAAGAAAATGAATCTCCCGAAGCCAGAATTCACATTTACTGAGCTTCGCATAAAGCTCGTGATCTCTTAGAGTCTGCAGAACGATCCTCAAATGCTGCACATGATCATCAACAGAGGCAGAATATATCAAGATATCATCAACAAAGATCACCACAAAATGGTCCAGAAATGGACGAAAGATACGCTGCATTAGATCCATGAAGGCTGCTGGGGCATTAGTCAAACCAAACGGCATGACTAAAAATTCAAAGTGACCATATCGAGTACTGAAAGCAGTCTTCTCCACATCAGATTCCCGGATCCGCAACTGAAAATAGCCAGATCGGAGATCAATCCGTGAAAAGACAGCAGCAGACTGTAACTGGTCAAACAAATCATCAATCCTGGGGAGCGGATACTTATTCTTGATAGTCGCCTGATTCAGCTGCCTGTAATCAATACAAAGCCTCAGGTTTCCATCTTTCTTTTTCACAAACAGTACTGGGGCACTCCACGGAGAAAAACTGGGACGAATATAACCCTTCTCCAGTAACTCTAGTAGCTGTGCACGCAGTACTTTCAATTCAGCTGGAGCCATTCGGTACGGCGGCTTTGCTAAGGGGCCAGTACCTGGAATCAGTTCAATCACCATCTCAATCTCTCGCTCTGGGGGCAAGCCTGGCAACTCGTCAGGAAACACATCAGGGAACTCACAGACAACCGGAATATCACAAACATCCCGTCGTGGTTTTTCAACAGCCACCACTGAAGCAAGGAATCCCTGACAACCTGCGCTAAGCAACCTATAGGCTCGAATAGCAGAAATAATCATACGAGAAGAACGGGATCGAATACCTTGAAAATAAAAGGCTGATTTTCCCTGGGGCTGAAAATAGACTTTCTTCGATCTGCAGTCAACCACAGCTCCATAATGCTCCAACCAATCCATTCCCAGAATAACATCATAATCTGCCAGCTGCAACGCATACAATCTCGCCGGCAACTGGTGATCATCAATCATCACAGGAGACTCATCCAAACACAAGGGAGTAACCATGAAATCTCCAGAAGGCAATTCCACAAACAACTCACAAGACAGCTCAGAAGTGGGTTCCTCAATACAAGCCATAAAATCCTCAGAAATAAAAGAGTGAGAAGCACCAGAATCAAATAAGACATGAGCTGCATGACCATAAAGCATAATCGTACCTTCCACAAGATGGGACGCAGCAGCATCAGCTCTTGTCAAATGAGAAACTTTGCCTTTCTGCTTCTTAGAACCAACTGAAGATTGCTGAGAAGACGCCGACGCCTGAGAGAAAAATTGCTGTGGAGCTTGAGGTGCAGGAGGTCTAAACTGCGGCTGAGGTTGAGAAAACTGAGGAGCTTGCAATGGATTCGGCCTCAGCGGGCAATCTCGAACCACATGACCTGGCTGGTCACACCTAAAGCAAACAACAGGAAGAGAACACGGTTGGCCCTTATGATGACCACCGCATCTCCGACACGTCCACGGCTGACTAGCAGCTGAGCTCTGTCGAGTCTGAGAAGAAGGTGCTGTCGGCTGCTGAACAGAATCTGCACCGGACGGCTGCTGAACAAACTTCTTCTTCTTCTTGAACCTTTTGAACTTGGGCTTAGAAGGAGAGGAAGCACTGGAAACCTCTGACTGGACCGAAGGAACACTAGGCACGGGCTGTCGGTAAGTCTGCTGAACCTGAGCCACCGGCTGCACTGACCCTGCCTGGGGATATCCACCCGGTCTCGCCATCTCCAGCTCTAAAGCTACAGCTGTCTGGCACGCAGTATCGAGATCCGCAACACGACTCGCTATCAACGGCATCTTCAACTCTGGCCTCAACCCTCGCAAGAATTGCTGGGTCTTCAAAGCTTCACTGGCCAGCACATGGGGCGCATACTGACCCAATTCCAAGAACTTATTCCTGTACTGAAGCACGGTCATACTGCCCTGGGTCAATTCCATAAACCGATACATCTTATCCATCTGCAAGCAGGCAGGAGTATAGGCACGCTCAAAAGCAGCAACGAACTCTGCCCAAGTGATTTGCCGAAGAGGTCTGGATCGAAAGGAAATCTGCCACTCGGCTTTCCACCACGCAATGGACGTACCCTGGAGTTGAAAGGCAGCGAGCATGACTTTCTCATCTTCAGCACACTCCATCGAGACAAAAACACGCTCTATCGCATCCATCCATTGCCTCGCGACTTCTGGATCAGCTTGGCCATCGAAAGCAGGCGGATTGAACATCAGAAATTCCTTCAAAGCCTTGCCTCGACTGCCAGGCACTTCAGCTTGAACGATCGGCACTGGAGGAGCAACTGGAACGACAGGAACAGCGGGAACTGCAGGAGGAGGTGCAGAACCGCTATCTTCCCTGGGCGCATCTCGAGGAACACGAGGAGCTCGAGGAGGTCTTCCTCGACGAGGCGGCATAATTATGCTGCCAGAAACACAATCAACAATGAAATCCATCAATCATACGGAAAACATCCTATGCCAGCAAGAGACAACAACAGGACTAGCTCTGGACCAAGCGTCAATTCCAATTCTTTACGCAAATCCTCAACTTCAAGCTCTGATACCACCTGTGACGACCCAGAGTTCAGGATACCGATATACCGATAACATCGGTATACCGACACCAAGAACTGGGGAGGCCACCCAAGAGGCTGATGAGGCCCCTGAAGGGTTAGTGGGGGGTTAGCTGAGGAATATGCATAATTAATTGCGAATTGGGGCGCGCAATACAAATAAGTATTTAAGATTTAAACACAAGTGCGGAAGCAATTTAAAATAACCAGAGTGATATATATAACTAGTCCAGAGTCACAAACACTAGTCCACAGGGCACAACTACGCGGGGCATACCCCGGCAAAAGTACAACACAAGCCTCAAAAAGGCAGCTCGTGCACAGCTGGCAGCTAAGGAACGGTCCCGAAACAGCACGCTAAACTCCGGGAGATGTCGGGCGCGGCTCACCTGAAAGGAGAAGGGTGAGTCACAGCCAGACTCAGTAGGGGTCACGCGGATCCCTACCTCGCACTAAACAAGCGAACATGCATAATTAACAGCAATTAAAGCATGCATTCAAATAAATACACAGGCAATGGCATGAATATCTAATCACAAGAAAGCTGTAAACTCTATCTAAGCAAGTATAACAGCTAACACATGCCGCTACTAATTAAATGCAAGCGATTAAAGCTAAAACTACCAATTAGAATGAGCTGCAACTAGTCCAAGCAACAAGGAAGGACAACCACTGGAGCAGAAACCAGAAGCGTCCACTGACGGCTTACACTGCGTCTCAAGCACTCGCAGTCGACAAGCGACAAGCTAAGCGCGCAAACAGTACCAGACCAAGTGACCAGTCGGAGTGACACCCGTCGGCGTCAGTCCACAGTCTCCGACCACGTGTGCACACACTGACTCTAGCCTGAGCCAGGCCCTCTAACTAGTTTTCTCCCTTGGCAGGACGCTACCATTGGCTGGGAGCCCACGGAACTAGCTTACAAACCGTGAATGGGAAATATACCCCTCCGCCATCCTCAAGCGGGTCGGTACTCAACAGACCTTAGGGCAACAACAGTGGCTCCATTGCCTGGAAAGAAAAGCTACTCTATTGGCACATAAAACACGCCACAATATAGTAAAACAATACAACTATGGCATGAATATAGAACGGAACGCATAAGCAATGGGCTGGGAATATATTGCAGCCATCAGGGAAGTGGCGGTCAAGGACCCACGCGCCACATGCAAACGACGGTCGGGGGTCGGCGCGTTACTTCAAGAATGACGCTCCAGTCCCCATCCGTCACTCCCTTCAGGGTTCCAGCTCAAGAGGCACCAAGGGCATGTAACGGTAGGGGCCCTGCGCGTTACTTCGAAGCGACGCGTGGGGTCACCGCCGTCACATCCACCCGAGGCTCAAACCACCTATCAGCGTTCTAAATGGTAGCAGGCGAAGTAACGCCCCGGTCTAGGCGCGCCGGACCGAAACGACGGTCGGCCGACTGGCCGCCGGGCGCACCGCCTGACCAAAATCACGGAAAACAGTTGATGAGTAACGGATGGGAGCCCCACCGTTACTCTCCAAGTAACGCACCCCTATTGGGCCGCTATTTGGTAGTGACGCGTCCACCTTGGACCGTCGGGCAAGTGACGGTTCCTGGCAGGACCGTCACTGCACCTGGGTTACGGGCGGGTGCGGTTTGTAAACCGAAGCCCTCCCGGACGGCTGAAAACGCCGGGTATCGACGAAAAACCTGATAACCTGTCAAACCACGCATGCTAGACAACAATTTAACATCTAAATCTAGCACATGCAAGGCCTAAAACGCATTAAACTCAAGATTTAGGCTAAAACCCCAAAAATGGAAATATGAACATCATGCATGCTACGGGGTGCTAATCAACAAGCGAGCTAAAGGAAACGATCCTAGCAAGATCGAGGTTCCATCCCCCTACCTTTCGCAAGCCGAAACCGTCGAACGGGCCGCATGCAAGGAGGAATAGCCACGGAGCTTCCACGCTCCACCTCGCTCCCACGATCACCGATCCACGCCGAAGTGGACACCCACGCGCTCTACTCGACGCGAGGAATCCAACGGTGCCAACCTCATCTCAATCCGACGCCGTCTCGACCCCGATCCCTAAGAGAGGAGAGGAGGTGGCCGCACGGAGGAGAGAGAGAGGGAGAGGGTGAAATGAGAGATCGACGGGGGAGAGAGAGAGTGAGGGTGAGAGATATAAAAAATAAAAATAAAATTAATATATATATAATATAATCATTATATATATAAAAATCTTATTAATATTCAATAACCCTCAAACAGCTCCGAACAAATCCGGAAAAATGCCAGACAAATTCCTAAAAATCCAGGAAAATAGCCGGAATTTCCAGAACAATTAATAGAACAAATACCACGAAGGATCCATTAAGACACGGGCCTTACAGTCTTTGTGGTATCAGAGCCTAGGTTACATAAAATCCTAGGTTTCACAATTTTAGGTTCATTCTTAAACTTAGGTTAGGTTTTAGATCAATATCTAGAAACTTGGATAAAGACTTAAACATTCCCGGTAAACATGGGTAGAAACACGGGTTTAGATTTAAAGAAAAAGATTTATCAAGACATAAACAAATGAATAAAATAATTAAACCTTGTAATTATGGTTGCAGGTTAATTCTCACAAATGGCCGCTAAGAGAGCTCAATGGTGCGAGATGTAACGCACCGTTCAAGGCTTAACCCAAGCTCTCCAACAGGTTGCTCAGGGAGGAGCAAACCGAGGAGTGGGTGATCTACATAGGAATTTCTGGAGCATGAACTCTCCCTGGTTTGCGGGATCTACGGACCCGGACGAGGCCGAACATTGGATTAAGGAGATCGAGAGGATTTTCCGAGTCATGCAATGTGCCGACGAGGAGAAGGTCTTACTTGCTACTTTCCAACTGGAAAGAGATGCGCGTGCCTAGTGGGAATCGGTCGAGTCTACTTTACCGCACAACCAAATTCTATGGGAAGAGTTCGTGGAACACTTCAATAGCAAGTATTTTTTCGACCGGGTGCAAGAAAGGAAGGCCGTCGAGTTTGCCACCTTAAAGCAAAGGGGATTATCGGTCGCCGAATATGAAGCACAATTTTTAAGGTTATCTAGGTATGCTCCACATCTCGTGGGTACTGAGAAAATGAAGGCAAGGTGATTCTTAAATGGCCTTAAGCCGCAATATATTACTCAACTCGCCCCGATGGATATTCAATTATATTCTGATATGGTACGAAGAGCTCAACTCCTAGAAGATGCAACGGAGTTATCGAATCGCATCCGAGGAAGGGAAGCCAAGAGAGAGCAAGTTACTGGGTCCGGAAGTTTCAAACCTTCCTTCGGGAAGAAAAGGCCCAATGACGGGCGTAACTTCAACAAGGACGGGCGTAATTTCAGCAAGGGTGGACGTAATTTCCAAGGGGACAAGAAGCCGAGGACTTTCGACAAACAAATTGTTCCTTTCTCTACACCATCAAAAGAATTATGCAAATATTGTGAGAAGCCCGGACACAAAGCTGAGGAATGCTGGAGAAAACTCGGCGCATGTCTTCGATGCGGGGGTCGGGAGCATAGGATCCCGAATTGCCCTCTTCTCAACGAGCAAGCTCCACCACTGGCAAAGCTTCCAATTATTGCAAAGAAGCAAGGAAGACTCCAAGCTCTAATGAATGCGGAACCTACCGAGAAGGAGGAGTCGTGGAAGGTACTCTTTTCAAATACTCCGAGCCTGCCTCTGTCTTATTTGACACCGGAGCTACGCATTCATTTATATCTAGAAGATTTGCTGGTCTTTTATCTATGAAGCATGTTCCATTAGATTCTACACTCACTATTACTACACCTATTGGAACGAGAACGGAGATTAAATATTTCTATCTCGATAGTGAAATTCTAATTAGCGGTTATAACTTACCCGCTAATTTGGTATGCATAGAGATGGAAGGATATGATATTATTTTAGGTGCCGATTGGCTATCTACACATGGAGCTAGTGTAAATTGCAAGTTGGGGATGGTAACTTTCATGGGTTACCCCGACCTTCTATTTTCGGGTATCAGGCATTCCAAGCACGTACCTCTCATTTCGGCCCTTAAAGCCGAAAAATTATTAAGGAAGGGTTGTGCGGGTTACTTAGTTTCTATCATAATGACCGAGCATACGGAACCCGTTCTAAAGGACATTCCTATCGTTCGGGATTATTCTGATGTATTTCCGAACGAATTGTCTGGTATTCCTCCAGAGAGAGAGGTGGTATTCTCTATTGATTTAATTCTGGAAGCGGCACCAGTTTCTAAAGCTCCATATCGGATGTCTGCCGTGAAAATGAAAGAATTAAAGGATCAATTATTGGAATTACTAGAGAAGGGGTTTATCCGACCAAGTACTTCACCTTGGGGAGCCCCGGTCTTATTTGTCAAGAAGAAGGATGGTTCGATGAGGTTATGTGTTGATTATCGACAATTGAATCAACTCACCATCAAGAACAAATATCCTTTATCGAGGATTGATGATTTATTCGACCAGATTTATGGAGCTCGATATTGCTCAAAGATCGACCTTCGATCTGGTTATCATAAATTGAAGATCAAGGAAAGTTATATTCACAAGACGGCATTCCGGAGTCGGTATGGTCATTACGAGTTCACCGTTATGCCTTTCAGCTTAACAAATGCGCCTGCCACATTTATGCAATTGATGAACACCGTATTCAGGCCGTACCTCGATCAATTTGTGGTTGTATTCATCGACGACATTTTGATCTACTCCAAGTCCAAGGAAGAACATGAAGAACGTCTCGAGAAGGTCCTTCAATTATTAAGAGATCACAAGCTTTATGCCAAATTAAGCAGATGTGATTTATGGTTGGAGGAGGTTTCTTTTCTCGGTCATATAATTTCCCGGAACGGTATAGCTGTTGATCCATCAAAGGTCGAGGCTGTTAAGAACTGGGAAAGACCTACAAGTGTAACAGAAATATGAAGTTTCTTAGGATTAGCTGGCTATTACCGAAGATTTATCAAGGATTTCTTAAAGATCGCAGTATCTTTAATAAGATTGATAAGGAAGGAGAATCTTTTTATATGGTCCGAGGAATGCGAGAAAGGCATTCAAACTTTAAATGATTGTCTGACGACTGCTCCTATTCTCACATTACCTACGGAAGGAGGAGGATTTGAAGTATATGCTGATGCATCTGGAATTGGCCTAGGTTGCGTATTAATGCAACATGGCAAGGTCATAGCTTATTCCTCACGGCAATTGAAGAAGCACGAGGAAAATTATCACGTACATGACCTAGAACTGGCAGTTGTGGTCTTTGCTTGGAGGACTTGGCGACATTACCTCTATGGCGAATCCTTTACGGTGTATTCTGATCACAAGAGTCTCAAATATTTATTCTCTCAAAAGGAGCTCAATATGAGACAAGGACGGTGGTTGGAATATTTAAAGGATTTTGATTTCTCTATACAATATCACCCCGGAAAAGGCAATGCCATAGCTGATGCACTTAGCAGGAGGTCGATGGCTTTATTATCGAGCATGATGGTTAAAGAATGGCATCTACTTGAGCAAATGGCCAACTTAAACCTCAATATGGAGGAGAAGGAAGGCGGAGTCTTTATTGCTAATATTCGACTCCAACCCGAGTTACTCTCGGAAGTTAAGAACGGCAAGATGATGATCCGATGATCGTTGAAATTAAAGAGAAACTAGATCAACGACCGGATTTCTTCTGGCTGATGATGGAAGGTTATTATTCAAAGGAAGAACTTGTGTACCCGATTGTTCTACTCTCAAGGGAAAAATCTTGGAGGAAGCACATCGGTCAAGGTACACTATTCACCCCGGTGCTACAAAAATGTACCAAGACCTCAAGAGAACATTCTGGTGGCCGAATATGAAGAGAGAGGTAGCCGAGTTCGTAAGTCGATGCTTGGTATGTCAACAAGTTAAAGCCGAGCACCTCAAACTGGCTGGTAAACTCAAGCCTCTCGAAATACCGGAATGGAAATGGGATAGTATCGGTATAGACTTCATAGTTGGATTACCGAAGACCCGAAGTGGTTTCGATGCTATATGGGTAATTGTGGACCGGTTTACCAAGTCTGCTCACTTCTTACCTATCAAGATTAAATGGACTGTGGATGTTCTAGCCGCCTTATATATCAAGGAGATCGTAAGGCTGCACGGTATTCCAAGCTCTATTATTTCGACCGAGATCCGAGATTCACCTCTCATTTCTGGAAGGGTTTACAATCATCTATGGGTACTAGACTAAGGTTTAGTACGGCTTTTCACCCTCAGACGGATGGACAAACTGAGAGGACGAATCAGATTATTGAAGATATGTTGAGAGCCTGCATGATTGACTTCGGCAAGAGTTGGCATGAACATTTACCATTGACTGAGTTCGCTTACAACAATAGCTATCAGTCGAGTATTCAAATGGCACCATTCGAAGCTCTTTATGGCCGAAGCTACAGATCGCCTCTATGTTGGA
This sequence comes from Amorphophallus konjac, assembly GCA_022559845.1. NCBI lineage: Eukaryota > Viridiplantae > Streptophyta > Magnoliopsida > Alismatales > Araceae > Amorphophallus > Amorphophallus konjac. The sequence goes on from CM040127.1 coordinate 203,478,203, forward strand.
GCGAGGTTGGAGAGAATGGATTGCTTGGTCCCGATATTGTCCAGGATACAACTAGTAAAATCCAGTTAATTTAAGAAAGATTGAAAGTCGCTCAATCACGACAAAAGAGTTATGTCGACAATCAGAGGAGAGACCTTGAATTCCAAGTGGGGGAGCATGTCTTCTTAAAGATCTCACCCACACGAGGAATTTGAAGATTCGGCATCAAAGGAAAGCTAAGTCTGAGATTTATCGGCCCTTTCGAGATTCTGGAAAGAATCGGCGAAGTGGCGTACAAGTTGGCTTTACCTCCTCAACTGGCCGGTGTACACGACGTATTCCATGTATCCATGCTAAGAAAATACGTCTATGATCCTTCACATGTGATTCAATTTGAAGAGTTGAAACTCTGAAAGGACTTATCATATGAAGAAAGACCGATCAAGATATTGGATCGGAAACTACACCAACTAAGGAATCGGGCCATTCCGATGGTAAAGGTCCAATGGAGTAAGCGTGGATTCGAGGAAGCCACCTGGGAATTGGAAGAATCCATCAAGAAGAAATACCCGGACTTAATCTCAGGTTAGAAATTCAACCTTTCTACTCGAATCTTTGAATTTTAATTATATAATGTTAATTTGGAGGACCAAATTCTTTTAAGTGGGAGAGGATGTAGAAACCCAATAATTAAAAATGAGAAATAAAATTTTCAATTTTATTATGTAATTAAAATTTTTATGAAATAATCAAATTACATTTTTACTATATGAAATAATCTAGTTTATTGAATTTACTTGAAGTAAATAGAAAATTAATTGCTTTAGGCCTTAGATAAATCGTAGTAAGCCCAATAAAAGTCCATGTAATGGAGTAGGATCACAATTGGCCCATTGGATAATCTATAATGGGTTGGATTAATGGATTAAAAGATTTAATAAATGATAAATAACCTTAAATTCGTAACATGTGTTTAATATGACATTTAAGGGATTAAAATATCCCCATTTCTAGAAGATTGACTCAAAAATCAACCCATACCTAACTTATAACTTTAGACCAGCCATTTTTACATTGGTTTCACACCAAATTGAGACTAGATTAAGAGGAGAAATATGATTGTTCTTCTAATTCGGAGTTAATGGGTTTGGTGAAGTTAGGTAAGAAATCTTGACAAAATTGGCCAAGTTTTGGTTATAAATAGAGCCCCATTCGACCCTCAAATCATCATTGGTGGCCTAGGCTATGCTACTCTGAAGATTGAGAGAGATTTGAAAGAAAGATTTGGAGAATTAAGGGTTTTCATATCAAATTGGGGATTTTCTTATTTCTTCCTTAAATTCGCTCAAAGGTAGGTGTCTCTCAGGCTAAACTTCAATTAAAGCATGCTATCTTGTGTATTTTTCAATGCTCTTTCCATTGATACATGTTTCCCTAAATTTCATTGAGAAATGAGCAAGTTATTAGCATTTTATTGAAGGGTGTTCACATTTTTTCTTAAGAAAACTGTGGCTGTTAAAACCCAGTTCGCGTTAATGAACGCGTCTCCTCGATAAGACGCTTTTACACCGACCAGAATTCAAAAATAAAAATATATATAATAATAAAAATAAGGCGTCCAGCCATCCGGACGCGTCAACAGAGCACGTCGTCCAGATAAGACGCGCTCAGACAGACTTTTGTCCTCTGTCCTAAATTAAAAAAAAATTATTAAAATTATTTGAAGAAGGCGTCAATGTTCATGGACGCCTCAATAAAAAATTATAATATTATTAAAAGAAAATTTTAAAGGCATCCATATGCTTAGACGTCTCAATAAAAATATATAAAATATAAAATTAATTTTTATAAAATGTCCAGAAACTTGGACGCGTCTACATACAACGTCCAGCCTCCTGGACGCGTTCAAAGACAATAACTAAAAATGTTAAAAATCCATATTAATATGTTAAAATATTTACAGCATGTTAAAATTTATTTTTATGGAATAAAAATATTTTTTACCATAAACAAACCAATTTTTACCATATTATTAGTAAATTAGTGCATGAAAAATATTTACAGTATGTTAAAAATTACTTCCAGCATGGTAAAAATGATTTTAATCATACTAAAATTTGAAAACTATTTTCAGCATGACAAATCTAATTAAAGACTATTTTTCAGCGTCAAAAATCTATTTTCTACCAAATAATTGGTATTTTAATGAATGAAAATTATTTCCAGCATCTAAAAATCTTTTTATCAGAAAATTGATATATTAAAATTATTTTCAGCATGGTAAAAATCTTTTCTATCATATTATCAAAAAAATATATTTGTTTTCATGTTAAACCTATTTTTCATGAAATAATTAGTAAATTAATGCATGAAAATTATTTTCAGCATGTTAAAAATTACTTTTAGCATGATAAAATTATTTTTATTCATATTGAGATATGAAAACTATTTGACAGCATGTTAGAACTATTTGAAACTATTTTTGCATGATAAGCCTATTTTTTCCTATCAAATAATTAGGAAATAAATGTATAAAAACTTATTTCCAGCATGATAAATTTAGTTGTTCTCAGAAAGTTATGTAATCAGCATGCTGAATTTATTATTACCATCTTATTAGCATATTGATGTATAAAAGTCATTTTAACGTGACAAATATTAATTTTAGAATGTTAAATATTATTTTTAGCATATTAAAAAAATTGATTCCAACATGAAAAATCTATTTTTATCATGTTATCAGTAAATTGAAGTATGAAAATTATTTACAGCATGATAAGGTTATTTTCAGCAAGATAAGATTTTTTTTGCATATTAAATCTATTTCTTATCAAATAATTAGTATATTGATGTATAAATAAATCCCAATATAAAAAAAACTGTCTTGAAACATGTCTAAATACTGATTATGCAAATCTACACCAAATTCAAATTATGGAATTAATATAATCCTATTCACTTAAACTTTCATCCTACTTGCCGTTCATTTTCTGAATTCTACGACTTAATGTCGTTAAACATTATGCCTCAAAACTATTATCCACTTTTCTTATAACTTCTGAAATTTTTGCCGAATCTGTACTTATTTACAATAGCCTATTTCTTGAAATTCATTGGCCATATACATTAAAGTTGATGTCTAGACGTACTTGGGATCTTTTGATCCATATGACTCAATGTCTGGCATTAATGGGGCCCGGTCTGGTCCTGGGGGGAGCACCCGAAAGTACTTGTGCTCATGGGAGTTGATTGACCACGGTGTGGCATTGCACCAAGTGCGTGATAGATTTACTTGATATGACATTCCACATTTCGTTATTGGTATTTGATTACTTGTTTACATGATTATTCGATAAATACATGATTTACTTGACTTGCATGAAATGGCCAAATTACATGAAAAGTCTTTACTTGTCAAATTCATTACTTGAAAATTTCTTTTGATATCTTGTTATCCCAATTACTTGGAAATTCCATTCATGTTTATACACTTCTCGATACAACTTCAAAAATTACTTAAATTGTTAAGACTTAAAGATTGCCTGGTTTTTAGAGATATAAAATCCTACCGAGCTTTTAGCTCACCCTACTTTTTGGTTAATTGTTGCAGGGAATGAAAATGATCAAGGGAATGGACAAGAGTGAGAGAGTGATTTTCCTTTTACCTAGGTTTATGTAGGTCATTAATATTTTTACAAGGATGATGTATTTTGGATTGTAAGTTTGTAGTTTGCCTTTATGGCTTATCAATTAACGTTGTAAACTTCATTTTGATGGAATAAAATTATCATTTTACCATTCATTTCTATCGTTAAAATTTAATTTATACACGCTCTGATTGACACGCTTGTTTACGACTCGCTCGCGTCCCGATATTCGGCGTCGAGGCGTGACAAAAACTACCATGTGCATGATCTGGAACTAGCTGCGGTTATATTCGCCTTGAAAATTTAGCGACACTACCTCTATGGGGAGAAGTTTACTATATTTTCAGATCATAAAAGTCTTAAATACCTGTTCACCCAAAAGGAATTTAACATGCGACAACGCAGATGGTTGGAGTATCTCAAAGACTTTGACTTTACTATACAATATCATCTAGGCAAAGCAAATGCTATAGCTAACGCTCTTAGTAAAAGACCAAAGGTAACTTTAGCAAGCCTAAGGAAAGGTACGATTTATCTTATCGAGGATTTTGCTCATTTGAATCTCGATGTTGATAAAGAAGAGGAAGGATGTATGATTGCAAATATAAGGTCACAACCAACATTGACCGAAGATCTAGTCAAATTATAAGAAAATGACCCCACATTGATCAAGATCAAGGCTAATATTAATCAAAGGTCAGAATTCTCCATTTCAGCTGATGGAAGACTATTGTTTAAGGATCGACTCTGTGTGCCAGATCATGCCGACACTAAGAAATTGATCATGGAAGAAGCTCAAAAATCAAGGTATGCTATTCACCCTGGTGCTACCAAGATGTACCAAGACTTAAAAAAAAACTTCTGGTGGCCCAATATGAAAACAGAAGTAGTGGACTTTGTATCTCGGTGCCTCACTTGTCAACAAGTAAAGGCGGAACATTTAAAGCCCGCCGAGAAACTACATCCCTTGGATTTTCTCGAGTGGAAATAGGAAAGTATAGGGATTGATTTCATCATGGGTTTACCTAAGACAAGAGGTGGACACGATGGTATATGGGTGATTATAGACCGATTGACTAAATCTGCACATTTTCTACCAATAAAAAGTCGATGGTCTATGGATGTATTAGCAGCACTATACATGAAGGAGATTGTCAAATTACATGGTGTCCCTATCACCATTATATCTGACCGAGACCCTCGGTTCACATCACAATTCTGGAAGGGTCTACAGCATTCATTAGGGACCCGACTCTACTTTAGCACTGTGTTCCATCCACAAACTGATGGTCAAACTGAAAGGACAAATCAGGTGGTGGAAGATATGCTCAGGACATGTGCTATTGATTTTGGAGGGAGTTGGCACGACCACTTGCCTCTAGTGGAATTCACATACAACAATAGCTACCAAGCTAGTATACAAATGGCACCATGCGAGGCACTATATGGTAGAAGCTATCGCTCACCTATATGTTGGAATGAAGTAAGACAGAGGCAATTTCTCGGCCCTGACATCATCAGGGATACTACCAAGAAGATAAAGCTTCTTCGAGAGAGACTCTAGATGGCTTAAGATAGGCAGAAATCATATGTTGATAACAGAAGGCGCGACCTGGAATTCCAAGTAGGAGACCATGTATTCCTTAAGGTTTCTCCGAGTCGAGGTATTCGAAGATTCGGCATCAAAGGCAAGCTTACTCCGAGATTCATTGACCCCTTTAAAATTCTCGAAAGGTCTGGTGAAGTCGCATATCAAATAACTTTACCCCCTCAATTAGCTGGAGTTCATGATATATTTCACATCTCAATGCTCAAAAGGTACGTCCCCGATCCATTCCATGTCATATCTTGTGACAACTTGGAGATTAAGAAGGATTTGACGTATGAGCAAAAGACAATCAAAATAATTGAACGAAATGTACGTCAACTTCGGAATAAAACCATTCCCATGGTTAAAGTCCAATGGAGCAAATCTTATCTACACGAAGCGACATGGGAAATAGAAGAAGCCATGCGTAAAAGATTTCTAGAGATATTTGAATGTAAGTACACTCTCCTTAGCAAATCTTATTATGATGAATTTGGGGACCAAATTCCTTTCAAGTGGGGGAGGATGTAATGCCCGAGAATTTTTTAAGAATTTTTTTGGATTAAAAGTATAATTACTAACCAATTAAAAGGCTTAATGGGCTATTAAGATAAATTAATAATTTATTAAATCCATTTAAAGGCCCTATATTTACCAAAGGGCTAAGCCTAACTCAAATAGGCCCAAAGACCCAATTCCAAGACTTTTAGACCAAGCCCATTCATAGAAACGTAAATTAGGTAATTTATAGATTTAAAATGGGATATATACATCAAATTAGGGGATAAATGGGAGATAATACGAAACATCAAAAATTTTGGATTTAATGAAGCCTGGCGGTCTATCGCGCGACCGCCAGACCCACCCTAGTGGTTCTGTTATGACCGCTAAGGAGCCCCAGTTCCGTGAATGGAAGAAAACGTGAAAAGCTTGGATCTTTGACGATCAAATCTCTTTAGATCGAAGCTACCTAGCATGGAAGACTCTAGAACTCTCTAGGGATTAACTCTACTCTAATTTAGGACTCTGGGTTCGATCTAATCCCTTAAACCCTAGGTGAACCCTATAAATAGACCCTAACTTCGACACATGCGAACCCTAATGTTGGTTTGCGTATTTCGAAGGTAAGGAAACCCTATCTCAGGTTAGTTATTTAGAACTTTATATTCTTCGTAGTTTTATCTAACTACCCTTGAATTTTCGTGCTAGAAAACCCAACCGTTGGAGAATTAGAGCCTCTGCAAGTTGCTGATTCTCAACGGACTGCACAGGAAGCAGTGCAACCGTCTAGTGATGATCAGGAACATAGAAGCCCTAATCGGGGTATTTAAGAGTTGATTCTTTAGAACTTTCTGTTCCCATTCATATCTTCTACCTACCCTCCAATTTTCATGGACTTAGGTCAAGAGGATCGGGAGAAAGAGGGACGGGAAGTTGCTGGCTTGGCACAGGATATGCAGGAACTAGGGTCTACTTCCAGTCAGAAATCCAAAGTCTAGGGAACAAACCAAAGGTAGGTTATCTCATGAAAAGGCTAAATTCTTATGTTAGGAACAAAAGCCCTCTGTTACCTCCTGTTTTCATTGATTATACGTGACGAATTTGAGGTTTTATTATGACTGCGTATATAGGGTTAACATGGCATGCATAGTTCCTGCCTTTAATAACGAAAATGATAATTCTAGTTTAAATCATGACTACTCCTGCATCTTCATGTCTCAATATGTTTTTATCAGGCCTTATTTACTTGTTGGCATGCTTTACTATACATCTATCTACCCCAGATTAGCCTTTATTTTGATTTTATAGTTGTTTACAGTAGATAGGAAGAAACGGTCTTCCTGAGATCGCCTGGGTCCTTTAGCTGTCCTACGATAGACTACTAGCGCCTATGAAACGGTCCTCATGAGACTACTTTCATTTTTTGAATTTTGTATTACTGTTAACCCGAAACATAATGCAGAACAACCCTAATTATCATATGATAAGCCTAGCTAAGTAGTCCTTACTCCTATTTTTCATACTGTATTTATACACTTGGTTAACTCTGCCATGGCCGGTCCCAAGCCCGGATGAGAAAAGAGGAGGGTTTGCGTTAGGTCGACAGCCAGCAGTAAAATTTTGTCACATCTCCAACATGAATTCTGATCCAAATACTTTTTGTGCTAATACTAGGGCGTTCCCCGTAAGCGACGCGTTACATCGGAACCCAGATGGAATGACAAGTGAGCAAGGGCTAGCTAGGGCGTTCCCCGTAAGCGACGCGTTACATCGGAACCCGGATGGAATGATAAGTGAGCAAGGGTTAGCTAGGGCGTTCCCGGTAAGCGACGCGCCGCAATGGCGCCCGATTGCAATGTCAAATAGGCAAGGGTTCTCGTGTGGGGTTGGACGCACACGGGTAAAGAATCAAGTCCAAAAACATAGGATCCGTCTAGCTACTTGGAATATAATAACTTTAACGGGTAAGGGTTTAGAATTAGTTAAGTTAATGAAGGACAGGAGGGTTAACATAGCTTGCCTACAAGAAACTAGGTGGAAAGGACATAAAGCTAAAGACATTGATGGATATAAAATTTGGTATACGGGTAATAATAACTCTAGAAATTGTGTTGCTATAATAATAGATAAAAACTTAAAAGATAGAGTTGTGGAAGTAAATAGATTGGGGGATAGATTAATGGTAATTAAACTTATCTTAGGTGATGATATTTTGAATATAATTAGTGCATATGCACCTCAAGTAGGATTAGAAGAGAGCATTAAAAAGTAATTTTGGGAGGCTATTGATAGTTTGATCCAAAATATCCCTAGTGAAGAGAGAATCTTTATTGGAGGTGATCTTAACGGTCATGTGGGTATAGATAATAGAGGCTATGAGAGGATTCATGGAGGGCTTGGTTTTGACAATAGAAATGATATGGGTAACACTATTCTTGATTTTGCTATGGCCTATGATCTAGCAATTATTAATACCTTCTTTAAGAAGCAGGACGAACACTTAATAACATACAAGAGTGGAACACATATAAGTCAAATTGACTATTTTCTCATTAGGAAGGTCGATAGAGTTTTATGTAAAGATTGCAAAGTTATTCCTGGTGAGAGTCTAGCCCCCAACATAGGTTGTTACTAATGGATGTCACTATCTCTAAATTCAAAAGAAAGATCATTATAAATAATTATTCCAAGATTAAATGGTGGAATTTAAAAGGTAAAAGTTTAGAAACTTTTAAAAATCATCTATTCAAGGAAAATATTTAGAATTTAGAACAAGAAACTAATGTAATGTGGAATAATATTACAAATTGTATAACGAGGGTTGTAAAACAACTCTTAGGCGAATCTAAAGGTAAAAAGAATTTAGAAAAAGAGACTTGGTGGTGGAGTGAGGAAATCCAAAATACCATTAGAGTAAAAAAGGAATGCTTTAAAGTTTGACAAACTAACAAAAATGCTCAAATCCTAGAAGCCTATAAAATCACTAAAAAGAGAGCTAAGAAAATAGTTAGCGAAGCTAAATCAAAGGTATTTGAAGATTTATATAATAAATTAGGAACCCGAGAGGGTGAAAATGACATATTTAAACTGGCTAAATTAAGAGAAAGGAAAACTAGAGATTTTGATCATGTTCGGTGCATTAAAGGTGAAGATCAAAGGGTTTTAACTAAGGATCTTGAGATTAAAGGGAGGTGACATAGATATTTTCAGAAGTTACTTAATGAAGATTCCGTCAAGGATTTATCTTTAGAAGGTATCCAAGAGTCCATAATATTTGATAAATATCAATATTTCAGGCGTATTAAGATGTCAGAAGTGGAGGATGCTTTAAGGAAAATGAAATTGGGCAAGGCCTTAGGACTAGATGACTTACCTATTGAAGTATGGAAAGGCCTAGGAGATATTGGTATTCAGTGGCTAACTAAATTTTTTAATAAAATTTTAAAGGAACAGAGAATGCCAGAAGTTTGGAGAAAAAGTGTTGTAGTTCCTTTCTATAAAAATAAAGGAGATATTTAAAGTTATAATAATTATCATGGAATTAAGCTTATGAGTCATACTATGAAACTTTGGGAAAGAGTAATTGAAAAATGCCTCCGTTGTATGACTACTATATCAGAAAATCAGTTTGGTTTTATGCCAAATAGATCTACTATAGAAGCTATTTTCTTACTACAACAGCTAATGGAGAAGTATAGAGAGATGAGAAAATATTTGTATATAGTTTTTCTTAATTTAGAGAAGGCGTACGATCGAGTACCGAGAGAATTGATTTGGTGGACATTAAGAAAGAAATGAATCTCTCAAGGATGTGTTGATTTGATTAAGGATATGTACGGCGGTGTTATTACTAGTGTTCGAACTATTGTTGGGGAGACTGGTGAATTTCCCGTTTCTATAGGTTTGCATCAAGGTTCTGCACTAAGTCCATATCTCTTTGCCTTAGTTATGGATGAAGTAACTAAACAATTGCATGAGGATATCCCTTGGTGTACGCTATTTGCAGATGATATTATTTTAATTGATGAGAGTATTGATGCTCTAAATGCTAAGTTAGAGCGTTGGAGACTTACCTTGGAGTCTAAAGGTTTTAAAATTAGTAGGAGTAAGTCAGAGTTTATGCACTGTAATTTTAGTAATGGGAGAGTGGTTCAAGAAGACATGGTTCTAATTGATGGACATAACATTCCGAAGAGTAGTAGCTTTCGATACTTAGGGTCTATCATACAAGGGAATGGGGAGATTTATGATGACGTTACACATAGGATTAAGGTAGGCTGGTTAAGATGGAGAAGTGCATCAGGTGACCTTTGTGATCATCGTATGCCTGTGAAACTCAAAGGGAGGTTTTATAGAACGGCTGTGAGACCTACTTTGTTATATGGTACCGAGTGTTGGGCAGTACGAAAGGAACACATCCATAAAATGTGTGTAGTAGAGATGAGGATGTTGAGATGGATGTGTGGCAAGACTAAGAAAGACAAGATTAGGAATGAGCGCATCCATAAGGACTTAGGGATAGCTCCAATTGATAGTAAAATGAGAGAAAATAGACTCGGGTGGCTTGGACATGTGTTTCATCGCCCTAACTCAGTGTCGGTTAAAAGATGTGACCAAATCTTAGTGGATGCTAGTAAAAGAGCTCGAGGAAGGCCTAAAATGAGATGATGCGATGTTATTAGGAAGGACATTAGTTCCTTGAGTTTAAATATGAATATTGCACTTGATAGAAATCTTTGGCAGAACAAGATTCATGTAGCCGACCCCAATTAATTGGGATAAGGCTCTGATGATGATGATGATGATTTATACACTTGGTTACATTGATTGTTCATCATAGTAGATTTCATGTTTCTTTATACACTTTGGACTTATTTTAAACTTATGTTAATTTCATGCCAAAACCTATACTCTTGTATTAATGATCATCATTTTATATGATTCATGCACTTTGTAGTGATGTTTTGATCAATGTCTTTTCACGATCTCACTCTCGCCTTGAGTTTTTCTTAAGTACATGGCACGTATTCTGGTACGATGTCATTAGATACACTTTGCACATTAAGCACACAATCTTGGACATGTTATCCTCTCCGTTGGATATTCCTTCCACCGAACTAGGTGATCTTGTTTCAAGGCCTCCATAAGACTCCGCGAGCCTGGGATTCCCACTATGATGCCGAGCTGATTGTACCCTCAAACCTCAATTATTTAGAAAGCACTTAAATCGGTGTTTTGTGTTCTGGACCGTAGCGGCCCTATGGACGACCGCCAGAGGGACCTAGCGGCCATTTACCTGACCGCCAAGGACGCCTAGCGGCCCTGCCTTTACCGCATGGTTCCAGTTCATTTGTTTCATCGACTCTGTTTCTAAACAGTCCAATAAATGACCGCTACTTCCATAAAACAGCCCAGATATGACCGTTTTATATCTAAGTCTTGATTAACCCAAGTTTTGACCCAAGGGTTGATTTCCTATGATCCTAGATGGTCTATGATTATCTAGAACCTTATACTTTGTTTCCAAATCTACCTAATGAATTATGGAATTTAAAGAATATGTCATTACATCGCCGAATTTTCTCCATGGCATAACCTAGTTCTAAATCAAATCTTTGAACTCTCATATTCTTAATTGAAGCATTCTTACCTTAGTATTTGTTAACATAGAACAATAGTTTGAACTTCTTGTATTATTGGCCATATTTATATTCTCATGGAAGTAGCTTGATTTATAACTTGGACATGCAAGAGCGGGCACGGACAGTGTCCAAGGGCTCCACTCTAGTCCCCTCGGCAGATAGCCAGAAACATACTATAAACCTTGGGGTATGATGAACACTAGCGTCGCATTGTGCTGGGAGTACTTTTTTTATAAACGAGTGAAGATCCACGAGGTAATCTTGTGTAATTACATGCTTGCTAGTACATTCTCGTGCATAGCCTTCAAGGTTATGAAAAAGTACATTCTTATTCATGAAAGGCCAAACTTACATTCTTATATACTTGCTCAATCATGCTCTCATATTTCATCCTTGATCATATCACGTTACTTGTGTTACTTTAGTTTTACACCGCATGTTTTACCATATTTCATGTATCTTACATTCTAGAGTAAAAATGTTAATTACTTAAACATTGTCTTCATGTTGATACGAAGATACCTACTGGGCATGTGTACTCATTCCCTACTTTTTTTAATCTTTTTTAGGAGATTCTAGCAGCTCGGATTCAGACTATTCAAGTGAGGGATCCGAGAGTGATTAAAGAAGGAGGGAAGCCTTAGATTGTCATTAGTTGAGATGCTATGTAATTTTCTATTTTATTGAGTCTAGTTAGTCAAGGAGTCAAGAGTCAACCTTATTATTTAAATAAAGCAAAGATTTTGTCCAAATATTGTGCATTCATTTCTTATGTGTGAATGTGTTAGCGCTCTGATTATATTGCTCGTTTGAGAGTTACTAGCCAACTGTTCATATTCCCCAATTGTTTCCGCTGCATAATCTCGGGGTGTGACAACTTATCCTACGAAGTGAAGCCTATCAAGATTTTTGGACCGGAAGCTGCAACAACTCAAGAATCTGTCTATACCGATGGTAAAGGTCCAATGGAGTAGACGTGGAATTGAAGAAGCCACGTGCAAATCCGAAGAGGTGATCAGGAAGCAATATCCCAAGTTATTCTCAGGTCAGTACCTGTAATTTTCTTTTGCTTCGATAAGTTTAGTGAATTTGGAGAACCAAATTCTTTAAAGTGGGGGAGGGTGTAGCAACCCGAATTAAATAATAAATTAAATTAATTTCCCTCTTAAGCCAAAATTTTGACTAATTTATAAAAATATGAAAACTACATATTCTTGAAGTGGCAAGAATTTCTAACAAAATTGTCAACTAAGACAACCCCAAAGGAAAATTTGATTTGGCCCAAATTAGAGGATTTTGTCTAAAACTCGGAATTAGGTGGAACCGGCCCAAAACCGATCAAATTGGAGCTCAATTCGAGCTCTAATGGGATTAATTCGGACCTTAAACCTTGCCCCACGTCGAAGGAGCATTCTCCCTCTCTTTCCCCTCGAAAACCTTAACACTAGGATTCAAATTTTGAAGATAGGCAGCAACAACTTGGTCAATCGCGAATATTGCATGGGTTCCACTCCACGTCGATCCCTGATCGAAGCCATGACTCTAGGGTTACCCCCAGCCCAAAAATTCGAAGCCCAACACTACCAGGAACCTCATTTTGTTGAGATGGCTGATAGCGTGCAACTTCGAGGGTGAGAACGTCGAGTCTAGGAGGAGGTTTCGTCAGGGTTCCAGCATCATCGATCTCCTTTTATTTGTCTAAAATGAAGGTTTCTCTCAGGTCCAACTCTAATTAAATCATACCATCACATGCGTCTTGAAGTCCACTTTCCATTGGTTGCATTTTGCCCTATTTTTATTCAGGATAACGATCGCTACATGCATCTTACTCAAAGTGTGTCAGAGATCGCCGGAAGGCGGGGCTCGGTCCCAGATCGCGAACCACCAGTAACCGCGATCTAGAGACCACTGCCGCGAGATAGATCACCATCTCCTGGTGGGCCTATTTTTTTAAAATGAGTCAAAGTGGCCAGATAGCAGTCATTGACCGACCGCTACCATCAGGTAGCGGCCCTCCCCTGACCACTTTCTGTGCTCGGGTTACAGCATGATCTCAGTTTTTACTATGTTCTATTCTGATAGACAACATGTTTTAGGGCTGAAAATGCACTTCATAACTAGGGTTCATGAAAGAACGTCAAAGTCTTACTAAGATCTATCTCAATGTTCATTGATTATCATTATTCTCTCATGCTATACTTTGAAAACAAGTAGATTAATTGCCGCTGAATCTCCTTACATATTTAAAGTTATTGCAATATCTTGACTTGTTTAGCCACGTTATTTATTACATTCTAGGGATTGTTTGAAGGTCATGCATGTAGCGACCCAGATTTTGGATACCTGGTGTACCTGGTAGGACTACCGAATACACGTGATACCGCTTGGAACCCGCGAGGCCTCCCAAGAGCGGGAAAGCTCCGAAGGGAAAGAGGCATGTGTAGAGTACATTGAAGCCACATAGATGTAACAGAAGCAATTAAATTTCATTAGATCGCTTTGCTAAAGTAGCAGAAATAAAATTACTTTTTAATTAACAGTTTCAAATTAACAATTATCCACCAGAGTCAAGTCCAAAGCTAAAGAAAGCAAGTCTAGCACAGTACAGTTGACAGAAACGAAAGACGTACCGAGAAGTCGGGGGAGACCCGACGCAGGTACCAGCTGGCCACAACAGCAAGCTACGAGCACGCACACCAGGAACCACGCGGAAGCAGAACAAACGACGTCACCCCACCTGAAAAGCAGGGGTGAGCCTCGTGTCACTGGCTCAGTAGGGGTCACGCGGATCCCCACTGAAAAACTCGCAGTAACACGGAACACAAAACAACAGGTGGAACAGCAGGTGTAGCAAAGCAGGAAAACTACACTACAAAGCTGTAAAGTTACTCTAGAAGCCGTAGAGAACAGACGGGGAGTAGGAGTAGGAAACAAGCAAGGAAGGGGAAGAACCCGCGCCAGACAAGCGGTGGCCGAACTAACCTCGGCACCCCAAACTACTCCAAGCAGCGACAGAAGGGCGACTCTAATCTAACAAAGTCAGAAGTTACCGATCTACCGACCCAACACCAGGTCTAAGACGAAGACCTGCAAGAACAGACAAAAGGTCCAGAAAAGACCCACACAGACGACCGATAGTCTCGACAACACCCACGATCAGAACATCGTGCACACTGCCCCACACACGACCAGAACATCGTGCACACTGCCCCACGCACGACCAAAACATCATGCATGTGACAGGACACTGACCTCGGGTGCAACCACGGAAAGCCCAACCCGGAAAGGTCACGACATGCAAGAAACGCGAAGAGCAGTGGAGAGCCACGCGTCACAGACGGACGCACCTCCCCACTAGAGCAACGGCCAGCTGCGTCCACAGACGTCTTATGCTGCGCCACAGGTGTCTCGCCTACAATACCGCCGAAGCCACGGTAGAGTCGCAGACACCCGCACAGAACCAAACAGCATCAAGTAACCAGTCAGGGTCACGCCCGTCGATGCATGTCCTTAGCCCCTGACCACATGTGCACACATTGGCTCTAGCCTAACCCAGGTACCCCAGCTAGTTTTCTCCCTCGGTAGGACGCTACCGTTGGCTGGGAGCCCACGGAACTAGCTTACAAACCGTGCCTCGGGAACACCCCTCCGGCATCACTAGGCGGGTCGGCACTCAAAGGCCTAGGGAAGAAACAATCGGAGGCGTACAAAACATAAAACTCTGAAACACAAGTGCTAGAGTACTGACAGGCGGACACACTGGCACACGTACTACAAAGCACCACTGGCAGTACGACAACTGCCAACAGACTCAGGACTACGGAATTAGACCTACCACGTAACGATCCTGAGTCGAACGACTCAAGGGCAAGATCATCACAGACAGCGGGACAAGCCGCCAATCGGTCTAATCCTAAGCCACGAGAAACAACGCTCCGCAGAAAATGACTCACGGAGACCTGAGGGGACACCGGAGACCCTCAGCACACCTGGACACACAGACCGAGGTAAGGCAACACCTCGAGGCATCCAGAACCAGTGTCTCAGACTGGACATAACTGCTAAGACACCCACACAAGGTCACCTATCAACCACTAGGTAATCCTACCCTAAGCAAGAAGACTCCTGGCCACCTTACAACGTAGTCTTAGCCCTCATAGGACGTCAGGAGACATCCACGGGACAGCGGGCAGACCACAGGGACAAGCAAAAACCAAAACGACGAAAATCAGAGCAGAAGGACTGTAACGCACCACCCCTAGACCGTTACACGAACGTGACGGTCTGGCGCTGGCCGTTACATTCCAACCGTGACGGTCTAAAGCAGACGCGTCATAACCACGTGACGGTCACAGGGGGAGCCGTCACACACACCGCCCTAACCAATATCTAAAATGCACAAGGCACGTAACGGCCTACACCAGGCGCGTTACGCCGCTCTGACGCGCCCGACCCGGGCCGTCAGGGCCAACAAACCTCAACTCAAAACGACACCTGAACAACGTAACGCGCTAGACCAGGCGCGTTACACAGCCTAACGCCGCAAGGCAGACGCGTCAGGGCCAACAGGCTCAAGTCAAGAAAACCACTGGCCGACAGGCACGTAACGGTCCATCACGGACGCGTTACAAACACCTAACGCATGGGGGCGTGGCTGTTAGAGCCAACGGCACAACCACCCAACTCAGCTAGAACAGCACGTAACGGCTTGGGGCAGGCGCGTTACAACGCTGTGACGCACGGGGACAGCACCGTTATACTAACCGACTCAACGGGTCAAAGCTGGTCAAACGGAACGTAACGGCCTAGCTCGAGCGCGTTACACACACCTGACGCACTAGGGCAGGCACGTCAGGGGAACCAACTTAACCAAACTACTAAACGACAAAACAGGCGTAACGCGTCGCACCGGACGGGTCAGGAGGCTGTGACGCGCCACCCCTGGGCCGTCACACTCCCAAAATCATAAAAAGCTTAAAAATGCCCAGACGCTGTGACGGTCTGTCGTGGGGCCGTCAGGGACTGTGACGGTCCCTGGAACGACCGCCACACCAGTCACGGCGGGAAAATAGAGGGTTGGCCAAAACGGCCCGTTCCATGCCCCATTCACGCCGAAGCGCAGGGGAAACAACCCTCGATGATGAAAAACTACATTAGAAGGCTAAAAAGCCCACATGCAAGCATTATAATGAGAGATCGGGGCGATTCCAATGAATCGACCCTAAACGAGCCACCGTGGTTCCCGGACTCCTACTGGCCTCGAATGACCACCGATCAACACAAAACAAGCATGGGTGGGATCCAGACATCCTAACGGTCAGTTAGACACTAACCGAGCTACAAATGGTTGCCGTTTCCGGCCAACCTTGAAAACCCCAAAAACCACAGTTTTCACAAACCCGGCCTGATCTTCCCCGATCGAGCACCAAATAATGCACGGAAACAGAGGAAACGTGCAGAACAAGGTGGCGGTCCATCTCCCTACCTCCACCAAAGAAACCGTGCCCCGAAGGGACTAAACCACTCCGCGAGCTCAAACACCAGCTTTGAATCCACCGTTCGGGATCGCGCCAAAACCACTCCATCCTCGCCCTATCGCGCACCCAGTCAGCTCCACAGCATCCCCAACACTCGCTCCTAGGTCCTCCGTCTACAGCCAGAGCCGAGGAAGCTCGAGAGGAGAGAAAACGGGAGAGAGAGACGGCGGCGGCGAAATGAGAAGGGAGGAGAGAGGAAAGAAAAGAAATAGGAAAAGAAATTAGGAATTTTCCTAATTTTGAAAAAATCCGATTTCTGGTCCTATCTCCGAAAAATACGCAAAAATAGTCGAAACGACCGGCTCGAAGAGTACATCGTCGCTGCAGCATCCACGAGTCGAGGAACTGACAACTAAACTCACCGTAGGGTTTCGTAATTATTACGAGAGAAAAACCCACACGGATCGTAAAGCTCAACTCGGAAGCCACAAAAGCGAACCGAAACTCATCGAAACAGATCCGAAAGATCCAATAAAGATCTACCAAGGATCCAGGGCATTACATCCTCCCCTCCTTTAGGAAATTTTATCCTCAAAATTTAAGGACTAACAAAGGAGAAGCACGGAAGAACACCCCAACAGCACAACCACAGAAACCACACAAATCTCAAGAGAACACAACTCAGAGGAACATTGTCAGATCACAATTACAGGTACACACTCAAGCTTCAAGGACAGCAAGTCCACAGCACGAGCAGAGTATCCCTGTAAACACACATCTTACAACTCCGAAACAAGGCAACGTCGCTCACGTCTCGCAGGGAAAGAGACACGACTGCCACAACCACATCACGGCAAGCAGCAGCTTACACAAGGAGACACAGTCCTCACAGCTGATCGCTCGACCACATCATCGGCTCCAGTGCCGAAGGCAACAAGAAACACCCGGTACACAGGACGCCAACGACAACACTGGACCACAGGCACAACCAAGTCAGTCCTCACTCAGATATTACATCTGATCGAGTCGCAAGCTAACTCTAAGGAAAAAGAGTACAGCAAGGCTAACCGACAAGACCTGGTCCACACAGAGACACAAAATCATAGAGAAACAGCACCAAAACAACAACAACCTCGGGGAACGCTACTCAAGGACTACTAACACGCCTCGAGAGCACAACACCCAAGAGAAGAAAATGCAGAGTAGAGGGTACTCAATCAGCAGGAATGCCGACAAATTCCCCAACACTCACAAATGCCAATGCTAACCACAGAAAAATCACCAGCACAGCACGGCAACAACAATGTCAAGGCACAAGAAGCCAAGACGAAGTCACATCGAGAAGAAGCAAATCTCTCGACCAGTGAGTAGCCAACTCACAAGCTTCTGCCACGCACTAAATAACGCACACAGGCATCAGAACAACCTCGGTAGTCGCATCTCATCACACACCAGGCGCCATCGCAACCAATGAAGATCGCAAATAACACGCCACAAGTACCGATCCAGCGAACAACCGATCAACAGGAGCCCAAGTGCAACAGAGAAGAGTACCAGCTTCAACACAAAGCACAAGGAAAAGCGTTAATCTCAGCTTACCTTCACGTCCTGACAATGATAAATGAGCCTTCACAATACATCGGCCACTGGACACGGCACGACAAATACGGTACACAATAGCTCTTAACACCCTTATGGAGTCCAAAGCCAAGCAACCGTATAGCAAAGAGCAGATCAGGCTCAGAACAAAACTGTCCACACTTAAGTAGACACAAGAAAAAGGCATCACTAAGACAGCAATTCCAAGGCAAACCTCGAGAAAGATTCCACCAGAAGGGACAAGAAGCAATTAGCTCAACCACGAAAGCTCACCAGGAAGGGAAAACCCTAGTTTGCCTGAGCAACTTCTCAACCACGGAATCAAATCGAGCACTTCAACAGGAGCAAGACACCTCAGGAGCTGGACAAACTCAAGCCAGGATGACCAAAACAACGTGAGAACGTGTATGGTCATCAGACCAAGGCTAAAGGTCAATAGCAACCTGAATGACATACAAAGAAAAACCTCGCACAACGTACTGCAGATTCAAGCCTTCCGGTGAACACTGCCAAGTACAACTTGATCGAAACAAGCACAACGACGAAAAAGAAGCACCTCGTCACATCCTGACGAGAGCAGGACCATCTCATACAGTGCTAGAGCAGCACGCACAAGACAACATACGAAGAAAACAACGCGATAAATCATCGCAACACCCAAGCCAACTGAAGACTGTACTGGACTCTCACGACTCTGGATACTGTATATCTCAGATTCCCATGTACTTCACACAACAATGCTCAGACAGCTCAGAAAAGAACTCCGAACATCTCAGAACACTGCTCTGATACCATTCTGTAGCGACCCAGATTCCGGATACCCGGTGTACCTGGTAGGACTACCGAATACACGTGATACCGCTTGGAACCCGCGAGGCCTCCCAAGAGCGGGAAAGCTCCGAAGGGAAAGAGGCATGTGTAGAGTACATTGAAGCCACAGAGATATAACAGAAGCAATTAAATTTCATTAGATCGGTTTGCTAAAGTAGCAAAAAAAAATTACTTTTTAGTTAACTGTTTCAAATTAACAATTATCCACCAGAGTCAAGTCCAAAGCTAAAGCCAGCAAGTCTAGCACAGTACAGTCGACAGAAAGGAAAGACGTACCGAGAAGTCGGGGGAGACCCGACGCAGGTACCAGCTGGCCACAACAGCACGCTACGAGCACGCGCACCAGGAACCACGCGGAAGTAGAACGAACGACGTCACCCCACCTGAAAAGTAGGGGTGAGCCTCGTGTCACTGGCTCAGTAGGGGTCACGCGGATCCCCACTAAAAAACTCGTAGTAACACGGAACATAAAACAACAAGTGGAACAGTAGGTGTGGCAAAGTGGGAAAACTACACTACAAAGCTGTAAAGCTACTCTAGAAGCCATAGAGAACATACGGGGAGTAGGAGTAGGGAACAAGAAAGGAAGGGGAAGAACCCGCGCCAAACAAGCGGCGGCCGAACTAACCTCGGCACCCCAAACTACTCCAAGCAGCGACAGAAGGGTGACTCTGATCTAACAAAGTCAGAAGTTACCGATCTGCCGACCCAACACCAGGTCTAAGATGAAGACCCGCAAGAATAGACAAAAGGTCTAGAAAAGACCCACACAGACGACCGACAGACTCGACAACACGCATGATCAGAACATCGTGCACACTGCCCCACGCACGACCAGAACATCGTGCACACTGCCCCACACACGAACAGAACATCATACATGTGACAGGACACTGACATCGGGTGCAGCCACAGAAAGGCCAACCAGGAAAGGTCACGACGCGCAAGAAACGTGAAGAGCAGTGGAGCGCCACGCGTCGCGGACGGACGCACCTCCCCACCAGAGCAACGGCCAGCTGCGTCCACAGACGTCTTATGCTACGCCACAGGTGTCTCGCCTACAATATCGCCGAAGCCACGGTAGAGTCGCAGACACCTGCACAGAACCAAATAGCATCAAGTAACCAGTCAGGGTCACGCCCGTCGACGCATGTCCTCAGCCCCTGACCACGTGTGCACACACTGGCTCTAGCCTAAGCCAGGTACTCCAGCTAGTTTTCTCCCTCGGTAGGACACTACCGTTGGCTGGGAGCCCACGGAACTAGCTTACAAACCGTGCCTCGGGAACACCCCTCCGCCATCACCAGGCGGGTCGGCACTCAAAGGCCTAGGGCAAAAACAATCGGAGGCGTACAAAACACAAAACTCTGAAACACAAGTGCTAGAGTACTGACAGGCGGACACGTTGTCACACGTACTACAAAGCACCACTGGTAGTACGGCAACTACCAACAGACTCAGGACTAGGCAACTAGACCTACCACGTAACGATCCTAAGTCGAACGACTCAAGGGCAAGATCGTCACAGACAGCGGGACAAGCCGCCAATCGGTCTAATCCTAAGCCACGAGAAACAATGCTCCGCAGAAAATGACTCACGGAGACCTGAGGGGACACCGGAGACCCTCAGCACACCTGGACACACGGACCGAGGTAAGGCAACACCTCGAGGCATCCAGAACCAGTGTCTCGGACTGGACAGAACCGCCAAGACACCCACACAAGGTCACCTATCAACCACTGGGTCACCCCGGGTTGACCGGAACCAGACAAAGACGCACACAAGAGTAGGATAGAGAATACTACCCCAAGCAAGAAGACTCCTGGCCACCTTACAACGTAGTCTTAACCCTCATAGGACGTCAGGAGACATCCACGGGACAGCGGGCAGACCACAGGGACAAGCCAAGACCAGCAGAAACCAAAACGACGGAAATCGGAGCAGAAGGACTGTAACGCACCACCCCTAGACCGTTACGCGAACGTGACGGTCTGGCACTGGCCGTTACATTCCAACCGTGACGGTCTAAAGCAGACGCGTCACAACCACGTGACAGTCACAGGGGGAGCCGTCACACACACCGCCCTACCCAATATCTAAAATGCACAAGGCACATAACGGCCTACACCAGGCGCGTTACGCTGCTCTGATGCGCCCGACCCGGGCCGTCAGGGCCAACAAACCTCAACTCAAAACGACACCTGAACAACGTAACGCGCTAGACCAGGCACGTTACACAGCCTAACGCCGCAAGGCAGACGCGTCAGGGCCAACAGGCTCAAGTCAAGAAAACCACTGGCCGACAGGCACGTAACGGTCCATCACGGACGCGTTACAGACACCTAACGCATGGGGGCGTGGCTGTTAGAGCAAACGGCGCAACCACCCAACTCAGCCAGAACAGCACGTAACGGCCTGGGGCAGGCGCATTACAACGCTATGACGCACGGGGACACCACCGTTATACTAACCGACTTAACGGGTCAAAGCTGGTCAAACGGAACGTAACGGCCTAGCTCGAGCGCGTTACACACACCTGACGCACTAGGGCAGGCGCGTCAGGGGAACCGACTTAACCAAACTACTAAACGACAAAACAGGCGTAACGCGTCGCACCGGACGTGTCAGGAGGCTGTGACGCGCCACCCCTGGGCCGTCACACTCCCAAAATCACGAAAAGCTTAAAATGCCCAGACACTGTGACGGTCTATCGTGGGGCCGTCAGGGACTGTGACGGTCCCTGGAACGACCGCCACACCGGTCACGGCGGGAAAATAGAGGGTTGGCCAAAACGGCCCATTCCATGCCCCATTCACGCCGAAGCGCAGGGGAAACAACCCTCGAAGATGAAAAACTACATTAGAAGGCTAAAAAGCCCACATGCAAGCATTATAATGAGAGATCGGGGTGATTCCAATGAATCGACCCTAAACGAGCCACCATGGTTCCAGGACTCCTACCGGCCTCGAATGACCACCGATCAACACAAAATAAGCATGGGTGGGATCCAGACATCCCAACGGTCAGTTAGACACTAACCGAGCTACAAGTGGTTGCCGTTTTCGGCGAACCCTGAAAACACCAAAAACCATAGTTTTCACAAACTCGGCCTGATCTTCCCCGATCGAGCACCAAATAATGCACGGAAACAGAGGAAACGTGCAGAACAAGGTGGCGGTCCATCTCCCTACCTCCACCGAAGAAATCATGCCCTAAAGGGACTAAACCGCGCCGAAAACCACGTCGCGAGCTCAAACACCGGCTTTGAATCCACCGTTCGGGATCGCGCCAGAACCACTCCATCCTCGCCCTATCGCGCACCCAGTCAGCTCCACAGCATCCCCAACACTCGCTCCTAGGTCCTCCGTCTGCTGCCGAAGCCGAGGAAGCTCGAGAGGAGAGAAAACGGGAGAGAGAGATGACGGCGGCGAAATGAGAAGGGAGGAGAGAGGAAAGAAAAGAAATAGGAAAAGAAATTAGGAATTTTCCTAATTTCCAAAAAATCCGATTTCTGGTCCTATCTCCGAAAAATACGCAAAAATAGTCGAAACGACCGGCTCGAAGAGTACATCGTCGCTGCAGCATCCACGAGTCGAGGAACTGACAACTAAACTCACCGTAGGGTTCCGTAACTAGTACGAGAGAAAAACCCACACGGATCGTAAAGCTTAACTCGGATGCCACAAAAGTGAACCGAAACTCATCGAAACAGATCCGAAAGATCCAATAAAGATCTACCAAGGATCCAGGGCATTACAATGCCACTCCGATGGTAGTAACTTATCGATTTATCCCATTTTTTGTAGTTTTAAAACTCTTAATTTCTTGGGATAGTTGGGGCTCTTCGTCGGATACTCCTTCCGTTGGACTAGAACCGCTATCTCAAGACCTCTGTAGGACTCCACAAGTCTGAGATTCCCACTAGGATGCCGAGCAGGTTGTACCCTGAAATCCTGAACCTACTAACTCGATCGGATTTTTTGTGTGGGTAGTCCGAGATTGTGACTAAGTTCTGCCCAATTCCGTCTGCAACGCGGCTCACTGGGGACTGCTACTCGAAGGCCGTGGCCCACGACTGATCGCGATCTACTTCTAGTCTGGCTACGTGATAGCCCTGTCCATACAACAGGTCCCTGTTCCAGTCGATCGAACCGTGATTGAGTCGACCCACTTGCTTAGTAAGTCGACGCAGGCACCTGTTAGCCCCTGATTAATCACGGTTATCGTTGGATCGCTACTTCATGACCGCGGTTCCCTCAGGACTGCGATCATCTTTTCCTAGTCAGTGAGTCGACCCACCGGCCTAGTGAGTCGAAGCAGGCATTTGTTGGCCTCTGTTAATAGCGGTTGATTCTGGACCGCTACTCCTTGACAGCGGCTCTATGGACCGCGATCGTCTTTTCCAATGCAATGGGTCAACCATACCTTTTTAGTGAGTTGAGTCAGCTCCCATGATTTACCCCTTATGGAAGTGGTTCTTCCTTGACTACTACCATAAGCTAGCGGTTCTGTGCCGACTGCGACCTAGTCTAATTTTTTTGAATTTTATGATTTTTGTGTGACATAATAACCATGTTAAATTATCGCCCCTCAGGCTACTATTTGGTCTTGTTCATGACCTTTTATAATTCTTGGCTCCCATGTCATATTTTATGACTTATCACTTGAAATTCCTTCTATTAAGGAATAACCTTTGTTCTTAGTGCTTGGTTACTTGAGCTTAACCTTAGAACTCTTGACAAGAAATAAATGAATGTCTAGATCTTACTTGGGATCTTTGATCCACCACTCACTGCCAAGTCATCATAAAGTGTAGCACCCCGAAAAATTTATAAAGAATAAATAGTAATGTTTGTCATAAAACAAATACGAGGAATAAAATTTCAATAAAAAGAAAGGGTCTAAAAAGATAATGGGCCTACATACTTAAATTAGAAGGTTATAAATTCTTTAAAGCTAGAACTTAATGGGCCCATAACCCATAGGTCCCAGGATCGAACCCGACTATGATACCCAAAAAAATAATGGAAATTAATTAGGTAAATAATAAATAATTTTTTTGGAAACAGGGTCCATATGTAGTCAGTTAAAACCTATTGTGACTTTAAATAAAGGTTTAAAGTTTAAACTATGTAAATTTAAAAGATAAAAGCCCAACCCAAGTAAAGCTAAGATTAATGGGCTACAACCTGGACATATAAATGGGCTTTTGGAAGGGCTACGTTTTAAGAGTATATATACAAAATGACATTATTCTAGAGACTTGAGTCATGAGCTAATAACCCCAAACCCATTAGTGCAAAGGAAAAGCCACAGCCCATTCAGCATATCAACCCACGTATGTGGGCTTTCTCATTACAACAACCCCTTTTATGAAGGCCCACATGCTCGTTCGAACAAGCCCTCCTATTAGCTTTAGGATTTCATACCCAGTAGGATTGGTGGCTGTAGTTGGAAATAGGATTAACTTAAGAAAGTCTACGGGGACTAGAATCCTAGTTTGCATGGGACTTGGGAAGAATTCTAATCTTATAAATGGGAGCCCTCAGGGCGATGGCGAAGCCATCGTAAACCGTTCTTGCCGCTGAGCATCGACCTCGTATTTCTCTTCTTATTCTTCCTCCTGTGCAAGCCGTTGGGCTGCTACTACCGCTGCATGCTGTTGTTCTTGTGCCAGAATCTTCCTCCCGCGTATGTGAAGAAGCAAGGCTTCCTCCTTGCCTCTTCTTCCTCCTCTACTGTGACTGTGTCGCTGCAGCAAAGAAGCCAAGCCTCTTCTTCGTGGTTGTTGCTGCTGTCGTGGGAAGCATCTTCCTTGTACCATCATCTTTATCATCTGCAACTCCTTTTCACCGTTGAGCAACCCAAAAAGGTAGGCAATCTCCCAAGCTAAACAAGAATTTAAAACCATGCTAGATTGATTAGTGCACGTAGATTGCTTAATGATCTTTCCTGTTAATGTTTACTCGGGTTATTACACGAAGCATGAGTTACTTCTACCGTCTCTGCATGAACGAGCGACAAGTGTTATGTCACTTATTAATAACGCGACCGCGAGATGGACGCTTATTCTCACATTAATGAACGGCTGAAGCCATGTCGCTATTTCCAGTGATGAATTAATAATAATAACCCTTATGTTTAAGAAAAATTTATCCATGAAATCATGTACCTAAAAATCATAAATTTTAGACTACTAAAATCCCTAGGATTTACTCTAAATTTTCATGTCATTATATGTTTTGTTAACCGGTTAATGATTAACTTTATTAAATATATGAATTTCCAATAGTTACGCGGCAAATTGCAGTGTTTACTGTAGCACCATAGTTACATGTTTTTGCTTTGATGACCTGTTCGTGGGCGCCGGAGTGTCCTTTGGTCATGAAATTTCACGAGCGTGTTATTGGGATAGTGACCGAGCTAGTAGAGTTGGTACCTCCTTTTTCTGATCCTCCTAACTCAAGATAGCCCAACTCTCAAGTAAAAATATTTTTGAACATAAGGTTAGGTAGAATTTTTAGAGCCCTTCATTTTGGTATAGAGATTGCGCGATTCCGACGTGTGTACGTCTAGAACGTGAAGTTTAAAAAAGTGGACACTATTCATTGATTAAATGACGACAACTGAGTTGTCGTTGAATTCTTTTAACGGTGACATGTCATGCCGCTAAACTGTTTAATATATATATTGGAGAGGGAGATTTCTGCAGCCCATTCAAAGAGCAGTCGAACTAGGCCCATCAGGACCAAACGAGGCCATGCTCGCCCAAGTGACAGCCCACAGGGCCCACTTAGGACAAAAAGCCCAATAAAAGATTCGTTCGAGGATACTACCTTCCTAGGTGGCCTCTAGGCTCGGAAGGCCCGAGCATCGGTCAGGTCACAGGAAAGGTCCATGCCCGAGCCATCTCTCCACCCGGGAGAAGAAGGCGCATGCCGACCGATCCGACCCATCTTCATCCGAGCTAAGCCTACCGCCCGGATAGGGCTGGCCTCTCTGAGCTAGGAACGGCCGACGATTGCTTATCCATGCAGCCGTTAAGGGTCCTCTGTGAGCAGGAAGTTATAAAGGTGAGGGACTCCAGTTCCCCAAGGTGATAACACTCCCACGATAAGACAGTAAAAGCCCACGTCGAGGACGTAACGCCCACCTAAGACCCCTCAACTTACGGGACTTCGGAAGACGGCACACTATTTAAACCAGGGATACCTTCCGAGAAAGGTAAGGTCAACCAGATGCCCTAAACTCCTGAGCAGGAACCACTTCACCTTTCTGGTGGAGAGGGATCTCGCGCAGAAGCTATCCCCTCCCTTTATTGCTCCCACCATAGCTCCACTGACTTAAGCATCAGAGGGTTTTCCCCAGGGACTCATCCCTGGGCCCCCTGATCCATTTCCCTTTCTTGTAGTTCACAATCTGGTGATCCACTGCCGGCTCAGGACCAGCACGAGATCACGCCTCTTCATCTGGCACCGTCTGTGGGAAATCGTACAAAGAGCCAGTATGGTGCGAAGGAGCTCAGGGAGGAGGTCCGCCGGTGACAGGGGAAAGGCCATGGTAGCGGCGGGGGATGGCCCCTCTCGGGCCTCGCAGAACCCCCCCTCCAACGCCAGTGCCCCCGCCGACGGACCACCCCCCCTGCGGCAGTAGGGCCACCGCCCAACGGTGCTACAGACGCCTTCCAAGCCCTCAACACCAAACTGGATATCCTCGTGGAACTCATGAGGACCCAGGCGCCAGGGATGGAAGGTCACGTGCCCCGTCAGGGAGCACTCCCCGCGAGGATGCATCTCAACACACTACCGGAGGCCGCTTCACTCTCCGCGGCCAGCAAATCATCCGCAACAGGATTGGAGGACCCTCACAGGCTCCGCCTCCGGAGTAAGAGGCTTCCTCCACACCGAGGCGGGGAAAAGTGGGAGCATGCCATCGGAACCCGGAGACCGACGTCCCCGAGGATCGCCAAGACATCCCCCCCAGCCCCGCGACACAACAGTAGTCGGAGTTATCCCTCCGACTACGAGTGTTCAAGAGACGCTTCACAGAGCAAAAGCGCGTCCTGCGTGCCCTGCAGAAGGCCTCTCCCGATGATGATGAGGAGAAGTCTCCTTTCTCCGAGTATATCTTGAAGGCAGAGGTGTCTCCCAGAACCTCCATCCCGACCTTCAAGCTCTACGACGGCCAGGGCGACCCGGCCGATCACTACGACAGCTTCGACGCTCTGATGACCCTACACGGAGCATCCGACGCCATCAAGTGCCGAGCCTTCGTGACCACCCTGGTCCAAGGTGCTCAAACATGGTTCCGGGCCCTCGCCCCCAGAACCATCCGAGACTTCAAGCAATTTGGGCGAGTCTTCAAAGAGAGTTTCACCGGGAGTGCCCCCCCCAAGGTCGGTAGCAGGGCTCCTGGCCCTTAAATAGACGTAAGGGGAAAGACTCCGGGCATATATTCATCGATTTAAGTCGGAAGCCCTGAGAATCCCCCGCCTGGATGTGGCCTCAGCCATAACCGCGCTGACTGGGGGCACCCGGGATGAGAATCTCTGCTGCAAACTTGTCCTCCACCCTCCCTCGACCCTTGCCGAGCTAGTGACTCTAGCGTTCGGCCACGCCGAGTGCGAAGAGGTGCTCAGCACTTTCCGAGACGCAACCGGCTCGGGTCGGGAGGGGGACAAGAAGCGGGCTTCCGAGCCAAGCTCAGGTTCGGGGAAAAGGCGGAACCGCGATGGGGAACGCAAAGAACCGTCACGAAAGTACAAGCGGTACACCCCACTAGCCGCGCTGGTCTATGAGATCTACGAAGACATCAAAGACTCGGGTCTCCTCCACCAACCCGAGCCAATGAGGTTGAAGAGCCGTAATCGCAACAAGCACTGCTTGTTCCACAGTGATCACGGGCACCACACCGGCGACTGCCACCAGCTCCAGGACGAGATCGAGTGCCTCATCCGCCAGGGTCACCTAGCTCAGTTCATAGCCGAGCATAAGGAGGACCGAGGCGCCCCAGAGAAGATTGACAACGCCCCCCGAGGGGTCCACATCAACGTCATCTCCGGAGGGATGGCATCAGGAGGCGACAGTAGCCAAGGAAGGAAGCGTCATGCCGAGCGAGTGAGTCGAGCCATAGAGCCTCCCAAGGCCCCGCCGAGTGAGCCCCAGGTCATAGTCTTCTCCGACCGAGACCTGGAAGGGCTGAGCACCCCGCATGACGACGCCCTCGTGATTTCGACCACGATAAACCATTGTAACGTAGATAAGATTCTAGTTGACAATGGGAGTTCCCCTGATGTACTGTCTTATGATTGTTTCCTTAAGATGAGGGAGGATCCATCAAAACACCGCCCGATCCGAACCCCTCTCTGCGGGTTCAATGGCCTGGCCACCTATCCCGAGGGAGCCCTAAGCCTGCCGGTTACCCTCGGCACCCCACCCAAAACCGTTACGGTCATGGTGGACTTCATAGTGATTAAAGGTATGATAGCATACAATGCCATCTTCGACCGAGGAATCCTCAGCCGAATAAAAGCGGTGCCATCTACCTATCACCGGAAAATGAAGTTTCCCACCAAAAATGGGTTGGGGGAAGTCCGAGGTAACAAGGCCGCGGCTAGAAGTTGCTATAATATCTCGGTAGAGGCCACAAGGCCGGACGGGAAGGACAAGGGTCTTCGGGGAGTCGAGGATAAATCCGCAACCACCGAGCCTGGTGGCGAATTACTGGCGGTTTTCCTAAACGATGACCCGGCCCTAGGAGTAAAGATCGGAGCCGACCTACCGTCTGAGGTTCAACAGTAATATAAAAAATTCCTTTCTGAGTACATCCGAGTCTTCGCTTGGTCTGATGATCAACTCCCTGGGATACCAGAGGAGACTGTAATGCACAAGCTCAGCCTCGACCCTGCCGTGAAGCCCGTACAGCAACACAGAAGGAAGCATGCACCAGAGAAGCAGGTAATCATCAAGGCGCAGGTCACCAAGGGACAAGAGATTGGCCTTTTTAGACCGGTCCTGTACCCGACGTGGCTAGCCAACATCATCCTGGTACCGAAAGCTTCGGGCAAGTGGCGGATGTGCATGGATTTCACCGACCTGAATAAGGCCACCCCTAAGGACTGTTATCCGTTGCCGAGCATCGACCAATTGGTTGATTCAACCTCGGGCAATGAGATACTCAGCTTCCTAGATGCCTATTCGGGTTACCATCATATCAAAATGGATCCAGGAGATGTCGAGAAGACCGCCTTCGTCACCGACTACGGCATGTACTGCTACACCTGGATGCCTTTTAGACTGAAGAACGCTGGAGCAATGTACCAAAGGCTGGTTTATCACATGTTTGAAGGACAGCTAGGTCAGAACGTCGAGGCCTACATTGACGACATGCTCGTCAAGACCCCCAAGGCCGAAGACCACTTCACCGACCTCGTCGAGACCTTCGGCACCCTCCTGAGGTACAACATGAAGCTCAATCCTGCCAAGTGTGCCTTCGGAGTGAGATCCGGGAAGTTCCTGGGTTTTCTAGTCACTCAGCGTGGGATCGAGGCCAACCCCAACAAAGTCCAGGCCATCCTGGACATGCGCCCGCCCACCTGCGTCAAGGACGTCCAGCGCCTAACTGGGCGTGTCGCCGCTCTCAGCCGGTTCTTGTCCCGTGCGGCCGAACGATGCTTGCCCTTCTTCAAGCTGTTGAGGGGGCCCAAATTGGCATCTGCTACGTTCGCATGGGACGAGGAGTGCCAGAGAGCGTTCGCCGAGCTCAAGGAGTTCTTGGCCTCACCCCCGGTGCTCTCCAAGCCCGTTCCGAGTGAAGTCTTACTGCTCTATCTTTCGGCAACACCATCTACGGTTAGCTCGGTCCTAGTCAGAAATGACTCGGGAGTCGAGAGGCCGGTCTACTACACCAGCAAGGTGCTCAACGAGGCTGAAAGGAGGTACCCCGCAACCGAGAAACTATTGCTAGCGTTGGTTACCTCCACCAAGGGCCTCCGGCCCTATTTCCAGGGGCACCCCATCACTGTGCTAACCGGTGAACCACTGAAGAAGATCCTTGCCCAACCCGAAGCCTCAGGATGACTCGTCAAGTGGGCCATCATGCTTGGGGCCTACGATATATCCTATCGGCCACGCTCAGTTGTGAAAGGCCAAGCGCTCGCCGACTTCATCGCCGAAAGCACCATCCCGACTGAAGAAAGGCCTCCGTCTACACCCGGGCCAACCTGGGAACTGTTCGTCGATGGATCTTCCAACTCGGTCGGTAGTGGTGTCGGAATCCTTCTGAAGTCCCCTGAAGGAGTAGAGCTACAATACGCCTTGAAGTTCAAATTCCAGGCATCCAACAACGATGCCGAGTACGAAGCCCTTATCTCGGGAGCGCGCATGGCCCGACAGTTGGGGGCTGAGCGAGTCAAAATCCACACCGACTCCCATCTGGTCGCTAGCCAAGTCAACGGCGAGTACGAAGCTTGAGAGGCACCAATGATCAAATACCTCCAACTGGTTAGAGACTTGGCCCAATAGTTTGAGAGATTCGAGGTAGTCCGAATAACTCGGGAGCATAACTCCCGAGCGGACGCCCTCTCTCGATTGGCCTCTTCTCTCGACCCTGAAGGCACCTGATCGGTCCTTCTCGAAGAGCTAGAACGCCCGAGCATTGACTCGGAGCTCTTTGCTGTTGACTCAGCCATTCCGAGCGACTGGCGCACCCCCTACCTATCGTGGCTCCGGGACTCTCAAGAGCCTTCCGACCCTCGAGAGGCCCACAAATTGAAGTACCAAGCCCGGCGTTTCGTCATTCTAGACGACACTCTCTACCGGAGATCCTTCTCCGGTCCCCTCCTGAAGTGTCTCGGCCCCGACGAAGCCAACCGAGCTATCCAAGATATTCATGAAGGCCTGTGCAGAGCGCATTCAGGAGGAGGGTCACTCACTCGCATCCTGCTACGGCAGGGTTATTGGTGGCCCACTCTGCAGCGCGACTGCGGGGCCTACGTGCAACAGTGCGATCGATGCCAGTGATTCGACCACTTAGTCTATCAGCCGGCTACGGAGCTCGTCACCCTGGCCGAGCCGTATCCCTTTGCTCGGTGGGGGATCGACATTCTTGGGCCGTTCCCCACAGCTCAAGCTTAGAAGAAGTTTATCATCGTTGCCATCGAATACTTCACCAAGTGGATCGAGGCCAAAGCCACAACAAGGATCACCGAGACAGTCATCTGGAGTTTCATCTGGAAGTCGATCATTTATCGTTACGGCATCTCCCGGGTGATAGTGAGCGATAACGGTAGGTAATTTGACACTCGTTATTTCCGAGACAGATGTGCCGACCTAGGTATTCGCAACCACTTCACTTCGGTCGCCCACCCTCAGGCCAACTGGCTAGTCGAGAATGCCAATAAGACTATCTTAAAAGGCATAAAGACCAGGCTCGGCAAGGTGAAGGGCAGCTGGCTCGAGGAACTGCCTAGCGTACTTTGGTCACACAGAACGACTCCCAGAACAGCAACTGGTGAAAGTCCTTTCCAGTTGGTATATGGCACAGAGGCCATCATTCCGTTGGAGATCGCCAATCCCTCCTTCCGAGTCATCTGCTTCTCGCCCAAGGTAAACGAGCAAAAATTACTCGAGAACCTTGACCTAGCGTATGAACTCCGAAAGATTGCCAGCATCCGAGTAACGAAGTACCAACGCCGCCTCACTCCATATTACAACGCCAAAGTTAGAGATAGACACTTCCAACCGGGAGACTTTGTCCTCAGGAAAGCCGAAGCCTCTCGGCCACTAGAGGCGGCGGGCAAGCTATCCCCTAACTGGGAAGGCCCCTACCGAGTGGTCGAGACGCTCGGGAAAGGAGCATACCGGCTATCGACATTGGAAAGGGAACCCATACCTCGGACGTGGAACGCAGCCACACTACAGAAGTTCTACTTTTGAAGTTGAGCAAACTATTTGACTGAAATAAAATTTTCTCCTTTTCATTCAAACGATTGTTGGTACATCAGAAAGGCAAAAGCCAATACATTACATAACAAAAAAGTCCATCTGACGCCGCTACAAGAGACCATCGCCCGGCCGACTCAGTTTGATCTTCTTGTGTCCAGCCACTGACTCTGCCTCGCGTAGAAACTGGCTCGGATAAAAGGTGGTCGATCCAGTTGGCTCGAGTGGCCCATGACAAAGGTGACAGAGGGACTGCGGGGGGGAAGGCTACCTTCCAAGTTGACAGAGGCTGGGGAGAGGGAACGCCTATGAAGGCCTCCACTCTCCCAACCTGCCAATTCTTTGGAACGTACAGAGAGCAAGCACCCTCCGAAGAGTGAATGAAAGGAAGAGCAGAAGAGGGAAAAAGAGGCTGCCAGAAAGAAAAAGAAACCAGCAGAGCTGGATGAGGAGGCAGGGGAAGGCCCGGAAAGGAGGGAGCTTAATTCGCTTCCTCCCCCCATCCCTGAAGCGGGCAAGGAGGGACTGGCGGCGGAGATGCCGGATGCCCCCATCCGCCCTCCATCTCGCCCCCCTGAAAACCTCACCGAAACTGATAAAGGGAAGACGGCGTGCCTCCGCGCGTCGACCCCTTTTCAAGTCCGCCCATCAGTCATCGACTCCTTTTCAAGTCTGAAGCAGTAGGAGCCCCATACCCCCCGTCGTCGACAGCCTCCTCATCTGGAGTGTCCTCCATGCTCTGGACACTATGGCACAACGCAACGTGAAGAAGGAATAAGGAAAGACTGTTAGGGACAACCCTAAGCGATGGAGAGGAAGAGACGCCCTTCAGCCTTTTTATAGGCAAAGGAAGGCTACTCGCCTTAAATGATTCTCTCCTCAAAAACACGCCAAAGGAATTTCCCCCTATGAACGGTCACCTCAAACTTCTCATCTTCCGCCCCAGCGGGATACACGAAGCGGCCAGACATTCAAAGCGTGAGAAAAATGGAAGGGCACCCTATCAGGGGACCACCCAACCATCACACGAAATCTGCACAGGAAGTAGCGATCCTTTCCAACTACCGCAGATACGCTGATCAAATCGCGGCAAGGACAGCAAGAAGCAAGTAATATTTTATTTGTTACCTTATAAAAATGAAGTCCTTTTTTTTTGGAAAAGAAAATGAGGCAAACAAAAGAAGGAGGCAAAACAAGATGATACATCAGGCCCAGGGCCCACTTTGAAACTCGGAAGCGGAAGACACAGGTGTTTCACCCCCGGCGCCCTCGGTGACGGCCGGCCCTAGCACTGACCCCGCCTGCTCAGGAACTGCCTCGATCGCGAGCCCTCCTGAGGCAGCCGGAGTTGGCGACCCCTTAGGAGAAGAGCCCTCTGGATCTTCCTCGTCCAACGCAGCGGAGCTGGATGATGACATGTCCAAGTCATAGCGTTGGCCAGAGGGGAAGTCGATCCCAGAATCTTGTTCCCCTGCATAAGCTACTACCCGGCGGTAACCCTGCTTGAACCCCTTACGGATGCCTCGGTGAAGTGCTGACTCATAGTAGGGAAGGGTAGCTTCCTACAGGTCGGCCCGGTAGGCCTCTGAGCCCTTGTATTGCTCGATCGCCTCCGCCCCGGCCAGCCCCATCATGTCAGCAAGCTCGGCCTTCTCCCGCTCCGCCTCGGCCGCCCGCTCCTCGGCTACCACCGATCGTTTCTCTGCCTCGGCCGACTTCCGTTTGGCCTCAGCCGCCCACTCCTCGGCCTTGACCGATCACTTCTCCGCCTCAGCTCGGTCAGCCTCGGCCTCCAAACGAAGGAGCCCCGCTGCCTCCGCCCAGTCAACCAACTCGGCGCGCTCGGCCTTCCAACGGCCATCCAGCTCGAGACGAAGAAGGCGCTCCTCTTCAAGGAGTTTACTTTTCCTCTCGAGCGATTCCCGGGCCTTGGTTAGTTGCTCGGTCAGCACTCCGACCTCCAGCCGGCTCGACCGCGACAACTCCCTGATCGCGGAGAACTCCCGTTGGATCCCCTCATGCGCCTCACTGAGTCGAGCTAGTTTCCTCTCGCACCCTCCGAAGGTCCAAGCGAGATTCGACCGCTCCGACTCTGACCGGGCATAAGTCTCCGCCATTGTATCCCCCATCTGGGCCATGACCATACCGCCCTCCATAATGATGTCGAGGACCCCGGGTGGAGAATGAGGCTTGTCTCCCCCTCTCGTCCTCGCGGCCACGTCGCGACAAAGCTGGTATAAAGTGCTTGAGATGCCGAGCCTTTCCAGAGCCACTGGCATGGGAACCCTTTCCGCACTTGGCGCCTCACTAGAAGGCCCAGGTCGAGCTGCGGGATCGGCCGCCCCGTGCACTGCGTTCGGTTGGGGTTGCGACGCCTCCGTAGGCGAACCCCCGACCTCGACCGACGCTATGAGCCCGGCCGCTCCGAGCACCGCAGACGTTTGGGGCTGCGACGCCTCTATCGGTGAACCCCCAACCTCAACCATCTCGGCCCGCGCATCGCCGCCCGAGACATCACCCACCTTGGCCAGCGCCCCGGCATCGGTCGCGGCCGCTTCAACTTCGGCCCCCTCCTTTCCCCACCGAGGGAAGAGCCGATCCAACACCTTCACCCACCGAGGCGACCCCGGCCTCCTCGGCCCCCTCTCGCTTGGCAGGTAGGAGAGCTGGCTTAATAAGGTCGGCCCTACCTCGCTGGGGAGAGGGGAGTGCCGCCGAGCTAGGATCGCCCTCGGCAGTAGGGAGAAGACCGGCCTTCCTGGCCCGTTTCCTGGCCTTCTCGGCCTCCCGCAATCTCCCCTCCACGGGATCCTTGCGCTTCGCTCCACGCGGCCGAGAAGTCCCCCTTGAGGCCACCCCCTTGCCCTTGTCCCGGGCTTGGGAGCGACCTACAGGGGCGCCCGGCTCATCAGCCGCCGAGTCGCCGCCAAGGTCAATGATCTCAGCGGCCTCCTCCAGAGGCTCCCGCCTGGTGTCTGCAACAAAGAAGAAGGCGTGATCAGGAAAAGAAAAATGACCCCCACCCCCGAAGAAAGGTCTAAGTGGTGGCACTTGAGCCCGATGGATGCATCAGCGTAAGAAGACATCGCTCTATGTTCTCCGGCGTCACCAATTCCTCGGTGGACTGGCGATTCCTTAGCAGGACGGCAGCATACTCCTCCACATGAGGGGGGAACTCGTCCTGTCTAGGAGGGATATTCGGGTGGAAATTGGCCATTACTTGGCACCTCCAGGTTTCCTCCACCGAGTTTATCCACACCCAGAAAAATTGGGTCCTCCACCCTTTATGCGAAGAATCCTTCGCCGTCATCGAAATACAGCTCCTATTCCTCCTCGCCTGGATGAAGTAAAACCCTTCCCGGCCGAAGGATGCGCCTTCAACTTGAAGAAATAGTGGAAGAGGTCAAAGGAAGGAGGAACCCCGCACTGACGATAGAGGATTCGGAAAGCGGAGAGGAGAAGGTACGAGTTGGCTACCAACTGGATGGGTGCCAATTGGAAAAAGTTGAGAAGCGTGAGGACGAAGGGCTCGAAGCGTAGGTGAAACCCGCTCTTCCACGCCAGAAGAAAGGTGCAGATGTGGCCCGTGTGAGAATCCAGGCTCGTCTCATACGGGGCAGCAGCAGCAAAGCTATACTTATGAGGTAGGTGAAACTGATGCTCCAGCCTCTTCACCTCAGCTTCCCCCAACTCGCAGCACTTCGGGACCGACGCTCTCACCACCAGTTCGTCACCCCATCCCTCGGCATCCGAACGTTGGCTCACCATGGATTCCGAGGAAGAACTTGAAAAAGAGCTCTCTCGAAACCTCGAAGATTCCGGGGGAGGAGGAAGCTGCCGGACCGCCTCCGCAGTTATCTTTGCCAACTCCTCAAACGCCACTGCAAGTTTCTGCTCCTCTGCTGTATCCTTACGGTGCATCGAAGAGCCCCAAAAGCAAGAAGTGAAGGAAAGCAAAAACCCTAACGACGGAAAGAGTCTGGGGTGACAACCAGCAATTATTACAGGCCTAGGTGACCACGACATGTGGCTTCATATCACCACCAGATCTCCACCCACCTGAGCCACGCTGGTCCAAAACCCTAAAAGGCTACTCATCCGAGCCTCCTTTGGTTCGGGAGTAGGAGGGGGACAAGTGGAGAGGGGGATTTCTGCAGCCCATTAAAAGAGCACCCAAACTAGGCCCATCAGGACCAAACGAGGCCATGCTCGCCCAAGTGACAGCCCACAGGGCCCACTTAGGTCAAAAATCCCAATAAAAGATCACTCGAGGATACTACCTTCCTAGGCGGCCTCTAGGCTCGGAAGGCCTGAGCGTCGGTCAGGTCACAGGAAAGGTCCATGCCCGAGCCATCTCTCCGCCCAGGAGAAGAAGGCGCATGCTGACCGATCCGACCCATCTTCATCCGAGCTAAGCCTACCGCCCGGATAGGGCTGGCCTCTCTAAGCTGGGAACGGCCGATGATTGCTTATCCATGCAGCCGTTAAGAGTCCTCTATGAGCAGGAAGTTATAAAGGTGAGGGACTCTAGCTCCCCAAGGTGATAACGCTCCCACGATAAGGTAGTAAAAGCCCACGTCAAGGACGTAACGCCCACCTAAGACCCCTCAACTTACGGGACTTGGGAAGATGGCACACTATTTAAACCAGGGATACCCTCCGGCGAAAGGTAAGGTCAACCAGACGCCCTAAACTCCTGAGCAGGAACCACTTCACCTTTCTGGTGGAGAGGATCTCGCGCAGAAGCTATCTCCTCCCTTTATTGCTCCCACCATAGCTCCACTGACTTAAGTATCAGAGGGTTTTCCCCAGGGACTCATCCCTGGGCCCCCTGATCCATTTCCCTTTCTTCTAGTTCACAATCTGGTGATCCACTGCCCGCTCAGGACCAGCGCGAGATCACGCCTCTTCATATATATATATATATACATATATATATAACGTAAAGTATAATGATATCTTTTACACGTATCTTTAAAAAATTAATATCTTTGAAACTATGTAAAATATAATTATAATATATATTTTTGGAATCCTTATATTTTTCTCTTAATTTTCATATATTTAGTTTCGACAATTTTCATTTATCTGAAAAATATTACTGTTCATCGTGGTTAAATTAAAACTACATGTCATGTTTAAATCCTAGAAAATTCTTATCTTATGATCAAAGTTGGTAAAAATTACAATATATATATGGTCGTGATCCTTGTAAATTTCCCTTGATTACCATGTGATTAGTTCATAAAATAGTATCCATCCTTTTAAAGGGATGCTATTATTGACGCATACTTGCATGGATGCAGATTTACCATCTTACAATTTTTATTTGGTTTTGACCCTTACCACGGGTTTGTTGGCACTCTTATCCTAGTCCGTGGATAGAGTCCCTATCTCACGATGGTTTCACGTTACACATTTCAACTCTTGATGATGATTGGACCCTCCGTGGGATATTCTTTCCTTCGGACTAGTACTTTCTTCATTAAGACCTCCGTAAGTCTCCACATAGCGTTGGATTCCCTCAAGGCCGTCTGAGCTGGTTGTACCCAATCACCCAGATTTCATGAATTGTCTCGGTTTCATGTGACATCCTGCCAAGTCAAGGTCAGTTCTTGAATCTCCATTCTACGAATCTACCCTATTGTTCTTACATGCTTGATCCTTGGAACTCTTGGCCATTAAAGTGGAATTGGTCTAGATATTATCAGGGCTATGGGTCCCAAACAAACGACATTTTAATGCTAGTGTATAAAAAAATAAGGGGTTCTGATCTGATCCTATGGGCGAGGCAAAGCCCAAACGTGTACCGGTATCATGAATGATCGGGTGCTGGCATTCACCAAATATAACTAAATTGGTCTACGACTCATTTCCATGAGGGGCGGTCATATCGTCGTGATTTCCCCTTAGTGCATTGGCCAATCCTACATAGTGCTAGTAGAAGTGATTGTTCTACTTCTATACTTGCTTAATGTCTATCGTGAATGTTCTTGTAAACGGCCATTTGGGATTGTCATATTGTTGTGATGTCCCAAGTGTATCAGCCAATCCTACTTAGTGTTAGTAGAGGTGATTGCTCTACTTCTATATTGTTTAAAGTTCATTATGAATGTTCTTGAATTATCTTATTGAAAGCACTTGTTATCTCGTCATGAAAGTTCTTGATATATTCTCTCATCAATCCGTTTGTTCTTATCTTATCTATTCTTATAGTTTTTGAATTTATCTCGTGCCATGATAGTTCTCGATTTTCTATACCTTGCATGACCTGCATGAGCATGTTAAATTGTAAATGACTTAAAGCTAGCTTGGAGCTTGAGATATTAAGTCTTACTGAGCGTTCGCTCACCTCGTGTATTTCCATATTTTTCAGGTAAGAACCATAGCGACGACGAGACCGAAAATCATGGGTAAGGGCAAGAGTGAAGAGTACCCGACATCTAGTGAACCCTCTAGTTTGGTTATCTAGAGTCTTATGTTAAGTCTAGTAAAGTCTCCCATTGTAATTTTTCCTTTATTGAGTCCTTCATTTTATTTTGGGTCCAAGTTGTAATAAACTTATATTTGAAATGAAATTTTCATTTTTGTTCAATTACCTCTTGTCTTATGGTGATGCTCTGATTGACTCGATTATTTAACTGCCACGTTCTGAGCAAACGATACGTTCCGCTGCTATCGGTTCGGGGCGTGACAGAAGGTGGTATCAGAGCCTAGGCTTTCTAAGTCCCTAGGTCGTCAAGTCTAAGTCTTAGATTGAGTTCTCCTCGTCAATTATCCTATAAGAACCCTATGAGATTTGGGTAGAGCTATGGGCTAAATAATTAAAATATGTTTCATCTATGTTAAAATAATGCCAAGATGTGAATAATTATCATTTAGAAACTTATTTTGTAGGCTAAAATGGCCGCCGAGAGAGCTCAATGGAGAGAAATATAATGTACCGTCCAAGGGCTGACCCAAGCCTTACAACAAGTTGCGCAAGGCGGAACTCAACATGGAGCCAGAGATTTACATAGGAAGTTTCAGAAGATGAATCCTCCAAAGTTTAGGGGGTCTACCGACCCGGACGAAGCGGAGAACTAGGTGCAAGAAATGGAAAGAACGTTTAGGGTCATGCAATGCACTGACGAAGAAAAGGTATTACTAAGAACCTATCAACTACAGAAGGATGCTCGGGTCTGGTGGGGATCCGTGGAAGCTATTTTGCCTAACTATCAAATAACATGGGGTGAATTTTTAGAACACTTTAATGAGAAGTATTTCTCGTAAAGAATCCGTGAAAAGAAGGTTATGGAGTTTACGGCCCTGAAACAACGCAGTCTAACTGTAGCAGAGTATGAAGCGAAGTTTTCCAGAATAACCTGGTACGCACCACACCTGGTATGTACCGAGAAAATGAGAGCAAAAAGATTCATGAACAGCTTGAAGGTAGAGCTATTTCCTCAGTTTGCTCCACTAGAGATCCAAACGTATACGGAGATGGTTAGAAAAGCACAACTCTTAGAAGATGCCGTGGATATGATGGAGCGAGTCAAAGGAAAGATCGCCACAAAAAAAAACAAGCAAACGGATCCAAGAATACAGAACTCGTGAAAGGTAAAAAGAGATTTAATGAAGGTAACAATTTCCGTAAGAATAAGAAACCCCGGAATGATGGTCAACAAATTGTTCCGGTCAAGGAAAAATGTGAGTATTGCAAGAAAGGAAGGCACGGCCCGGACCAGTGTTGGTATAAACTCGGAAAGTGCATCTGTTGCGGAAGCGGAGATCATAAAATTGTTCGATGTCCAGTACTAAAAGAAGAAACACCGCAAGGTAACCTTATAAACTTATCTCATCTAAATTTACATGAATCGGATATGATCTTAAGTACTTAGCATGATATGAAAATGGATCTAGTTAGAACACAGATGGTAATTTTACCCCACTAATTTTGGAAGAAAATCATGTGAATTTGGGGACCAAATTCTTTTAAGTGGGGGAGGGTGTAGCACACCGGAAAATTTATAAAGAATAAATAGTAATGTTTGTCATAAAACAAATATGAGGAATAAAATTTCAATAAAAAGGAGGGGTCTAAAAAGATAATGGGCCTACATACTTAAATTAGAAGGTTATAAATTCTTTAAAGCCAGAACTTAATGGGCCCATAACCCATAGGTCCCAGGATCGAACTCGACTGTCATACTTAAGACAATAATGGAAATTAATTATGTAAATAATAAATAAATTTGTTGGAAATAGGGTCCATATGTAGTCAGTTAAAACATATTGTGACTTTAAATAAAGGTTTAAAGTTTAAACCATGTAAATTTATAAGATAAAAGCCCAACCCAAGTAAAGCTAAGATTAATGGGCTACAACCTGGACATATAAATGGGCTTTTGGAAGGGCTACGTTTTAAGAGTATATATACAAAATGACATTATTCTAGAGACTTGAGTCATGAGCTTATAACCCCAAACCCATTAGTGCAAAGGAAAAGCCACAGCCCATTCAGCATACCAACCCACGTATGTGGGCTTTCTCATTACAACCGGCCCTTTTATGAAGGCCCACATGCTCGTTCGAACAAGCCCTCCTATTAGCTTTAGGATTTCATACCTAGTAGGATTGGTGGCTGTAGTTGGAAATAGGATTAACTTAAGAAAGTCTAAGGGGACTTGAATCCTAGTTTGCATGGGACTTGGTAAGAATTCTAATCCTATAAATGGGAGCCCTCAGGGCAATGGCGAAGCCATCGTAAACCGTTCTTGCCTCTGAGAATCGACCTCATCTTTCTCTTCTTATTCTTCCTCCGGTGCAAGCCGTTGGGCTGCTAATGCCGCTACATGCTGTTGTTCTTGTGCCATCATCTTCCTCCCGCGTACGTGAAGAAGCAAGGCTTCCTCCTTGCCTCTTCTTTCTCCTCTGTTGTGACTGCGTCGCTACAGTAAAGAAGCCAAGCCTCTTCCTTCGCGGTTGCTGCTACTGTCGTGGGAAGCATCTTCCTTATACCATCATCTTTATCATCTGCAACTCCTTTTCACCGTTGAGCAACCCAAAAAGGTAGGCAATCTCCCAAGCTAAACAAGAATTTAAAACCATGCTAGATTAATTAGTGCACGTAGATTGCTTCATGATCTTTCATGTTAATGTTTACTCGGGTTATTACACGAAGCATGAGTTACTTCTATTGTCTCTACATGAACGGGCGACAAGCGTTCTGTCGCTTATTAATAACGCGACCGCGAGGTAGGCGATTATTCTCACATTAATGAACGGCTGAAGCCATATCGCTATTTCCTATGATGAATTAATAATAATACCTCTCATGTTTAAGAAAATTTTATCCATGAAATCATGTACCTAAAAATCACAAATTTCATACTACTAAAATCTTTGGGATTTACTCTAAATTTTCATGTGATTATATGGTGTGTTAACTGGTTAATGATTAAATTTATTAAATATATGAATTTCTAATAGTTACATGGAGAATTGCAGAGTTTACTATAGGACCATAGTTACATGTTTTTGCTTTGATGGCCTGTTCGTGGGCGTCGGAGTGTCCTTTGGTCGTGAAATTTCACGAGCGTGTTATTAGGATAGTGACCGAGGTAGTGGAGTCGGTACCTCCTTTTTCCGATCCTCCTCACTCAAGATAGCCCTACTCTCAAGTAAAAATGTTTTGAACATCAGGTTAGGTAGAGTTTTTAGAGCCCTTCATTTCGGTATAGAGATTGCGTGATTCCGACGTGTGTACGTCTAGAACGTGAAGTTTAAAAAAATGGACATTATTCATTGATTAAATGACGACAACTGAGTTGTGTTGAATTCTTTTAACGACAACATGTCATGTCGATAAATTGTTTAATATATGTATATATATATATATATATATATATATATATATAGAAAACGTAAAGTATAATGATATCTTTTACCCGTATCTTTAAAAAATTAATATCTTTGAAACTATGTAAAATATAATTATAATATATATTTTTGGAATCCTTATATTTTTCTCTTAATTATCATAAATTTAGTTCCGACAATTTTCTTTTATTTGAAAAATATTACTGTTCATCATGGATAAATTAAAACTACATGTCATGTTTAAATCCTAGAAACTTCTTATCTTATGATCAAAGTTGGTAAAAATTACAATATATATATAATCGTGATCCTTGTAAATTTCCCTTGATTACCATGTGATTAGTTCTAAAAATAGTATCCGTCCTTTTAAAGGGATGCTATTATTGACGCCTACTTTCATGGACGCGGATTTACCATCTCATAGTTTTTATCCGGTTTTGACCCTTACCGTGGGTCTGTTGGCACTCTTATCCCAGTCCGTGAATAGAGTCCCTATCTCACGATGGTTTAACGTTACACACTTCAACTCTTGATGATGATTGGACCCTCCGCGGGATATTCATTCCTTCGGACTGGTACTTTCTTCATTAAGACCTCCGTAAGTCTCCACGTAGCGTTGGATACCCTCAAGGCCGTCTGAGCTGGTTGTACCCAATCACCTGGATTTCATGAATTGTCTTGATTTCATGTGACATCATGCTATACTTGTCAAGGTCTATTCTTGAATCTCCATTCTACGAATCTACACTATTGTTCTTACATGCTTGATCCTTGGAACTCTTGGCCTTTAAAATGGAATTGGTCTAAATATTGTCGGGGCTATGGGTCCCAAACAAACGACATTTTAATGCTAGTGTATAAAAAAATAAGGGATTCTGATATGATCCCATGGGCGAGACAAAGTCCAAACATGTACCGGTATCATGAATGATCAAGTGCTGGCATTCACCAAATATAGCTAAATTCATCTACGACTCATTTCCATGAGGGGCGGTCATATCGTCGTGATTTTCCCTTAGTGCATTGGCCAATCCTACATAGTGCTAGTAGAAGTGATTATTCTACTTCTATACTTGCTTAATGT
The DNA here is from genome assembly GCA_022559845.1 of Amorphophallus konjac. Taxonomy (NCBI): domain Eukaryota; kingdom Viridiplantae; phylum Streptophyta; class Magnoliopsida; order Alismatales; family Araceae; genus Amorphophallus; species Amorphophallus konjac. The sequence goes on from CM040127.1 coordinate 203,521,354, forward strand.
CCATCGTGAATGTTCTTGTAAACGGCCATTTGGGGTTGTCATATTGTTGTGATGTCCCTAGTGTATCGGCCAATCCTACTTAGTGTTAGTAGAAGTGATTGCTCTACTTCTATATTGTTTAAAGTTCATCATGAATGTTCTTCAATTATCTTATTGAAAGCACTTGTTATCTCGTCATGAAAGTTTTTGATATATTCTGTCATCAATCCGTTCATTCTTATCTTGTCTATTCTTATAGTTCTTGAATTTATCTCGTGCCATGATAGTTCTCGATTTTCTATACCTTGCATGACCTGCATGAGCATGTTAAATTATAATTGACTTAAAGCTAGTTTGGAGCTTAAGATATTAAGTCCTACTAAGCGTTCGCTCACCTCGTGTATTTTCATATTTTTTAGGTAAGAACCATAGCGACGAGGAGACCGAACATGATGGGCAAGAGCAAGAGTGAAGAGTACCGGACATCTAGTGAACCCTCTAGTTTGGTTATCTAGAGTTTTATGTTAAGTCTAGTCAAGTCTCTCATTGTAATTTTTTCTTTATTGAGTCCTTCTTTTTATTTTAGGTCCAAGTTGTAATAAACTTATATTTGAAATGAAAATTTCATTTTTGTTCAATTACCTCTTCTCTTATGGTGATGCTCTGATTGACTCGACTATTTAACTGCCACGTTTCGAGCAAACGACACGTTCCGCTGCTATCGATTTGGGGCATGACATAAAGGGCCCAGTCTGGTCCTGGGAGGAGTGCCCGAAAGTACTTGTGCCTATGGGAGTTTGTAATTACAAGGTGTGACATTGCACCGAGTACTTGCTAGCATGTTAATCTATGACATTCATTCCTACATAAAAATTTCATGACTCTACATGTGATGGGGGCATCACTTACCCCTCCACATTTTGCGAAGCTCTGATGGATCGACGGTCTGCGCGATTGTGTTCTTCACATTTTTCTGAGTCTATCCATGTAATTTTTATATTTTATTTGAGTCATAAACTATGTAATTTTCCCTTTATTTGAGTCCGGTACCTAGGTATAAGGGTCATTTACAAGTCTTGAGTCATGTGGTTAATTAAGTTATCTATTGGGCCCAACTAGTGGGCTTGGCCCAGGGGCACCCTCTCTTGGACTGCTTTGGTCATTAGTTGTTTAGTCAGGGTCATTTTAGTCCTAGGAAAATATGAGTGCCTATAAATAGGCCACCCCACTTCCTCATTTGTAATCTTTTGGTCAATCAAAAAAATTAAGTGTTCTAGTGCAATTGGAGTGGATTCTCCATCTCTCTCTCCCTCTCTCTCTCTCTAAGGGGTGGATTCCCCTCTCTCCCTCTCTGTCTCTCTATCTCCAAGAGGGGGCGCCACTTTCTCTCTCCTCCCCTCCCAACCACTTTCTCTCTCCCTTCCCCCTCCAACAAAGTCATTCCAACTCCCCACAACCCCTCTCTTTACTCCACCCCATCCCCAAGGTAGCCTCCCCCTATCCCCACTCCACCCTCCAACCACCAACCACCCACCCCCCTTCCCCAAGCACCTCTCTCATCTCCCAAGGGAGAATTCCCCACTCCCACAAGCATCCTTTTCCCTTCCCCACATACCTCTTCCCATCCCCAAGACCAGAAATTAATCTCACCATTAAACCCATTTTCAAATACCCTTTCCCTCTCTCCCTTCCAACCAAATTCTTAGCTCTCCCTCCCTCCACCTGCTAGACCACCTTCCAGCCCCCATTTTGCCACTCTCTCACCTTGGATCACACCCTCACAGACCCGCCTCACAGCCAAGGTTCGCCCCACACTCATCCACCCGCATTTCGCCCCCCTCCTACTCCATTTCCCATCCCCAAGTTGAAGACCTTGCAGCAGTTCGTAGGCAGCAAGCTAGGGTCCTGGAAACAACATCGTCTCTGGCCCTTCCCCAATCCGTCTGGTGTCAAGTCATATACCTCTGGAAAGTTCATCCAGAGAGCTTTCCAACCGAGGTGGTTTCATCATCATCCAAGCACCGAGCGGCCCGTGAGAGTGATTGTTCCTCGACTACGCAGAACCACTCAGGCAGAGAACCAGAGCTCCAGATCAAGTTCGACCATGGCCACTCCCTTGCAGATCTGGATGCAAAAATTGGATGAGGGATTCTCCTTCAAGTCCTCTCCCATCCCCAAGAAGCAGAAATAAGTTTGGACCTCGGCATCAAAAGTTCCAAATTTTCAATTCCAAGTGCGTCAGGTCAGTTTTCCTGAGCCAGAACCGACACATCCCTGTTGTTCGGGTCTTCACAATCAATTCCGACATCTTCCTATGGCGCCGTTGGTCCCAACGGAAAGAAGACTCGTCCACAATCGCAACGGTACCGATCTTTCCTCCAACAGAGTACGGGACATTTCGTGGCGCCCCCATCTTCAAGCAGCATCACCCTAGGAGCAGCTAAGACCAGTGAAGACTATCCCTATTCCAGGCCATGCCCCGGCCAGCGACATCGTCATGAAATTCCAAAAAAAATCAGGCATCTTCCTGGGTCAGGTCAGAGTATTTTGGCACTAGTTTAAGCCTATTCGGAGTTTGATAGTGATCGTGGTGGTACCATCTTCGACTGTCTGTCCGGCGGTTCCAGAAGCTGGCAGCACTGGTGGAGCTCAGTACAACTATTTTCTAGCTTCACTCCCACTCCCCGCCTGGCCGGTTTACAGCCCCTCCCTGCGTGGAGGTAGGGTTTGACTAGATCACATTAACCCACAACCCCTTGTCCCACCCTCCTGCGCGAAGAGTATGTTGGGTTCGGTGCAAGTATTCAGAGGGGGGGTGAATGAATATGTCCTTTAAAAACACGCCCAATTAAAATCTTATGCTCACTAAAAATGCTAGTTCGCAAACTAAACAAACTTGAAAGCTAATGGGCAGTTGCCGAACTAAATAAACACACAGTGAGATCACTAGAGTGCTAACAAAATATAGCTCAACTAGAATTTCGCTCTCTTGACAGATTAAAACACTCAGAACAAAATCTGATCAAATCATTTACTCGACCTGTAAGCAAACACTTAGAGCGCCCCTATGCAAACATCTAGCGGAAGCATAAATAGATAAATCAAACCACAGTGCACAAGGGGTTTTTAGGTGGTTCGGTCCAGCAGACCTACATCCACCCCACACTCAACCCGAGTGTGGCTTCCTGCTGACTCACAGCTTGAACAACTGGGCATCACAGCTTGCCATACAACCACTGGGTAACACAGCTTGCCGTCCGAGGAATCCTCTTCGCCCGCTGAGCAACACAGCTTGCTGTCCAGTGGAATCCACCACTGCAAACCGCTGGGGATTACAGCTTACCCGTCCAGAGGTAGCACCTCTACAAACCGCTGGGCAATACAGCTTGGCCGTCCAATGGAATCCTCCACTGCAAGTGCTGGGCAACACAGCTTGCTCCGCTAACAAACAACTTGAAAGAAGGTATAAAAAGAAAACAAGAAAAGATGGAAACACAGCAACTAAAAGCTGAACAATGAAGCACGAAATATAGCTCTAACAATGAGCAACCTCAGATCTAGTTTTGAACCAAAGATCTGAGGAACGAACTCCTTCTCTCTCTCTCTCTCTCTCTCTCTTCTTCTTCTCTTCACACTCTGCTCGATCTCTCTATCTCTTTCTTCCTCTACTTTCTCTTCTTCTTCTGCTCTTCTTTCTCTTCTTCTTCTGCTCTTTCTCTTTTTCTTTTCTTCTGCTGGATCGTGAAAGCTCTCCCTTCTTTTTCCCTTTCTTCTCTCAACTTCTACTCTCTGGCTTCGATCACAAGCTACCTCCATCTGAAGACGAGGCCTCCATTATATACCAGCAGCAGCAGCAGTAGATTAGGGCAGCGTATGCTCTCCACGATTCCCGCCCAAATGCTTCAGTCCACGTGGAGGCTCGTTTGCATCTCGGATCACGTGCCAGATGCCAACCTCGTATCACGTGCCCACTCTGCATAGGCTCCACGAACAGTACAATAGAGCAAACTGGTTCGGATTTGATCCTGAAACCAGAATCCTTCTTCTTCTTCTTTTTCTTCTTCTCCTGTAAAGAGATTACAACCATTAAATCTCAGGGCCACAAAAACTAAAACTGCATGAGGTATGTGATAGCAATACGAGATGCACTATACTGAGAACGACACGAGATACACAAGATGACTACAGCACGAAGTAAAGAGAGAACGACACGAGGTACCACAGTAACAAGGCTACCACTACAAAGTGAACGACACGAAGTCAGATGAGAACAACACGAGGTGAGAAGAAAATAACACGGAGTAAAACGGTAGTAAAACACGCGATCAGAAGAAACCTGGACGAAGATAGAAAGAAGCAACACGAAGACATAAAAACAACACGAATACAGAAGACTCGAAGACATAGGGGTGACACAGATGGAGCGACACGAGGTGGCACAGAAAGCAGCACGAGGTGTGCAGTGTTCAGCACGCGATGGAACAAATAACGACACGAAGACGAGGATGACACGGACTGAAACCAACTCGAAGATGAAAACAGAACCCTACACGAAGTGTGGTCACAAAGCAAAAAGGACACGGGGTCTAGGAAAAACAACACGAAGACAGAAGACAGGAACGGCTACAACGACACGTGATAAAACAGTGAAAGCAGATAAATGACTCGAGTAACTACAGTAAATGACACGAAAACACAAGAGTAAAAATAAAAAGGATGACTCGAGATGAGCAACTAAATACTGAAGAAACAACACGAGGTTCACAGGAAAATGACTCGAAGTTCATCAGAACAAATCGAGCTGCTTCAGTAAACAGCACGAAGACAATCAACAAACATAGTTGGAACAACACGACGTACAAAAGGACAACACGAAGTATGAAAGGAACAGTACAGACATACAAGGTACTACCTCATAGCAGTTTTCCTGTTAATCATGGAAATTTCAAATGCATAACATTACGTAAGATATCTGATTAAAATGATAATATTTAACATAGTGATGCTCATCATCAAAACACTAGGGAAGTCACAAACAAGAAAGCTGTGAATAACAAGGCATGTTGTACAGACTTCAATCAATATGCATCAGACGACTGTGTATGGACTTGAAGACCCTTAGCCAATGTATAGACTTCAAGTGGAGACCAATGTGTAGACTTCACGTGAAAACCCAATGTGCAGACTTGAGCTATGCAAGCTACAATGTCGATGTATGGACTTTGTGAATGTTCAGACTTGCAGAGCCGACCCCAATGTATAGACTTGAGGAATTGAAGCCAATTTACAGACTTGTCGAATGGCTCAGCAATGTATAGACTTGGCGCACCACGGTCCAATGTATAGACTTGATGCCTGTAGCAGTGTATAGACTTTGGACTTCGCCATGCTTACACTAAGCGATGTACACACTTGCTGCCTGACTAATGTGCATGACAATGTATAGACTCGATGAACTACAACATGAACATATCAGCAGAGAAGCAATGCACAGAACAGAAATCAAGCACAAACCAATTTATCACAGCATGACTCAAGCATACACTTGCATTCTTCACAATTCAGACATGGCACACTCATGCAATCTCCCACAGAATATATCAGACATATTCAAGACAATGTAGTGACTCATTCATGTTGCTATCATTAAAACACCACATCATCAACAAGGCACAAGGGGCAGAACAATCTCCCCCACAAGGGGCACAACAATCTCCCCCTTTTTGATGATGGCAACATAATGAGTCACACTGACTCATCAAACTATTCTTCCCCTTTGACATAATCAAAAAGAAGGGAAATGGTTTGATAGTCAAATGCAACACACAAAGATAGCACATAAATGCAGAGAATGAGTCATGGTTTTTTAAAATGAAGATCTCCCTTATGACAATGAAACAGCTCTCCCCCTATCAACATGCATGATTGACTACTCTTCCCTTAGATGTAAATAAACCATAACTCCCTCTGAAGCACAGGAATGGACTCTGGTTATCCAATAAATCAATCTGAAATCTGCCATTACAAAGAGTCTAAATTCTGGTGAAAATACCACATAATCAGAACTTATTGCAGTACAAGATGGAAGATTCCAACAGTGTGGAGAGAAATACATCTCAGGAATCAATCTGAAATCCACCACCATAAGGATTCTGAAGTTCAGAAGGCTGCAAGTGAACAAGGTAATAATGGGAGTGGCACCTCACATTTGTATGGTCAGGAAAATGCAAATGGAAATTTCAAGATGCAAGATCACAATTCTCCCCCTTTAAGAGTTTCTATGCAACATGATGCATATGACATGAAAACTCCCCCTGAATAGATGCCAATTGATATGCAAGTGATGCATGACATGGAAGCTCCCCCTCAATAAGTGGAATCTTATGAGATAGATGAGAAGGAGACCACAGGGGCAAACAAGGACAAGTTCAGGTCAATGAGCAGAAGAGGTTCAATTAGCAGATTTCTAAAGAGGCTTCAACTACAAGAATTTCAGTCAGATTTTCAAGGAAATGTCATTCTCATAAATCCAAATCAGAATATTTTCAAATTCTTCTATTATAAGGGCTTATGAATGAATTTTATTGATCAGCATGGTTTAAACATGATGTATGTAGAGTTTTTCAATAAAATTCTGTATTGATATCTAAAAACATGGTTTAATAAAAATGAACCAAGCCCTCATATTTATCTTGATAAATCTCCCTTTCTCTTACACAATCAACTTTATTGACTTCTTTCGGAATTACATGCATCAGTATTGAATTCAAGTAATTTTGAAGTCATATGATTTTGTCTAGGGTTGTAGCAATTTGATTTTAGCATCAATATTCAGATATTGAGATTTGTTCAACAATTTTTCATGCTACAAATTTTACGAGCACTCTAATTCAGTGCACACCTTGTAACTAGAGGATATACCTTGATCAGAGGCCAATATCCCTAAGCACTTAGTGTGACTAACTGTTATGCTTCATATGAACAGAGATAGCATTTACACATCATGACACATTGCAAATCATTTCTTGATGAGTGAGTTGTATTTCTCAGTGTGCATGCCATTGCTCTGTCTGAATTTCAATTAATCTTAATCAGAGTTAACTATGGTACCTCATGACACAGTCCTTTGGACATGTGTTTCTCAGTCACCAAGATCATTGCTCTGACATAAAATACCCTTTAGACATATCAGAAAAATTCATTTGCTTCAGATCAATATTAATCTCATGTACTTAACCAAATAAAGTCATGTATTCAGTAATGCAGATTTCAGAAGATTTTACAAGACACAGCATGAAACAGTTGGTTAAGGTTCATTAAACATACTTCAGATATTTTTAAGAGATTTTAAAGCCAAACTCATTAAGTACATTAAACTTAAACCACATGAGTTATTTCAGTCATTCATAAAGATGTATAATAGAAGATTTCTAGTTCAAGAATTTTCAGAGTTATGATCGAGATAGTCCCATTGAAATCTTCATGACAGACTGATGGAATTCTGAAGCCAAATAATACCAATTGATAGGAGAGATTTCGAGGCTCAATGATTTCTGATATCATCAAGGTTTGTCAACTAAGATCAATGATGAAGGGTATGCAATGAATTCTCACAAGAGTATGTATTTGACAACCTATATGCAATGCATTGACTCCCTCTAACACTATGCATTCAGACAATCTTTTTGGCATTTTTCATGAAATGCAATGCAATTAACTACATGCATGCAAAGACTCAACACTGAATGCTATGCAAAGATATGTAATTAACTCCCCCTGAAAATATACAATGTTTGCACTGAAAACTGAACATATGAAACCAATTGATATTGTGACTTGTGCACAATCAGACCGTCCTATCAGATTTTTCAACATGAGCAGCATGCATGGATCAAATTTCAGCTAATCAGATTTTTCAGAAAGTAATGGACAGATTTCAAACAGCATTCAGATGCAGTTCAGATTTTTCAGAATGTAATTTGTTTTCAGAGTTTATGCATTTCAACAATTACCAAACAACTACAAATGGCAGATATGCAAGAGTTTCAAAATAGGAAATGCAGAGAGATTACCTGAAAAATGTGAGAATGAGGTTTTTCATTCTTGAGTGCCTTAGATCATTACCCCTTTATTCCATCCAAGGCACACTTGCTAGGCACCTTCCTATTTTCCACTAGCAGGAACCCAAGTGGTCTTGGGTCTTGCATAGTAATTAGCCCCTTTTGGGACTGTCTACATCTTTTTCTGTGCCAAATAGTCATCAGAGTTCATGATAAAACAGTTATGCATTGAATGCCCAGACAGCCCACAATAGTGGCATGAGCTAGTAGTTCTGAAGTTTATTTTATGCACATTCCTATGAGCAGGAGTTCTAAGTGCATATGCATGAACATGTTTATTACCAGAATTAAAATTCTGTTTACCAGAATCATCCAGCCAGCAATCAGCCGCTCTATGATCTGGCTTCCCACAGTTAAAACATGCAAGATTTTCAAAATGTTTTGTAGGGAATTTAAAAATATGAGAGTTAACATGATTCTTCTGAACATGCCAACAGTTCTTGACTGTATGGCCATACTTCCCACACTTAAAGCATGCTGAAGTTCTTCTACCAGAAGTAGTTTTATTTGCAGGGAGATTTACAGGTTTTAATTGGACTTTCTTTCCCTGAGCATGCCAGCAATCTGCAGCAATGTGGCCAAACTTCCCACAACAAAAACAATTTAGATTCTTTTTCATAGAATCATGGTTTCTAACATGAAATTCTTTAACATTCAGATTACCATTTTTCTGATCAGATAGAACTTTTCTAGCATGCTTTCTATCATCTTGTTTCATCACAAAACACTCACTCATACAGTGTCCATGCTTACCACAATAATGACAAGAACAAGAACCATTAAATTTCTTTAAAACATGGCACTTATCAGATGAGTTTTTAGCATGCAGATAGTTCCTTTGAGTTTTTGGGATTTTCTGATTTTTATTTCGTTTTTGAATTTCCTGAACAGCATACACATATGAAGAAGAAGTTGAAGTGCTAGCTAAGCCAGAGCTACGAATAAAAGTGGTGTACAGCTCTTTCTTCTTAGCTTGCTTACTTTCAGAAATGTTATCAATCCCTTCACATTGATCACTTACTTCATCTTCAGAAGATATTTTCATTTTGCCTTTATCCTTATCAACCTTAGATGAAGTACTATTCAGCTTAGTAATTTTACTTTCCAAGGAGATCATAAGATTTTCTGAATCAACTTTCTCCTTCTCATAACCAGCCAGTTTTTCTTTTAACAAACTAATTTCTTTTTCCAAATCAGCAGTGTGTATTAAAAAAATAGAAATTTCTTCATCACTGCAATTGATACATTCTTTCAATACTGATTTCTCTTTTTCAATTATCATCCATCTTTAGAGGAAACAGTGTTAAGAACCATTAGTTTTTTATTTTGTTCCTTCAGATAAACATTTTCTTCTTTTAGAGATTTGATTTGTTCCTTTTGCAAATTGTGATCAGAATCAAACTCATTTATCATTTCTTCCAAGATAACACAAGCTTTACAAGAATTATCTTCTCTAATGTGCTCCTTTTCAGATTTCAAAATTTTCACTTCTTTTCTCAATTTTTTGTTTTCATATTTTAATTTCTTGAATACTTTGAACAATTCTTCATACATCACTATCAATTCATCAAAAGAGTATCCTTCTGATTCGGATTCAGAATTTACCTTGGATGAGGATTCCTCATCATCCCGGTTGGCCATTAAGCATATTGACTTTTCTCCTTCTTCATTGTCCGTGGTGTTCCCTTTGAGTTTTGAGAATTCTGGACAGTCAGCCTTTGTGTGGCCAGCCTTCCTGCATTTGTAGCAAACGTTAGAGTCAATAATCTTGGCAGGATTAGAATTATACCTTATTTGCTTTCTGTCATCACCATGCTTTCCTTCTCTTTTTCTCAGGAATTTCCTGAATTCACTGATTACCATTGCAAGGTGGTCTCCATCAATTTCAGACCGCGAGAGGCTACTTTTCTCGCTTGATGATCCACTGTGGTTGGATCTGTTTGCTTTGCTGGAGCTAGCCTTCAGCACGATTAGCTCCATTGCAAACAATCTGAAAGCTCAGAACAAACTGAAGCACCGAGAGCAAATGAACAAGACAAGGCACTCAGTCGGTGAAACTAAACAATGAACACAGAAAGCACACTCTGAGATGCACCAAACAAATCAGCAGGATCCTCTGCAGATTGTTAGATCTGATAGATCAGAGACCGCTCTGATACCAATTGTTGGGTTCGGTGCAAGTATTCAGAGGGGGGGTGAATGAATATGTCCTTTAAAAACACGCCCAATTAAAATCTTATGCTCACTAAAAATCCTAGTTCGCAAACTAAACAAACTTGAAAGCTAATGGGCAGTTGCTGAACTAAATAAACACACAGTGAGATCACTAGAGTGCTAACAAAATATAGCTCAACTAGAATTTTGCTCTCTTGACAGATTAAAACACTCAGAACAAAATCTGATCAAATCATTTACTCGACCTGTAAGCAAACACTTAGAGCGCCCCTATGCAAACATCTAGCGGAAGCACAAATAGACAAATCAAACCACAGTGCACAAGGGGTTTTTAGGTGGTTCGTTCCAGCAGACCTACATCCACCCCACACTCAACCTGAGTGTGGCTTCCTACTGACTCACAGCTTGAACAACTGGGCATCACAGCTTGCCATACAACCGCTGGGCAACACAGCTTGCCGTCCGAGGAATCCTCCTCGCCCGCTGAGCAACACAGCTTGCTGTCTAGTGGAATCCACCACTGAAAACCACTGGGGATTACAGCTTACCCATCCAGAGGCAGCACCTCTACAAACCGCTGGGCAATACAGCTTGGCCGTCCAGTGGAATCCTCCACTGCAAGTGCTGGGCAACACAGCTTGCTCCGCTGACAAACAGCTTGAAAGAAGGTATAAAAAGAAAACAAGAAAAGATGGAAACACAGCAACTAAAAGTTGAACAATGAAGCACGAAATATAGCTCTAACAATGAGCAACCTCAGATCTAGTTTTGAACCAAAGATCTGAGGAACGAACTCCTTCTCTCTCTCTCTCTCTTCTTCTTCTCTTCACACTCTGCTCGAGCTCTCTATCTCTTTCTTCCTCTTCTTTCTCTTCTTCTTCTGCTCTTTCTCTATTTCTTTTCTTCTGCTGGATCGTGAAAGCTCTCTCTTCTTTTTCCCTTTCTTCTCTCAGCTTCTGCTCTCTGGCTTCGATCACAAGCTGCCTCCATCTGAAGACGAGGGCTCCATTATATACCAGCAGCAGCAGCAGCAGATTAGGGCGGCCTGTGCTCTCCACGATTGCTGTCCAAATGCTTCAGTCCACGTGGAGGCTCGTTTGCATCTCGGATCACATGCCAGATGCCAAGCTCGTATCACGTGCCCACTCTGCATAGGCTCCACGAACAGTACAATAGAGCAAACTGGTTCGGATTTGATCCTGAAACCAGAATCCTTCTTCTTCTTCTTTTTCTTCTTCTCCTGTAAAGAGATTACAACCATTAAAACTCAGGGCCACAAAAACTAAAACTGCATGAGGTATGTGATAGCAATACGAGATGCACTATACTGAGAACGACACGAGATACACAAGATGACTACAGCACGAAGTAAAGAGAGAACGACACGAGGTACCACAGTAACAAGGCTACCACTACAAAGTGAACGACACGAAGTCAGATGAGAACAACACGAGGTGAGAAGAAAATAACACGGAGTAAAACGGTAGTAAAACACGCGATCAGAAGAAACTTGGACGAAGATAGAAAGAAGCAACACGAAGACATAAAAACAACACGAATACAGAAGACTCGAAGACATAGGGGTGACACAGATGGAGTGACACGAGGTGGCACAGAAAGCAGCACGAGGTGTGCAGTGTTCAGCACGCGATGGAACAAATAACGACACGAAGACGAGGATGACACGGACTGAAACCAACTCGAAGATGAAAACAGAACCCTACACGAAGTGTGGTCACAAAGTAAAAAGGACACGGGGTCTAGGAAAAATAACACGAAGATAGAAGACAGGAACGGCTACAACGACACGTGATAAAACAGTGAAAGCAGATAAATGACTCGAGTAACTACAGTAAATGACACGAAAACACAAGAGTAAAAATAAAAAGGATGACTCGAGATGAGCAACTAAATACTGAAGAAACAACACGAGGTTCACAGGAAAATGACTCGAAGTTCATCAGAACAAATTGAGCTGCTTCAGTAAACAGCACGAAGATAATCAACAAACATAGTTGGAACAACACGACGTACAAAAGGACAACACGAAGTGTAGTAAACACAAACAACACGAAGTATGAAAGGAACAGTACGGACATACAAGGTACTACCTCATAGCAGTTTTCCTGTTAATCATGGAAATTTCAAATGCATAACATTACGCAAGATATCTGATTAAAATGACAATATTTAACATGGTGATGCTCATCATCAAAACACTAGGGAAGTCACAAACAAGAAAGCTGTGAACAACAAGGCATGTTGTACAGACTTCAATCAATATGCATCAGACGACTGTGTATGGACTTGAAGACCCTTAGCCAATGTATAGACTTCAAGTGGAGACCAATGTGTAGACTTCACGTGAAAACCCAATGTGCAGACTTGAGCTATGCAAGCTACAATGTCGATGTATGGACTTTGTGAATGTTCAGACTTGCAGAGCCGACCCCAATGTATAGACTTGAGGAATTGAAGCCAATTTACAGACTTGTCGAATGGCTCAGCAATGTATAGACTTGGCACACCACGGTCCAATGTATAGACTTGATGCCTGTAGCAGTGTATAGACTTTGGACTTCGCCATGCTTACACTAAGCGATGTACACACTTGCTGCCTGACTAATGTGCATGACAATGTATAGACTCGATGAACTACAACATGAACATATCAGCAGAGAAGCAATGCACATAATAGAAATCAAGCACAAACCAATTTATCACAGCATGACTCAAGCATACACTTGCATTCTTCACAATTCAGACATGGCACACTCATGCAATCTCCCACAGAATATATCAGACATATTCAAGACAATGTAGTGACTCATTCATGTTGCTATCATTAAAACACTACATCATCAACAAGGCACAAGGGGCACAACAATCTCCCCCACAAGGGGCACAACAGAGTAGTGGTGTACTCTATAAATTTTTAGGTCAAGCGGCATCGACGCGACGTGCGGGTGCGTACCCACGCCTCCCCGCTCGCCCTCGTCTTCGGCCGGGATCGGTGTCTTCACGCCGATCAGGTGAGCTTCGAAACACTTCTCATTGCTGGCCCCTTAATTGCTTAGTTTAGTATTATTTTTGGTTGCTCCGTCGTCGGTAAGAGAGTGCCTGATCCCGAATTTTCTTATAATTGAGCGACCACTGCGGAGTGAGTTGAGAGAGCAACCCTACAATCCACGCCCTTGGCGCGCTAGCCGCCCATGGAATTGGGCATCACAGGCCCTTAAGGGTCCATCCCAAGCTAGCCAAATCCGTGGAAAGGCGAGGTCCCACTTCGGACCCTCTCCACCATCACCGGTTTACCTACGGGCCCTAGTGTGTGCCAAGCGAGTGAGTCCTCTTGAGTGAAGTTGCCAGTCCATTGCATTGCTTGCTTGCTAGGTCTGAGGGGTCTTTGGTCTTGTGGCTATCACCCCCAAGGTGGTGTCACATCAAGTGGTATCAGAGTAAGTTCTCAACTTGTCTCTCCACAAGTTGGTCCTAGGGCACACATGTGCATTTTGAGTCTCCCAATGCAACGCTCTTGTCCTCTAGCATGGCCGCCTCATACTGACCTTACCCATCGTCCCTCTCCATGAGTCCAAACCCCCAAGAAAAACCCACCACCAACAAACTTGGCCTCCACGGCCATGTCGACTACCTAATGAGAGCCATGACTTATGCCAATGAGCGGCTTGATAGCCTATCGGGTCGACTCAACCAATTAGAGGAAAATGGGCTCGCCCCAAGAGCGACCGGTAGGAGTGCCCTTCCCACCCACCCACCTTTGATGGGTCTAGCAAACCAAGGGACTATTTAGATTGGGAAGTCTCAATGGACCACTACTTCACTTGGTATCTCATGTCCGAGGGTGAGAAAGTCCGATTTGCCAAATCACAACTTACCAAACGGGCTCAAACCTATTGGCTGCAAATTGTCAGGCTAAGGATAATTAGAAGGGAAGATCCCATCACCACTTGGGGAAACGTGAAGGAACAACTTAGGGTTAGATATGTGTCCCCTTCCTACTCGCATCATCATAGCCCAAGGAGCACTTCAACTCCTCCATCCCCACCCCGACCAACCCAAGATTCCAGTTCCCCAATTCCCGCCACCCCAACCAAAACCCCATTCCACAACCCACACCACTCAAGCCCCATTAGCCCCCTCCGCCTCCCCTCGCCTCACCCCTTCTCAAAAGGGAAAGAGCCCTATGGAGATAGAAGTGAGTGAAATAACCTCGGGTAAGTGCGAGCCGGAATGTTATAGGTGCCACCAATTGGGACACATCGCCGGACAATGCCCCACAAGGAAGCATCTTCCCATGCCCCTAGTGGTTGAAACCTCTCCCACCCTGGCCACTATTACCCCTCCATCGTCCCCCAATAGAGACACCCCTCGCAAGAACAATCTTCCCAAACCCCCTCAACCCACCCATCTTCCTCTCCCTACCCCAACCCAACCCCAACCTAGACCTCCACTACTTCCCTTACCAATCCCAACCCAAGCCCATGCTTGTTCACCACCTCAGGTGCACCACACACCGGCTATCACCAGCACCCCACCTCTAAATGACTGTCCCAGCCCCTTGGTAAAGGAGACCATGGTCCACACACCCACTCAAGAAGAGGTGGGTACCAATCCAAACCCACCTCCCGCCATAAAGGAAATCCAAGAGCTTCCCATTCCATTCACCTCTACTAGCCTGGTCCTTCAAGAACTAACCACCACCACTCATGGCACCCTCACCGTGAATGAGTTCAAACTCCAATGGCTCAAGCGAGGCCCCACCATCCATAGTTCACCCCCACACCTCTCACCCATGGGACATCAATCCGAAATTATGCCCCTCCCCTCCTTTCACACCACGATCCAATCCTACTTTGAGGTAGAGGGTTGGGATGATCTCCTCAAGGGTCTAGGGTGGTAATTAGACTTGACTTGCTTGTTGACCCTAGGGGCGAATCGACCTAAGAGCCTTGACCTCATCCACACATGCGTCGGGTCTATCACCTTGATTTGCACTGCTGGTTGCTACACTAGTGACCTCCATTTCCTTCTCCCCATGGTGGAAGAACCCATCTCGATCCACTCCCCTACCATTGAGATCCCAAGGACATTGGCCAACCCACCCACTCACTACACCAGCCCAATCATCCCAGTAGATGAGGAAGACCCACCTTGTGATGACCTTGAGGACATAGAGCACTTCTCCCTAGGAAGCCCAATCCACGACCCCTTTCATCCCTTCCAATGGGAGCCTAGTTACCCATGTGACCCACCCGCATCACCCACCACCCAGCCTTTCCTACCCCCACCCACCATGTTGGGCCAAGCCCACCTCATCCATGACTCAGGTTACACCATAGGAACCATGACCATAGGCAACACCCGCCTACAGATCGAGGAAGTGCCCAACCTCATATCCACCTTCCTAGATCTCTTCGACCCTTTCACATGGAAGTTCGAAGGTCATCCTACACCTATGCACATGGAAGTCATCTTTGGGATAAGCATGCATGTGTCTAGGCTTACCACACCACTTGGCATGAACACTATGTTGGGTCCATTCATTCACATTACCCACATGTCAAGTAGGAAACATGAGTGGTCCATATTCGGATGTAATGGTCCTCCTTCATTCATCATGGGTCGTAGGGATGATAAGAGCATTCATAGATGTCCTGGTCCCTCGGCATTTGTCACCCCCATGCATGATTGGATCACATATGGATGCCCAGGCCCTCCTAAGTCCATCCAGGTCAACATGGCGGCATTGCATGATAGGTCCACTTATGGATGCCCCGGTCCTCCCAATTCTATCAAAGTCTCTTTGGCGTCAAAGCATGACTGGTCTAAATATGGTTGTTCTGGTCCCCCCTTGCATATCATACATTCCCCACTCACACCGCATCGTAGTATATGGCATGAGTATTTAAGCAAGCAACAAGTAACGAGCGGTGAGAACCACAGGAAGCGGGCAAAAGCTCACGAGCGCCACTTGGAATTCCAAGTTGGCAACTGGGCGATGATGACTTTGGAGTAGCTCTACCCTAGCGTCACCTCCAATTTGAGGGCATGACGACTTGGACCTTGCCAAGTTCTCAGTGGCTTTGGCAACCCGGCTTTTGGGTTAGACTTACTAATGGGTTTTGGGATTCACCCCATTTTTCACGTGGAGGATCCGGCACCCTATATGGGCACCGCGATGGATCCTAGTGAGTGCTTTGAGCCTATACCTTCCTGTAAGAGGGACACCCCCGGAGAGCCACCACAAATTAGCCTGAGAGCCCGACGTGTGCACATGGAGCCAATACTAGGTAAGCAAGGTATCATTACCAGCATGAGGGTGTGTCTGTGCCACTTTGTGAAGCTGAAGCGGCATCCCCCGGCCATGGACGCGGGGTTGAGTTTGGAGATCGTGGCTCGCCCGGAGCTGCAATTGGTGTACCACTTCCTCGGTGGACCCATACTCGACGGGGTCGAGTTCTCCCCACCCCGGGGGTATGATGGGGGCATCACTTACCCCTCCACATTTTGCGAAGCTCTGATGGATCGACGGTTTGCGCCATTGTGTTCTTCACATTTTTCTGAGTCTATCCATATAATTTTTATATGTTATTTAAGTCATAAACTATGTAATTTTCCTTTTATTTGAGTCCGGTACCTAAGTATAAGGGTCATTTACAAGTCTTGAGTCATGTGATTAATTAAGTTGTCTATTGGGCCCAACTGGTGGGCTTGGCCCAGGGGCACCCTCCCTTGGACTACTTTGGTCATTAGTTGTTTAGTCAGGGTCATTTTAGTCCTAGGAAAATATGAGTGCCTATAAATAGGCCACCCCACTCCCTCATTTGTAATCTTTTGGTCAATCAAAAAAATTGAGTGTTCTAGTGCAATTGGAGTGGATTCTCCGTCTCTCTCTCCCTCTCTCTCTCTAAGGGGTGGATTCCCCTCTCTCCCACTCTCTCTCTCTCTATCTCCAAGAGGGGGCACCCCTTTCTCTCTCCTCCCCTCCCAACCACTTTCTCTCTCCCTTTCCCCTCCATTAAAGTCATTCCAACTCCTCACAACCCCTCTCTTTACTCCACCCTATCCCCAAGGTAGCCTCCACTAAGCCTGGCAATTATCTGTTTAAAATTCGAACCGAATTCGAATTCGTATTCGTTTAATCAAATAATTATCCGAATAAAATATCCGACGGATAATTTATTCGGATATCGGATATCCGATTATTAATCGGATACGAATTCGGATATTGAGATATCCGTGTCGGATATTATCCGATGGAATATAAATATGAGTTTTTTTGATATTATACATGAATCACTCTAGGTTGGCTCTTAGATTTTTCAGTTAATAATCATATTTTATATTTATTATATTTTTAATTCATTATATATTTTTATATATTTTAAAACTAAAAAACTATGAACATATAACATATTTTTATACCTAATCGGATAGTCGGATATATCCGAATCCGGATGATATTCGGCTATTCGATTATACCTAGTCGGATAGTCGGATATATCCGAATCCGGATAATATCCGTCGAATTCGGATTCAGATAGTGACAAAAATACACCATAATAGAATTTGTCGGATTCGGATATCCGACCGATTATAATCGGATACGAATTCGGATATCAGACTATCCGCTCTGTATCCGCTCCGTTTACAGGTCTAGCCTCCACCTATCCCCACTCCACCCTCCAACCACCAACCACCCACCCCCCTTCCCCAAGCACCTCTCTCATCTCCCAAGGGAGAATTCCCCACTCCCCCAAGCATCCTTTTCCCTTCCCCACACACCTCTTCCCATCCCCAACACTAGAAATTAATCCCACCCTTAAACCCATTTTCAAATACCCTTTCCCTCTCTCCGATCCAACCAAATTCACATCTCTCCCTCCCTCCACCTGCTAGACCACCTTCCAGCCCCCATTTTTCCACTCTCTCACCTTGGATCACCCCCTCCCAGACCCCCCTCACATCCAGGGTTCGCCCCACACTCATCCACCCCCATTTTGCCCCCCTCCTACTCCATTTCCCATCGGCAAGTTGAAGACCTTGCTGTAGTTTGCAGGCAGCAAGCTAGGGTCCTGGAAACAGCATCATCTCTGGCCCTTCCCCAATCCTTCTAGTGGCAAATCATATACCTCTGGAAATGTCGTCTAGAGAGCTTTCCAGGCTAGGTGGTTTCGTCATCGTCCAAGCACCGAGCAGACCGTGAGAGTGATTCTTCCTCGACTGCGCAGAACCACTCAGGAAGAGAACTAGAGCTCCAGATCAAGTTCGACCACGGACACTCCCTTACATATCTGGGTGCAAAACTTGGCTGATGGCTTCTCCTTCAAGTCCTCTCCCATGCCCAAGAAGCAGAGATAAGTTTGGACCTCGGCATCAAAAGTTCCAAATTTTCCATTTCAAGTGCGTCAGGTCATTTTTCCTGAGCCAGAACCGACACATCCCTGTTGTTTGGGTCTTCACGATCAACTCCGACATCTGCCGATGGCGCCGTTGGTCCCGACGGAAAGAAGACTCATCCACAATCGCAACGGTACCAATCTTGCCTCCGACAGAGTACGGGACAGTTCGTGGCGCCCCCGTCTTCAAGTAGCATCACCCTAGGATCAGCCGGAACCAGCAAAGACTAGCCCTATTCCAGGCTCTGCCCCGGCTAGTGGCATCGTCCCGAAATTCCAAGAAAATTCAGGCGTCTTTCTGGGTCAAGTCAAAGAATTTTGGCACTGGTTGCAGCCTATTCGGAGTTCGATAGTGATCGTGGTGGTACCATCTTCGACATTATGTCCGACGATTCTAGAAGCTGGCAGCACTGGTGGAGCTCGGTACAACGGTTTTCTAGCTTCACTCCCACTCCCTACCTAGTCGGCTTACAGCCCCTCCCTGCGTGGAGGTAGTGTTTGACTGTATCACATTAACCCCCAACACCTTGTCCCACCCTCCTATGCGTAGAGTAGTGGTGTACTCTATAAATTTTCAGGTCAAGCAGCATTAACGTGGCGTGCGGGTGCGTACCCACGCCTCCCTGCTCGCCCTTGTCTTCGGCCGGGATCGGTGTCTTCATGCCGATCAGGTGAGCTTCAGAACACTTCTCATTGCTGGCCCCTGGATTTCTTAGTTTAGTATTGTTTTTGGTTGCTCCGTCGGCAGTAAGAGAGTGCCCGATCCCGAATTTGCTTATAATTGAGCGACCACCGCGGAGTGAGTTGAGAGAGCGACCCTACAACCCACGCCCTTGGCGTGCTCGCCGCCCACGGAATTGGGCATCCCAGGCCCTTAAGGGTCCATCCCAAGCTAGCCAAATCCCCGGAAAGGCGAGGTCCCACTTCGGACCCTCTCCACCATCACCGGTTTGCCTACGGGCCCTAGTGTGCGCCAAGCGGGTGAGTCCGCTCGAGTGAAGTTGCCGATCCATTGCATTGCTTGCTTGCTTGGTCCGAGGGGTCTTCGGTCTTGTGGCTATCACCCCAAGGTGGTG
This sequence comes from Amorphophallus konjac, assembly GCA_022559845.1. Lineage (NCBI taxonomy): Eukaryota > Viridiplantae > Streptophyta > Magnoliopsida > Alismatales > Araceae > Amorphophallus > Amorphophallus konjac. The sequence continues at coordinate 203,541,124 of CM040127.1, forward strand.
TGACATCAACATGACATGTTACACTTGAGTGCTTGTTACGGCCAAATACATGGAATCCCTGTTATACAATGTTTTATGCCCTGATATTCAGTGCTATCCCATATCCTCATTGGTTGATTACAGTTAATGCCTCTTAACGTTATTGATTCTGTTCATTTTCTCTTTGCTTGCATGAAAGACATTATTAACCGATTAATCACTTTAACATTGCCTGGCATAGAGATATAATTCCTACTGAGCTCTCGCTCTCCCAGTTTTTCCAACCCTTTTCAGGTAGCTCAAATGAGGACGCTCAGACTGATGGGGAAGGGCGAGAGTAAAAGCATTGGAGCGAGCCATCCTTGGAGTCGAGTCTTGTCTTTGTGACATCATAGTTGTGTAGTTTTGTCAGTTTAACTAGAGTTGTCATTTTAAGATGGTTGGAGTTGTAGAACTTTTTAAATAGTTGGTTATTTGTCAGTTGTGTAAGTTTGATGGTTTGGATATTATTGGTGAAATTTTTATAAATGAATGTTGGAAGTTTTATTAGGTATATTTGTTTTTGCCTCTTGTTATAGATGGTAATGATTCTCTTTAGTAGCTCTGATTGACGTGAATGTTTATAACTGTTGCATTCCAATTTTTCGCATCAGGGCGTGACACCCGTTATTGAACAAGAAGATATTACCCTGACCGTGCGCAGATACCTTCGTGGTCTCGGGAATACCTCCCTAGGGAGGCAACGACTGCTTCAAGTCACGAATATTACTGAAGAGGGTCGAGGATATCCAACCAACTCGGATGATGTAGAAGACGCAGAATCGGGGTGCTACGAGCCTCCCCTCCCTGAGAAGCCTACACCGAGAGTCTCGGTGTTTGAAAGATTAACCTTCCCTGGTCAATCGACCAGACATGTAAAACGATGAAATTTACACTTGTCACATGGCTGGAATGGTCGGCCGCTACGGGGCTTTGCCTGCGGAGCCCGAAGAAGTTGTCAAGAGTGCCGAGAGGCTAGGCTCTCTCACAAGAAGAAAGAAAGCCACTAGCGAGGTGTTGCAGACCCTCGCGGAAGACACTAGGCTAGAAGAGGATGTGGCAGCTCTGACTGCCAATGTAATTATAACTGAAGACAATAGTGGGAGGCCCTCCATATCATCTGAAGAAGCACCACCTGAAGAAAGATGCAGTATCCGCAGCCCCTCTATTAATGATCCGGCCTTGCTGATGTTGCTGCAGAAATACCAATAGGAAATTGAAGCGCTGAAAAAGCAACTCAGTGATAAGGATACCCATGTCTCTACTCCCAACCAGGCCGAAATCCCACCCGAGATGTCAGGGGGTAGTAGCCAGGCATTTGAAGCCTCACCGCAGGCAATCGCTTAACAACCGGTGCCCGGCTATACTGGGGGCATCTCTCCCCCACAGCAACAACTTACGGCTACACCGTAACCCTCACCCTTCCAATTTCAGGGGCCCCCTACCACACATGATGCGGCCAAGTTGACAACACCGTATATGTAACAAGCTCACTTCTACCAAAGTCCGGTTGATCCGGCAGTAATGAACGATTTGATGGTTGAGCAGATGATAGAGATGAAACTGGCAGAAAGGAGCGATGGTGACTCCGCCTCATTTCATGTATGTAGGGTACCATACCCACCTCATCATGCTGCCAAGAGGCTATCCCCTAGCATTAATAAGCCTCCGAAGTTTGAAAAGTTCAACCGGCAAGGATCTTCTAGAGAGCATATTGCCTACTCTATTAACGTAATGGGCGACTTGGCTACGGACAAGTCATACCTGCTAAAGTTCTTCGGGTCCACACTAACGGGGCTTGCCTTCGAGTGGTACTCAAGCTTGCAGCCCAGGTCTATTATTGATTGGCCCGATATGCAAAGGAAATTCAAATAAAGGTTCCACATCACCGAGAGGGAGGTGACGATGGCTAAATTATATACAACTAGGCAAAGGAACGATGTGTCCGCCCTAGAATACATCAAAAGATGGAGGAACCTCAGTATTAGGTGTAGGCGTCCACCACACCTGGAGGATGCCGTTCAAATATGCAAGCAGAATCTGAAAAGAGAAGTGCTAGAAAGAATGATAGGCACTGAAATCAAGTCATTTGATCGACTAAACAATGTTGTGGCAGAAATTGAGGCATTCCTCTCGAAATATTCCTCTGCTCTCGCCACCTCAAGCCAGAAGGCCAAGCCAGCGGACAAATGACTGGCATCTCAAGAAATGCATATGGTTGACTTCAAGGCCTTTGAGCAGCAAAAAGAAAAGGACAAAGGGGTAGCTGAGCCTCCCCAGGACAAGCCCGCTGAGCGGCGAGAAGGCCCTTCTCTATGGGAGAAAATTAAAAACCTATATTCGTTCCCTCGAGATAAGACTCGAGTCTTGTTCGAATGGGCTACCGTATACAACAAAATCACGCTCCCAGAGTTGAAGAGGCCGAGTGACCTCAGAAAAAAGATGACCCTCGTTTCTACCCATATCATCAAATGCTCAGCCATGCTATCGAGGAATTCTATGTCTTCAAAGAAAGTATTGAGTCTTTAATTAAGAAAGGGGAGCTACAAATGGGGGAGTACAAAGTTGATCCATTGCGTTCGTATGAAATGCCCACTCTGGGGCCAACAATCAACATGATATTCTTGTACCAACAACTACCTGAGGAAGTGTCGAAGACCTGCACTCAACACACTTATGAGGCCTACATCCTGGCACCGGTAGAAGATCAGGGAAATTGGCACACCGTGCCATCAAAAACAAGAAGGAGGCCAGTGCCTCATCATGGCACGAGAATTCACATACGAGGTGTCACATCTCAATCGGTTCCCCCAACTATGACCCCCATCTAGCATGAGACAGCCCCTCATGTGGTCTTTAGAAGGCTCACCAGCAACAAGAAGAAACAAACCCTCCTGCGAGTGCATAAAGAAGCCAGTTCGGTAGTGAATGGCTTCAATAAATTATAGATGGGCTAGATGAATATGACCATCCCGAAATCCAGCCTGTCCAGCTGAAGGAATATGTCCCTTGGGAACATTTCGAGTCCCTGGAATTAGCAGATGAAGCCGAAGTTGAAGCAGAAGAACCAGGCATATGTGATGAACCTCCGCAGGAGCAGCCACAGACTATAAGGGGAAAGAAAAAGAAGAATAAGTCAAAGAACAAAAGAAAAGGCATTGCCGTATCTTGCAATACTCTTTCGGCCCTATTTGACACGGTCCAAATTTTTGGGGAGGATGACGAAGAAATGTGACTTGAACCGATAGAGGCAAATCAAGCTGAGGCTTCCACCTCCGAGCATGCCACCAGATCCGGAAGGAAATGGGGGCACCTTTCACTGGCCAACCATAACATTATGCTCCAGGGTGAACAGCCATACCAAGTCCACAAACCTGAGGTTAAAGGAGCAAAAATTCTCCCTCCATCGGGTCTCTACCCTGAACATGCAAGCGGCCGAGATGTCCCCTCATTTGTAGAATTTCTAAAGGGCAAATAGCCATGCCCACAGCCACAATTGAAGGGCAGGATTGCTCCGATGTTACCCTCATTGGTCCCTCCTCTAGCAAATAAAGACCATGCTGACATCCCAAGCCTCATCGAATTCATGCAAGAGAAGGAGCCAGTCAGACCGATGCAGTAGGTCCAGGCAGCACCCAAACAAAAAGATGAACCACCTTTTGAGCCAGCTCCTCAAGCACACGATGATGGCAGGCATAATAAAGCTGAAGAAATGAATTTTGCCAATGTCAGGGCCAGCAACAAAATAATGAAGCAGCTGAAGAGAATCCCTGCAAGATTCACTGTCTGGGAGATACTTTCTCTCGACGAAGAAACTAGACAAGCTGTCATCACGGCTTTGCAAACTCCATCACACTTTGAGAGTTGTTTTACCGAGGCACAACCGGGGGTGGCTATGACCTTTACAGAGGAAGACATGCTTCTACCCTCCGTCAGCCACAATAGACCGCTCTACATGATGGGGCAGCTGAATGGCCAGTTGATAAGCAGAATTTTGATTGACCCAGGGGCTACAGTGAATACCTATCAGGTATGTCATAAATACTACTTTAATGTGCACCTAATCGAGGTCAGGGATATGAGAATTGCTGGGTTTAACTAGAAGTTTGAAGTCCCTATGGGCGTGGTAGAGTTTGATCTTTCCCTCGGCGACTTCACAACCAAAGTGCAGTTCCATGTGATAAACTCCAACACCTCGTATAAGGCGCTGTTGGGCCGACCATGGTTGCATAAAAATCAGGTGGTGCCCTCTACTCTCCACCAATGCCTGAAGTACCCCCGAAATGGGAAAGAAGAGAGGGTATTCGCTTGCTTACACCCCTTTAAGGTGTTCGAATGTCACCTGCTGGATGCATCACTATATCTAAAAAAGCCGAAGAAGCCTCCCCACCCAGCCCAAGACAAGGGGAAGAAGAAATTAGAGTCTGGCGACTGGTTCCCACCGTTGCCACCTAATTACGTGGATCCCCCAGAAGTGTCACTCATATCTGAGGAAGAGGGTGAGCTCAGAGCAATTCAGTCCCGCATGTACCCTAAGCCGGGGGCATTAGAACTCGAAGATTTATTTGGGGATGTCAAGGTCCCACCAAGGGTCATCAAGCCCATAATTGATGCAGACTACCAAACGGCCGAATGGTTAAAGACCCTAGAGGTCCCCAATCCTGAGGGCCAGCCCACTATGTTTTACGTGGCCGAGGAGCAGCGAGTGAAAGGGGATGATGATTGTAAATTCCCCGAAGAGATGCATGATCTACTTGTCCCAATTATAAGACTCCCTTATATAACTGGCCGCATGGTTAAGTTGGTCAGGAAGCAACATATCTCCTTCTGTCAACCCTCCAGTTAGAAGATCTTCAAAGAATTTTGGTATCCACCGAATATGGACAAAGCGCTACTACAGATTACTCAGCACCCAAGATTGGGCTTCTATGTAGAAGACTATTATGAAGTCGATATGCTCTCCATCTCTGCCTTGAAAAGTGAAGATTCCCTTGAGGCAATCTATGATGAATACTTGGGGGACTATGAACCGACGGGACCATCCGTCGAGTCGAAGAGCTTCCGCCCGTCTCTTCTACGGGTGCATGATAGTCAAGAAGTTGTTGCCTCGTGTAGGTGCTCGGAGTCCATCTCTATGGAAGCAACTACAATTTTCAATGATGACTCACAAGAGTCAAAAGCTGAAGAAAGTTATTCTACCCTCAAGGGCGCTCCACCTATAAATCGGCATCCAAGCTGCATAGAATTTATGCCACTAACACCAGGGCTACTTCTCCATCATAGTCAACAGTCAGTTGGCTTAGAAGGAGGCAAAGCTGAAGTCCTGTCATTAGGCAAAATAAGAGAAGAATACATCTATGATGTCCTCAGAACTGAAGAAGATAACGAGGACTTCATCAACTTACAACTGGCTCCCCCGGAAATAGAAGATGGCGGCGAAGTCACTGTTGATGATTTGGTCGAAATAAACCTCGGCACAACGGATGATCCCAGGCCGACTTTTCTTAGTGCCCTCTTGCTACCCAAAGAGAGGGGGGCGATATATGAAGCTGCTCCAAGAATTCTGAGATTGCTTCGCTTGGAATTATAAAGAAATGACAGGCCCTATAGTTGCCCAACACTTACAAGCCATTGACCCTAAAGTCGAGCTGGTGAAGCAGTCACCTCAGCGAATGAGACCGGAGCTGATAAGCAAGATCTGCAAAGAGGTTGGCAACTCATAGACGTCGACTTCATGGAAGAAAATCAATACACCACAAGGCTGGCCAACATCATGCCGGTTAAGAAGAAGAATGGCCAGATTTGAATTTGTGTGGATTTCTGGGATCTAAATAAAGCTTGTCCGAAGGATGATTTTTCACCGAAGTCATGATATATGCTACTTCCGGCCATGAGGCCTTGTCATTTATGGTTGGGTCATCTGGCTACAATCAAATTTTGATTGCTAAACATGAAAGAATTCACACAGCCTTCTGGCCGCCTAAAGGGATATTCCATTATAAAAGAATGCCCTTCACCCTCAAAAATGTCGGTGCCACTTATCAGAGGGTGATGACAAAAATATTCGATGAGTTATAGTCGAATGCTATATCGATGACTTAGTCATCAAGACAAAGAAGAGGAAGGATCACTTGGCTGACCTCAGAATTATATTTGAAAGGTTGCGGCAGCATGACCTGAAGATGAACCCGATGAAGTGCTCTTTTGGCATCTCTAGTGGAAAGTTCATGGGCTTCGTCGTCAGATACAGGGGGATTGAAATAGATCAAAGCTATTCAGGAGCGGTCTCCTCCTAGAAACCTGACAGAACTGCGGTCATTACAAGGCCGGCTAGCCTATATCCACATATTCATCTCTAATCGATCTGGGAGGTGTCAGCCGTTCCACATGTTAATGATGAAGGATATGCCTTTCTGCTGGGGTGAAGAATGTCAAAAAGCTTTCGACAAGTTGAAAGAATAATTGAAGACCCCGCCAGTACTGGAGGCACCTGTTAAAGGGCGGATGCTAATCCTGTACATAGCTGCCACCAAATACTCTCTGGGGGCAATGCTTGCCCAGAATAATAATGAAGGAAAAGAACAAGCTCTCTACTACCTCAGCCGGAGATTGGTCGGGGTTGAAGCAAAATACACACCCATTGAAAAGGTTTACCTTGCGCCGGTCTTCGCAGCCAAGAAGATGAGGCATTACATGCTATCGTAAGAAGTGCAATTAATATCCAGAGTCGACCTGGTCAAATATATACTTTCCCAGCCAGTCCTAAAGGGGCGATTGGGGAAATGGGTTATCATCCTCATGGAATTTGACATTACCTATGTACCGTAAATGGCCATCAAAGGCCAGGCCATTGTAGATTTTTTTACAGCACACCCAGTGCCCGAAGATTCCCCGTTGATTACAGAGCTCCCTGAAGATGAGACTCTAGAAGTGGACAAAGTCCAGTAGGCCACCTGGCAGCTATACTTCGATGGGGCTTCAAGAACGGAAAATAAGAATAAGAATAAGAGCGGGGGTAGGCGTCGTCCTCAAATCCTTTGAAGGAGATGTGCTGCATACCTCTTGCTCAATCAACAAAGTTTGCACAAATAATGAAGCAGAATATGAAGATCTAATTATCGATCTCCAGGTTACTCTCTATATGGAGATCCGAATGCTGCAAGTGTTTGAGGATTAAATGTTAATCGTCAAAAAAATCCAAGGACAGTTTGAAGTTTGAAAACCTAAATTACTCCTCTACCATGCCAAGGCGAAGCAACTCATGGGGTAGTTCCACTTTATAGAAATAGGCCACGTTGGCCAAGGCCAAAATGCACAGGTAGACGCATTACCAAAGATGGCAAGCTCACTGGCAATCTCGCCAAATGAATCACTCAACATACAGGTGATGAACTAACGGCAGGTCCCCAACATGATAGAAGAAGAGCCAGGTGAAGAAGAACCTGAAATAGCAACCGCAGAAGTGGTCGGCTCACTCGACTGGTGAGAGCCCCTCATGCAATGGTTTAAGCACCAGTTGTTGCCCAAGCAAACGGAAGAAAAGATCATGCTGACTAGGATGAAAGATTCCTATGAAGTCATAAATGGAATTTTATTTTGAATTGTGGCAGACGCCAGAAAGAAAATACTGTACCGATGCCTCTCTACGGAGGAGGCCTGGAGAGTCATCAAGGAAATTCATGTTGGGTTGGCTGGGGCACACCAAGCCGGCCACAAATGAAGATCAAAATTAAAAAGCTGGGCTATTATTGGCCGACAATGTTCGATGACTGCTGCAACTATGCTAAGTCTTGTCAAAAGTGCCAAGAGCACACAACGGTCCCCAGGAGACCCCCAACACAGCTACATCCGACAACACCTAGTTGGTCGTTTGCCCAATGAGGAACAGATGTCGTGGGCCCACTGCCCGCATCCTCTTTGGGATGTAAATATATCTTGGTAGTCATAGATTATTTCCCCCGCTGGGCGGAAGCTGTAGCTCTGAAAGAAGTAACAGGAGAAATTGTAGCCCGATTTATCCGATGAAACATAATATTCTGATTTAGCATCCCCAACCGAATCGTCTCAGACAATGGAAGCCATTTTCAGAATGAAAAGGTCTACAGGCTGGCCGAAAAATACAAGATTGACTGGAGAACATCTACTTCGTACAACCTGTAGGCAAATGGGTTGGCTGAAGCCTTCAATAAAACTCTCTGCACCCTCCTAGCGAAGATTGTCAGTTCTAGCAAGAAGGATTGGGAAGATAAGATGTACGAGGCGCTCTGGGCATACCATACCATTTATAAAACTCCAACGGACTGTTCACCGTTCACTTTAGGATACAGCTCGGAGGCAGTAGTCCCTATCGAGCTAGATGTACCCTCATTACGTGTTGCAATCCAGCATGAATTGGTTGAAGACGGTCGAACAAACACAGAGCGAAGATTGGAAGAGCTCTCTGACCTAGAAGGGAAGCTGTAACATCCCGAAAATTTAATTAGAACTAAATGGTGGAATTTAGAAATTTCTTTCGGGAGAAACTCAATTAAGTTATAAAACAAAATCTAGAAAAATGATAATTGTGTAGAGGACAAAAAGGTAAGACTATTATCTTTCTAGGTCAAACCCTAATTAAAATCCTAACCAAGCCGAATTAAGGAATTAAGGCTAAAATTGGACCTTAGAGTAACCAGACATTAGATCGCTTAAATTGAGCCCAAATCACGATCATTTGACCCCAAATCAAGCCCATTAGATCGGCCTCGACTGGTAGCCCATTAGCCCTCTCGTTCCACGCTGAAACCCTAACTCTAGAATTCGAGTTCGAGGTGAGACGACGGCGTAACCGGGTCAATGCATGAATATCACACGATCGAAGTTCGTGGACTCTTCTAGTCTTATCGACGCCTCTAGGGTTCAATTAATCCTATAAATCAGACCCTAGCCCGACCTAGAAACGCTATTTTGCTGTGGCGGCCAGCGAGGAGCACATTTGTGGGAGAATTTGTCGAGTTAGCGAGGGTGTTCTTCATGCGATCTTGGTGGCCTGCGTCCTCTTCCTCCTTTGATTTAGGTAGGCAATAGTGGCCTAAACATAAGTTAAATTATACCATTGCATGCGCCTTTCTGTCCTCTTTCTATTAGTAGCCAAAGCTCTAAATTTCATCCTGTGTAGAGGTCGTATTAATGATTTTAGTAAAAGCATGTCGATTTAGGGTTCCGTCCTCGATGGCTTCCATATATGGTTTAATTTCAGGTTGTATAGCAGGCTAAAAATCAATTAATCATGCCTATTTGCATGAATTTTTATGCTCTTTCTATTTCTTCTATTTTTCCCAATTATTGTTCAGTATATCGTTTGGATTTGGCGTTGCATATAGTGTCTATCGAAGATTGCCGGAGACCGGGATGTCGACTGTTTACGGTCGTAACAGGAACCGCCAGGGTCCCTAGCGGTCGCACGATAGATTGTTTCACCGATTATTGTTCTGGACTAGGCGGCCTGTCAATTGACCGTTTGAGGAATCTAGCGGTCGCTCGATAGACCATCTTCCCCCATCTGCCAGTGCTGTTGATCGTCACCCTAAGCGGTCATTCGATAGATCGCTAGCCTCTGTTAGCGGTCCCAATTAGACCGTCTCATGTTGCTAATTTCCTTTTTGTATGTATTGATTACCTCGGTTAGATTGCATGTATAGGTCAGAAACACACAAGGAATTGGTAAATTATGGAATATATGAATTGATCTATCTATGTTCATGATTAATATCTCTCTCTGTTCCATCACAATACGTTCTCTAACATCATCTTGGTTATAAATATCAAAATTTGTACCAATATGTCACAATAATCATGGTGAAATTGTAGCACGCCAAGAATTTATTTATTTTAAATCTTTATTTATTTCAAAAAATTTTGATTTATTTAATTAGAAATCCCTTTTGGCTAAAATTCAACTAATTCATAAAATTCTGAAAAAAATATAATCAAGTAGAGGACGAAACATTTAGACTAATTATCTTCTGGGGTAAACCCTAATTTAATTATTAATCATGCCGAATTAAGGTTTTAAGGCTAAAAATGGACCTTAGAGTATCTAGACCTTAAATTTCTAAATTAGAGCCCAAATCACGATCATTTGAGCCCAACTCAAGTCCATTAGATCTATCTTGGTTGATAGCCCGATAACCCTTTCTTTTCTAACTGGTGCGGACACCCGAGCAGTTGAGCGGCGTGATACGCCGAGCCACCGGTACTGCACACGGAGCACGACTCGAGCCACCTCAGCGTCCATCTGGCTCGGAGACAGCCTGGAGACTCCGCCTTGAGCCTCCCCATTTATCATATTTAGTTAGACTTTATGTGTGTAATTTGTGTTTATTTCGTTGTATTCGGTTTGCTATTTTGATTGTAAGAGGGGCTTATGTGCAATTTGGACCCCGTGGGCCCCACGGGCCCCCAGGCCCCATCCCATTGAGCCACCTCAGCCTAGGGTCCCATGTGGGGTCAGTCAACCTTCCACATGGAGGCTTCTAGAAGGGTGGGCCAAGTGGGGGACAAGTGGCTTGGAAAGTCCACATTTTGGCCACCCACCCCACCTACCAAGTCAAGCCCACTCTCCTTGGTCCAAGGGCCGCCCCCCTCCCCTTATTTTTTATTTATGTTTTGTGTGTGTGTCACATGCCATCCCAGCCCTTCATCTCCCACCCCTAGATACTACGGTTGTGGATGGATTTGAGATGTAACCTATTTAAGCTTGTATTTTTCATTTTAGAAGAATTAATGCCATTTGAATCAAACAAATTCCAAGAGCAAGGGCTGGTGCGCCCCCCTCCTCTCTCCTCCCTCTCCCCCTTGGATGCTATGAAGGCTTCCATTCTGAGGTGTGACGCCTCGTGTATCGGTTCCGACGATCACCACCGCCGCCACGAGCCGCCACCGCACCGCCATCGCCATCAACGGAGTTTTGCCTGCGTAGTACCACAGTAGCTTGTTCGAAATTCACAGGTCTTCCCCGAGCTCATTTGGCTACCAAATTTGGAGGAGTTGTTCCTGGGATGTTCCTCTCAACCCACAAAAATCAGGCCAGCATTGAGATCACGTTTCCTATTTTTTGATTTTCGTCCACTCTTCCATTTCGGTTCTGCCAGAGTTCTGTCCAGGTTCACCTCCGTCCTAAGTTTCATGTCTTAGATCCACTTTTTGATTTTGGTTAGTTCGCCCAATTTAAATGGGGGTTCCATCCATCCACCCCTTCATCTAAAATTTTTCTCAATTTGTTATTCGCCCATCTCATATTTTCTAAAAATCTTTCTCAGACCCATCTACAGTTTTATCCACCTGTTCCCAGATCCGACCACTAGTCACCCAAAAAATCATAGAAAATCGCAGCCACCTCCGACTCCAATTCTAAAAATAGTCCCAATTCTGTGGTTTGATTACCTACAACTTTTAAGATGAGCTCGAAGTCTAAATCCAAATGTACGTAGGCGGTCAACGGCCATTTATAGGAAATTGATATGTTGATCTGAGATTTCAGGGGCTGTGGAGCAGAGAATTGAAAAATAGTTAAAGCCCAGGTCCATGCAGGTTCAAAAGCGTCCACAGACTCTAGATTGAAGGATTTCGAATCCTCTTTCCAACGGCGCTGGTTTCATCGCATTCCGGCCACGGGGCTGATCGCAGCGGTCGTTTTCGCCGGAGCGCGCGCTGCTGAAACAGCAACATCAGCTCGTGGATAACATCCTCCCCACTTGGGAACCGGGGCACCCGGCCTCCGGTGAGTGTCGCCAGCTGACCGTCGTCCAGGGAAGCGTGCTGCCAGGGGTCCCCATTATAGTGGGACCCACCCCGCCAGACCCGGAGGACAGGACAGCGTGTGGGCCCCACGGCCCATTGATTTCGCCATTCGGAAAGCACGAGAACGCGGAGTTCGGCGCGTCGAGACGACATCAAGATGCTGCCCGTCAACCTGATTTGCATTATCCCCGGGGCCCACATGTGACCTTTTACCTCCCTACGTGGAGTGGGTTGAATCTCTTTGTACCGCTATGAATTATGTTAACCGGGGGCCCGTAAGTCAGCCGGGGTGTCTTCGCCACGCCGGGTGCATGGAGGTAAAGGTCTTAACTCCTTGGCGTTACATTGCTTAGCTAGTATACGGTCTTAGGCCACTGCCGAGCGTGTAGGTACTAGCCCGTGTGTCCATGTCACCACTGTGAGAGTGAGAGTGACCCGTCCCGCGACTCGATCCGAGTCCGGAGTTGAGTCGGACTACCCTTGACCTCCGCCAGTTCCTTAACCGCGCACGGTCCGCACTTTCCCTCGCTTGGGACGACGAGTGAGCTTCCACTTCTGTTAGCGACGTTTCGCCACTAGGTGCTCGTAGTGTCGGGCTTAGTGTCTCCCTGGTGTGTGTTGCTGGTCGCGTCCACATCTAGAGTCTGAGGTCCACCCCACGTAGAGTCGCACACCCGTGTCCGTCCCGCATCAGTTTGGTATCAGAGCGAGTTGAGTATAGGGTAGTCTTGCATAAGTCTTGCATGGATCATGGTCTAAGTCGAGTCTAGGATCATCATTTATTTTCAAAACAAAAAAAAGGTGTTTTAAAATTATATTTCATCCCGATAATTCGGTATCTTAAAAGGTGTTGTCCGAACGTTAGGCTACGCCTATCGGGAGGTCGCACACTTGCAGAAGTGATATTCGGATCGATTAACTCCACCACGTACCGGATATTGGTTTAAGTCTAGGTGCATTTGTCGGTGTTTGCATCAGTTTGTGCCTTCTAGTTCGTGTGTAGTCCTATAAGAGTCAGTCGGTCTTGTCCAAGTGTCGGCATGTCTAACATGTAGTTCCCCAGTTTCTCATGGAGTCCCAATCACCCGGGCGATATGACCGTTGGCCCACCCATGGGCTTGGCAACCATCCTCTCCGCTTCTGTAGGCCTAAAGCCTCAGATTTTTTTGGCTCCAATGACCCGGGCATCTACCTCAAGTGGGAGGCCACCATGGACACATACTTTGATTGTTATACTATGTCCGAGGCAATGCAATTCTCTTTCGCCAAAGAGAGGCTTCTTCATGAGGATGCCGAAAAGTGGGATTACATCGAAAGAATGAGAGCGGTTAGGGGGCAATGGCCCATCGAGTCATGGTGGGACATGAAGAGAGAGCTTAGGAAGGTCTACGTGCCCCAACCGGTCACCTCTAACCGGCCCCACCCAATCACTTCCAACCAAGTGGGTTCTAGTCGGAGGCAAAGAGTCCCACATGTAGATGAGCCAAGACCAAATCCTTGGACGGTTGACTACGGGCGAGTCCACCATGATATCCCTATTCCAACCCACTCCGTTGCCGAACATATGTAAATGATTTTGGACCGGTTGGATGGTGTGGATAGGATACGTACTCCTAGTGATGTACTCCTACCCGAGCCTAAGGAGGTCATTGCCGGTAGTCTTAACCCGGCCCCATCAACGGAGTCCCCAAGCCCTTTCCCCATCATAGTGGATCCTCTTCTCCCACCCACGAGAGCCCCATTGCCCACACCCCCTGTCCGTCATGAGGATAAGGGTAGGGACCCACTTATCAGGGAGCGTAGTGGGTCACGACAGCAGTGTTATCGCTGCCAGGGGTTCGGCCACTACGCCGGACACTGTCCCACTCGGACATCTCTAGCCATAAGGGACAAACGGGATGGAGAAGCCCCACTCTCCGATCTTTATTCTAAGCCACCTCAGCCCGAGCCACCCGTGTTTCTAAGGGGTATGCTTGTCATAGCCGAGCCGCTTCTTAGCTGGCTCAAGAAGGGCTTGGTCCCACTTCCCTTCCCATCTATGGACCCTATCCTACCTCTGGTGCCAATCAATTCATTTCACACCACTTTCCGGTCTAGTCACTATGTGGATACATTGGATGACCTTCTTAAAGGGTTAGATCGGCAGTGGACATTTACGCACTTGTTGGCTCCAGGCTTCGACCGACCCACAGGTCGTAGTTTCACTCATCCCGCTTTAGGGTCCATCACCTCCGTGTACACCGTGGGTCATGTTACCACGGAGGTTCTCTCTACTCCTCCCTATGCCGGTCGAGTCCGACTTCATTTCCTTTTGCCCAAGGGAGGAATCTTACTTTCTACCTATGACTATCGTCCCACCTCTCACAATGAATGAAGGTGATCATTTACACCTCCAAGATTTCTAAATGTGGGACAGCGATTTGTGGAAGCCTAGTCCGAGGGGTCATACCTTCTTTGATCCCTTCGACCCATTCTCTTGTGGACCCCGTGACCCACCACATTTACTCCACCTTTTTGAGAGAGTCCACCATCATACCCCCACCGTCTCATCTCCCTTCGAGGATGAAGGAGGTCAACAACACCTTCTAGACTTCCACACATGGGATCTTGAGATGAGGGAATCCATATCGAGGGGTCACACATTCTTTGATCCCTTCGATCCCTTTCTTCATGGTCCCCTTGGCCCACAACCTCCATTCCCCCTCTTTAAGGAAGTCCACTATCACACCCCTCCTACTCGGGCCTGGCAACCTTCACATGGCAATAGGTCCGAACCGTCATTTGGGGGTAATGAAGACTTTGGTTTCCCCGGCCCACCTCAACAACCCAAGCCTCCCGGACTTCCCACATCCAAACCCCATGTCCATGGTTGGTGCATCGTAGGATGTCTAGGAGTCCACCATGACATTAACCTCCGGTTATGTCAAATGCATGCATGGCACACATTCGGATGTCCTTGACCACCTTGCATATGATTGGGTTTTACTAACGGTAGGGTTGTTTAGGGTCGTGTGTGCATCCGTGTGTTTCTTTTCCTTTGCTAAGCATATTAGGTCGTGTGTGCATCCTGTGTTTCTTTTCTTTTGCTAATCATGTTAGGAGTCTGCATGACGATGTCTGTCGTCACAGTTGAGGCCAGCAATGCACGGTACAAGGAGTTAGCCGATGCCCACCGACACCACCGAGAGTTCCAGGAGGGCGAATATGTCATGATCAGGGTAAGACCTGAACGGTTTCCCTCTGGAACCGTTAAGAAGTTGCAAGCTCGCCGAGCCGGTCCTTTAGAGTGTTGAAACACGTTGGATCCAATGCGTATGTTGTGGACCTGCCCGAGGAATATGGTATAAGCTCTACCTTCAATGTATCAAATCTTGTTGCATATAGGGACCCAGCAGTGATCCCTAGTGAGCCTTTTGAGCCATCTCCTCCCCTTGAGAGTGATCCCACACCTGAGTGTCCACTTCCACCTCCAGCCCCTTTTTCACGGCAGCGTGAGCATATAGATCGTATACTGGACGAGCAAGTGACAGTTACCAGGAGTGGATCTTACCCGCGCTACCTAGTGTGATGGAGAGGACGGCCCGCTACTGAGGACACATGGATCACACATGGCGAGTTGCAGCGGATCGATCCAGACCTTCTGGAGCGATACAGGAGCGATGCAGACCCTTACTCGACAGGGTCGAGTTTCTCCCACCCGGGGAGAATTGGTGCGGACACCCGAGCAGTTGAGCGACGTGATACGCCGAGCCACCGATACCGCACACGGAGCACGACTCGAGCCACCTCAGCGTCCATCTGGCTCGGAGACAGCCTGGAGACTCCGCCTTGAGCCTCCCCATTTATCATATTTAGTTAGACTTTATGTGTGTAATTTGTGTTTATTTCGTTGTATTCGGTTTGCTATTTTGATTGTAAGAGGGGCTTATGTACAATTTGGACCCCGTGGGCCCCACGGGCCCCCAGGCCCCATCCCATTAAGCCACCTTAGCCTAGGGTCCCATGTGGGGTCAGTCAACCTTCCACATGGAGGCTTCTAGAAGGGTGGGCCAAGTGGGGGACAAGTGGCTTGGAAAGTCCACATTTTGGCCACCCACCCCACCTACCAAGTCAAGCCCACTCTCCTTGGTCCAAGGGCCGCCCCCCTCCCCTTATTTTTTATTTATTTTTTTGTGTGTGTGTCACATGCCATCCCATCCCTTCATCTCCCACCCCTAGATCCTACGGTTGTGGATGGATGTGAGATGTAACCTATTTAAGCTTGTATTTTCCATTTTGGAAGAATTAATGCCATTTGAATCAAACAAATTCCAAGAGCAAGGGCTGGTGCGCCCCCGTCCTCTCTCCTCCCTCTCGCCCTTGGATACTATGAAGGCTTCCATTCTGAGGTGTGACGACTCGTGTATCGGTTCCGACGATCGCCGCCGCCGCCACGAGCCGCCACCGCACCGCCATCGCCATCAACGAAGTTCTGCCTGCGCAGTACCACAACAGCTTGTTCGAAATTCACAGGTCTTCCCTGAGCTCATTTGGCTACCAAATTTGGAGGAGTTTTTTCTGGGATGTTCCTCTCCACCCACAAAAATCAGGCTAGCATTCAGATCACGTTTCCTATTTTTTGATTTTCGTCCACTCTTCCATTTCGGTTCTGCCAGAGTTCTGTCCAGGTTCACCTCCGTCCTGAGTTTCATGTCTTAGATCCACTTTTTGATTTTTTTTAGTTCGCCCAATTTAACTGGGGGTTCCATCCATCCACCCCTTCATCCAAAAGTTTTCTCAATTTTTTATTCGCCCATCTCATATTTTCTAAAAATCTTTCTCAGACCCATCTACAGTTCTATCCACCTGTTCCCAGATCCGACCACCAGTCACCCCCAAAAATCATAGAAAATCGCAGCCACCTCCAACTCCAATTCGAAAAATAGTCCCAGTTCCATGGTTCGATTACCTACAACTTTTAAGGTGCGCTCGAAGTCTGAATCCAACTGTAAGTAGGCGGTCAACGGCCATTTACAAGAAATTGATATGCTGATCTGAGATTTCGGGGGCTGTGGAGCAAAGAATTGAAAAATAGTTAAAGCCCCGGTCCGCGCAAGTTCAGATGAGTCCACTAACCCTAGATTGAAGGATTTCGAATCCTCTTTCCAACGGCGCTGGTTTCGTCGCATTCCGGCCACGGGGCTGATCGCAGCGGCCGTTTTCGCCGGAGCGCGCGCTGCTGAAACAGCAACATCAGCTCGTGGACAGCATCCTCCCCACTTGGGAACCGGGGCACCCGGCCTCCGGTGAGTGTCGCCGACTGACCGCCGTCCAGGGAAGCATGCTGCCAGGGGTCCCCATTACAGTGGGACCCACCCCGCCAGACCCGGAGGACAGGACAGCGTGTGGGCCCCACGGCCCATTGATTTCACCGTCCGGAATGCACGAGAACGCGGAGTTCGGCGCATCGAGATGACATCAAGATGCTGCCCGTCAACCTGATTTGCGTGATTCTCGGGGCCCACATGTGACCTTTTACCTCCCTGCGTGGAGTGGGTCGAATCTCTTTGTACCGCTGTGAATTATGTTAACCGGGGGCCCGTAAGTCAGCCGGGGTGTCTTCGCCACGCCGGGTGCGTGGAGGTAAAGGTCTTAACTCCTTAGCGTTACATTGCTTAGCTAGTATACAGTCTTAGGCCGCTGCCGAGCGTGTAGGTACTAGCCCGTGTCTCCATGTCACCGCTGTGAGAGTGAGAGTGACCCGTCCCGCGACTCGATCCGAGTCCTGAAGTTGAGTCGGACTACCCTTGACCTCCGCCGGTTCCTTAACCGCGCACGGTCCGCGCTTTCCCTCGCTTGGGACGACGAGTGAGCTTCCACTTCTGTTAGCGACGTTTTGCCACTAGGACCTCGTAGTGTCGGGCTTAGTGTCTCCCTGGTGTGTGTTGCTAGTCGCGTCCATATCTAGAGTCTGAGGTCCACCCCACGTAGAGTCGCCTCCCGTGTCCGTCCTGCATCACTAACCAAAACCCTAAACCTAAAATGTGAATTTGGGTGATCCGGCGGCGCACGACTTGGTCAAGCGTGAATCTTGTGCGACCGCGGGTGTGGACTCTATCCTCTATGATCGATCCTTCCAGAAATCAATTGACCTTATAAAACTAACCCAAACCCGACCTAGAGTCGACGTTTGTTGCGGCTGCCGGCGAGGAGCGTGGATGTGGGAGTATTTGGCGACGTGAGCAAGGTGTTCTTCGTGCGGTTCGAAGGCTTACGATCGTCTTCTTCCTTCGATTAAGGTAGGCAATCGTAGTCCAAACTTAATATAAAATATACCATTGGAAGAGTCTCTTTCGATCCATAGTAAAAGCCCCAAATTTCATCTTGTATTGAGATCGTATGATAGGTTTTTGTAGGAGCATGTCAAACTAGGGTTTCTTCCATGCTTAGCTTACACATTTGATCTGATCGAAGGCTATCTAGCGGGCTAAATTCAAATTAAAACATGCCTCATCATGCGAAATTTTATGCCCAATTTTTATGCATGTTTTGTCACGAATTTCATCTTTCAATTAGAGTATATCAAAGGTCGTTGGAGACCGGGTGTGTCGACCTGTTAGCTATCGTAACAGGAACTGCCAGGATCTCTAGCGGTCGAACAATAGATCGCTTCCCCTGTTACTATTCTGGACTATGCGGCCTACCAGGTGACCGTTTAATGCATCCAACGGTCAATCGAGGGATTGTTTCTCCCCAAATGCCAGTTGCTAGTAATCGTCACACTGAGCGGTCGCCTGATAGACCGCTAGCCCCTGTTAGCGGTCCTCCCTAGACCGTTTCATGTTGTTGATTTCAATTGTTATATGTTTTGATTATGTGGTTACCTCAGCTAGATTGCATGTGTAGGATAGAAACCCACACAAGAAAAAAAATGGTAAATTATAGAATATATGAACCTTTTTAACTATATGCATGGTTAATTTCTCTTCCATCGTACTACGTGCTCCAACATGTTCTTGGTTATAAAAATTGAAACTTGTATCAACATGTTACAAATGTGGAACTTATTTAGGATTGTTTGACAGTCACTCCACTCCGATGGTACTGACTGACCGATCATCGACCATTTTCCGATGCTTCATTAACCTTTAATCTTGTAATGGCTGGGACTCTCCACCGGATATTCCTTCCGTCGGACTAGGACTGCTATTATGAGACCTTCGTAAGACCCCGCGAGCCTGGGATTCCCACTAGGACGCCGGACGGGTTGTACCTTCAAGACCTGCACCAATTACTCGATCGAATTATCCATTTTACAGCCCAAAATCTGGGTCTGTCTTGGCTTAAAGGCGGCCCTGGGCTAGACCGTGTGGTTCTTTAAACGGTTTAGTCATTATTGTTTTCTTGCTGGCCATGGGCCAGGTTATGCTGGTCGTTGTAGATATATATTCCTTCCTTTCGCTCTCTCACCAATGGTCAAAGCGCATCAAATGTACGGAACAACGTGTGATGGGCAAACCACGAGAGCAAGAGAAAGAAAATAAGACAGAGAGCAACGAAAAGGACCGTGATCGCCACCAAGATGTCGTACGTGATAGTCACGCCGTACCTTGGAAAGGAAGGGGAGACACTCGCCTTGCTGTAGCACCGGGAAGACGCGCGGTCGACGTAGAACCACCTTAACAGACGCGCGGCCCTATGATAGACCGTTTGAGGATGCTGCCGAACACGCGGGAGAAGAACTCCTGGAGGACGGACGGCTTTAATGGGACCGCCTAAAGATGAAGAGCGACGCAGAGAGGGCCGCTGGTATCCTTGAACAGGCCTGCAAGAACCGCGCTAGTCCGCCACGCCAAGAGTTACAAAAGGGCTCACCTCCACCCTCTCCAGTCGGCTAGAGGGGATGGGCCTCGTGCTGATGAAGTGCTGACCTGCGAAACAGTACGAAGACACAGAAGGAACACCTAGATTAGAACGAAATGACGTAGTACGCGTTCATGTGAGAAGAATGAAGCATAATCAAATGGAAAGGGGGGTACCTGGGGGGTTTTAAACCCCTAGGGTGACAAAAACGTAGGTGGGTGTATGCATGGAGAGAAAAATGAGGGAAACATAGAGAGAGAACAATGCATGCAACATATGATGAAGAAATCGGAAAATGACGCTATGACTCGACACACAGACTGCTCCCTGAACCGGAGGCTCGTAAGGACGTAGAGAGCCTCCCTCCTTGGTGCTAGGTCGTTCGGAAATGCGGCAGGGCTTCGCCGTCGACCAAAATTTCCCCCCCTCTTCAAGTCCGGCCACTAGGGTCTATTTATAGAGCCTAGAAAGTCAGCCCCGAAACTAGGGTTTAGAGACATTTTCGGGTCGAATTTGTAAAAGATAATTAGTAGACAATATCCTTATCTCCCATCCAGACGAAACGGCATCAAAAATGGCGGATTATCCACGGAGAGATCGTTAAAACAAATCAAGGATAAAACCATGCATAAAATGATGGAAATATGTTAAAAAACCTCCATCGAAGGATGAACGGTCTAACGATAGACCGCTCACGTCTTGAACGGTTATGTTCAGGCCGTTCAATCTGTCGGTGGAAATTTAATTAAATCAGATAATGAGCCCAATTATCGCTCGAACAGACCGAAACGGTCGGCGTTGGACCCTGAAGGATGAACGGCGCCTTGGCGACCGCTCCAACGTAGAACGGTCCAAAACAAGCCGTTTTAACCTTGTCGGTGATAATTCAAATATTTGGATAATTGTCTGAGGAGATTCGCACGCATAGGACTCTGAGATAGGGGCGATTGGCATTCGCCCGTCCGTTAGTTTGAACGGGCATGATAGGGCCGCACAAAAGCCTGTCGGTGAATATTAAGAAAATCCTCAGAAAATAGCCAAAATGTATGAATGGTCTGGGATCAACAGCCCCAGTCCTGAACGGCTAATGTTGGATCGTTCATGCTCTTGGGTACTTGACTTTTATAAAATAGTTCAATTAATCAAAGCCAAGGTCCAATAAGCCCTGAATTGATACGGACTTCACCAAGGAGGGAGGCTATCCATAAAATGGGCCCGGACGTGCCATAAAAAATGGCCCAACGAATGATGGACAACTTAGGGCATCAACTAATGGGAGTAAGAGAAACGACTCAGCTTATCGGCATAAAATGGGTGTCAACAGATGCCCCTCCTTAATGTCCTCTTTGCAGGGGAGCGAGCGGAGGTGAAGCGGAGGTGACACGGAACATGGAGACAAAGCAAAAATGTAGCGGGGTGGACCGGAAAAGCGGGCGTTAAGGTGAAACGACACCCGTTTCTACCAACAAGCGATGAGAATCTTTTGGAAAACCTTGAACCGAACGTCAGGAGTAATTGACCAAAAGGCGACGCCAATCTGGAGGGACTAAACTAAACGAAACCAACCGACAAGACCAACCTCATGGGGGACACAATCCCGCGGTCCAATGAGGGGGCCACAAAAGAAAAATGCTAAAGCTCCAGATAGGGACCTTTTAATCAACCGGACCAAACGAATCGACCAAAGAAAACCTTTGAATTCAGAGTGGAATTAGTTCATCTTACTCGAGCATCTGAACACACAGCTGACCATCACTTGACGGGACATTTCTTAAGCAACTATGGGGCATGAAAGCTCAAAAGGATGCATATGATGCATGCTGGGCTAAAAATAAAGGAAACTGTGAAAACAAATGCCAAGAAAGATTAAAATATAGAATATTCGATAGTAGTATTGCTAAGCTGGGAATATCAGAGTCAAGATACCATCCGCAACCACAGCGTGCGGATAGAACCGTCCTCCTCGTGACATCCCAACCTAACGGCCTATCCGAAGGTTAGGTACATGAGCCTGGATCATCATCGTTTTTGTTGAAGGGGAACATCAGATCCTGGGACACGTAGGTAACCTGCCGGCTCTCGAAATAGTATAATATAATACCATATAATTAATGCAATAAGGGATTAGGGATAGAAGGCCATACCTGACTTACCTGTGCAGGCGAAACGGCGAGACAGGCTGAAATGATGCTGCATAAGATGGTTAAGAGATGTATTTCCAAAGAAAATATCAATATTCATGATCTAAATACACCATCCAGATAAACGGCCTTATCTCAACCGTGCAATATTCCAAACGGCTCTATGTTAACCGCTCTTACCTGACCTTCGAACAAATCTTACAGGGCCGGTTGCCAGTGATGAACGGTCGGGCACACACCATTTTTTAAGAGGAGCGGCTCTATGGGAACCGCTCGGGCCTAGAATTTCAACCGACTTAAAATTAACGGTCAAGAGCAACATACGGTTATAGATGCACCGTTCAAATGATGAACGGTCTAACGATAGACCATTCTTCTCTGCAACCTTGAAAAAAAGAAACCCCCTCGTCTCCCTCCACCGTAACCAACGGTGGAAGGGACGGAGGGGCAAAAGGCCTCAAACACCCATTCTCTCCTTCTCTCTTTCTCAACCTCCCTCCCTCTCTCGATCTCCCAGCACCCCCCATGACGAGGAGCCAGCCTCACACCGCACGGCCACCGATCACCGGCAAGGGTTCACCGTCGTCGTCGCAACCGCCACCACCGCGACCGTCCGAGGAGGAGGGTACACCGGGGGTGACGATGGAGGACTTAGCCATCGTCGTCGCCGAAGAGGACGCTGCGGCCGGAGACGACGACGTCGCCGGAGCCGAGGAAAGAGGCACGCCGGCGAGGAGGGAGAAGAAACCCCGTGATGCCGAGGTAGGCCTCCCCGCCCCTCATTTTCTTTAATTTCATTTAATGCATGCTAGCTTAGGGGCTTTTAGGGGGGGAGAGACGCTTAGAGGCCGGTTTAGGGGGCCATGGAGGTCTCCCAGCCGGCTGGGGGGGGCGTTCACCGTCGTCGGGGGCGGCGATGGTAGAACGGCTCAACAGAAACCGCACGGCAAAACAATGCGGTCCGCATAGGACCGCCCCAAAATAAACACGGCTTAGGGAGCGCCGTTCAAACTCACACAGCCAACGGGCCACCAAAACACATATACGGTAAGGTTATCACCGTTCAAATGGTAGACGGACCATATAGGTCCGTTCAAACAGGCAACCAAAGCAAAACAATACGGTCCTCATAGGACCGTCGTCAATCCATACGGCCAAAGGTGGGCCGTTACTCCTTAGGAAGACGGGAAAACAGACGGTGCAGGGTAATCCGTCCAAGATGGGAACGGTTAGGGATAGCCCGTTCAAAACGGGGAACCTGAGAAACAGAACGGTTCGAGAGAGGCCGCTCAGCTGTCGAGCGGTCCGTGAGTAACCGTTCTTCAAATCAAGAATTGGACTTTGAGAATTTATTTAAATGAAACAAAATATGAAACTAAATGACTAACATAAATGAGATGGATGAATGCAGGGGAAGCGTAGGACCCGTACCTCCTGGCTGCAGGTCCATGCAGTGTACCTAGCACTGCCGGACTTTCAGAGGGAGCGGTTGACTGCCATGGGGTTCGCCCCCTTCCTGAGTATTAAGGTGTGTCGCTTTGACGCAGCTCTGCTTTACGCCCTGCACGACCGCTGGGATCCAGTGAGTCGGACGTTCCTTTTCCCGTGGGGGCACATGGTCCCTACATTGGAGGACGTGGCCAGGCTCACTGGCCTACGTGTGCACGGGTCACCGGTCAGCGGGACTACTTTTCCTGACTACCGGGGGATGGCTCGGGAGTTGCTCGGCCTACAGCTGCGGCGCCCCGAGAGGCAGTCGACCCTCCTTCCTCGGGCTGCTCTTCAGGACAGCCTGGGTCTACGACGAGCTGGCGTTGCAGTGGGCGAGTGGCCGGAGGAGCACTTGGAGCGGCTCGTGGGGCTGGCGAGACCGAGGGTTGCTGCGGGACCGGGACCTGAGGCGGACAGAGTGCTGAGATGGTTCCTGATGCTGATGTTCGGGCGGCTTCTCTTCTCCATTCGGGCGGACGTGATGAGCTGTCGCTTCCTCCCTTTCCGCCAGGAGCTCGAGTACGTAGGCGACTATGCTTGGGGAGCGGCGGTCCTCACCTTCCTCTTTGACACTCTCAGTTCGACGGCGCGTCGGACGATGCTTGGGGGCTTCTCCCCCTTACTTCAGGTGCGACTCTCTTCTCTAGACTTAATTATGCAACCCTATATGCTTGCTGAATGCTGACATGACCTTGTGGTATAGGTGTGGGCCTACGTGCTCCTACGTGGGTTGGGCAGAGGCGAGGAGACCCGCCCTAGGCTCCTGCCGATCGCACGGAGGTGGACAGCACCCCAGGAGATGATGGCCTTGAGGAGGCAGGTCCGGGAGCTGCAGGATGACCTGAACACTCTACCGTACACCTCGGTATGCTTCTAGACTCAGACACTTTAATTACATGCTATTCTTTCATGATTATGATGCTGATGCAGTTTCCTATTCCTTGCAGGTACGGTGGACTCCTTACACGGAGGAGAGCCCGGAGGGCCAGCCGTGGGTGACCGAGGCCTTGGCCTTCTCTGGCCGGGACGTGTGGCTTCATTGCATGAATGTGGTGGAGCCACTGTACTTCAGGTTGGTGATGAGGACCATCGGGGTCCATCAGCCGGCCGTTGAGTTCCCTATGCCTGAGAAGGCTGGGGAACGGGTGACGAGGACGACCCGGGGACTCCGCGAGGCGTACGACTGGACAGCGAGGAACGCCGAGCAGGTCGCCGACTGGGCTGCGCGAGGGCGAGTGGTGACCGCCTGGGCAGAGAGCGACAACGCGTACTACACTGCGTACGCACGGCACTACCGGGACCAGGTGTTCCGAGGCACCCACCGACCGGTACGACTTCTAAACTTAAACTTTGTCTATTATGCTTATGAATGATGCACTAACACAAGGACTTTTAATTGTAGGTCGACCCTGCAGGACGAGTGGCAGAGTTGCAGGGACTCCTGCACTCCACCATCCGAGAGAGAGACGAGGCCTGGCAGGCCCTGGCCCTACTGGTGAGTTTTCTAAACCTTAGACTCTTTAAATTATGCAGTCCTATATGATTACGATTATGCCTGTGACTGACCTGGAGTATTTGGATGCAGCGCGCTGAGGGTGCTCAGAGGGCGGGACCAGATGCTCCTTCTTCCTCCTCTGTCCATACCCCAGCAGACCGAGCCGAGCGGGATGCGGACTTCACTCGGATGGTAGAGCGGGCCAAGGCGGCCGAGGTGGCACTAGTGGAGAGGGTACGCAACTCTAAACTTCCTCTTTTACTTACTATGCTTATGAATGAAATGTTGACTAACAATGCCATGCGGATGCAGACGTCCGAGCTGACTCGCCTCCAGGCGGAGCTGGAGCGGAGCCGGGTGGCGGCTCGGGAGGAGGTAGCCCGGGTGTGAGAGGAGGCTGCGCGGAGCCGACCGGTGGACACAGTGGAGACCGCGCTCCTCCAGGCTGAGCTAGAGCGACTGTGGGCTAGCGCGGCCGAGGCGGAGTGGTGCCGGACTGAGGCGGCTGAGTTACGCGGGGAGCTGCGAGCGTATAAGGACATCAGCCGGCGCTCACGCAGCGGGACCCCGAGCGTCAGCCATGGTACGCACGGTTCCGTGAGGAGTTTTTTCACGGGTTCCTCCGGTCAGCGGAGGAACGAGGAGGATGAGCGGCGCCGGCGACGTCAGCGTGACGAGGTGACCTCAGCGATGCCTCCTCCAAAGAGGCATGAGGGTGAGGGGGACAGTGACGGAGGCCAGGGAGAGAGAGCCGCTTGACTTGTCGAACGGGGCCCGTCCTTTTGTACATGATGATAGTGATGTGCATATATATATATATACATTTTGCTTCTTTTTCACTTGCTTTGTGGGTGAATGCATGTGTGCATGAATGGATGAATGTGACTCGTCTACTAGATAGAGTGAGACAGATGGGCGAGTTTGAGGAGTGTGCTTAGCCCGAGAGAAATGAGTGACGCATACGCCGACTTGAGTGAGATGAGTGATGCACATGCCGACTTGAGTGAGATGAGTGACGCACACGCCGACTTGAGTGAGATGAGTGACGCACACGCCGACTTGAGTGAGATGAGTGACGCACACGACGACTTGAGTGAGATGAGCGACGCACACGCCGACTTGAGTGAGATGAGCGACGCACACGCCGACTTGAGTGAGATGAGCGACGCACACGCCGACTTGAGTGAGATGAGTGATGCACACGCCGACTTGAGTGAGATGAGTGACGCACACGCCGACTTGAGTGAGATGAGTGCGCCAAATGACTGAGACATGAGTACAGTAGGTTGATTGGGGGCAGAGCATATGGGCGGTTCTCCTCAAGCCGTTCGTGGAGAAGCGCGGTTCTCCAAAGACCGCTTCAATTGAGTTGGAACGGTTCAATATAAACCGTAATAACATTTGGGCGGCATATTGTAGGCCGCACAATAGGCTGGACTCGGGCTTTCTTAGAGAGATGAACGGTTGATACTGGGCCGTACATTCATATGGACGGTCTATCGTAAGACCGTCCAAGTGGACCTCCTATTTGCTCGAAAGGGGACTCCCTGGAGAGTCCCCAGCCCGCGGGTAGGACGATTTGCACTTATCATAACCCTATCTTAACCCGTCCTAGACTTATCCGAGCCTAATCCCAAGAGGTTTAGGCTTCCCAAAGGGCCCTATAAGTAGTAGGGGGGCCTGGACCCGCAACTCACACGTCCTCCATCTCCCAAGGCTTAAAACCTTTGATTCCTATCACCAGATC
The DNA here is from genome assembly GCA_022559845.1 of Amorphophallus konjac. Lineage (NCBI taxonomy): Eukaryota > Viridiplantae > Streptophyta > Magnoliopsida > Alismatales > Araceae > Amorphophallus > Amorphophallus konjac. Next base: position 203,567,639 of record CM040127.1, read on the forward strand.
ATCATGAAGAGGGCCTTCGATGGAAGTTCTGCGGAGGGAGCGCCCTTTGAAGGGCCGAGACCAGCTAGAAAGGAGCGGGAGGTGATCCAACGGCTAAGCTTGATTCCTCGCCATCTCAGCACCTCCCCTATGAGAGAGGTAAGTTAGATCAGAATATATTCCATTTCTCTCAATTTCCCTTATATTTCCTTACATCCTTAGCCTTTTCCTTCTTCTCAGCTCCTCCCCTGCCCGAGACGCTTTTCTAGTTTAAAGTGGGCGGCTCCCATGGTCCGTGCGTTGCCCCTCGGGGTGACTTACCTTCTCAAATCCTGGCACCTACACTCCCTCTTAGTTCTAGGTCAGAATTACCCTAGACTTTCTTTAGACTGGCATAGTATCTCTGCTCTGATGGAGATTTGGCACCCCCAGACCCACACTTTTCTCTTCCCATCTTTTGAGGCCACTATCCTGTTAGAGGAGGTAGAGACATACTTCGGGCTCCCTAGGTCCAAGGTGGGGGAGGAAAACTTGATATGCCATACCATTGCCCCTGTAGATCCAAAACTCATCCTAGGGGGATTTATGCCTGACAGCGGGGATGTTCGCGCCTGTGTAGGTCCTCGTCACATTCACCTCCTTCCTCTGAGCCAGTGGGTAGTGGAGCATTGCCGGAAAAAGTGCAGGTGGGTTGAAGCCATAGCCAAAGCTGCGTCCATCTGCCTATGCGGGGCCATCCTTCTCCCTTCAGCCGATCATGTCCTAGAGATCCCCTTACTCAGCACCATTAGCGGCCTTTGGCGGGGACTTTCCATCTCTCAGGCTGTCTTAGCTTATTTGTATGAGGGTCTTACTTCAGCAGCCTTAGGAGGTCCTCTCTTTGGTTCGATGATCCTATTGGAGTGCTGGATGGGAGTTAAGATGAAGTTTACCCTGAGGGAGGACATCACTTCAGTTAGCAGGATCTTTGGGAGCCATCCCCTCTACTTTATAGGAGGCGCCTTCAGGTTTTCTCCACAGGTTGAGTGCAGGACGGCTGAGCTGAAGACCAGGGACGAGTGGCGCCGTACATCAACAGGCTGCCCTTGGACAGGTTTATGATGCGCCCGGACTTCCTCCACGACACCACCATCATGCTACTGAGGAGAGCCAGCTTGGACTTGAGGCTCGTGAGCGACACTGCCTTAGCGATGTACAGCCCACACAGATGCTACCTGCAGATTGGACTACCCCGGACGGTGCTACCTACGCTACCCCACCTTCCCGTGCTACAGGCACGGAGGATCGGGACAGAGGAGGACGAGCATGCGGTCAGGAGTGCGCTGATTATGTGGGAGGTGAGTAGGGTGCGTACCCTACCAGCAGCGGTTGAGGAGGCTCCAGAGACTCGACAGGCTTACCTTAGGGAGTTGAGAGAGATACGTCCTTGCGGGGATGCCCAACGGCGGACTGAGTGATTTTCTTTTGTTTTTATGATGACATGGGATGAGATTTTATATCCGGACAGCTTGACATATGAAATGAATAAGATTTGATGAGATTGAGTTTGAGCTTTGTGATTCGATTATGATGTGGTGTGATTGCAAAGGCCAAAACGAGGATTGAATATTCATGTGGTCTCGAGCCAACTGCCCTTCCAACCTACCCCTGTACACATGCAAACATGAAACAGATCAAATCTATTTTAGGCTTAGCCCCTTGCCTATAGCAAGTTAGGGGATGACCCTTTCTTAATTTTTGGTCAAGGGGTTGAGCCTTATTAAATAGGCAAATATCAAAATGCGAGAAATGCAAATGAATGCAAGAGGGAAACATGTGAGTTTTTTTTTTGGGAATATTTGATTTTTTGTTGGATTTTGAAATATTCGATCTTTTTTTTTGGTTTTGAAATATTCGATTTTTTGGGTTTTGAAATATTCGATTTTTTTTGGGGTTTTGAAATATTTGATTTTTTTGGGGTTTTGAAATATTTGATTTTTTTGGTTTCGAAATATTTGATTTTTTTTTAGTGTTGAAATATTTGATTTTTTTTGTTTTGAAATATTCGATTTTTTTTTGGGTTTTGAAATATTTGATTTTTTTTGGGGTTTTGAAACCAGCTCGAGTCTCAATAGCAGGGACCTCTTCGTCTTGCTATGGACTTCCAAGGCTCAGCGCGTGCAGGAAGGGGGACCGCCCGTGATCTGAGTCAACTTTGCTCAACGGTGCTTCTGCTGAGGCCATACCTGGGGTGAGATTCATTCCTTGGGAAAGTAAAAAAGATTGAGTAGGAAAGCTGATGATAGGTGTAGAGGTTTTTAGGGCTTGAGTTCTTTCCCAGGACACCCCCCCTTTTCAAAGAATCCGGTCTGTTGCGCTTTGTATCCGTTATCGAACCTTCATCCGCTCTAGGCACGCATGCGACCGGGCTCATAACGTCCCGCGGGGAAACTGTACTGCCACTCTTGCCATGCCTAGTTGTATCCTTTGGGGATTCGGAGAGCTTCGAGCTTTGTGCTTTCGGCTTTATCTTTTGATTTTGCCCCTTTTCTTTCTTTTTTTCTTCTTGCTTTCCTTTTCTTTCTTTTTGCGGAGTGAGGTCTTAACGGATTGCCCCTATTTGAGACCTCTTTTAATGGGGGGATCTGGGTCGGTTCTCGCCCCCTTATTCACCACTTGCCCCTATCTTCAACCGAGAGAGAGGAAATACAAGGATCTCCACCTTCCCCGAGCATGGCCAAAGGAGAAATGGTGTCGGGTAGCATGAGGGAATACCGAACCACGGGGTCGTGTAGTGTGTGAGATGCTGAACCTAGGTCCTCCTTTCGCAATTTGGTGGGGGATGCCCTGCCATCGAGCCGTTTACTGGTTTTATTTTTATGGATAGAAACACTTTAAATACAGCCCATTCCACGGGTTTGGCAATTCCTCCCCCTCCGCGTTAATTAGACGATACGCATTGCCCGGATAAGCTTCTTTGATTACGAAGGGCCCTTCCCGGTTGGGTTGCAGCTTAGACCTGGGGTCTGCTAACCTGATGAATTTACGTTTTAAAACCATATTACCCACTTGAAATTTCCTTTCAATGACCTTCTTTTGAAAATATCGCGAGACACGCTTTTGATATACTGAAACATGATTGGCCGCATTCAACCTCTTCTAGTCTAAAAGTTCCAGTTGGACTAGCAACGCCTCTCGACGTTCGTCAAGATTAAGTTCCTTATCCAGCTGCACCCTTAGGGAAGGGATCAGAATTTCATACGGGAGCACCGCTTCCATTCCATAAGTGAGGGCAAAGGGAGTCTGCCCTGTGGGAGTGCGGATGGAGGTGCGGTAAGCCCATAGAGCTTCTATCAATTTGTCGGCCCAATCAGCAAATTTATGTGATTCACATATTTTCTTGATAATTTTAAGAAGGGTTTTATTCGTGGCCTCAGCCTGGCCATTACCTTGGGGGTAGTATGGTGATGAATGATGCAGAACTATATTGAATTTCTTACAGAGGTCCTGGAGTTCTTGTGAGACAAATTGAGGCCCGTTGTCGGTGACGATGTCGCTTGGCACCCCGAACCACGAGATAATGTTCTTCATAATGAAGTGGCATACTGTGGTGGCTTTGATTTCTGCATAAGCTTCAGCTTCTGCCCACTTGGTAAAGTACTCCGTAGCCGTCAGAATGAAGGATTTCTATTTAACAGCAGAATTCGGATCACCGAGGGGTCCGATGATATCAAATGCCCACATAGAAAATGGCCAGGGGGCCGTAATAGGATGAAGAGAAGAGGCAGGAGCGTGGATTTTGTCAGCATGGATTTGGCACTAAAGAAACCTACGGACATAGGTGGAGCAATCTTCTTCTAGAGTTGGCCAGTAATAGCTCTGCCTAAGAATCTTCTTTCCCAACGCCTGTCCGTTCACATGCCCTCCACACTCGCTGGAGTGGGCTGCTTCCACAACTTTCCAAGCTTCTTCGTCATCTAGGCACCTCATTAGAACTCCATTCAGAGCCCGCCTATACAATTCACCTGCGATGATCGTGTATCTTGCGGCGACTCTTCTAATGGCTATTCGCTGCTCAGCATTGGCCGTTTCCGGAAATGTACCATCCTTGCAGTATTGCTCGATCTCATAAAACCACGACAATTCTTCCTCTTCAATGATCTCCTTGAGCTCAGTCAATGAAACTTCTTTTGTCTCCTCCCTTTCTATTTTCTTCTCTACAGACGTTCTAAGATTGTCGAACCAGGGATCCTGAAGAGAAGGAACATCTAGCCTTTGGACCACAATGGTCTCAGTGGTGCGACTCAGGGGAAGTGACAGGGAAGAGGCGAGCGATGCAAGGGCATCGGCCAAGATATTCTGAGAACGAGGAGTGTGAATATAGACGAGTTTCCTGAATTGCTTGGCCAAGAGCGTGACCAGATCCTGGTAGGGTTTGAGCTTAGGGTCGCGGGTGCGGTAATTCGACAAAACTTGATGCAGCACCAGCTGAGAGTCTCCTATGATGTTAAGGTATCGCGCGCCCAAGATGTAGGCGTGCTTCAGACCGGCAAGGAGAGCCTCATACTCGGCTATATTGTTGGTGGCGGGAAATGAGAGTTGATATGCCACGGAGATGGTTACCCCTTCTGGAGTAAGGAGAATGGCGCCGATTCCGCTGCCCTGGGAATTAAGAGCACCATCGAAATGAATAGACCAGAAAGGAAGATGAGTGATCATCGCCAGGTGTTCATCGGGGAATTCGTCCTGGATGGAATCAGTGCGAGGGATAGGAGAATGAGCCAGGTGCTCGGCAATAGCATATCCCTTGAATGCTTTATGCATGATGAAGGTGATGTCGAACTGGGAAAGAAAGCTTTGCCAGCGAGCTAGCCGACTAGAAAGGACTGGCTTTTCCAACAGATAACGAATGGGGTCCATTCTAGAGATGAGCCTAACTTTGTGGGCAAGAAAATAGTGTTTAAGCTTCTGCGCTACCCACACTAGTGCTGCACAGGTCTTCTCCATAGCAGTGTACTTGGATTCAGCGGGATTAAATAACCTTGAGAGATAGTACGCCGCCCTTTCCTTTCCTTCATCGTCTACTTGCGCCAGAACAGCTCCTAGGGAGTCCTCAATTACAGAAATGTACAGGATCAGGGGTTTCCCGGGGACGGGTGGTTGTAGAACCGGGGGATTAGAGAGGTAAACCTTCAGTTCCTCATAGGCCTTTTGACATTGTTCATTCCATTCAAATTTCACCCCTGCCTTTAGTAATTCATAAAACGGGCGGCATCTTTGCGAATGCTGAGATATGAATCTCCTGATAAATTGCAAACGCCCGATCAAACCTCGAAGCTCAGTGATGTTCTTCGGCGGTGGCATTTCCAAGACGGCCTTTGCCATGTTTGGATCGATCTTGGAAAGGGGGATTTCTGTAGCCCACCCAAAGAGCAGCCCAACAAGACTCAACAGGGTCCAACGAGGCAAGCTCACCTGAGTGATAGTCCACGGGGCCCACTCAGGGAAGAAAAGCCCAATAAACAGGCACTCGAGGAACCAACCCTCCCCGACGGCCCCTAGGCTCTGAGGGCCCGAGTGATGGTCAGGTCACAAGGAAGGTCCGGCCCAGGCCGCTTTTCCGCTCGGGAGAGACAGGCGCCAGCCGACCTATCCGACCCCTCCTTCGACCGAGCTATCCTCCTCGCCTGGATAGGGCTGGCGTTTCAGGAGCTCGGACTGGACGCTAGCCGTTCGCGCTGCCTTTAAGAGTCCCCAACGGACAGGGGAATCAACCAGCCACCGGGTTTCAAGGCGATAACGCCCCCACGATAAAGGCCATGAAAGCCCACGTTGAGGACGCAACTCCCACCGGAGATCCCCAGCTGACAGGACTCTTGAAGGCGGCACACTATTTAAACCAGGGATACCCTCCGGTGGAAGAAAAAAAGAGAAAAGAAAGGTAAAACTCCTGAGCAATCCGCTTCACCCCCCCCCCCCTTTTGGTGGAGAGGAGTCTCGCGCATCAGCTTTCCTCCTCCCTTCTTTGCTTCCACCACTGCTCTACTGACTTAGCCATCGGAGGGTTTCGCCCCAGGGAAATCCCTTGGGCCCTCTGGCGTGTTTCCCTGTCTTACAGTTCATCTTCTGGTGATCCCCGGCCCGCTCAGGACGCAGCGCGAGATTTCACCTCTTCATCTGGTGCCGTCTGTGGGAAGCGCACGAAGAGCCGAGATGGTGAGAAGAAGCTCAGGAAGGAGATCCGCCGTCGAGAAGGGTAAGGCCGTGGTGACGGCGGGAGAAGACCCCTCTAGGGCCTCACAGAGCCCTCCCTCCAACACCAGCGTCCCCACCAACGGGCCGCCGCCCCTTCCGACGGCAACGGGGGTAGCCCCCACCGACGGCGTCGAGATCTTCCAGGCCCTCAGTAAGAAGCTCGACATTCTCGTGGAGCTCATGAGGGCCCAGGCGGCGAGGGAGGCCAGGTCTCGCGCCCCGTCCGGGAGCCCCCCCGTCGAAGTGCGTCCCAGCACACCGCTGGAGGCCGCTTCACCCTCCGCGGTCAGCAGCTCATCCGCAACCACGCGGGAGGACCCTCGCAAGCTCCACCCCCGGAGCAAGAGGCTTCCTCCATGCCCAGGAGAGGGAAACAGGGGCGAGGCCTCCACGCCCGAGCGCCGGTGGTCCTGAGGATCGCCACGACGCTCCCCCCAGCCCCACGACGCGACCGCAGCCGGAACTATCCCTTCGGCTGAGGGATTTCGAAAGACGCTTCGCAGAGCAAGAGCGCGCCCTCCGCGCCCTGCAGAAGACCTCCCTCCCTGAGGAGGAGGAGAAATCCCCTTTCTCCGAGCACATCTTGAAGGCAGAGGTATCTCCTAGGACCTCCATTCCTAACTTCAAACTCTTTGATGGACAGGGCGACCCAGCCGACCACTACGACAGCTTCGACGCCCTGGTGGCTCTGCATGGAACACCGGATCCCATTAAATGCCGAGCCTTTGCGGCCACCCTGGTCCAAGGCGCTCAGGCGTGGTTCCGAGCCCTCGCCCTTGGGTCCATCCAGAACTTCAGGCAATTCGGGCGAGTCTTCAAGGAGAGCTTCGCCGGAAGCGCCCCCCCGAGGTCAGTAGCGGGGCTCCTGGCCCCCAAACAGGCACAAGGGGAAAGGCTCCGGGCTTATGTCCACCGATTTAAATCGAAAGCCCTCAGAATTCCCTGCCTGGATGTGGCCTCAGCCACGACCGCTCTGACTAGGGGCACCCGGGATGAAAATCTCCGCCGTGAACTGGTCCTCCACCCTCCCTCGACCCTTTCCGAGCTAGTGACTCTGGCTCTGCGCCACGCCGAGTGCGAAGAGGTGCTCAGCGCCTGCCGAGACAGAACCGGCTCGGGTCGGGAGGGGGACAAGAAGCGGGCCCCCGAGTCAAACCCTGGCTCGGGCAAGAAGCGTGATCGGGAAGGAGAGCGCAAACGGAGGTACGAGCGGTACACCCCGTTGACCATGCCAGTCTACGAGATCTATGAAGACATCAAAGACTCGGGACTCCTCCGCCAGCCCGAACCAATGAGATCGAAGAACCGCAAGCGCGACAGACATTGCTTGTTCCACGGCGACCACGGGCACCACACCGGCAACTGTCACCAGCTCCAGGATGAGATCGAACGCCTCATCCGTCAGGGGCACCTAGCCCGGTTCGCAGCTGGGCACAAAGAAGATAAAGACGCCGCCGAGGAGATCGACAACGCCCCCCGAGGGGTCCACATCAACGTCATCTCCAGAGGAACAGCATCGGGCGGCGACACCAGCCGAGGAAGGAAGCGCCATGCTGAGCGGGCCAGCCGGGTCTTAGAGCCCTCAGGGGGCCCGTCGAGGGAGCCCCAGGTCATAGTCTTCTCCGACCAAGACCTGGAAGGGCTAAGCACCCCGCATGATGATGCCCTCGTCATCTCGGCCACAATAAACCATTGTAACGTAGATAGAATTCTAGTTGACAATGAAAGCGCCCCCGATGTATTATCTTATGACTGTTTCCTCAAGATGGGGGAAGACCCATGTTGAGTCTTGTTGAATCTTTACATGTTTTGATGATGACAACACTATAAGTCTTAGTAATATTCAGAAATATGTCTTCACTTCAGGTATACAAGGACTGTCTTCGTGTTGGTTGACACTTCGTCATGTTTGTATTTCCAACACACCGTGTCGTCTTCTCTTACTTCATGTTGTTTATAATTTTCTGTCCTTCACTTCACTTCGTTGTTCGTATCGTTCCCTTTGTTCTTTAGTTGTTCATCTCGTGTCGTTTCTTTTCTGCTCCCACTGCTTCATCACGTGTCATGATAGCCGTGGTATCTGTCTGTCTTCGTGTTGTTTTCAGTATGTGTCAATTTCGTCTTCGTGTCTTTTTTACCTCGTGTCGTGTTACCCCGTGTCAATTACTGTTTCGACTTCATGTCGTTATCAGTCCGCATCTTCCTTATGTTGAAATCACACCTCGTGTTGATTTCTGTTCTCAACTTCGTGTCGTTTTCCTTCTTGTCTTTTTTTGACTTCGTGTCAAATCACTGTCTGTCTTCGTGTTGTTTTCAACCCGTGTCGATTACTGTTTCGACTTCGTGTTAGTTTCACCACGTGTCGTTGTCGCTTTAGTAACCTCACCTCGTGTCGGTTACTGTTGTCTCCATGACTTCGTGTCGTTGTTGTTCCACTGCGTGCAGAACAGTGCAGCACCTCGTGTTGCTTTCTGTATACCACCTCGTATCATTTCCCAGTGAATCTCGTGTCATCTCTTACGTCTACTCGTTCAACCCCGTGTCAACTTCTGTGTTCGTCTTCATGTTGATCTTTATCATTAGACCTCGTGTCCTTCTCACTTTGACCACACTTTGTGGTGCTTTACGTAGACCTCGTGTCGTGCCTGTTTGCAACCACTTCGTGTTGGTTTCTGTTTTATATATCTCGTGTCGTTCTTCTTTTTACCTTGTGTTGTTTTATAACCTCACTTCGTGTCGTTCTCTTTGTTGTGTCAGTTCTGTCACAGTGTATCTCGTGTCATTCTTTCCTTACTTCGTGCTGTATTCACCTTGTGTATCTCGTGTCGTTCTCAGTGCATCTAGTATTGCTACTACATACTTCGTGCAGATCTAGTTATTGTGGCCCTGAGTTTTAATGGCTTTTCATCTCTTTGCAGGTCCGAGGAAGAAATATTCCCCAGTGACAGGCAGCACGTGATCCGAGGCTGGAATGAAGCCTGCTGAGAGACTGCCACGTGGTCCGATTTCTTAGGGCTGGAAATGTGGAGGTCACACGTCGTGGCTGATACTGCTGCTGCTGCTGCTGCTGCTATATATATATGAGCCTTCTTCCACTGAAGGAGATGGATCGGGTTGGCAAAAAGAAAAGCTCATACAGAGAGCCACGATCCAGATAGAAAAAGAAAAGGAGGAATAGAAGAGCAGAAGGAGAAGAAGAAAGAGTGAAGAAAGAAGAAAGAGTAAAAAAGGAGAAGTGCAGCAGAGAGAGTGAGAGATTAGGAGAGTAGAAGAAAGAGAGAGAAAAGAGCAGAGATTGAGAGAGTGAAAGAGAAGAAGAAGAAGAAGAAGAGATGAGAAGAGGAAGAAAAGCTTACTTGAAGATCCGTCTACTGGACCGTGGATCAAATCCAGGCCAGTCAGCTCCGTTGAGAGCCACATTATGTGTTTCGTTTTTCAGCTTTCTGTTTTGCTGAAGTTATTTTTCGTTTATTGTTCTTTCCTTTGTTTTCTGGTTTGCTGTGGTTTCCGATACTCTTTAGAGTGGTCGGGGTTCCTCCTGTTAGTTCAGGAGAAGGGAGATTGACATCTCCAGTTGCAAGTAGCTGGGTGCTACTTGTGGTTTCCCTCCGGTTTGGAGGAAGGGAGATCTGATCTCCAGTTGCAAGTAGTTGGGAGCTACTTGTGGGTTCTCTCCAGTTTGGAGGAAGGGAGAATTGTCTCCGGTTCTGGGCTTGTGGATTCAAGTCCAGGGGTTCCCTCCAGGTCTGGAGGAAGAGAGACCGTGTGTCTCTGGTTTGCTAGTGACTGGTGTCACTAGTGGTTCCCTCCGGTTGGGAGGAAGAGGGGAGGCTGTTCCCCTGGTCAAGCTGTGTGGCAGCAATTATTTGCAGACTGAGTCTGCTTGGTTCTAGCGTGTGCTAGTGAAGCCTCACTCCGGTTGGGAGTGAGGGGTGGATGTAGGTCTGAAGGACCGAACCACCTAAAAAATCTTTTGAGCAGTGGCTTGATTGTTTGGTTTGCTTCCGCTAAATGCTTGAATAGGTGCGCTCAATGGGTTTGTATTTGAGTAGAATAGAATTGGCTCTATTCTGTTTCTTTATCTAGCATCCGTTTTTTAAATTTGGCCATTATTCGTAGAAGGATTCATTCACCCCCCCCTCTGTATCCGGGCCAAGCACCCTAACAGTTGGTATCAGAGCGGGTGTCTGCTTACAAGGTCCAGCGACCTGCAGATCGATCTTGCAATCTTAGGTGCTTATTTCTTTTTAGTGCTTCAATATTCTTGTGCGTTAATCTGTGTGTTCTCATGGCCCATCCACCGATCTTCAGTGGTACGCATTTTGATGCATGGTTCGCTGTTTTGAAGAGTTATGTTAAATCTGTGAATCCAGACCTGTGGAAAGTAATTTCACATGGTCCTCATGAACTACCTAAGAAAAAGTCCAAATGGACTGACAGTCACAAATCCATGCATGAAGAAAATCAGATAGCAATAAATTTAATGAAGGCAGCTACTGATAGAGCTTTTCATTCATGTTTCTTTGAATCCAGTTCTGCTAAAGATATTTTAGATGCACTGAAGCGAACTCAGGAGATAGATGTGGACAGATGCATGATGGCCAACAGAAGAAATCAAAGTGCCAGCGATCAAGGCAGCAATCAAACTAAAGAAGATGATGATGATGATGTAAATATCTTCGAGAATTTCTCTCTAGAAGATTGGGAGAATGCATATGCTGAATTATTTGAATCTCATGAACTGTTAAGAAAACAGTATAAAAAGTTGAAAAAGAGTATTCGGGTAGATAGTTCTAGCTCTCCATGTAAAAATTGTTCAAGTACGAAGAAATCTCATGATGCATGTCTGTCTGATAATCATATGTATAAAAACCAGAATGCAGAACTGAAGAAGGAACTTGAATGTGTTCACTCTGAGCTGAACAATTTAAAATCTGAAGATGACTTCCTCAGAAAGCTCTCTAAAGAAAATAATGAACAACTAAAGAAACTTAAACGAGAAAATGAGTTGCTGATTGAAAAATTTAATGCCATAAAATTTGTGAACGTGAAATTACAGAAAGATTTTGAAAAACAACAAAAGGATTTGAGGGAGTTTGAAGCTAGGAGAGAAACCATGGTTAACTCAGAAGATCAGCTTCTAATAAATGAGTTAATTCAAAATGATAAGCTTAAAGAAGAAGTTGAAAAATTAAAACTGTTAAACAGTGCCATGTCTGAAAGACTTCTCACATTGGAAAAAGGAAAAGCTATCTGTACAAACGAGACTGAAGAGGTAGATGAGCTAAGAAAGGAAATTGAAGAATACAAAACAGCTAACAAGGTTTTGAATGAAGCTGTCAATTGTAGTGAACAAGAGATCACTAGTTATGAAATACACATTGCATCTCTTGAAAATGAAATTCAGGATTTGAAAGCTTCCTTGTCTAAATTTGTTGATGGGCAGAAAAACCTAGACAAGCTGCTAGGTGTAAAAGTCAATGTCAAAAAGGAAGGGTTGGGCTACAATAATCTCAATAAGAAGGCCTTGCAGAACAAAGTAATGACATCCTTTGTAAATACTTCAAATGTAGCCACTACATCAAGAGACAAACAGCCCATTGTTCAGAAAATACTGGGAACAAAGATTAACTTTAACAAGGAAGGACTGGGTTACAGTCCAGTCATGAGGAAGGTTGATGGAGCCAACCTGAAAACTGTCTTTGTCAAATCCTTTGAACAGGAAAAGCCTTCTATCTCATCTCCACCTCAGCACAAGGCTAAGAAAACAGAAAAACAAAATAAAAATCATAAAACATCAAAAATTCAAAGGAACAATCTGCATGCTAAGAACTCATCAGATAAATGCCATGTTTTAAAGAAATCAAGTGGCTCATGTCATTATTGTGGTAAGTATGGACGTAACTGTTTTGTGATGGAAAAAGATGACAACAAGCATGCTAGAAAATCTGTGTCTGGTCAGAAAAGGAATGTCAAATGTTCTAATTGTGATAAAGTAGGACACACTACTACTCATTGTTGGTTTGCAAGTAGTAAGGAAAAATCATGCTCATATCATACAAAACACTCTGCAAATCAGCATGTCTATAACAAGAACCAGCACATTATATGTTTTAATTGCAACAAAATTGGTCACAAGGTCTCTGAATGCTGGTCAGGTTCTTTTAAAAGAAATTCTATCTCATGCTTTGAATGTGGAAAGTATGGCCACAGGGCCATTGATTGTTGGCATGCTCAAAGAAAAAATTTCAGTTCTGAAAAGTATAGATCTCCTGCTAGTACTAATGCTCTTAGAAAGAACAAAGTGGTTTTCAAAAGGAAAAACTTTGAATGTGTTGATTATGGAAAACAGTTTGGTCATGCAAATAACAGAAATTTCCATGCTAATGCACATACAATTCATGCTAATAAGAATGTGCATAAATCAGATCTTAAAACTACTCCTGGAAATGTGCTGAGAAAACTTGCTAAACATAATAATGTCATGTCAGGACCTAAGACCTCTTGGGTACCTGTTTGTGCAAAATAAACCTTGTTTTGCAGGTGTGCCTTGGGACTGAAATAAAAGGGGTAATGATCCAAGGCACTCAAGAATGAAAACCCCATTCTCACAATTTTCAGGTAATCTCTCTACATGTCCCATTTTGAAACTTACTGCATATCTGGTTTGATGCATTCTTGCATATCCTGCTATTAGTTTCATCTAGTGCATGCATATTGAATCTGGTCTTGCATATTCATTCATCATCTGCAAGTTGCATTATTTTCTAAAACATGCACTCTGAAATTTCTGAAATCTTTAACTGAAAGCGAATGCTGGTTGAAAACTGTATGTTGCATAATTCTTTCTTGGCATACACTGCATTCATTAAATAATTAACACTTCCAAGAGTCGTGTGTTAGATGTCCTTGAGTGGGCTGAAGAGGAGCTTGTCAGGCTATTTGGTTTCTGAAGATTTTTGTCAGCCGATGCAATTAATGTGGTTTTAAGATCAGCCATCTCAAGAGGTTGCAGTCTGTTGTCCAAGAGTTGCTCTGGATGTGAGACAGAACTACTTCAAATACTATATTTGGATATGTCCTTAGTGCTTAATGTCTTGAGTGATCTCTCACTTGTTGGCTTGCTGATAGGAGTGCTGCTCATCTCATTTCATCTTTCTCTATTCAATCAGCCACCTCATTATCTCTCACCTCTCACTATTGGTTCAGATTCTCTCTCGAAGAAATTGTGGTTTCAGTCTTCTTGCTCTTATCAGATAAGATCTGTATACCTTAAACCACCCTATATCAAGTGTAACAATCTACACCTGTTAATAAAGAATTTCAATGTTTGGGGGTTATATTTGGTCCTTGATCCTTCTAAGTTATCTTCTCAAGTGTTGGTCAACATATTATAAAACTTCCTGTTAAATGAGAAAAACTTATTGAGGATCTCGACTTAACTGAAACTTATGTAAAGAGAGCTCTGAGATAAAAATTATGTTAAGTAAGATTTTTTTTAATCATGAGAAGTGCTTCCAGGGAATACGCCATTATTTGTGGCAGAGCAATGGCTTTTGTGGAGAAATAGACACTCTAGATCAATGAAGTCCAGAGTATCTGTCATGATACAATTAGCTATCTCTGTGTAGAAATGTTAAAATAAAAAAAAAGGGGGGGGAAAGGAAAAAGTCCTCAAAGAAAAAAAAATATCTTTGGCATAAAGGTAGTTCGTCCTGAGTAACCAGGGTTTCTGGTGTCTGATAAACATGTCTCCTTGTGTAAAAAGGGACTATACTACCTTGTGTTCATCAAATTGGTTGACTCTGTATGCCTTCTCGTCCATTAAATGAAGAAATGATTTCTGCTTGACATTAATGTGTTATTTCGTTGCTTGACAAACATAAGGTACAAGTTAATCGTGTCTCTCTCTAGGTTAAGCAACTTTAACAGCTAATTTTGTGATTATGCTGATTTAATATCTTGAGTTAACTGACCTTGGTTTTTGGAAGAATATAACCCGTCCACATATTGAAGGGCTAACTTAATATGGTGTAGCTGCGTTACATATGAACTAAGGGTATTTTGGGTATTTACAGAAATAAGTGTGATAAGAGTAAAAAGCTACTCGACAATACCTCTTGTTTTGTTCACACGTCTTCAACCTCAAACCCTCATTTCCCCTTGTCGATTCCTATTCATCCTCGTGCCGCTCCACCTTGAGCGTCTTCTTCAAACCTATCTCCATCTCTTCCCGCTCACCTTCTTCCCCCCACAGAGGTCCATTCCTCTCTTCAGTCTAGCATCGCGTCCAACAGCAGCCTGCAAGAGAGAGTTGATACTCTGAAAGTTCCGGCAGATGGATCAGCAGAGGTCAGCAGCTCCGGGTGACAGGAAGAGGAAGGGAAAAGAAATTGTTGAAGAGCCTTCATCTAAACAACAGAGATGTGTTGAGCCAGAACCTGCTGCGGAAGTCTCTTCAGAACAAGGTACCAGGTTTTCTCAGTCTACCGTGTTCTTAGAAAGTGGGAAAATCATTCCTCCTAGAATAATAGATTTCGGAGATGAAACCTTGGTCTCGAAGTTTCCAGAATTGTTGAAAATCTTTGAGTTTCAGGAGTGGAGAAATTTCTTAGAAAATCACCGTGTCTATTACCCTAGGCCGGTAATGGAATTTTACAATAACTTGTCCTTGAGCCGAGACAAGTCTACCTTGTTATCATCTGTTAAAGGGGTCGAGATAACTGTTACTTGTGACTCCCTTCACAAAGCTCTCGGTATTCCAGATAAAGGGGAGGTAGAGGGAAGCTTTCGATATAGTCTCCATGAAGCTTTCTCAGTCATTACTGGTAAACCCAGTAATATTCATGATAAGGGGCAGTTAAAGCTAAAAGCTTATCAGACATCGTCATTTCCTCCTCTTCACAAGCTCCTTCAGAATGTCATCGCTTCCATTATCACTCCACAGACTGGGGCTAGAGGAAGAATTACAGACACACAGAGATTTCTACTGTTTTGTCTGATTCAAAATGTAAAGATTTGTCTGCCAGAGATTATCTTTTCGGTCATGAAGGGATGCATTGGATCCAAGAGACATCTTCCCTATGCCGCCCATCTGACTGAGATATTCAAGCACTCTGAAATTTGCTTGGATGGAGAGGCCGCAACAGAAGTGAAGGCCAGAAACATTTTTAATATGAACTTTGTTTCAGTATTCTTGGGGTTAGAGGACTCCTCTATGGTGGGGCAAGTTAAGGTCCATAAGGCCAGGGAATCACAAACTCAGGGGGAGCATTTGGAAGAAATTCAAGTCTTAGCCCCAACTGGTGAGCAATTAGTTACTGAGATTGATCATCAGGAAACACCAGCTGGACAACCAGAGTCCATCTTGTCAGCTGCACCCACCGAAGTATCCTTCTCCTTTCAGAGGCTAGTTGAGGCTGCATCTGAGGACATCAGATTGTCTGACGAAAGCATTCAGACAGATCTAGATGCAACTATTGCTGGGCTATTTGATTCTTTTGGGAAGTCATCTGAAGAGGTAATAGTGCCTGAAGAACAGCCAGCTAAAGAGCAAGACAGTACTGATCAAGATCTTGCTGTTTTTGTTAATGAAATTTTAAGAGAAACTGTTGAGCGAAGCTTGGAAGAGGCTACCAACTTGGTCGTATCTGAAAGTCTTGAGCAGGCCTTAGTTGGCAGCCCTGCAGATCAGGAACTCACAGAAGATAGAGAAAAGGTTCCTGTCATAGAACTAGATACAGAATCTTCAAGTGAAGAAGAGGAACCTGAAGATATATTCCCTCAGAAAGAAACTCAAGCTGCAGATGAAGTTCAGGTCCCAGCTGAGAGCAGTCAAATGCCAGTACAAGAGGAAGCAGCTGAGAGAACTGCACCTGACAGTGAATTTTTTGGTACACCTCTAGGTCCACCTAGACTTCTATCTGCAGAGGCACCCAACATTGAATCTACTCGGGCGCCCAACATTGAAGAGCTTCTCATAAACCTGACTCAGCAGATGCAAAGACAAGACAAGAAATTAGATGATCTGCTTACATTTGTCACTCTCAACATTAATCAGGTACATACCAGATTACTGAAGCTTGAGATATCTCTCCTCACTGAATGGAGACGATTCCTTCTAAACAAAAGGGCTTCAGATGATGCAAACAAATCCTTGATGGAAGGATTACAGGAGATTTGTTCAAAAATTGCAAAAGCTCTGAGAGAGTCACATGATGTTAGTATTTCCTCCTTCAAAATGTCTTCTACCATAATAGATCATTGCTATGAGATCAGAACAGCTTTAGAATTGTTGAAGAAGTCTTCAAGTGCCCTAGGTCCAGGCATTCAGCAAATCTATGATAAGTTGGTCACCTTCTTAACAGAAATGACACTTCTGACTGACAGATATGAAACTGTCAATGTTCGCCAAGAAGACATCATTTCTGAAGTGGCACAGGTCAGAAGCTCTGTGGTATATTGGCTAGCTGAACTGTCAAATGACCTAAAGGAATTTCAGTCTATCTTGGGTTCAGCACCTGGTCAAGCTTCTTCCAGCAGAACTCCACCTCAAGAACATACTTCTGCTTCTCCAAGGGGGAGACCATTTCATGGCAGGCCACGTGGCCCTTCTAGCAGACAAGCCAGATATTTTTCCTGAAAAGACTATGCTCTGTATTTTGTTGCCCTTTTGAGGCCTTCTCTCTCAGATTCTTGGACTTATTAATTTAACTCATATCATTTGCATTGTTGCATTCTTCTTGTTTCATTCTTTTTGATGATGTCAAAGGGGGAGAAATCAGGCTTTTGAGCTCGTTGGTTTTTGCTAGCTCGTTCTTGAGAATGTTTAATGTGTTTGTGTTTTTCATTGAGAATGGCTATTTCGCCTTGGAGAAATCAGGCCGTTGCTAGCTCGTTGAGAATGGCTATTTAGTGTTTTTCCTTTCTCTGCAAAGACTCAAGACTCATAGTGTTGCCATCCATCAAAAAGGGGGAGATTGTTGAGTCTTGTTGAATCTTTACATGTTTTGATGATGACAACACTATAAGTCTTAGTAATATTCAGAAATATGTCTTCACTTCAGGTATACAAGGACTGTCTTCGTGTTGGTTGACACTTCGTCATGTTTGTATTTCCAACACGCCGTGTCGTCTTCTCTTACTTCATGTTGTTTATAATTTTCTGTCCTTCACTTCACTTCGTTGTTCGTATCGTTCCCTTTGTTCTTTAGTTGTTCATCTCGTGTCGTTTCTTTTCTGCTCCCACTGCTTCATCACGTGTCATGATAGCCGTGGTATCTGTCTGTCTTCGTGTTGTTTTCAGTATGTGTCAATTTCATCTTCGTGTCGTTTTTACCTCGTGTCGTGTTACCCCGTGTCAATTACTGTTTCGACTTCATGTCGTTATCAGTCCGCATCTTCCTTATGTTGAAATCACACCTCGTGTTGATTTCTGTTCTCAACTTCGTGTCGTTTTCCTTCTTGTCTTTTTTTGACTTCGTGTCAAATCACTGTCTGTCTTCGTGTTGTTTTCAACCCGTGTCGATTACTGTTTCGACTTCGTGTTAGTTTCACCACGTGTCGTTGTCGCTTTAGTAACCTCACCTCGTGTCGGTTACTGTTGTCTCCATGACTTCGTGTCGTTGTTGTTCCACTGCGTGCAGAACAGTGCAGCACCTCGTGTTGCTTTCTGTATACCACCTCGTATCATTTCCCAGTGAATCTCGTGTCATCTCTTACGTCTACTCGTTCAACCCCGTGTCAACTTCTGTGTTCGTCTTCATGTTGATCTTTATCATTAGACCTCGTGTCCTTCTCACTTTGACCACACTTTGTGGTGCTTTACGTAGACCTCGTGTCGTGCCTGTTTGCAACCACTTCGTGTTGGTTTCTGTTTTATATATCTCGTGTCGTTCTTCTTTTTACCTTGTGTTGTTTTATAACCTCACTTCGTGTCGTTCTCTTTGTTGTGTCAGTTCTGTCACAGTGTATCTCGTGTCATTCTTTCCTTACTTCGTGCTGTATTCACCTTGTGTATCTCGTGTCGTTCTCAGTGCATCTAGTATTGCTACTACATACTTCGTGCAGATCTAGTTATTGTGGCCCTGAGTTTTAATGGCTTTTCATCTCTTTGCAGGTCCGAGGAAGAAATATTCCCCAGTGACAGGCAGCACGTGATCCGAGGCTGGAATGAAGCCTGCTGAGAGACTGCCACGTGGTCCGATTTCTTAGGGCTGGAAATGTGGAGGTCACACGTCGTGGCTGATACTGCTGCTGCTGCTGCTGCTGCTATATATATATGAGCCTTCTTCCACTGAAGGAGATGGATCGGGTTGGCAAAAAGAAAAGCTCATACAGAGAGCCACGATCCAGATAGAAAAAGAAAAGGAGGAATAGAAGAGCAGAAGGAGAAGAAGAAAGAGTGAAGAAAGAAGAAAGAGTAAAAAAGGAGAAGTGCAGCAGAGAGAGTGAGAGATTAGGAGAGTAGAAGAAAGAGAGAGAAAAGAGCAGAGATTGAGAGAGTGAAAGAGAAGAAGAAGAAGAAGAAGAGATGAGAAGAGGAAGAAAAGCTTACTTGAAGATCCGTCTACTGGACCGTGGATCAAATCCAGGCCAGTCAGCTCCGTTGAGAGCCACATTATGTGTTTCGTTTTTCAGCTTTCTGTTTTGCTGAAGTTATTTTTCGTTTATTGTTCTTTCCTTTGTTTTCTGGTTTGCTGTGGTTTCCGATACTCTTTAGAGTGGTCGGGGTTCCTCCTGTTAGTTCAGGAGAAGGGAGATTGACATCTCCAGTTGCAAGTAGCTGGGTGCTACTTGTGGTTTCCCTCCGGTTTGGAGGAAGGGAGATCTGATCTCCAGTTGCAAGTAGTTGGGAGCTACTTGTGGGTTCTCTCCAGTTTGGAGGAAGGGAGAATTGTCTCCGGTTCTGGGCTTGTGGATTCAAGTCCAGGGGTTCCCTCCAGGTCTGGAGGAAGAGAGACCGTGTGTCTCTGGTTTGCTAGTGACTGGTGTCACTAGTGGTTCCCTCCGGTTGGGAGGAAGAGGGGAGGCTGTTCCCCTGGTCAAGCTGTGTGGCAGCAATTATTTGCAGACTGAGTCTGCTTGGTTCTAGCGTGTGCTAGTGAAGCCTCACTCCGGTTGGGAGTGAGGGGTGGATGTAGGTCTGAAGGACCGAACCACCTAAAAAATCTTTTGAGCAGTGGCTTGATTGTTTGGTTTGCTTCCGCTAAATGCTTGAATAGGTGCGCTCAATGGGTTTGTATTTGAGTAGAATAGAATTGGCTCTATTCTGTTTCTTTATCTAGCATCCGTTTTTTAAATTTGGCCATTATTCGTAGAAGGATTCATTCACCCCCCCCTCTGTATCCGGGCCAAGCACCCTAACAACCCATCCAAGCTCCGCCCGATCCGAACCCCCCTTTGCGGGTTTAATGGCCTGGCCACCTACCCCGAGGGAGCCCTAAGCCTGCCGGTCACCATCGGCACCCCACCCAAAATCGTTACGGTCATGGTGGACTTCATAGTGATCAAGGGTATGATAGCGTGCAACGCCATTTTCGGCCGAAAAATTCTCAGCCGAATGAAGGCCGTACCATCTACCTATCACCAAAAAATGAAGTTTCCCACCAAAAACGGGTTGGGGGAAGTCCGAGGTAACCAGGCCACGGCTAGAAGGTGCTACAACATCTCGGTGGAAGCCTCAAGGCCGGACGGAGGGGATAAGGGCCCCAAGGGAATCGAAGGGAAGACCGTAACCACCGAGCCCGGTGGCGAGTTGCTAACGGTGTTCCTGAACGATGACCCGGCCCTCGGAGTAAGGATCGGAGCCGACCTACCACCTAAGGAACAGCAACAATACAAGGAATTTCTTTCTGAGTACACTCAGGTCTTCGCTTGGGCCGATGATCAACTCCCTGGCATACCAGGGGAGACCGTGATGCACAAGCTCAGCCTTGACCCCACCGTCAGGCCCATACAGCAACGGAGAAGGAAGCATGCGCCCGAGAAACAGGCGGTCATCAAGGCGCAGGTCACCAAGGGACAAGAGACAGGCCTCTTTAGGCCAGTCCTATACCCTACGTGGCTAGCCAATGTCGTCCTGGTGCCAAAAACCACAGGCAAGTGGCGAATGTGCATGGACTTCACCGATCTGAATAAGGCTACCCCCAAGGACTGCTATCCGCTACCGAGCATCGACCAATTGGTTGATTCAACCTCGGGCAACGAGATACTCAGTTTCCTGGACGCCTATTCAGGTTATCACCAGATCAGAATGAATCCAGAAGACGTCGAGAAGACAGCCTTCATCACTGACTGCGGCGTGTACTGCTACACTCGGATGCCCTTCGGGTTAAAGAACGCCGGAGCCACATATCAGCGACTGGTAAATCACATGTTCGAGGGACAGCTAGGTCAGAACGTCGAGGCTTACATTGATGACATGCTCGTCAAGACCCCCAAGGCCCAAGACCACTTCACCGACCTTGCCGAAACCTTCGGCACCCTCCTAAAGTACAACATGAAGCTCAACCCCGCCAAGTGCGCCTTCGGAGTAAAATTCGGGAAGTTCCTGGGTTTCCTAGTCACTCAGCGCGGGATCGAGGCCAACCCCGACAAAGTCCAGGCCATCCTGGACATGCGCCCACCCACGTGCATTAAAGACGTCCAGCGTCTGACGGGGCGTGTCGCCGCTCTCAGCCGTTTCCTGTCCCGTGCGGCCGAACGATGCTTGCCCTTCTTCAAATTAATGAGGGGGCCCAAGCTGGCATCTGCTACGTTCGCATGGGATGAGGAGTGCCAGGCAGTATTCACCGAGCTTAAGGAGCTCCTGGCTTCACCACCGGTGCTCTCCAAGCCCGTCCTAGGCGAAGTCCTGCTGCTCTACCTCTCGGCGACGCCATCCACGGTCAGCTCGGTCCTGGTCAGAAATGACTCAGGAATCGAAAGACCGATCTACTACACCAGCAAGGTGCTCAGTGGGGCCAAACGGAGGTACCCCGCGACCGAGAAACTCGTGCTAGTGTTGGTCACCTCCGCGAAGCACCTCCGCCCCTACTTCCAGGGGCACCCCATCACCGTGCTAACCGATGAGCCGCTGAAGAAGATTTTGGCCCACCCCGAGGCCTCGGGGCGACTCGTCAAATGGGCCATCATGCTCGGGGTCTACGACATCTCGTACCAGCCGCGATCAGCAATCAAAGGCCAAGCGCTCGCCGACTTCATTGCCGAAAGCACCATCCCTGCCGAGGACAGGCCTCCGACCGAGCCAGCCTGGGAACTGTTCGTCGATGGGTCGTCCAATTCGGCAGGCAGTGGTGCGGGGATCCTCCTAAGGTCCCCCAAAGGGATAGAACTACAGTACGCCTTAAAATTCAACTTTCAGGCGTCCAACAACGCTTCCGAGTACGAGGCCCTTATCTCGGGAGCACACATGGCCCGATGGCTCGGGGTCGAGCGAGTCAGGATCCACACCGACTCTCAACTAGTCGCAGGTCAGGTCAACGGCGAGTATGAGGCTCGGGAGGTACCCATGATCAAATACCTTCAGCTGGTCCAGAGCCTGGCCCAACAGTTCGAGGGATTTGAGGTAGTCCGGATAGCTCGGGAGCGAAACTCCCGAGCGGACGCCCTCTCTCGATTGGCCTCCTCCCTAGACCCGGAAGGTACATGATCGGTCCTCCTAGAAGAGCTAGAGCGCCCGAGCATCGACACGGAGCTCCTCGCTGTTGACTCGGCCACCCCAAGTGACTGGCGCTCCCCCTACCTGTCCTAGCTACTAGACTCCCAAGAGCCCCCCGACCCTCGGGAAGCCCGCCGAATGAAGTATCAAGCTCGGCGCTTCGTCGTCCTCGACAACGCCCTCTACCGAAGATCATTCTCCGGTCCCCTCCTGAACTGCCTCGGTCCCGACGAGGCAGGCCGAGCCATCCAAGAGATTCATGAAGGCCTGTGCGGAGCGCACTCAGGGGCCCGGTCGCTAGCCCGAATCCTGTTACGACAGGGGTACTGGTGGCCCACCCTGCAGCGCGACTGCTCAGCCTATGTTCAACAGTGCGACCGATGCCAGCGGTTCGACCACTTGGTCCATCAGCCGGCAACAGAACTTGTCACCCTAACCGAGCCCTACCCTTTCGCTCGGTGGGGAATCGATATCCTTGGGCCATTCCCAACGGCCCAGTCCCAGAAGAAGTTCATCATCGTCGCCATCGACTACTTCACCAAGTGGATCGAGGCCGAGGCTACGGCAAGGATCACCGAGACAGTCGTTTGGGGCTTCATTTGGAAATCGATCATTTGCCGCTTTGGCATCCCCCGAGTGATAGTCAGCGATAACGGTCGGCAATTCGACTCTCGGTACTTCCAAGACAGATGCGCCGACCTAAATATCCGCAACCACTTCACTTCGGTCGCCCACCCTCAGGCCAACGGGCTGGTTGAAAATGCCAACAAGATCATCTTGAAAGGCATAAAAACCAGACTCGGCAAGGCTAAGGGTAGCTGGCTCGAGGAATTGCCTAGCGTACTGTGGTCGCACCGAACAACCCCCAGGACGGCAACCGGTGAAAGCCCCTTTCAGTTGGTATATGGCACCGAGGCCGTCGTTCCGTTGGAGATCGCCAACCCGTCCCTCCGAGTGATCAGCTTCTCACCCGAGGCCAATGGGCAAAAATTGCTCGAGAACCTCGACCTGACAAGCGAACTCCGAGAGATCGCGAACGTCCGGGCAACGGAGTACCAACGCCGCCTCACTCGATACTACAACGCCAAGGTCCAAAACAGATGCTTCCAACCAGGAAACTTCGTCCTCAGGAAAGCCGAAGCCTCTCGACCACTGGAGGCGGCGGGCAAGCTATCCCCCAACTGGGAAGGCCCCTACCGAGTGGTCGAGACGCTCGGGAAAGGTGCGTACAGGTTAGCGACAATGGAAGGAGAGCCTATTCCTCGGACGTGGAACGCAGCCGCACTACGCAGATTCTACTTTTGAAATTGTACAGCGAGATAGACAGAATAAAATTCCTGTTCTTTTCATTCCAAATCGTTGGTACATCAGGTAGGCAAATGCCAGTACATCACATAGCAAAAACAAAGCAAAAGTCCGTCTAACATCGTTTCAAGGGGTCATCGCTCGACTGACTCGGTCTTGATCTCCTCGCATCCAGCCACTGACTCTGCCTCGTGCGGAAACTGGCTCGGACAAGAGGTGGTCGAGCCAGTTGGCTCGGATGGCCCGTGACAAAGGTGACAGAGGGACTTCAGGAGAAAGGCCACCTTTAAACGTTGAGGAAGGCTACCTCCCAAGTTGGCAACAATCGGGAAAAGGGAGCGCCGGGAAGGCCCCCCCTCTTCCAAACTGCCAACTCCTTGGAAGGAAGGAGAGAGCAAGCAGCCCCCGAAGAGTGAAAGAAATGAAGAGCAGAAGAGGGAAAAAGAGGCTGCAGACGGAGGAAGGCCTCGGTGAGGAGGGAGCCGGATACGCCTCCTCCCCTCACACGGAGGGAAGTGACGGCAGACTCCCCTGATGCCCCCATCCATCCTCCGCCTCGGCGTCCACCCGGAAGCCTCGCCGGAGCCAAGAAGAGGCCAACGGCGTGCTTCCACAAGCCAAAGTCCTCCCCTGATCCGCACGGCAACCGTAGGACACGTCTCGTACACGCGCGGCGACCGTGGGATCCGTTCAACCTCACAACACAGCAGGAGCCCACCGCTCCCCGTCGTCGGCGGCATTGCCCTCCGAAGGATCCTCCATGCTCCGGATGCAAAGGCACAACGCGGAGAGAAAAGGAAGGAGCAAGGAAAGACTGTTAGAGACAATCCCAAGCGGTGGAGAGGAAAGGGCGCCCTCCGGTCCTTCTTATAGGCCAAAGGAGGCTACACGCCTTAAATGCCCCCCTCGAAACACGCCGAAGGATTTCTCCCCTGAACAGTCACCTCCAACTCCTCGTTTCCTGCCCTCACGGGATTCACGAAGCAGCCTAACATTCAAAGCGTGAGGGGACGGAGGAACGCCCCTTCAGAAGCCTACCAAAACAGCGTGCGAAAACCGTGCAGGACATATCGGCACCTCTCAACCACCCAAGATTCGCCAACCAAATCACGGCAAGGATAGTACCCAAACAGAGTAAGTCATTTATTATTGTACCAGAAGGAAACCCTCTAAAAAGAGGAAAGAGGGACAAAAAGGGAAAGAGGCACAATACATCAGGCCTCGGGCCCACTTTGACGCTCGAGACCGGCGGAAGGAGACGCGTCACCCCCGGCGCCTTCGGTGACGGCCGGCTCGGACACTGACCTCGCCTGTGCGAGAACTGTCTCAGTCGTGAGCCCTCCCGAGAAGCCCGGAGCCGGTGACCCCGACGGAGGTGATCCCTCCGAATCTTCTCCGGCCGACGAAGAAGAACTGGAAACCGACTCATCCGAGTCATAACACTGGCCAAAGGGGAACTCGATTGCGGAGTTCTGTTCATGGGCATAGCCTACCGCCCGGCGATAGCCCTGCTTGAATCCCTTTCGAGCACCTCGGCGTAGCACTACCTCGTAGTAAGGTAGGGCAGCTTCCAACAGGTCGGCCGAGTAAGCATCCAAGCTCCTGTAACGCTCGATTACCTCCGCCTCGATCTGTCCCGCCCTACCGACGAACTCGACCCGCGCCCGCTCCACCTCGGACGCACGTTCCTCTGCCCGGGCCCGGTCCACCTTAGCCTCAGCTCGGAGACGCTCCGCCATCTCCGCCCGATCTAGTAGCTCGGCACGCTCGAGCTCCCAACGATTGTCCAGATCGAGGCGACGTAGACGCTCCTCCTCCAAGGATCGGCTTGCCCTCTCAAGAGACTCTCGGGTCTTGGCGAGCTGTTCGGTCAGCAACTCAGCCTCCAGTCGGCTCGCCCGCGCCACCTCTCAGAACGCGGAGAACTCCTGCCGGAGTCCCTCATGCTCCCCCTTGAGTCGGGCCAGCCTCCTCTCGCATCCCCCAAGGGTCCAGGCAAGGTTCGATCGCTCCGTTTCCGTCCGCGCGTGCGCCTCCGCCATCAAAGCCGCCGACCGAGCTATGACCAGGCCGCCTTCCATCAGAACATCGAGGAGCCCGGGGGGTATTGCGCCTTTCTCCCCCCTTCATCCTCGCGACAATCGATTGGCAGACCCGATATAGGTCACCCGTAATGCCGAGCCTTTCCAAGGGCTCCGGCAAAGGAGACCGCTCCGCCCGGGGCACTCCGCCAGAGGGCTCTGCTCGAGCAACGGGACCGGCCACCTCACGTGCCACGGTCGGTTGGGGTTGCAACGCCTCCCCGGGCGAACCTCCAACCTTGATCGCTGCCGCAGGTCCAACCGCATCGGAAGCTTCCAGCATCTGGGGCTGCAACGCCCTCGCGAGCGAACCCCCAGCCTCGCCTGTCTCGGCCCGCACCTCAGCGACCGGGACGTCACCGCCTCCGGCCGACCCCCTGGCCTCGGTGACTGCTACTTCAACATCGGCCCCCTCTACCCCCGTGGGGGGGAGAGCCGACCTATCGCCATCCTCTGAAGGGCCCCCGGTCTCCTCGGCCCCCTCTCGCCCGATAGATGGGGGAGCTGGCCTCGAGGGGTCGGCCCCATCTTGCCCCCGGGAGGGGAGTGCCGCCGAGCCAAAGTCGCCCCCGGCGGTAGGAGGGAGACCTGCCTTCTTAGCACGCTTCTTGGCCTTCGCGGCCTCCCGCAACCTTCCCGCCATGGGATCCTTGCGCTTTGTGCCAGCCGGCCGTGAAGACCCCCCGGGGGTCACCCCCTTGCCCTTATCCCGGGCTTGGGCGCGACCCACAGGAGCCTCCTGCTCGTCGGCCGCCGAGTCATCTTCTCCCAGATCGATGACCTCAGCAGTATCCTCCAGAGGTTCCCGCCTCACGTCTACAGCAAAGAAAGAAGGCCCGGTCAAGAGAAGAAAAGTAACTACCACCCCAGGGGAACAACCTAAAGGGCGGTACCTGTCGACTTCAACCGCGTAAGCATGCACCGTTTGATGTTCTCCGGCGTCACCAGCTCCTCGGTCGACTGTCGGTTCTCCAGCAGACGGGCGGCCTGTTGCTCCACATGGGGAGGGAACCCCTCCTGGCGAGGAGGAATGTTCGGATGGAAATTGGGCGAGATCCGGCATCTCCAGAGTTCATCCGTCGCCTCCACCTTCACCCAGAAGAATTGGGTTTTCCACCCCTTGTGCGAGGAGTCCTTCGCCGCGAGGGCGATGCAACTCCTGTTCCTCCTTGCCTGGATAAAGTAAAAGCCCTTCCCCGCCGACGGGTGTGCCTTCAACTCGAAAAAGTAATGAAAGAGGTCCAAGGAAGGGAAAATGTTGTGCTGGCGACAGAGGATCCGAAAGGCAGAGAGGAGGAGGTACGAGTTGGCCACCAGTTGAATGGGCGCCAATTAGAAAAGTTCGAGGATCTGGAGTACGAGGGGCTCGAAGGGAAGGCGGAACCCACTTTTCCACGCCAGAAGAAACGTGCAGATGTGCCCCGTTCGGTCGTCAAAACTCGTCTCGAACGGGGTGGCGGCGGCAAAGCTATACCTGAAAGGCAAGCGAAAGTGATGCTCCAGCTTCTTCACCTCTGCCTCCCCCAACTCACTGCAGCGGGAGACAGGCTCCCGCCTCACCTGCCCGAGTTCCAGCGGTGGATCAGCCATCGAGCCGGAAGAGGACCCCTCGCAAGAACTCGAAGACTCCGGAGGGGAAGGAAGTTGCCGGACCGCCTTCGCGGTTATCCTCGCCAACTCCTCGAACGCCGCCGCAAGACTTCGCACCTCCACTGTGTCCTCACGGCGCATCAAGAAGCTCCGAAAGCCAAGAGACTAAGGAAAGCCTGAAACCCTGGAAGCCTAGAACGACGAACAGCGCCCAACGCCTATAAAACCCTGGAGGAGGGCGGCGCGTCGTTCCGTGCTCCGAGAAAAAGGGGGGCCCCTTCTGTTCAAATCCGTCAGGATCATCATTACGGGCCCAGGCAACCACTCCCCGTGGCACCACAAACGCCAACGAATTCCACCCACCTGAGCCACGCCGGTCCAAAGCCTCAAAAACTACTCAACCGAGCTTCCATGGCTCGGGAGTAGGAGGGGGACAAGTGGAGAGGGGGATTTCTATAGCCCACCCAAAGAGCAGCCCAACAAGACTCAACAGGGTCCAACGAGGCAAGCTCACCCGAGTGATAGCCCACGGGGCCCACTCAGGGAAGAAAAGCCCAATAAATAGGCACTCGAGGAACCAACCCTCCCCGGCGGCCCCTAGGCTCGGAGGGCCCGAGTGATGGTCAGGTCACAAGGAAGGTCCGGCCCAGGCCGCTTTTCCGCTCGGGAGAGACAGGCGCTAGCCGACCTATCCTACCCCTCCTTCGACCGAGCTATCCTCCTCGCCCGGACAGGGCTGGCGTTTCAGGAGCTCGGACAGGACGCTAGCCGTTCGCGCTGCCTTTAAGAGTCCCCAATGGATAGGGGAATCAACCAGCCACCGGGTTTCAAGGCGATAACGCCCCCACGATAAAGGCCATGAAAGCCCACGTTGAGGACGCAACTCCCGACGGAGACCCCCCAGCTGACAGGACTCCTGAAGGCGGCACACTATTTAAACCAGGGATACCCTCGGTGGAAGAAAAAAAGAGAGAAAAGAAAGGTAAAACTCCTGAGCAATCCGCTTCACCCCCCCTTTTGGTGGAGAGGAGTCTCGCGCATCAGCTTTCCTCCTCCCTTCTTTGCTTCCACCACTGCTCTACTGACTTAGCCATCGGAGGGTTTCGCCCCAGGGAAATCCCCTGGGCCCTCTGACGTGTTTCCCTATCTTACAGTTCATCTTCTGGTGATCCCCGGCCCGCTCAGGACGCAGCGCGAGATTTCGCCTCTTCAGATCTGAATCCCCCGTTTACTAACTATAAACCCGAGCAATTTCCCTGATGCAACTCCGAACACACATTTCTTTGGATTCATCTTTAATTTGTATTCCCTAGCCCTTTGCAACACCTTGGCTAGAATGGCGGGGTGTTCTTCTTGTGACCTCGATTTGACTAAAATATCATCCACATAAGCTTCTAAATAAACGTGCATCATATCATGGAAGATAGCCATCATCGCTCTTTGGTAGGTGGCACCTGCATTTTTCAACCCAAATGGCATAACGACGTAGCAGTATGTGCCCCAAGGTGTGGTGAACGAGGTCTTTTCTTGATCCTCTGGAGCCAGAAGGATTTGGTTATACCCCGAGTAACCATCCATGAAGGAGAGGGCTTCGTACCCAGCTGTATTATCGACCAAGACATCGATGTGAGGAAGTGGAAAATCATCTTTCGGACATGCCTTGTTTAAGTCCCTGAAGTCAATACAGATTCGAATTTTACCATCCTTCTTCATTACCGGGACTATGTTCGCCACCCATTGTGGGTACAGCACAACTCTAATGAACCTGGCCTTATGCAATTTATCGACTTCTTCCTTAATCCTCAAGGCCATCTGTGGGTGGAATCTCCTTGCTTTCTGTTTAACGGGCGTTGCCCCCGGTTTGAGAATCAGCCTGTGTTCGACCAAGGCGGGGTCAAGGCCCGGCATGTCTTCGTAGGACCAGGCGAAAGAATCCCTGTACTCTCTCAAGACTTTGACAAGCTCCTCTTCGACTTGAGTAGAGAGATTAGCGGAAATAAGTATGAGCCTGGGGTCCTCTTCCGTTCCGAGGTTAATTTCCTTACTGGATTCATCCACTGCTACGGAAGGCTCGTCGAACTTCTTCAAGCCTTGGGCATATAGGTCGGCAGTGTCATCCATTTCATCTTCCTCATCGTCTGCTGGGTCTTTCTCATTCACAATTTCATATACTCCTAATCCATTATTGCTCCATACCTCATCAATTCCCTCATCATCTTTCAAGACAATCGCGGTCTCTACAAATTTCGGACACTTTAACAGAGAATGACATCTTCCAGCCAAATCTTGTAGAAACCTATCGGGAACGGTTTTGGGAGGGCGCGTTACGGCGGGTGCCGCAGACGTGGATGGGCTGACAAAACTCGAACTAGACTCTACCCTGACTGACTCGACCATCCTAGAAGACTCTGTACACTGTACATCTAATCTAGGGGAGAAGAAGTCTACCAGAAAAGAAACAGGGGTCTCGTGCCCCTGGGAATCTGGGTAGAACATAGTATAATCTTCCAAGGAGACCCCCATTTTGAAATTGGCATTTTTTCTTGGAGGCTGGAGGTGATCACGCAGCAGGAGGAAGAAGACGGAGGAGGAGGAAGCTACATGGGAAACAACTCTGGGAAGATGCAGTCAAAGAAAGGATCAGAAGATGAAAACCACATTTCATGGAGCTGAGCTCCTGGGGGAGGAGGAGTGAATAGGGTTGATAGATCAATGGGCGGGCAGCGCCCGCAAGCACATGGAACGAATAAAATTTCGGGTCTCTCCGTAAAACACGGGTCGACCATGAGTGGAGGGGAACGGGGAACAGAATCCAACCGTTGAAACCGGAAAGCGTGACGGGACGGGGACATAGAATAAGTAGTGGCGGAGCTTCCCATCTTTCGTGGCCCCTGGTGGGCCAATGGCATCGGAGGACGCTTTACCAGCTGCGTCTCCTTCTTCTTTGGTTCACCCTCTTTTTCATAAAACATCCTCGTAAGTAATCAGAAAGGTCTTCCAAGTCACCGGCTAGCCCTTGCGGTGATGGTGGCGGATCAGCAATAGCACAAGCTTCGTCTATCTTTTCTTCAAGGCTGGATGGCGAGGTCTTCAAGGTGCCGGGCTGCAACGGACCCTTCACAAAATGTTGCCGGTAATCCCAGGTCAACGGCCCAGAGTCCCCAAGCATCGACATGGAGGATTCATGATAGCCGAGGCCCCGGCGGCCCATCTTCCTTCCTTTGGGAACGGGGTTGGTTCGGCCCTGCAATTGTGCACCGAGTCCTCGGCCTGGCTGATAGCCCAATTTTAGAATTAGGTGCCACCCTTTGGAGTCTCTCATTTTGGGCTTGACCTTCACATTGGTTGATACAGCGGTGGGCTTGCGTGACGCATATGCCCACGAATAGTTTAAGTCCATGACAGATAGAACAGACCTGTTACTCGGCCACAGTGTGGGCAGAATCTTGGCGGCTATGGCGTCAACATTTTGAACCGTGGAAACACTCTTCACCTTGACCACTCGTCCTTGGAATGGGAACTTTAGACATTGATGGGCCGTCGAGGGGACGACATTCAAACTATTCAACCATGGATGGCCCAGAATGGCTTTGAACATCGGGTCTATGTCTAGCACATAAAATTCCACATCCATAACTAAGGGCCCTAGCTCGGCCTGCACAGTCACCACTCCGTGACAAGCACGTCTGGAGTTATCATAGGCTGCTATGGTAGTCGGTGTCGGCTTGAGCATGTCCTCTGATATATTGCAAGCACGAAGGGTACTCAATGGGCAGACATTTATTGACGCCCCCGTGTCCACAAGGGCGGATTCCACGGCTGTTTTGTTCAGAGAGATGGTGATACATAACGGCATCTGCCGTGCCTCAGGAGGTGCTAGCTCTGACTCAGCAAATGAAATAGAGGGCCCCCTTGTGATCGTGGCCAGGACCGAGGGCAGGCTATCCACTGCCACATCTTCGGTCACCATAACTTTCTGTAGGAAGGTCTTCAGGGCATCTTGGTGGAGTGGCGAGCTCTTGATTAGTTCTAACACTGAGATTTTAGCCGGCAGCCAGTCTAAGTGCTGCAATAAGTCATATGTTGAGCCCGGCACAGGGTCTATCTCTTCTGGCTCAACTGTAGGGGAGGAAACTGCAGGGTTTGGTGCAGACGCACCTGGAGAAGAAAAAAATCTTTGGAAAGGACGCCCGCTCCGAAGGGCGCATTGTGATGCTGGCACGGCCTGGAATGGACCCCCGCTTGGCCTGGTGGGGTGGGTGAATGGCGTGGAGATGGAGGTGAGGATGACTGAAGTGGGTTTAATAGGCCCTGGTGGAGGGGAAATGGGTGAAGGGTTAAGCTTAGGGGAAATGATGGGAGGTATGGCGGGTGGTGGTGAAAGGACGGACAGAGCAGAGGGGAATGTAGCGGGCCTAAGAGGCGACGCGGAGGAAGTGACGAGTGGTGTAGCGGTCGGAATGGCGGGTCTAAGAATGGAGGGGATGGCAGGTGTGGGAGAGTAGTGGTGGTGGAAGGCCAAGAGATGTGCGGGGGTCTCATCATCAAACGTCCACCCAGCTGATGTGACACTAAATGCAGCAAGATGAAATGAGACCCTTGGACCTACTTCGCAAGAACACACAAGTAAGAGATCAAGCACAAAACGCCGAACACCGCGCGCACCCGATTCCCTAGGTGACTCGGTGATGCCGAGTAAGATAGTGGGTCTAGCCCCTAGCTGGTTAGAGGACCAGCACTTGCTAAGTCGTCCCTCCCAAAGGTTGAAGGCCCACAATCACGGGCGGCCGGGGTGCCTTGGGGCACTAGGACACTCACTCACTAACCACGGTGACCACACGGCAAAGGTGGATCCGGGATCGAGCTCTCCTCCTCACCGACCAGCGGACTAATGATACGAATATGAAATGAACAGAAATGACGGAGCAAAGTTTTAGAGGCTCACCTAGCCGGCTTGAGGAAGCCGACTTCGCTCGAAGACGAGGGCGAGCGGGGAAGTGTGTTCCCCGCACACTGCGTCGGTGAAGCTTCACCTACGAGAATTTGGTTACACAACTACACCTCACGTAGGAGGGGGGTTCTCGGGGTGGGGGTTAATGATTTTACATCTCAAACACTACCACCTCGTAGGGTGGGGCAGTAAGCCAGCCAGGCAAAAGGGGAGGAGGGGGAAAAGGGAATTAAGGAAGGAGCCGAAGTGAACACCCGGGTGCTGCCTGCAGCTCGGTCTGCCGACCAGTCGGCGCTGTAGAAAATCCCGAGACCGCTGCCGACCTCAGAAATACACGGGACCAGCGCCAAATTGTCGGTGACTGGCCCCTGGACATCTGCAAATTTTGACAGGGCTTCTGGAAGTCGCTGCTGACTGGTAGGGACTCTGCAACTGGGTCGCAGCTCTCTGATCCGCACTGGTTCCAGGAACAGGGGCTGGAAGGGCCAACTTCCACGGTCACTCCCGGAGCTCAAATGCGGCGGGTCCAACTCTGGAGCGTCCGTGGTCGAGGTGGCTTTCAGCAGGAGTTGACGGGGTTGCAAGCCGATGCCGTGGCTGATCGTGGTGCCCAGAAGAGGGGGGCCTGGTCGCTGTAGACTGCCAGGGACAGACCCGCGCTACTGTGGGAGAAAATTCGTATCTCTGTCCTCCGGTGTCCGAATGCCGATCCGCCGCCTGATCCTGAACGGGGACAGAGAGGAGCAGAATTTTGATGAAGAAACTTGAGCCTGGTTCAGCCTTGGTTGGTCGTGGCACTTCGTTCTTGTCGGTTCTGGTGTTGGATGGAGTCCTCCCTGCGCGACTGTGGGAGAATCGCCCTAGCCAGCAGCTCCGGTCTCGGAATGAGGTGAAACCGCCTCGCCTGCGAAGATGACTTGGAGCTCTTTCCAGGGATGTAGGATACGACCTCAGCAGCACAAAGATGGAGCTGTGGCCGTCGCTGCAACAGGAGGTTGATCTGCAGGTCGGCCTGCACACAAAGCTGAAGCTAGGATGAAGGGGAAGAAGGCTTCTTTGGTGAGTGAAGGTGGGTGGGGTGCTGCCAAGTGGAGTTGGGGGGCTCTTGTGTGGTGTGGAGAGGGATGAGGAGAGGAGGAATGGTCGAAATCTGCAGAGGGAGGGGGGTGAAGAGGGTGGACGCAGCAAGGGTGTGTGTGTGGGTGGAGGGTGCGGCCTAGGCAAATGGATGGAGGTGGATGGGTGGTGGACGAACTTGGAAGGAAGGGGGAGTGGGGTGGTCGACCTTGGGAGGTGAAGGGGCTTCTTGGGGAGGGGAAAGAGTCCTTGGGAGGTGGAAGGTTGCTTAGGGAAGGGGGAGGGCTGCCTTGGGGAGGTGAAAGGGTGCTTGGGGAGGAGGGATTATTAATGGTGAAGTAATGGTGTCTTGGGAGGTGAAGAGGCTTGCTTAGGTGGCAAATGAGGTGGCAAGGGTAAGGAGAGAGATGGGGTTCGAACTAGAGAGAGAGAGAGGGAGGAGAGAGAGGGGGTTCGCCCCTAGGAGAGAGAGAATTAGAGTGAGAGAGAGAGATAGACTCTAGTGGAGGCAAACTTTCAATAATTCTTCATTAACCACAAGAGGAGGGGTTGGGGCCCTATTTATAGGGAAATCCCTTTTACAAATAGGTCCTCGACACTTCACACACTAACACAAAAGCCAAGGGGAAGGGGGGGTGCGCCCATGGGCCTAGCCCAGTGGCAAGGGCCCATTAACAAGCACAAAGACTCATGCGACTCAACTAAGGACAATTAATTAAAAACCTAGGTACAAGACTCAAATAAAAGACAAAAGTACATGATAATGAAAGGGAAAAAACACTCAGTGACCTAGGTAAAGATACAGAGATCCACTCCGGAACAGGGACGGCCTCCTAGCTGCTCCCGGGTGGGAGGGAAGTGCCAAGCCATAGGGAATCGCGAGTGATGTCCTCGTCACCAGCGTTGGGGGCTGGGCGCTGGACCATATTCACTTGTGCTGGGGCCGGCGGCTGCTGTTGTTGCGGAGGAGCGGGTTGATGTACTGGCATGGGATTTTGATGGATCCCAAGGTCTTGCTACTGCGGTTGAGGTTGTTGTTGCTGCTGGGTTGCTGTAGCGGGGGTTGCTGAGGTGCCGCCTGCTGCTGCCTGGCTTGCTTTTGCCTCTGTTTAATATCCTCAATTAACTGGTGCACTTGGGCCCAATCAATCTTCTGGCCCTCATGCAAATCATACACCAGGTCTCTGAACTGGTAGCATCGCTCTATCGTGTGCCCAGGTTGCCGATGGAATATACAATATCGGGATTGGTCGACAGCCGGATTCCAGTTCGGGCGTTCAGGAGGCAACTGAAGGTCACCAGTATACATTAGAGCAGAGAAAATATCTGGCAAGGTCTCCGGAAGAGGAGGGTAATGAGCCCTTTTTGGAGCTGGTCGAGTAGAGCCATAGGCGGTGGGTGGAGGAACATTATTGTACTGCGGGGGCTGTTGAGGCTGTTGGGGTGGCGGAGGTGCCTGTTGAGGGTATTGCGGGACTTGGAAGGTGGGCTGGGGAACTTGCGGAGCGGCATACTGGGGGTTCCGCTGAGGCGGTGGGAAGCGGGGTGGCGCGGCTTGTTGGGGGAATTGAACGGCCTGGACTTGCTCATTAATTTGTACTCCCTCAGTGACGGGGCCTTGGGTTTTTTTGGTGGCTTTGGGCTTCTGGGCCTCGAATAAAGAATGGATGGGGGAGTCCTTGAATTGGGTTTGAATAAACCTAGCTCTGCTGTATAGCTGGTGCATGTTTGCGATATCATTCATTGCCAGAATGTTTCTGAAAGTTGGTGTAGCATTGGAAATTAACAACTTCACTTTTTCTTCTTTCGGGATCTGCCCGGGCACACGTGAGGCCATCTGCCTCCAGCGGTCTGCATAGGTTGCGAAGTCTTCTTCCGGCTTCATCTTCTCCGCCACTAGGTCAGTGAAAGAGTATTCGGGCCCAACCCGATCCTGAAATCTCTGTATAAACCTCTCCTTGACTGTCTTGAAATTCTTGGCCTCCTCCATAGGCAAGGTGTAGAACCATTCCAGAGCGACCCCTTCCAGAGACCGACGGAACAAATAGGCCATCAAGTGATCGTCCTGCTGGAACTGTGCCGATTCGTACAAGAACTCCCGGACGTGGATGAACGGGTTGCCATTCCCATCGTATTTGCGGTACACGGGGAGTTCAGACTGAGAAGGAAAATGAATGTCCCTGAAGTTAGGGATAGGGACATCGGCAAGGGATTGCGGGCCGACCCGCTTGTGGAGGAGATCAATTTGTTGCTGCATAGCAGCCCATTTGTCAAGGATTTCCCGTTCCCAGGAAGGAGGGGAAGGAGCAAGAGGAGTAATACCTGGATAGGCGGCCAAAGGATAAGCTGATGAAGGGGGCAACCCGTAAGAGGGATAATGGGCTGAGGAAGGGACCATATCTGCATGAGCCAACTGGGCCGCCCCTGACTGTAACCTAGCGAAGTCCGCCGGGACTATGGGGGCTTGAGGTGATGGAGAAATCGTGGTGTACGGATCAAGGTAAGGAACAGAGGGGAGGGGGGATTTTCCTTTATCAAGCTGTTGATGGACCGAGGTGGAAGCCTGGCCCATTTCTATATTGGGATGGCGAAAGGTCTGAGGACGGACAAGAGTAAGGTCAATGGGAGCCACGGAGGTGGTCCCGACCACGGGGGATGTGGTGGCAGCAATGGTCGTGCCGTGAGCAGGAATTGAGGCCGGGGCATCGCCCCCTTGCAAAGCTTGTCTGATGAGATGGAGCTGGGTGGGGTCCAACTGGGCCATCATATCGAGGATCATACTAGCTGAATTCTGGTTGGGCGGGTTTGGAAGAGAGGGTCGGTGACCCTCACCAAGAATGGTCGGGAGTGAAGGGGCCGTCCCCTCTCCTCCCTACAAATGGGTGACCCTAGGTGGATCCTCAAGGAGACGACGAGGAAGGGAGTCCTCGTGGGCCTGAGAGAAGTCGTATGACGACATGGAAGATGAGGAATCGAACAAAGGGTTGGAGTAGGAATGGAAATAAGAGTCAACCCTAGGAGGTGATCGTGGGGGAAGAAGGCAACTCCACATACACCAATACACCTAGGACTAGAGCCAACAATGCTAATCAACCAGATCTACCAAGCAACTAATAAACATACAATGGAGAGAGATGAGAGTAGAATCACCCGGTAATGCAATCAAGTTCTTAAAATGATGCTCGTCAGTTCCTTATATTTTTCTTCTTTGAGCTTTAGTGGATTAATGAAAATATAAATTCTCTCAACCACCAGGTGCCTGACTGGGATAAGAAATGAGGGACTGTGTGACTCTATCAGGATCTCTCGCTCGCGGATGCAACCCTAGACCGGGGTGGATACGGTACAACCTGTCCGGCATCCGTGTGGGAATCCATGGCTCACGGGGGCTTACGGAGGTCCTCAGCAAGGTCCCTAGTCGACTCCAAGGAATATGGAGACGAGAGGAAACCTACCTTGGTAGGAATGCAACTAATATGAGAAGAGGTCGATGCACCTATGCGCGCCGGAGCGCATGCACAAACTAGCCTAGTACCTATCAATCAATGAGCAAGTATACACATGGGCAATGAAGAGCATGGTGATGCAATGATGATGAGAGAGGGGGGAAAATCAATGAATAGCACCAAGCATAGCAAACCACATGGAATATGACAATCAACGCATAATATAAACACACTGTGGCACCGGATGAATGGCCCCTCTGCGGCCGCTCCTACAGTAGAACGGTTTGTGTGGAACCGTCTAATCCTGGGAGAGAACAACACTATGGTGTAATCACAGGACCTAAGAAAAGACGAGAGAGCAACGGCAGGAGAATACCAGCAGGACGGTCACTAGACAACCATGTAACCTCATGAACGGCCCTCCATCAGCCGCGTGCCTGCAATAAGAACAGAGCAAAACGTACCTGTGCTGAAGAACTGAACGGCCCGATCCAGGCCGCTCTACAGTATGAACGGTGTATCTCACACCGTCTGTAACAGGAAAGACCGGCGAAGCTGGATTTGACTGCAAGGGATGAACGGTGGAATCTTGATCGTGCCTGTCTTGGGCGGCTCCGGAAGAACCGCTCAGGTCCCAGGGGCGGAAAGAAGTCCCAACCTGCCAATCACTCTTGGGAAGAACCATAAACTTGGAAACAGAGAAGGAGGGTCAGCAATCTCAACAGCACGATGGGCACTAGGGGTCACACCGTGATCGCCACAAAAGGGGTGTAGATATATATTCCTTCCTTCCGCTCTGTCACCAATGGTCAAAGCGCATCAAATGTATGGAACAACGTGCGATGGGCAAACCACGAGAGCGAGAGAAAGAAAATAAGACAGAGAGCAATGAAAAGGACCGTGATCGCCACCAAGATGCCGTACGTGATAGTCACGCCGTACCTTGGAAAGGAAGGGGAGACACTCGCCTTGCTGCAGCACCGGGAAGACGCGCGGTCGACGTAGAATCGCCTTAACAGACGCGCGGCCCTACGATAGACCGTTTGAGGATGCTGCCGAACACGCGGGAGAAGAACTCCTGGAGGACGAACGGCTTTAATGGGACTGCCTAAAGATGAAGAGCGGTGCAGAGAGGGCCGCTGGTATCCTTGAACGGGCCTGCAAGAACCGCGCTAGTCCGCCACGCCAAGAGTTACAAAAGGGCTCACCTCCACCCTCTCCAGCCGGCTAGAGGGGATGGGCCTCATGCTTATGAAGTGCTGACCTGCGAAACAGTACGAAGACACAGAAGGAACACCCAGATTAGAACTAAATGACGTAGTACGCGTTCATGTGAGAAGAATGAAGCATAATCAAATGGAAAGGGGGGTACCTGGGGGGTTTTAAACCCCTAGGGTGACAAAAACGTAGGTGGGTGTATGCATGGGGAGAAAAACGAGGGAAACGCAGAGAGAGAACAATGCATGCAACAGATGATGAAGAAATCAGAAAATGACGCTATGACTCGACACACAGACTACTCCCTGAACCGGAGGCTCGTAAGGACGTAGAGAGCCTCCCTCCTTGGTGCTAGGTCGTTCGGAAATGCGGCAGGGCTTCACCGTCGACCAAAATTCCCCCCCCCTCTTCAAGTCCGGCCACTAGGGTCTATTTATAGAGCCTAGAAAGTCAGCCCCGAAACTAGGGTTTAGAGGCATTTTCGGGTCGAATTTGCAAAAGATAATTCGTAGATAATATCCTTATCTCCCATCCAGACGAAACGGCATCAAAAATGGTGGATTATCCACGGAGAGATCGTTAAAACAAATCAGGGATAAAACCATGCATAAAAGGATGGAAATCTGTTAAAAAACCTCCATCGAAGGGATGAACGGTCTAACGATAGACCGCTCACGTCTTGAACGGTTATGTTTAGGCCGTTCAATCTGTCAGTGGAAATTGAATTAAATCAAATAATGAGCCCAATTATCGCTCGAACAGACCGAAACGGCCGGCGTTGGACCCTGAAGGATGAACGGCGCCTTGGCGACCGCTCTAACGTAGAACGGTCCAAAACAAGCCGTTTTAACCTTGTCGGTGATAATTCAAATATTTGGATAATTGTCTGAGAAGATTCGCACGCGTAGGACTCTGAGATAGGGGCGGTTGGCATTTGCCCGTCCATTAGTTTGAACGGGCATGATAGGGCCGCACAAAATCCTGTCGGTGAATATTAAGAAAATCCTCAGAAAATAGCCAAAATGTATGAACGGTCTGGGATCAATCGCCCCAGTCCTGAACGGTTGATGTTGGACCGTTCATGCTCTTGGGTACTTGACTTTTATAAAATAGTTCAATTAATCAAAGCCAAGGTCCAATAAGCCCTAAATTGATACGGACTTCACCAAGGAGGGAGGCTACCCATAAAATGGGCCCGGACGTGCCATAAAAAATGGCCCAACGAATGATGGACAACTTAGGGCATCAACTAATGGGAGTAAGAGAAACGACTCAGCTTATCAGCATAAAACGGGTGTCAACAGTCATCATCCTTGATTCCATCGACCTTGCAATGTCTAAATTGATCAAATCGCCTCTGGCTCGACCTGAGAGGTGTGGGCTGGACCCTGGTTCAGTTCCATCAAGTCTTGGGCGGGCTGGGAGCCCTTTTTGGTCGACTGATTCAATCTTGCTGGGCCCAGATTGTTTACGATTGTCATTGGACCGTTTTCATCCTCTTAGCGTCCGTCCAAGGACCGTTTCAAGATGGGGCGGCCCAGTGAGTGACCATTTACCCTTGCTGTGGCCCAGGGACCTTCTCGTGCTTGGCGGTCCCTTGTGGACCATTTTCAATTGTTAATGGCCCATCTAGGACCGTTTTATTCCTAATTTTTGGGTCTCATCCTTTTGGCCCGATATCACCTGTAGCGGTCCATGTTAGACTGTTTTCATCCTGTTGTGGCCCAAGTTCAACCGCAACTCAGCCTGAAGCTTGTTTTATGTGTTTCTTGCATGCTCTGGTAAAGCTGAGCAAAGATGGGCTTATGGATTTTCATTCTATTACTGAAAACTACTTAATGTTAGAGATTAAGTTACATAGCTTGACCTTGGAATTCTTGGCCGATTCCAATGAATGTCTAGATATTACTTGGGAAGTTGGATCCACCAAATCAATGCCAACGCATCATAAGGGCCCGGTCTGGTCCTGGGAAGAGTGCCCGAAAAGTACTAGTGTCCCGGGGAGTTGTAATGACATGGTGAGGCATTGCACCGAGTGCATGACTAGCGTGTGTCTAAGACATTCATCTCCTTTCTCAATACATTTTATTAGATTCCTACATGGAATTTGTCTCGATATGACTTGCTTGCGTGGTTGATCGGCCAATTTCTTCGAAATTGATATATCTCGATTCAATTCAATCTATTAGCTTCGTTTCCATCAGTTCTTATGTTAGCTCATTTATCATCTTAGTTTTGCATGCATAATAGTTATTTAATTTGGTTAACTACTTAAACTTGCCTACTATTGCCTACTGAGCGTTCGATCACCCAGTTTTCCCCCTTTTCAGGTAGTTCTAGGGATGAAACACAAACGGATGGGGATGGGCAAGAGTAAAGACCGGAGTGAACCCTGGCAGGCGTGGACCTGAGTAGTGATAGTTTATGTGGTCATATTGTTATGTTGTTAGTTAAACCAGTAAAATTCGAGTTGTAATTTTTCTTCATTTGAGTCGTGACTTAAGAAGTGTGAATGTGAAACATTGTTATTCCTTCTATTTTTAAAGAAGTTGGTTTCTTTTGGGTTAATTTGTTTCTCTTGCATTTTTGTCTTTTAATACCGTTATTGCTCTATTTATCATGAATGTATATAACTGTTGCGTTCCGATATTCCACGTCGGGACGTGACAGTTTTGTGGTATCAGAGCCTAGGTTTTTAAATTCCAAGGTATATAAGTGATGTCGTAGAACCTGTAACCTTGTTAAAGTCTAAGGATCTAACCCGGTGAGATTGGGTAGAGACTTGGGGTTGAGTTAACTAATAAACTCTAAAAGATTCTCGCTAAACTATTTTTAATTATTTTTTCTGCATGTATGTAGGAGTATATCTCGATGGCGGTAGAACGTGCGCAATGGGGAGATATGCAGCGTATGGTACAAGGCTTGACTCATTTCCTCCAATAGGTGGCCCAGGGAGGAGGAGCACACCATGGAGCCGGTGATCTCCACTGGAAATTCCGAGGCTTGAATCCCCCGCATTTTGGTGGATCAGTGGATCCCGATGAAGTCGAGAATTGACTGAAGGAGATGGAGAGAGTTTTTAGAGTAATGCAGTGCAATGACCCGGATCGAGTTCTTTTGGCAACTTTCCATCTGGAACACGATGCTCACGCTTGGTGGGAGGCTATAGAAGCTACGCTCGGAAATTGGCGTGCAACGTGGGACGAATTCAAGGAACATTTTAATAGCAAGTACTTTTCAGATCGCGTCCAAGAGAAGAAGGCGACAGAATTCGCTGCTCTGAAATAGAGGAACTTGTCAGTTGTAGAATATGAAGCTCAGTTTGCCAGACTATTCCGATATGCAACGCACTTGGTATCCACCGAGAAGATGAAGGCCAAGCGTTTTACTAACGGGTTGAAGCTCCATTATATTAACCAGTTAGCACCTTTGGAAATTCAGACCTATGCAGAGATGGTGAGAAAAGCTCAAGTCCTTGAAGATACATTAGAGATGACTGAGAGGATTCGAGGAAAGAACCCTAAGAAAGAGCAAACCACTAGTTCTAGGAATTTCAAACCCCACAATGGCAAGAAAAGGCCCAATGGCGGGTCAAATTTCTCACAGGATAAGAAGTCGAGGAACGACGATAAGAAGGCAGGTACGGCTACCCAGTCTAAGACTATTTGCAAGTTTTGTGACCGGCCAGGTCACAAGATGGAGGAGTGTTGGCGCAAGCTAGGTGCATGTTTACGTTGCGGAAGCCGGGACCATCGTATTCCCGAGTGTCCCCTCTTGTCAGACCAAGCTACTCCGAACAAGCCGCAAGGAGGCCAGAAGCGGCAGGGTAAGCTCCAAGCTCTACAGGAAACTGAGACTGAAACCACTGAGGAGGGTGGACTTGTTGAAGGTACACTTATTGTCTCTGATAAGCCAGCATTTGTTCTATTTGATACTGGAGCAACACATTCTTTTATTTCTCAGAGTTTTGCTAAATCCTTAAATGTGAAACTAGTATTAATGAATCTCTATTGGAAATTTTAACTCCTATTGGTTCAGGTTCAGCAATCAAGTATTACTACCCTTCTAGTAAGATCATGATTAGTGGATAGAATATGCCAGCTGATTTGGTTTGTATGCCAATGAAGGATTATGATGTAATTCTAGGAGCTGATTGGTTGACTAGAAATGAGGCCAGTGTTCATTGTAGATCTAGCTCCGTGTCTTTTTATGGACACCCCAAACTTTCTTTTGTTGGGGTTAGGCACTCTAAGTCTGCGCCGCTCATTTCGGCTCTTCGAGCTGAGAAGTTGATGAAGAAAGGATGTCAGGCTTTTCTAGCCTTGGTTTCTTTAACCAATAAGAAGGAGTCTAAGATTAAGGATATCCCTATTGTCCGGGAGTTTCTTTGTCACGCCCCGACGCGGAATATCGGGACTGGCAGTAGAAATAATTAATAGTAATATGTTGATTTACATACATGATATGCTAAAGCTAAGGGTCAACACAACACCATGAACAAAAAATAACTCCATTTACTAAATAACATTTAAATAATCCATGTTCTAATCATACAAACCCACTGAAACAAACTTTCATCATAACATCCACTTGACACTACTACATTCACTGACTCCGAATTACAATTCTTCCACCACACACTCTAAAACATAAATAGACACAAACAACCATGACTGGCTCCACACGCTTCTAACGGGTTCGCTACATGGCCATCACTCTTGCCCGTCCCCATCAGTCTGTGAATCTTCACCCGAGCTACCTAAAAAGGGGGAACAACTGGGTGAGCGAATGCTCAGTAGGTAATAACAGGCAAGTTTAAGCGATTAACCAATTAATTACAATTATATGCGAGGAAATAAGGAACGAAATGAAATGACGATATGACGAAACAACATAATAAAGAGAAGACAAGATCATGATATAATTGGAAATTGGCCAACAAGCAAGAACTAACCTAGTCAAGAAAGATTCAAGTAATAGATTATTGTCATAGACATCACGCTAGTCATGCACTCGGTGCAATGTCTCACCATGTCATTCAAACTCCCCGGGGCACAAGTACTTTTCGGGCGCTCCTCCTAGGACCATTCCGGGCCCTTATGATGCGTTGGCATTGATTTAATGGATTCAAGATCCCAAGTTATGTATAGACATTAATCAAGTTAAATGGCCAATAATGACAAGGTATAGAACTTACCTCGGAGAATTCCAAGGGTAAGTCGAAGAGATATTTTGACCAGAAAATTCAAGTTATCAAGAACCAATCAGGTCCTTGGATTCAAACACGAATAACCACGAAAATCATTTTCTGGAAGATACACGGTCCATGTTGGGCCGTTCAAACAAATGGACGGTCAATAATGGTCCGCTCATGGCCAGAAGGGCTGGAAGCCCAAGAACAAGATAAACGGGCCTTATAGGGCCGCTCAATGGATGAACGGTCCACTAAGATCCGCTTGAGTACATGGATGGTCCACGTCCGTCCATTCAAACTGGTCCTAACCAGAAGACTAGACATCAACCCAAAAATGGGCTTTGGGCTACCGTAAGTGGGGCAAAATTGAACCAGGGTCCAGCCCACTCTCCACTGGTCAGCCTAGGGCTTATTGGGTCTATCCAAACATGATTTGGTCGAAGATAGGATAAGGTTAATCGACCAATGTAAGTGGCACTTGGACAGAAATGCACGGTTCATAACGGGCCACCTATTGAGTTAAACGGTTCGATTCTAACCGTTCAAAACTCAGTTAGTCCACATTGAGCCGTGACTCACAGCATAGTAATTCAAGCGGTTGGATCACATAAATAAGTTCAGGTCTTGGTGGTACAACCTTCCCGGCGTCCTAGTGGGAATCCCAGGCTCGCGGGGGCTTACGGAGGTCCCGTAATGAAGGTTCTAGTCCGACAGAAGGAATATCCGGCGGAGAGTTCCAACCATTACAAGGAAATGAGGCTATCAAATCATCGAATACCAAGTGTAGTGGTCAGTCGATCCTACCGGAGTAGAACGACTGTCAAACAACCCCAATAGCATGGTTCATGAAATCATGTTTGAATTTAATATATTGAAAATAGGTTAAGGCCATGAAGAATCAAGTGAAGACAACTAGCAAAAATTCCTAATTTGTTTACTTCCATAAGTTCCAGTTATTATGTGGGTTGCTAACTTACCATTAGCCACTAACCTACTAATATAAATCATACTTAAGAGAAAATAAGCAGTTCTGTATAGTTGGGCGGTTCGTGCAGAGCCGCTCACATGCCTCGGCGGTCGCACGACAGGCCGTTCACATCCCTTCAGGTCCAAAGGCCTGCTAGGGTTGAGCGGTCTGTAGGGTGCTACTGGGAAAGATGAGCGGTCCGAGACTAGCCGCTTAAGGAGAAGGGCGGTTAGGGTTCTACCGCGT
Organism: Amorphophallus konjac; assembly: GCA_022559845.1. Taxonomy (NCBI): domain Eukaryota; kingdom Viridiplantae; phylum Streptophyta; class Magnoliopsida; order Alismatales; family Araceae; genus Amorphophallus; species Amorphophallus konjac. The sequence continues at coordinate 203,611,588 of CM040127.1, forward strand.
AATCTACAAAGGCGATCGAAGATAAACATATGAACGGTCAAGAACCGGCCGCCTACAGAGTATGGGTGGTCTATCGAGAGGCCGCGCAAGTCAGATCAGTCTGCCGCCCCTTCGCCTTGCCCGTCTCCGACGGGGTTGGATAGGGTTAGCAATAATAACTAAATGCGCACGACATAAAGCATGAAAATTGGGGCTTTTACTATCAATAAAATGAGCATGAAAAGTTATATAAGATAACATGATCAATTTAATGTTTAGTGCCTGAAATCCCTACTTGAATAGAGGTGTAACATGGTTAACCTGATTAACAACATGCTTGCACTAAAGCTAGAAATTCTCACAGGATACTACAAGAAATTTGGGGCTTTTTAGATCAATGGAAAGAGGACAAGATGACGCTTCTACCGATATATAATAGTTTGGGTTTGGCTTGCTATCACCTACCTTAATCGGAGGATGAAGGCAGAAGAGGGAAGCCGATCACGCTAGGTACACACCGCCGATGATCGCCGAAATACTCCCTCGGTCGAGCTCCTCTCCGGCCGCCGTAACAACTAAACGATTCAAGGGTGGCTATGAATCTTTTTTATAGGTTCAATTGCATTCTAGAGGGTTCTGTCGTGGAGATAAGAGTCCTTGCACCGCGGAGGTGTGAGATTCGCGTGAGACCAAGTCAATCCGCCATTCCGTCGCCAAATACTCCTCCTAGGGTTAGGGTTTCTGAGATTAACCAGAGGGGAAACGGAGAATTGATCCTTACCATTCATTTGCATCTTGTTTTAGCTTAAATGGTTTAGTATTGGGCTCGAATTTAACGTTTTAAGGTCCAATTAGGCTAAGTGTGGTTTTTGGGCCTTAATCTGTTAATTCGGCTTGTTTACGAATTTTAATTGGGCTGGACGTAGAAGACAATTTTACTAAACGTTTCATCCTCTACAAGATTCTAATTTTTCTAGATTTTTACAAAATGGTTAAAATTTTACTTATCCTATTTCTTACAGAATTCTTATTAATTTCTCGAAAAAAATTTATTCTTTAATAAATCGGGGTGCTACACCCTCCCCCACTAAAAAGAATTTGGTCCTCCAAATTCACTGTACTTACGGAAGACGAGGAACGAGATAACTCACCTAGAATAAGTCGGGATACTGCTTCCGCATGGTATCTTCTGATTCCCAAGTAGCCTCTTCAGTTCCACGCCGACTCCATTGCACTTTAACCATGGGTATGGAATGATTCCTGAGTTGCTGCTGCTTACGATCTAAAATTTTGATAGGTCTTTCTTCATAAGTCAAATCTTCCTTTAGCTCAATATCCATATGTTGAATGACATGAGTGGGGTCATACACATATTTTCGCAGCATAGACACATGGAAGACATTATGTACTCTTGATAACTAAGGCAGTAGTGCTAAACGGTAAGCAACCTCCCCCACTCTTTCCAGAATCTCGAATGGACCAACATATCTTCGACTCAACTTGCCTTGAATGCCAAACCTTCGAATCCCTCTCATGGGAGAAACCTTCAAAAACACATGCTCACCAACCTGAAATTCCAAGGCTCTCCTTCTATTGTCGGCATAGCTCTTCTGTCTTGATTGTGCTACTAGCAATTGATCTCTGATAATACGGATATTCTTGGACGATTCAGAAATGAGATATGGTCCAAGCCATTGCTTCTCACCTACCTCATCCCAACATAATGGAGATCGATAGCTTCTTCCATACAAAGCTTCAAACGGAGCCATCTGAATCCTGGACTGATAACTGTTATTGTAGGCGAATTCAATCAAAGCCAAGTGATCACTCCAACCACCTCCAAAATCAATCATGCAGGCTCTAAGCATATCTTCCACTATCTGGTTGGTTCTTTCTATCTGTCTGTCTGTTTATGGATGAAAAGTAGTACTGAAATTCAGACGGGTTCCCAAAGATTCTTGCAATCCTTTCCAAAAATGTGAGGTGAATTTAGGGTCTCTATCAGATACAATGCTGATCGGAATACCATGGAGTCTTACAACTTCTTTCATATATAAAGCAGCTAAGCCATCAACTGTCCACTTCGACTTAATGGACAAGAAATGAGCAGACTTTGTCAATCTGTTGACAATAACCCATATTGCATCAAATCCACTACGAGTCCTGGGTAGACCCATAATAAAATCCATGCCAATACTCTCCCACTTCCATTGAGGTATATCAAGTGGTTTCAATTTCCCTGCAGGTCTAAAGTGCTCAGCCTTAACTTGCTGACATACCAAACATCTACTTACAAATTCTGCAATCTCCCTTTTCATATTCGGCCACCAAAAGGATCTTTTCAAGTCCTTAAAAATCTTGGTACCTACAGGATGAATAGTGTATCTGGATCTATGAGCTTCTTCGAGAATCTTATTCTTTATTTCAACTACATCTGGCACATAGGTCCTTCCCTGAAACAATAATCTGCCATCATCAGCTATCATGAAATCAGGTCTGTTACTCAAACTCTCCTTGATCTCTACCAATTCTGGGTCATTGTCTTGCAAGGACTTGATTTCTATCAAGATTTCTGGTCTAAGTTGAATATGAGCAATCGTAACCCGATCCTTGTCAATATTAAGATCCAAACTAGCTAACTGCTCCAACAGTCTCCATTCTTGTATCATGAGGTGTCACAACTTAGCTATTGGCTTGCGGCTCAAGGCATCCGCCACTACATTCCCTTTTTCAAGATGGTACTCTATGGAGAAGTCAAAGTCTTTTAAATACTCAAGCCATCTTCTCTGCCTCATATTGAGTTCCTTCTGAGAAAATAAATACTTCAGACTCTTATGGTCCGAGAACACCGTAAATGTCTCTCCATAGAAGTAGTGCCTCCATATCTTCAAGGCAAACACCACAGCTGTAAGTTCTAAATCATGAACATGATAGTTCTCTTCATGCTTCCTTAACTGCCTATATTGGGTATCACTTTCCCGTGCTGCATGAGCATACAACCTAAACCAATGCCTGAAGCATCAGTATAAATGACAAAACCTCCTCTCCTGATGGTAAAGCCAACACAGGGGTAGTAGTTAGACATTCCTTCAAGGTCTGAAAGCTTCTCTCGCAATCCTCTGACCAATCAAATTTATTCTCCTTGCGGGTTAATATTGTCAAAGGCATCGCAAGCTTGGAGAAATCCTTAATAAACCTCCGGCAATAACCTGCTAGGCCTAGGAAACTTCTAACTTCTGTTACATTAGAAGGCCTATCCTAATTCTTCACTGCCACTACCTTCGAGGGGTCAACAGAAATACCTTCCTTTGAAATAATATGCCCTAGAAAGGACACCTCTTGCAGCCAAAATTCACACTTACTAAACTTGGCGTATAACTGATGGTCTTTCAATATTTGCAACGCCAACCTCAGATGTTCAGCATGCTCCTTCTCACTCTTAGAATAAATCAAGATGTCATCAATAAACACAACGACCCATTGATCAAGATAGGGTCGAAACACATTGTTCATCAACTACATGAAAGCTGCAGGTGCATTTGTTAGTCCAAAAGGCATTAATACAAATTCAAAATACCCATACCTACTACGAAATGTCGTTTTATAGATATCCTCACCCTTGATCCGCAATTGATGATATCCAGATCGAAGATCAATCTTAGAAAAATATTGAGCTCTTGCTATCTGGTCAAATAATTCGTCAATTCTCGATAATGGGTATTTATTCTTGATAGTCAGCTGGTTCAATTGCCGATAATCTATGCACAACCTCATCGAACCATCCTTCTTCTGGATGAATAACACTGGGGCTCCCCACGGGGATGTACTTGGACGAATAAACCCCTTCTCAAATAATTCCATTAACTGTTGCTTCAATTCCCTCAGCTCCGCAGGGGACATACGATAAGGAGCTTTAGAAACAGGGGTCGCGCCAGGAACTAAATCAATAGAAAAGATAACCTCTCTCCCTGGCAGAAGTCCTGGCAATTCTTCAAGAAAGACATCCGGAAAATCTCGAACGACAGGAATATCCTTGATCTCGATCTTCTTCTTAGGGGTCACATAAACAAAGGCTAGAAAAGCTTGACATTCTTTCCTCATCAACTTATCAGCTCGAAGGGCCGAAATAAGTGGCACAGACTTATGGTGCCTAACCCCTATAAAAGAAAGTCCAGGGTGTCCAGAAAAAGACACAGAACTCGAACTGCAATGAACATTGGCCTCATACTTAGCCAACCAATCCGCTCCTAAAATTACATCATAATCTTTCATATCCATAGAAACTAAGTCAGCTGGCAAGTTCTGTTCATTAATCATAACCTTACTAGAAGGATAGAAATACTTAATTGCTGAACTGGAACCAATAGGGGTTGAAATCTCTAATGGGGAATTCATCAAGACCGACTTCACAGCAAAAGACTTAGAAAATTTTTGAGAATCAAAAGAATGAGTGGCACCGGTATCAAAGAGAACGAATGCTAGCTTATCATGAATAATAAGAGTACCTTCAACGAGTCCACCCTCCTCGGTGGTTCTTGCATCATCCTCTTGTAGGACTTGGAGCTTGCCCTACTGATTCTTGTTTCCTTGGGGCTTAGTAGGGGTAGCTTGATCAGACAAAAGGGGACACTCAGGAATACGATGGTCCCTACTACCACAACGCAAACAGGCGCCCAGCTTGCGCCATCACTCTTCTATCCTGTGACCTGGACGGTAACAATACTTGCACATGCCCTTAAATGGCACAATCGGGCTAGGCTTCTTGTCTTCATTCTTCGGCATTTTCTTCTTCCACGATCAAGACCCATCATTGGGCCTCTTCTTGCCATTGCCAGGTTTGACACTCTCGGGTCCAGTAGGTTGTTCCTTCTTAACATTCTTCCCACGGATTCTCTCTGTCATCTCTAAAGTGTCTTCCAAGACTTGAGCTTTCCTTACCATCTCCGCATACGTTTGAATTTCCAATGGCGCCAATTGGTTAATATAATGTAACTTCAGCCCATTGAGAAAACGCTTGGCCTTCATCTTCTCCGTAGATATCAAGTGAGTGACATAACGAGATAATCGAGAGAACCAAGCTTCGTATTCCACCACCGATAAACTCCGCTACTTCAAAGTAGCAAACTTAGCCGCTTTCTTTTCTTATACTCTATCAAAAAAATATTTACTATTAAAGAGTTCCTTGAACTCCTTCCATGAAACTTGTCTATCTCCGAGGGTAGCCTTCACCGCATCCCACCATGTTCTCACATCACGTTCCAGCTGGAAGGTCGTTAAAAGAACACGCTCCGGGTCGCTGCACTGCATTACTTTGAAGATCATCTCCATCTCTTTTAGCCAGTGCTCAGCTTCATCGGGGTCGGTCGAGCCTCCAAAACGCGGTGGATTCATCCCACGAAAGATCCGGTGAAGATCGCCAGCTCCGTGGTTCACCGCTCCTCCTTGGGCCACTTGCTGCAAGGCCCGAGTAAGTGCTTGAACCGTTCGCTGCATGTCTCGCCATTGCGCACGTTCGGCTGCCATTACAACGTCCTACACGTAGAAAAAATTATTTTATGATCATTTAGAAAAATAGTTTTAAATTAGGTTATTAAGTCAACCCAAGTCTCAACCCAAATCTCACTACGTTGGATTCTTGGACTTATAACAAGGTTATAAGTTCTATGACATCACTTAGGATCCTAGAACTTAGAAAACCTTGGAATATTAGAAACCTAGGCTCTGATACCACCTAACTGTCACGCCCCGACGCGGAATATCGAGACTGGCAGTAGAAACAATTAATAGTAATATGTTGATTTACAGACATGATATGCTAAAGCTAAGGGTCAACACAACACCATGAATAGAAAATAACTCCATTTACTAAATAACATTTAAATAATCCATGTTCCAATCATACAAACCCACTAAATCAAACTTTCATCATAACATCCACTTGACACTACTACATTCGCTGACTCCGAATTACAATTCTTCCACCACACACTCTAAAATATAAATAGACACAAACAACTATGACTGGCTCAACACGCTTCTAAATAGTTCGCTCCATGGCCATCACTCTTGCCCGTCCCCATCAGTCTGTGAATCCTCACCCGAGCTACCTGAAAAGGGGGAACAACTGGGTGAGCGAACGCTCAGTAGGTAATAACAGGCAAGTTTAAGTGATTAACCAATTAATTGCAATTATATGAGAGAAAATAAGGAACTAAATGAAATGATGATATGACGAAACAACATAATAAAGAGAAGGCAAGATCATGATATAACTAGAAATTGGCCAACAAGCAAGAACTAACCAAGTCAAGAAAGATTCAAGTAATAGATTATTGTCATAGACATCACGCTAGTCATGCACTCGGTGTAATGCCTCACCATGTCATTCAAACTCCCCGGGGCACAAGTACTTTTCGGGCGCTCCTCCCAGGACCATACCAGGCCCTTATGATGCGTTGGCATTGATTTAATGTATCCAAGATCCCAAGTTATGTCTAGACATTAATCAAGTTAAATGGCCAATAATGACAAGGTATAGAACTTACCTCGGAGAATTCCAAGGGTAAGTCAAAGAGATATTTTGACCAGAAAATTCAACTTATCAAGAACCAATCAGGTCCTTGGATTCAAACATGAATAACCACGAAAATCATTTTCTGGAAGATACACGGTCCATGTTGGGTCGTTCAAACAAATGGATGGTCAATAATGGGCCGCTCATGGCTAGAAGGGCTGGAAGCCCAAGAAGATAAACGGGCCTTATAGGGCCGCTCAATGGATGAACGGTCCACTAAGATCTGCTTGAGTACATGGATGGTCCACGTCAGTCCGCTCAGACTGGGCCTAACCAGAAGACTAGACATCTACCAAAAAATGGGCTCCGGGCTACCATAAGTGGGACAGAACTGAACTAGGGTCCAGCCCACACTCCACTGGTCAGCCTAGGGCTTATTGGGTTGATCCAAACATGATTTCGTAGAAGATAGGACAGGGTTAATCCACCAATGTAAGTGGCACTTGGCCAGAAATGCACGGTTCATAACGGGACGTCTATTGAGTTAAACAATTCGATTCTAACCGTTCAAAACTCAGTCAATCCACATTGAGCCGTGACTCACAGCACAGTAATTCAAGCGGTTCGATCACGTAAACAAGTTCATGTCTTAGTGGTACAACCTACCCGGCATCCTAGTGGGAATCCCAGGCTCACGGTGGCTTACGGAGGTCCCGTAATGAAGGTCCTAGTCCAACGGAAGGAATATCCGGTGGAGAGTTCCAACCATTACAGGGAAATGAGGCTATCAAATCATCGAAAACCAAGTGTAGCGGTTAGTCGATCCTATCGGAGTAGAACGACTGTCAAACAACCCCAATAGCATGGTTCATGAAATCATGTTTGAATTTAATATATTGAAAATAGGTTAAGGCCATGAAGAATCAAGTGAAGACAACTAGCAAAAATTCCTAATTTGTTTACTTCCATAAGTTCCAGTTATTATGTGGGTTGCTAACTTACCATTAGCCACTAACCTACTAAGATAAATCACGCTTAAGAGAAAACAAGCAGTTTTGTATAGTTGGGCGGTTCGTGCAGAGCCGCTCACATGCCTCGTCGTTCGCACGACAGGCCGTTCACACCCCTTCAGTTCCGAAGGCCTGCTAGGGTTGAACGGTCTGTAGGGTGCCGCTGGGAAAGATGAGCGGTCCAAGACTGGCTGCTTGAAGAGAAGGGTGGTTAGGGTTCTACCTCGCAATCTACAAAAGTGATCGAAGATAAACATATGAACGGTCAAGAACCGGTCACCTACAGAGTGTGGGAGGTCTATCGAGAGGCCGCGCAAGTCAGATCAGTCTGCCGCCCCTTCGCCTTGCCCGTCTCCGGCGAGGTTGGCTAGGGTTAGCAATAATAACTAAATACGCACAACATAAAGCATGGAAATTGGGCTTTTACTATCAATAAAACGAGCATGAAAATTTATATAAGATACCATGATCAATTTAATGTTTAGTGCCTAAAATCCCTACTTGAATCGAGGTGTAACATGGTTAACCAGATTAACAACATGCTTGCACTAAAGCTAGAAATTCTCACAGGATACTACAACAAATTTGGGGCTTTTTAAGTTAATGGAAAGAGGACAAGACGACGCTTCTATCGATATATAATAGTTAGGGTTTGGCTTGCTATCACCTACCTTAATCGGAGGATGAAGGAAGAAGAGGGAAGTCGATCGCGCTAGGTACAGACTGCCGATGATCGCCAAAATACTCCCTCGGTAGAGCTCCTCTCCGGCCGCCGTACCAACTAAACGATTCTAGGGTGGCTAAGGATCTTTTTTGTAGATTCAATTGCATTCTAGAGGGTTCAGTCGCGGAGATAAGAGTCCTTGCACCGCGGACGTGCGAGATTCTCACGAGACCAAGTCAATCCGTCATTCCGTCGCCAAATACTCCTCCTAGGGTTAGCGTTTCAGAGATTAACCAGAGGGGAAACGAAGAATTGATCCTTACCGTTCATTTGCATCCGATTTTTGCTTAAATGGTTTAGTATTGGGCTCGAATTTCACGATTTAAGGTCCAATTAGGCTAAGTGTGGTTTTGGGTCTTAATCTATTAATTCGGCTTGTTTACGAATTTTATTTGGGCTGGACGTAGAAGATAATTTTACTAAACGCTTCATCCTCTACAAGATTCTAATTTTTCCAGATTTTTAAAAAATGGTCGAAATTGTACTTATCCTATTTCTTACAGAATTTCTTATTAATTTCTCGAAAACTTTTTATTCTTTAATAAATCGGGGTGCTACATTCCTGATGTCTTTCCTGAGGATTTGCCAGGACTTTCACCTGAGAGAGAGGTAGTCTTTTCTATTGATCTGATTCCTGGCGCATCTCCTGTTTCTAAAGCTCTGTATCGTATGTCTCCTGCGGAGTTGAGAGAATTAAAGAGGTAATTAATGGAGTTTCTCGAGAAGGGGTTTATTCACACTAGTACATCCCTGTGGGGAGCCCCCGTGTTGTTCGTACAAAGAAGGATGGTTCTTTGAGGCTGTGCATTGACTACCGGCAATTGAACCAGCTTACTGTCAAGAACAAGTATCCATTATCGAGGATAGATGAACTGTTCGATCAGATAGCGGGAGCATCATATTTCTCAAAAATTGATCTTCGATCGGGATACCATCAGTTGTGGGTCAAGGACGAGGATATCGTTAAAACTGCCTTCTGTAGCAGGTACGGGCATTTTGAATTTGTAGTAATGCCTTTTAGACTGACGAATGCTCCTGCAGTTTTTATGCAGTTGATGAATAGTGTGTTTCGGCCCTACCTAGATCAGTGGGTCATGGTGTTTATTGATGATATTTTGTTATACTCTAAGAGTGAGGAGGAGCATGTTGAGCACTTAAGGGTGGCATTGCAATTGTTAAGGGATCACCAGCTGTACGCCAAGTTTAGTAAATGTGACTTCTGGATGCAGGAAGTGTCTTTTCTAGGACACATTATCACTAAGGAAGGAATCTCTATTGACCCCTCGAAGGTGGAGGCAGTAAGAGACTGGGATAGGCCTACGAATGTCACTGAAGTAAGAAGTTTTCTAGGCCTAGCAGGTTACTATCGGAGATTCATTAAAGATTTCTCCAAGATTACGTTACCCCTGACCAGATTGACCTGCAAGGAGAATCGGTTTGAGTGGTCGGAAGATTGTGAGCGGAGTTTCCAAACTCTGAAGGACTGTTTGACCATTGCCCCTGTTTTAGCTTTGCCTTCTGGAGAAGGAAGATTTGAGGTCTACACGGACGCTTCGGGCATTGACTTGGGTTGTGTGCTTATGTAGAATGGCAGGGTTATAGCTTATTCCTCGAGGCAATTGAGGAAGCATGAAGAGAATTATCCAGTCCATGACTTGGAACTTGCTACAGTAGTGTTTGCCCTAAAAATTTGGAGGCACTATTTATACGGAGAAGCTTTTACCGTATTCTCTCACCATAAGAGCCTTAAATACTTGTTTTCTCAAAAGGAACTTAACATGAGGCAGAGAAGGTGGCTCGACTAATTGAAGGATTTTGATTTCTCCATCGAGTAGCATCCTGGAAAGGGTAATGTGGTGGCTGACGCTTTAAACTGCAACCCGATAGTAAGATTTTCGAGTCTCGTGTTGCAAGAATGGAGACTGTTGAAATAGTTGGCTAGTTTAGATCTCAATATTAGCAAGGATCGGGTCATGATCGCTCAGTTTTAGCTTCGTCCAAGATTATTAATGGAAATCAAGTCCCTGCAAGGAAATGATCCGATGTTGGTAGAGATTAAGGAAAGTCTGAAGAATAGACTAGATTTTATGTTAGCCGATGATGGCAGGTTATTATTTCAGAACGTGTGTTCCTTACGTGGCCGAAGTAAAAGGCAAGATCTTAGAAGAAGCCCATAGGTCCAGGTATACTATTCACCCTCAAGGTACTAAGATGTACTAGGATTTGAAAAGGACCTTTTGGTGGTCGAGCATCAAAAAGGAAGTGGCAGAATTTGTAAGTAGATGCTTGGTATGTCAGGAAGTAAAGGTTGAACATTTCAGACCCACAAGGAAGTTAAAGCCGCTCGATATACTACAATGGAAGTGGGAAAGTGTCGGTATAGATTTTATCATGGGTCTCCCTAGAACTAGTGGTGGATTTGATACAATATGGGTCATTGTTGATAGACTGACTAAGTCTGCTCATTTCTTATCTATTAAGTCAAAATAGATAGTGGATGTTTTGGCTGCCCTGTATATGAAGGAAGTTATAAGACTGCCTGGAGTACCGGTAAGCATTGTGTTAGATAGAGACCCCCGGTTTACCTCGCATTTTTGGAGAGGACTGCAAGAGTCTTTGGGAACCCGTCTGAATTTCGACACTGCCTTTCATCCTCAGACAGATGGGCAAACGGAAAGAACTAACCAGTTTGTTGAAGATGTGCTACGAGCTTGCATGATTGATTTTGGAGGCAGTATGATGAGGGCATCCTACAGCGCTCACTTTGGCTCAGATCACCTGCATCATTTGGATGAAGCCCGGCTATGTGTTCACATGTTATTTTCCTTTTCTTTGAGTCATATCTTATGTACTTTCCTTTATTGAGTCATGTTATCTTAGTCATTTCCCTTATTATGCTTATTTGGGCCCAAGTACCTTAGTTATGGGCCCATAGGAGTGAGTCTAGGATATGCTCGGTCTTTTGCCCAAATGTCAAGGGTACTATGGTCATGTAAAGAGTGGATGCTTATATATAGGCCCCATCTCCCCTCATGTACTCAACTTTTGATGAATGAATTTGACTAGAATCATTTTCCACCTCCACTCTCTTCTACCAAAGCTATTCTCTCTCTCCCTCTCTCCCTCACTCTCATTATCTCTCTCTCTCTCTCTTCAAGAAGGGGGCGAACCCCTCTCCCTCTCCTCCTTCTCCCACCTGCCACCTAACTCCCCTCCCTCATTCAAAGTCCTCCCAACTACCCACCACCCCCATAAACTCACCCCAGCCCCAAGGCACCCTCCACCAATCCAAGCCCCACCTCCCAACCACCACCTACCCCATCCACTTCCCTAAGCACCTCCCCACCTCCCCAAGGCTGAAGGAGCTACTCCCAAGGCCCATTTTTGAATTTCCCTCCCATCTTCCACCCCCCCATAGCACCCTTGGTCGCCCAATACCAGCGCCAACCCAGCCAAGGTCGCCCCACCCACTCCCCTCTCCATTGTCCACCTTGTGCAGCCCTCCCCCACCCCTGTCACCCACAGCCAGCTGCAGCCCCCTTCACCCACCTCCTCCTTGTCTCTCCAGCCACCACAACAGCCCTCCATCAACCTCCTCCACTCCCCACAACCTCCAGCAACCCCATTTCCCCTACTAAACCCCCACCACCCCTCCACTCATATCCACTTCCTTTGCAAATCAAGTTCTGCTTGCAGGTAGCAGATTGGCCGCAGGTTGCAGAGGCCACCTCGTCATCCCCTGGGAGCTTCGAGCAACCTACCTTACATCGTTGAAATCGTCCCCGAGTCAGCTTTGCAACGGTGGTGGTCCCGCATCCATCCGAGCTCGGAGCTGACCAGAGGAGCCGATCTCGCCAGGCTGCGCTTCCTGACTCCGGCAGGCGACCAGAGGCTGAAAGCAGAGGCTACCACGATCGGCTCGGGAAAGGTCTGGGCACCATCTTCGGAGGAGAGGAACTACGACCAGTCCCCTCTCAGTACCAGCAAGAAGGAAGTCAATCGCCCTCCTGAGCTCTCTGTTCCAAATTTTCTCGTCGAAGTGCACAGGCTGCTCCCTGCTGTTCTAGGTTGGACCACCGCCCACTCATCTATGCAGAAGTTTCTTCTCCGACCTCCTTTTGGAGCCCTGTCAGTTCCAGCTCGAATCTGTTCCAGCCACGGTCGCATCCACGCCAGTTTTCGTCTCAATCGGAGTTTAGTAGCCACTGTGGCATCATCTGCAACTGACCTCATCAGTTCTGCCCCAGACAGAGACAGAACCAACCAGTCCGGTTCCAGACTCCGCCCTGGCCAGCAACGACTTCACGGAAATCACCCAAAATTCAAGCATCATCCCGGGTCAGTTTAAAGAGTTTTGGTGCTGGTTTCGGCGAATTCCGAGCTTGGCTAAGCCCGTGGCGGCGTCTTCATCAACATCCTGTCTGGCTGTTCCTGAAGCTGGCTGAATCGGTGCAACTTGGCGAACCCAGTTTCTTTCTTAGTTTTCCCACCCCGCCTGGCCGGCTTACAGCCCCTCCCTGCTTGGAGGTAGTGTTTGGTTGTAACACTTTAACCCCGACCCCCTTGATCCACCCTCCTGCGTGAGGAGTAGTGTTGTACTTCTAAAATTTTCAGGTCAAGCGGCATCGACGCGGTGTGCGGGTGCATACCCACGCCTCCCCGCTCGCCCTCGTCTTTGGCCAGGATCGGTATCTTCACACCAATCAGGTGAGTGACTGGTCCCTACCTTGTGTTCCATGCTTTGCTAGTGTAGTATTGCTTCTTATGCTTGTCGGCCGGTGAGAGAGTGCTCGGACCCGTAATTGCTCGATTTGTGTGCCCACCGCGGATTGTGAGTGAGAACCACCCAACCCCACGCCCCGGCGTGCCCTCTACCCACTAAATTGGGAATTCCCATACCCTTAGGGGTCTGCCTAAGCTCACCTAGTCTTTAGAATACTTGGGTCCCACCTCGGACCCTCACCACCATCCCCCGGCCCCACCGGGTGATCTCGTGTGTGCCGTGTGAGTGAGCCGCTAACGTGAGATCATTGAAAGTGCTTGTATGCTTGCGGGTCTAAGTCCTAGGGTCAAAGAGTCTCTCATTAGCACCTTTGGGCTGTGCCACATCAAGTGGTATCAGAGCAGTCATAGGCTTGTTCTTACAAGTCTAGTCTTAGGTCATCTTCACACTAAGTCATTCATAGGTGCATTCGCACACCCGTGCATAGCCCACCCAACTTTGCATGACCACTCGTAGTGGAACTCATTATCAAACCAATCCATCCTCTTCCAATTCCACAATTAATCCCAATCCCCAAGGGAATCCCGCCAACAACGAGCATGAGCTTCCCGATCACATGAGATTCCTAGTGGAGGGTATGGCTAGTATCTTAGGACGGCTTGATGACATAACAACCTGGCTTGAGCAACTTGAGAAGAATAGGCCCGCCACAAGGGTAGGTGATGGGAGGGCACCTCCCCCACATGAGGAACCAGCCATAGGAGAGCTCAACCTTGACCCTCCTCCGAATTGGAAAGAGACCCACCTCCAAGGGGGAATGAAAGACCCCTCCGGGACAACCCGGATGACCACCTTATGAGACTTGTGAAAGTAGATGCCCCCACCTTTGATGGATCTCATCACCCAAGCATCTATTTAGATTGAGAGGCGGCTATGGACCAATATTTTGATTGGTAGCCAATGACCGGGGATAAGAGAATCCGGCTTGCAAAAATGCAACTTACCAAATTAGCGAAGACTCATTGGATGAACATTGAGGCATTAAGGATAGTTAGGAGGGAAGCTCCCATCACCACATGGGGGGCCATGAAGGAACAACTCAAACTCAAATATGTCCCTCTCTCCTACCCTCAAAACCTCCTAGATGAGTGACAAGCCTTGACGCAACAAGGGAAGACCGTTATGGAGTACATTGAAAAATTTGACTACTACCTTCTTAAGTGTGGAGTCCTAGAGCACCCCGCCGTCACACTATCCCGCTTTAGGAATGGGCTTCAATTCCACATAAAAAAGGAGCTATTCATGCGTCAAGTAGCCACTCTAGAGCAAGCCTACCAAGTGGCCCGAGATGCCGAGAAATTCTCTCAATACACCCGAATGTTTCCCTCTCGGGGAATGGACCCAAAATCCATGGTACCTAGGACCAACCCCTCACCTCCTCAACGAGGACTCCTCCCCACCCCTATGGGAACTCCACCCACCCGGGCAGCCCCTCCTAGTGGCACCCCTCCTCCTCGCCCCACAAGTGGGCCCCCCAACCCCCACTCCCAATAGACCAAATCCGGCACCCACTCTCCCTCACACTAGGGCTGCCCCAAACCACCAAAGTGGGCAGCAATGCTTTAGGTGCCTTGGGTATGGACACTTCGCCAATCAATGCCCCACCAAGGGCGCATCTAGCTTGCTCATTAAGGAGACAACCTCCTTGCCCCAAGATGAAGTTATAGAAGAGGTTGAAGTGTATGAGGCCTCTCCCGATTGGGAGGAGGAGTATGAGAACCACTACATGGAGACCAATCAAGAACAAACCCCTCCATCTACCAACTCTCACCTTGGAGTAGTTAGGTGCACCCTCACTCAAACCTAAGAACATGATTGGAGAAGAAACACCATCTTCCATACCTACATCCGGATAGGGAGTCATGCTAGGAAGGTCATCTTGGACAACGGGAGTAGTGTGAATGTGGTGTCACCCGACACCATCAAACTTTTGGGCCTTACCATCTCCCCACACCCACACCCATATCGGGTAGCTTGGATTGATGCCACATCCGTACATGTTAGCACTCGTTGCCTTGTCCCTATCACATTTCAATCCTACCAAGGCCAATTTGGTGTGACATTCTACCAATGGAACTTGGAAGTATACTCCTAGGATGGCCTTGGATCTATGATGTAGATGCCACCTTCCTTGGAAGGACTAACACTTGTATTTTCACTCATGAGGGGAAGAGAATCCAACTCAACCCCTCTCCACCCCGTTCCCTTCCCAAGAAGGCATCTCCCTCCCTTGAGGGATCCCCTACCCCTCCCACTATTCAAAACCCACCAAACCCCACCCCATCAAGTCCTAATTTGACCATTGGGACTACTAGGAACCTACACCTCATCACTAGGAAAGAACTTGAGGAAGAAGTCAACCAAGGGGGACAAGTGTGTGCCATTGTTATTTGGCTTGGGGAATCCTCCCTAACTGACCCACACCCAATAGAAATTCAACAAATCCTTGAGGACTTCCATGATGTGTTCCCCGATGAGCTACCGGATAAGCTACCACCCATGCGCGATATGCAACATGCCATCGACTTTGTGCCCGGAGCTACCTTACCCAACCTACCTCACTATCGCCTAAACCCCACCGAGCATGCTGAACTTAGGGGGCAAATTGAGGAGCTCATCAAGAAGGGCTTCCTCCGCATTAGCAAAAGCCCATGTGCCGTCCCGGCCCTCCTCACACCCAAAAAAGACGGAACTTGGCGCATGTGTGTGGATAGCCGGGCCATCAATAAAATCATGGTCAAATATAGGTTTCCCATCCCTCGGCTAGATGACATGCTAGATATGCTTGCTGGAGCCACCATCTTCTCTAAGATCGATCTCAAAAGTGGCTACCACCAATTTCGCATTAGGCCCGGGGACGAGTGGAAAACCACCTTTAAAACTAAGGACGATCTCTATGAATGGCTTGTCATGCCTTTCGGCCTTTCCAATGCACCTAGCACATTTATGCACCTCATGACCGAGGTCCTCCGGCCTTTCATTGGCATCTTCCTTATCGTCTACTTTGATGACATTCTCATATATATCCAAACCAAGGAAGCCCACCTAGATCATCTCAAACAAGTTTGCACCGTTCTTAGGAAAGAAAGTCTCTTTGCCAATCCCGGGAAGTGTCATTTTTTGACCAACCAACTAGCCATCTTAGGATTTATTGTCTCATCCCAAGGGGTATCCATGGACCCGAGAAGGTCCAAGCCATTCTTGAGTGGCCCGAGCCCAAGACCCTCCATGAGGCCCGAAGCTTTTACGGGCTAGCCACTTTCTATAGGAGATTCATCCGTGGGTTTAGCACTATCACCGCTCCTATCACGGATTGCCTCAAGAAGGGCACTTTTATGTGGACTAGGGCAGCCTCCAAAGCATTCCTAGAGCTTAAAGAAAAGATGACCCAATCCCCGGTCTTGTGCCTACCCTACTTCTCAAAGGTCTTCGAGGTCACTTGTGATGCATCCGGGGTAGGGATTGGAGGCATTCTTAGTCAAGAGGGTCACCCAGTAGCCTATTTTAGTGAGAAACTTTGTGAGACTAGGACTAGGTACTCCACATATGACAAAGAGCTTTATGCTGTGGTTCAGTCCCTTCGGCATTGGAGGCACTATCTCCTCCCCAAAAAGTTTGTGATCTTCTCGGACCACGAGGCATTGAAGTACCTCAACACCCAACAAAAGCTCAATGCCCGCCATGCCCGTTGGGTAGAATACATTCAAGCCTATACCTTTGTCCTCAAGTACAAGATGGGTAGTGAGAATCGCGTCGCCGATGCGCTTAGTAGGCGGGTAGCCTTACTTGCCACTATCCAGGTGGAAGTCACCGGGTTTGAGAGAATCAAAGGGGAATAACCAAATTGCCCCGACTTTGGAACTCACTACAACACCCTCTCCACTCAGCCCCACAAGGAACATGCGGGATTCATAATCCAAGAGGGGTATCTTTTCAAGGGAGCTAGGCTATGCATACCCCGGACTTCACTTCGGGACTTCTTAGTTTGGGAGTTACACAGTGGTGGCCTAGCTGGTCACTTTGGGGTCCAAAAGACCATAGAGCTAATTGAGAGGCAATTCCATTGGCCCAGTCTCAAGAAGGATGTGGCCCACATTGTGGGACAATGTCACATTTGTGCCTCAGCGAAACAAGTGAGGCAAAACACTGGGCTTTACACACCCCTACCCATCCCAGACCGACCTTGGGAGGATTTGAGCATGGACTTTATCCTTGGCCTACCTAGGACCTTACACAAACATGATTCCATCTTTGTCGTTGTTGACAGGTTCTCTAGGATGGCCCACTTTATCCCATGTGCCAAGACTTCGGATGCTTCTAGGGTCGCCCGATTGTTCTTTGATGAGGTGGTCCGACTCCATGGACTACCCAAAACCATTGTGTCTGACTGAGATGTGAAATTCAGCAGTTACTTTTGGAAAACTCTCTGGCATTTGATGGGAACCCTCCTCAAATTCTCCATCGCTTACCATCCTCAAACCGATGGCCAGACTGAGGTCGTCAACTGAAGCCTTGAGAACTTACTCCGTTGTCTAGTAGGGGACCACCCTGGGAATTGGGATCTCCTCTTATCTCAGGCCGAGTTTGCCTACAATGATTCCGTAATAGGTCCATAGGCAAGAGTCCATTTGAGGTAGTACATGGTTATAGGCCTAGAAAACCCTTATATCTTATTCCCCTTCCCCCACATGCTAGAGTGTCAGTCTCAGCTGAGTCCTTTGCACAGCATATCAAAGAGTTGCATGATGACATCCACAAGCATATAGGGAAAGGTAATGAGGCTTACAAAAGGCAGGCAGATGCTCATCGGCGCCACTGTGAGTTCCAAGTGGGAGACTTGGTGATGGTGAGGACGGAGCGGCTCCTTCCGGGGCCTGCCTCCAAGTTGAGGGCACGAGGGTCGAGACCCTTTCGAATTCTGAGACGACTAGGTAGTAACGCTTATGAGCTGGACCTACCTAAGGGTTTTGGGGTACACCCTACTTTCAATGTGGCAGACCTGGTACCCTACAAGGGCCCCGCGGTGGAACCTAGTGAGGAGCTGTGAACGCACTTTTTATCTAAAAAATCGTTGTTTATTTGTTCATTGGCATTTATTAAGTGCGTGGGCGTGCCAGTCACAAAGTGACGATTTATTGTGCGCTCGATTTGACTAATCAGACGATTGTGCGGTTCGCGTCGGGACCAGAACCCGCCGCGCCGTAAATGTCACGGCGTCATTTACATCCCCTCGGAGAGGGGAACACCCTTGATTAATCACAGAGATTCAGGGCCTCATGGCCAGGAAATTAATTGCATGAAAGGTATATTAGAAGGTATTGAAATCCTCGTGCGAGGGCGAGAAGAAAACCATTCGCGGTCACGTCGGTCGTGTGCTGACCATTTAATGTTCAGACGAATGTCCGGCTCGAGAAAAGCGCGATCGTCGCGAGAAATCCGGAGCATGTGTATGCCGAGATACGGCAAATTTATTGTTCAGAAGAACAGAAAGCGTTGGGCTAAATCTCGGTTAGAGCGGTCAAAAGCCCGATAAATCTATTAGCCCGGTGCAAGAGCAAGCTGCGACCATACTGCGGTGGGCCCCCCGCGGTCGAAGTTTGACTCGCGTGAGCGTCATTAATGTTTCCGGTGCCAAGGGGGGGGCAACGGGGAAACATCCCTTGAATTAGCTGGAAAGCCCTATGTCTTGGGAAGCGAACGTTCGAAACATATCGGTCACTCGAGGGACCATTCGGCATTCGGACGGTCCGGCTTAAAAATATCACAATCGTCGCGGGAAGACCCGGAACATATGTATGTCGGGATACGGCAAATATATTATTCCGAGGCACTAAAAGCATTCGGTTAAACCTCGGTTAGCGTAGCAGAAACCAATGAATTTGTTGGCCCGGTGCAAGATCGAGTCAGGACCATACCGGGGGGCGCCTCCCGCGGTCCAAATGGGACTTGCGTGGGCATCATTAATGTTTTCGGTGCCGGAGGGCAACGGGGAAGAGTCCCGGGACTAGATCCCAAAATCAAAATGTGTCCGAAGAGAGCGAGCTATAGGCCGAGGATATGGGTGAGACAATGACCATAATCGGGATAGACCCGAGGTCTAACCGTAACCCATGAAGGCCTCATTGATGTTCCCATGCGGAGGGTCCAGGGATGACGAGAGCTGCCTCATTCCGTTCGGATTTTGTCGGTCACACACGGGCCATTTTATGTTCGGACAAAGGTCCGTATAGAAAACAAGACGGCGACAGGAGCGAGTCCGTGCAAATGTCTACCATGAGTACGGCAAGTTTAATGCAAGCGCGGGATTAGATCCCGACATATATGCCGGTCACTAATGGACCATTCGTTATTCAGACGGAAGTCCGTATTAGGAGCGTCGAGGATGACGATAAAACCCTGCGGATGTCTGCCGTAGGTGCGGCAAGTTTAATGTGGGTGTGGGATCGGATCCCAATGAAGATGGGTCAAGCTAACAAACTATCAGCCCGGGATAAGTTCGGATCATGGTCACGTCCGGGTGGGGGCTCCTGAGATCCAAGTCCAATCTAGTGGGGCATCATTACTTTTCTCTTCACCAAACCGTACGAATGTCTGCCGTGAGTATGGCAAGTTTAATGCAGGTGCGGGATTAAATCCTGGTATATATATGTCGGTCACTAACGGACCATTTCTTATTCGGATAGAAGTCCGTGTTTGTAACATAAAAGATGGTGACAAAACCGTACGAATGTCTGCCGCAGATACGGCAAGGTTAATGTGGATGCGAGATTGGATCCCGATAGAGGTGAGTCAAGCTGATGATCTATTGGCCCGAGGTGGTTGCAGACTATGGCCATATCGGGGTTTCCGAGGACCACGTCTGATGCCACGGGGCGTCATTACTTTTCTCTTCACGCACGGTCCGGGGAAGTGAGTCATTAGGTGTGGAGCCCGAACTCGCCATCGTGTGCCATCGCACGCGGATCGACCTACGTGGTCTGGTCGCGGGGATCGACCTGCCCGGTCAGGTCGTGGGGGTCAAGGGGGCAGCGCCCCTTGCGGGGATTTCCGGGGGCAGCACCTCCAGAACAAAATTTTAATTTTAGCAAGGGCAACTTTGATTATTGGTTTTCTATTAACTTGAAGTATATTTTTTTTATTTGCTTAATCACCTTCTTTCTTTCAGGCACACCGGATTAAGGAAGCAAAGGGGGATGGGGCGCGCCAGATTAGTATCAAGAGGAGGGCGCGCCGGAATAGGTGGAGCAAAGGGGGGCGCGCCGATTATATGGCAAGAAGGAAGAGGGGCCAAGGGCGCGTCGGAATAGGGTAATGAATAGTGAGGCGCGCCGGTTTAAGGGGGCTATGCAAGGGGCGCGCCGGACGGATGCCAAGAAGATGAAGGGAGCGTGCACTATTCATTCCACGGGTTTGAGAGTGGTTTTGACTGTAGAGTTAAACCGGCGTGGGGAGGGACCGTGCCGGACAAGGCCACGCCGGATTAAGATCACGCCAGATAAGTTCTGTGAGGTTTTATTTCATTCTGTTGGCTCTGTTTCTTCTTTCTTTCAACTGCAAGTTAATTTTATGATTGATTTATTCATCTTATTGGTGGATTAAGCTTGTGGAGAGAAAGTTTAAGTGTTTTAGTTGTTTATTAAGGTGGATTAGCATGAAGTTTATAGTGTTTTATCATAAGAGTTCGTTGTGTAGGGCAGTCCAAATTACTTCAGAGGCAGCTTCAGAGTTGGGCAGTTCCTGGCAGGAAGGAGTCCAGCTAGTTCATTTATTCCTGGCGAAAATTGGGCAGCACCTCCCCCGGACTGAAGCTTGCCAGAGAAGAGTGGGGAACACCAAACGGATTGCTCCGGGGTGAACCTCAGAACTCGGAGTGAGGCCTCCGTTAACCCATAAGTGCGTGTGGAGACTCGAGGACCAGCCTTCAAGAGTTCCAGCAGCTTATAGGTGACGATTTTGTGGGCGGGATGAATGTGTGCCATGAAAGGCTTTAGATGTTCATCCCGTTGACGGGTTCCCCTGAAGGCCGTGCCACAGAGAGGCATGTCTCCAAGGTCCCTGGATGACAAGAGAACCGAGAGAAAGGGGAGGAGATCAAGGCAGTAGAACACTACTCATGCCAATCAAAAATCATTCCTTTTATTCATCCGCAAGGGAAAGGGGGAAAAGAGATACAGGAGGGGATCTCCCTCGAAGCAATAAAAACACATCAGAGAAGGAGGAAAGAAATACATCGGTGGAGGAGGGGGGAACGGAGCACAAACTCTCCCCCTCCGTGCTCACCTCTCTTCTCTCACGCTCACTCTCTTCTTCTTCACCTCACGGGCGCCGGGGAACGGATCTTCTCTTCTCTCTTTTTCTTCTTTTCTTCAATGACCAGCCAGGGGGTTCCTCATCTCTCTCTTTTTCTTCTTCTCTTCACTGCTCACCACCGAGGACCTTTTCTTCTCGTTTCAATAGCCCATCCTTTCTTTCTATCGAACATGCAGAGTATATATAGCCGGTTGCCCTTTCTTCGCTCGGATGGAAGGAACTCCCGCCATCTTCCTCCTCGTCTGTTGAGGCATCCGGAGTTGACATGCCATGGTGTCGTCCGTTGATTTGCGCAGTACGCTGGCATTTATCCGAGGAAGGGATGTTCGCAGATTTGCCGGGGCCTGCTTCGCCGTTGCCGCTTCTGTGCTGTCGAACGGAGGCAGAGATAGAGCGTCGGGCATTCAATGTTCTCTGCACGCCATAATGGTGCAAAACAGAGCATCGGCATGCCGACGGGACAGGATGGGGTTAAACCGACGCGGGGGGTGAGCACGCCGGATTAGCATCAGGATGAGGGGGAAAGGCTTAAAGCCCAAGGAATAGTAGCGCGCCGTATTAAGGCAACCTTAAGGGCAAATGGGAAATGGAGCGCGCCGGTTTTGGGGGCGCCAGATTAAGATGTTGAAGGGGAGCGCCGGTTTAGAGCGCGCCGGTTTAAGGCCCTTCCACACCATTTTAAGCCTCAAATGGATTCTTTTCGAAGTTGCAGCCATTTATTCGAGTGTTGGCGTTCCCAGAATGTTCTGGTTGTAATGTGTGGCCTCCATAATATTCCATTTGTAGCCTTTGGGGCTTGGTCCCAGACTTTACATAACTTTCGGTGCATGCCGAGACTGTGCCGGAGTTCCCAACTTTTCTTTGAGTCTGCTCTCGGTGTGGCCGGTCGGAGAGTTGTAGCCGTATCTTCTGCCCGAGGGCCTCCTTAACGGATGGCGAACCACCAAGTGAGTTCTCGTCCTGGTTGGGCGAGGTATGGGTTTGCACGGCCCTCTCGTCTTCGACTTGCGCTTGAACGTGCAGACGCGAGTGTCGTATGATCATCATCGTCATCGTTTTTTTTAAGTCCACAAATGCCCCCCACTCGCGGGTGGTGCAAGCGAGGGACGAGTGCGCGGGGCTCGCGAGTGTAGAGTTCTTCGACAAGATGCCTGTTCTTCCGGGCTAGTGGCATGCTGGTCCGGTTCTAGTTCACGGGAGAGCGCTCACTCCTTCAGCGAAGGGATGAGGGAACCGCTCCACCGCGTATGCACGTGGGCCAAGGGGTTTTTTGTTCATCGACTTAGATGGAAGGTCCAAGCCGAAGCGAAAGTGGTTTCTTCTTGTTCATCGACCCGGACGGAAGGTCCGAGCCAAGCAAGGAGGTTCTTTTCGTTCATCGACTTGGACGGAAGGTCCGAGCCAAGTAAAGGCATTCTTTTTGTTCATCGACTTGGATTGAAGGTCCGAGCCAAGCAAGGAGGTTCTTTTCGTTCATCGACTTGGACGGAAGGTCCGAGCCAAGCAAAGGCGTTCTTTTTGTTCATTGACTTGGACGGAAGGTCCAAGCCAAGGGATTATTCGTCGGTGGGACTGGGAGTTGTAATATTGAGGTGGTTTATTCATTGACACAGGGTTAGTGCCAAAGCAAGGGTATTTTTATTCATGGCACCAGACGGAAGGTCCAGGTCAGTGGTTCGTTCATCGATGCCGACAGGGAGTCGGAGACCGACGTGGTTTATTCATTGACACGGGGTTAGTGTCAAAGCAAGGGTCTTTTTGTTCATGGAACCAGTTGAAAGGTCCAGGCCACAGGCTTGTTAATCGATGCCGACGAGGTGTCGGGAGCTGACGTGGTATGTTGGTCTCTTCTTCTCTGCATCAGTGCCGACAGGGCGCGGTAGCTTATACGGTTTGTTAATCTTTTCTTCTCTTCATCAGTGCCGACGGAGTGTTGGGAGTTATAGGGTTTGTTTGTCTCTTCATCAGTGCCAACAGGGTGTCGGGAGCTGACAGGGTTTGTTTGTCTCTTCTTCTCTCTGTCAGCACCGACAGGGCGTCGAGAGCTGACGTGGTATGTTGGTCTCTTCTTCTCCTCATCAGTGCCGACAGGGTGTCGGGAGCTAACAGGGTTTATTTGTCTCTTCATCTTTTCATCAGTGCCGACGGGGTGTCGGGAGCTGACCTGGTTTGTTGGTCTCTTTGTCTCTTCATCAGTGCCGATGGGGTGTCGGGAGCTGACCTAGTTTGTTGGTCTCTTTGTCTCTTCATCAGTGCCGATAGGGTGTCGGGAGCTGAGATGGTTTGTTGGTCTCTTTGTCTCTTTGTCAGTGCCGACAGGGCATCAGGGGCTGACGTGGTTTGTTTGTCTCTTCTTCTCTTTTTCAGCACCGACAGGGCATCGAGAGCTGACGTGGTATGTTGGTCTCTTCTTATCTTCATTAGTGCCGACAGGGCGTCGGGGGCTGACGTGGTTTGTTTGTCTCTTCTTCTCTTTGTCAGCACCGACAGGGCATCGAGAGCTGACGTGGTATGTTGGTCTCTTCTTCTCTTCATTAGTGTCGACAGGGTGTCCGGAACTGACATGGTTTATTTGTCTCTTCTTCTGTTCATCAGTGCGACAGGGCGTCGGGAGCTGACCTGGTTTGTTGGTCTCTTTGTCTCTTCATCAGTGCCGACGGGGTGTCGGGAGCTGACCTGGTTTGTTGGTCTCTTTGTCTCTTCATCAGTGCCGACAAGGTGCCGGGAGCTGAGGTAGTTTGTTCTTCTCTTCTTCTTCTCTTTTTTTTCCTTCTTTTTTTCTTTCCCTTCTTTTTCTTCTTCCCTTCTTTTTTCCTTCTTTTTTCTTCTTCTTCTTTTTTTCTTCTTTTTTTTTGAACAACTTTGGATAGTTGTCGGCACAGACGCCGATAATGAGATAGTTGTCGGCTAAACGCCGATAATGACATAGCTGTCGGCTAAACGTCGATAGTTAGATAGCTGTCGGCTAAGGACCGATAATTAGAAGCTGTCGGCTCAGGGGTCGATAATTGAAAGCTGTCGGCTCTGGGGCCGATAATTGAAAGCTGTCGGCTCTGGGGCCGATAATTGAAAGCTGTCGGCTCAGGGGCCGATAATTGAAAGTTGTTAGCTCTGGGGCCGATAATTGAAAGCTGTCGGCTCAGGTCCGATAATTGAAACCTGTCGGCTCAGGGCCGATAATTGAAAGCTGTCGGCTCAGGGCCGATAATTGAAAGCTGTCGGCTCAGGACCGATAATTGAAAGCTGTCGGCGCAAGGGCCGATAATTAAAAGCTGTTGGCTCGGGGGCCGATAATTGAAAGCTATCGGCGTGGGAGCCAACAATTAGGAAGTGAGCCACGAGGGTAGAGAGGAGGGTTTATTCCTTTAACGGTCTGGACGGTGGGTCCAAATTGAAAGGGATTCGTCGCCCAAAGGGACGGGGAGGGGAGTTTGTTGATTCGACAAGGATGTTCGTCACCCGGAGGGACGGGGAGAAGAACTTGTTGATTCAATGGCCTGGACGGGAGGTCCAAATCAAAAGGGCTATTCGTCACCCGAAGGGATAGAGAGAAGAGTTTGTTGATTCCGAAAAGGATATTCATCGCCCGAAGGGATGGAGAGGTGGTCAAGTCGCTGACACGGGCTAGTGTTAGCGCAAGGAACATGGGATGATTCCTTACCCCAATGGCAGGGTCGGACAAGGGTGAAAGGTTGTTTCGTTCTTTAATGTGCCGGGGGCACCAGCTGTATGAAGGGTCTTTTAATTCTTTGGCTGGACAGAAGGTCCGAACCAGAGTAGAGAGAATTCTTTTTGTTTTTCGGCTGGACGGTAGGTCCGAGCCAAAGTGAAAGGATCTTTTTGTTCTCTAGCTAGATGGAAGGTCTGATCTAGAGTGGAGAAAATCTTTTTGTTCTCTAACTGGACGGCAAGTCCGAGCCAAAGTGAAAGGATCTTTTGTTCTCTAGCCGGACGGAAGGTCTGATCTAGAGTGGAGAGAATCTTTTTGTTCTCCGAATGGACGGCAAGTCCGAGCCAAAGTGGAAGGATCTTTTTGTTCTCTAGCCGGACGGAAGGTCCGATCTAGAGTGGAGAGAATCGTTTTGTTCTCCGACTGGACGGCAGGTCCGAGCCAATGTGAAAGGATCTTTTTGTTCTCTAGTCGGACGAAAGGTCCGATCTAGAGTGGAGAGAATCTTTTTGTTCTCTGACTGGACGGCAGGTCCGAGCCAAAGTGAAAGGATCTTTTTGTTCTCTAGTCGGATGGAAGGTCCGATCTAGAGTGGAGAGAATCTTTTTGTTCTCCGACTGGACGGCAGGTCCGAGCCAAAGTGAAAGGATCTTTTTGTTCTCTAGTCAGACGGAAGGTCTGATCTAGAGTGGAGAGAATCTTTTGTTCTCTAGTCGGACGGAAGGTCCGATCCAAAGTGAAATGATCTTTTTGTTCTCTAGTCGGACGGAAGGTCCGATCTAGAGTGGAGAGAATCTTTTGTTCTCTACTCGGATGGAAGGTCCGATCTAGAGTGGAGAGAATCTTTTGTTCTCCGACTGGACGGTAGATCCGAGCCAAAGTGAAAGGATCTTTTTATTCTCTAGTCGGACGGAAGGTCAGATCCAGAGTGAAAGGGGTATGTTTGTTCTCTGGTTGGGTGACATGCCTAAACGAAAGTGAAAGGATTTGATGTTCTTCAATGCGCCGGGAGTATCGGTTGTGAAATCCGAACCTGGGAAAGTGGGCCACGAGGGTCGGAGTTGATGTTGCAGAAGTAGGCCGTGAAGGCTACAATTGGGGAAGTGGGCTATAGAAGCCGAAGTTGGGAGGTTAGCAGGCCATAAAGGAGGGAAGTAGGCTGTGAGGGCCAAGATTGGGCTGTACGAGCCAGAACTGGGAAAGCAGGCCGTAATAGCCAAAATTGAGTTTATTATTTTTCTCCTTTTTTATTTATTTATTTCTTTATTCAAGCATGCAGGCATTCGACAGCATGCATAACATAAGTATAAATAAGGCAGCTCCCTCAACAGGGGATGGGATAGGGACATCACCCATAATTCGCAAACGCGGTGCGGGCCATAAGGCACGACTAAGGGGTGGTGCGCCCGTCAAGAGGATATCGCATGTCTTGCATGCACAGCTTAAATTCACACATTTCACCCGAGGCAACCCTCTGTGGAGTGGAGGAGCAAATGTGTGAGCAAAAGGCCCTAAACATAGGGATATGCAGTTTTTCTAAGCAATACTCGAGGGTTACTCTAGCGCCTACACATGAGTTTCAGGCTCTCGATTTTGGTAGCTTCGCACAGCCCCCATTTGTTTATTTTGGAAGCGGATTTCACCGTTCGGCGCAAGTCTCCTCATTTGTTTCAGTGGGGATTTCCGGCTACTAGGATTCATCCTTATCATAATTTTATTGTGGATTCCACCGTTTGACGCGAGTCTCCTGATGTGTCTCAATGGGGATCCCCGGCTACTAAGCTTCGTTCCTTATTGAAATTCGCCTCACCTTTTCGCGCGAGTCTCCTCATGTGTCTCAATGAGGATTCCCGGCTTCTCCGATTCACGTTTCTTATTGAAATTCGCTTCACCTTTTCGCGCGAGTCTCCTCATGTGTCTCAATGGGGATTCCCGGCTACTCCGATTCACGTTTCTCTCTCTTTTTTTTCTTTGCATAATTTTTTTTCTTTCTTTTTTTTTTAAGTGGGGGTAAGCAGCTTTTTCCTCACGATTACCTTTCACGCGAGTGTAGGAATTCAAGCATCCGTAGAGTGCTAAGAAGAAAGTCGGGCAATCCCTATGGTTGAAGATCATTGAACACATTACATGTGAAGTGCAGGAGTGTTGCCTCAGGTTTATTTTGTGAGTTGGGCTCAGCAATTTAGCCATGACTCTTCCCCTTGACATGTGCGCCCGCCATAATTGGGTTCCCTTCGAGTGTATGCCGTGATGCACGTGCATCCGAAATCGGGGCAGCGTTATTATTTAGCAAGGAAACAAGGTCCTAGAAAATTCTAAGGAGGTGTATTATTCTATATTAAGCAAGCATGCAAGCAGGGCAGCCGAGCATTTTTTTTTGGTCTATTTTGGTCTCTCTTTTTTTTGCGTAAGAACATACTGTCATTACGTATAAGTGTAGTGGTAGTAAAAGGTATTAGGGGAGCGGGCCGCAAGAACCGAAATTGGGGAAGCAGGCTATGATAGCTGGAATTGAGAAGCGGGCCGCAAGAGCTGAAATTGGGAAATGGGCTGCAAGAGTCAAAATTGGGAAGCGGGCCGCGAGAGCTGATGTCGGGAAGCGGGCTGCGAGAGCTGAAGTTAAGAAGTAGGCTACAAGAGCCACAGGGAAGCGGGCTACAAAGGTCAAAATTGGGAAAGCGGGCTCTGAGAGCCGAAGTTGGGAAGCATGCTATAAGGGCCAAAATTGGGAAACGGGCTACAAGAGCCGAAGATAAAGGTCTCTATTTTTTTTGTTCTCTGGCCGGGGCAGGATCCGAACCAGAGTGAAAGGTCTATTCTTTGATTCTCTGGCCGGGGAAGGGTCCGAAGCAGATTGAAAGTTTGATTCTTTGATTCTCTGGCCAGGGGAAGGATCCGCACCAAAGTGAAAGGTTTATTCTTTAATTCTCTGGTTGGGGCAGGATCCGAACCAAAGTGAAAGGTCTGTTATTTGATTCTCTGGCCGGGAAAGGATCCGAGCCAAAGTGGAAGGTTGATTCTTGATTCTCTGGCCGGGGAAGGACCCGAACCAAAGTGAATAGGTTATTTCTTTGATTCGAAAGCTGTCGGCTAGGAGCCGATGATTGGGGTAGCTGTCGGCTCGGAGGCCGATGATGGAGTAGCTATCGGCCAGGAGCCGATGAGTGAAGCTGTCGGCTCAGAGGCCGATGAATAGAAAGTTGTCGGCTCGGAGGCCGATAAGGGGATAGCTATCGGCTCGGAGGCCGATAAGTGAAGTAGTTGTCGGCTCAAAGGCCGATGATTGGATAGCTGTCAGCTCGGAGGCTGATAAGTGACTAGCTATCGGCTCAAGGGCCGATAATTAAGTAGCTGTCGACCCGGAGGCCGATACTGGATAGCTGTCAACTCATAGGTCGATGGTAGAGTAGCTGTCGGCTCAGGGGCCGATGGTGGGATATCTGTCGGCTTGAAGCCCCGATGGCTGAGTATCTATCGGATTGAAGCCCCGATGGCTGAGGGTTTTGTCAGTTTAACGCCCCGTAAGTGAAAGGTTTAGTCGGTTTAACGCCTCGTCGGTGAAAGGTTGAGTCGGTTTAATGCCCCGTCGATGGAAAGTTTAGTCAGTTTAACGCCCCGTCGGCGGAAGGTTTAGTCGGTTTAACGCCCCGCCGGCGGAAGGTTTTGTTAGTTTGGACGAGAGGCCGTGACACCAACTTCAAGAGGGGTCTATTTGTTGGATGGTTGAAGGTAAAGGGTGAAAGACCATGTCTACCTCAGGGCTCACTTTCTTTTCTTCTCTTCTTCTTTTGTGCGGGGAGGCGAGTGGAGAGACCACGTATGCCTGATGACTATTCTTTTCTTTTCTGCTCTTCTTTTTATTGTGAAGAGGCGGGTTCGAAGACCACGTCCACTTCATGACTGTTCTTTTTGTTCTGCTCTTCCTTTCTCATTGATGCCCCCGGACTGGGGTGTATTCTTTTAACGTGCCCCCAGGTTGGAGTGTAGCTTTTCTTCATCTGCCCCCTAGGTCGGGAGGTAGGCCTCTTTGCGTTTGTGCCCCTAGGCAGGGGTGTATTCTTTTGGCTTCTATGCCCCCATGGCGGGGTATATTTCTCCTTCAAATGCCCCTAAGTTGGGGTGCCTCTTCTGCTTCCTATGCCTCCAAAGGGAGGTATCTTCCTCTTCACATGCGCCCGGCACGGGGTGTATCTTTTGCTTCTTATGCCCCTGAAGGGGGAGGGTAGTTTTATTTCACGTGCTCCCATGAGGGGTATGTTTTGCTTCTTGTGCACCCAAGGAAAGGTGTGTCTTTTCTTCACGTGCCCCTAGATCAGGGTATAACTCTGTTGCTTATCGTGCCCCCGGACCGGGGTAGATTCTTCTGCTTCTTCCACCCCAGAAAGGGGTATATTTCTCTTCGTATTCCCCTAAGCTAGGGTGTAAACTTTGCTTTATGTGCCCCCGAGTCGCGGTTGATTCTCTTCATGTGCCCCCGGGCCGGGGTGCAACTTTATTTCCTCTCATGCCCCCAAGTCAGGGTAGATTCTTCTCACATGTCCCCGAGTCGGGGTGTATTCTATTCATGTGCCCCCCAAGCGGGGTGTATCTTTTTCTTCTTATGCCCCAGAGCGGGGTGGATTCTATTGCTTCTCATGCCCCAGAGCGGGGTATGGTATTTGCTTCTTATGCCCCCATGGCAGGGTGGATGCATGCTTCATGTGCCCCCATATCGGGGTATATTTCTTCCTCGAATACCCCTGAGCCGGGGTGTAACTCTGTTTCTTCTTATGCCCCTAGGTCGGGGTAGATTCTTTTCACGTGCCCCCAAAGCCAGGGTGTAACTTTGTTTCTTCTTATGCCCCCACGTCGGGGTAGATTCTTATCACATGCCTCCCGAGTCGGGGTGTATTCTCTTCACGTGCCCCCTAAGCGGGGTGTATCTTTTGCTTCTTATGCCCCAGAGCGGGGTGGATTCTTCTTTTTCTACCCTGACACACTGGGGGATGCTTGCTTCTTGTGCACCCAAGGTGGGGTGTAATTCTTCTTCAGATCCCCGTAAGCTGGGGTGCATTCTTTACGGCTTCTATGCCCCCGTGGCGGGGTATGTTACTTCTTCAAATGCCCCTGAGTCAGAGTGTATTCTTTCATTTCTTACACCCCTATGGCGGGGTGGATGAATGCTCTCTTCTAGATTCGTGGCCGTGCTCGGCCTCATTGCTATAAAGCATTCCCCACGGCGGGTAGGAATTCATCAAGCTACAGTTGCGACTTGTCAGATCTTCTAACAGCCACTCGAGGGGTCGTCTTATGCCGGATAGGGGCAGCATGGAGGATGAACAGGCCGGGGCATTGCATCGCGGGCTTGGACCCTCCTAGAGCCAGGAGGGATGTCGTCCTTCTTCTCATTCTCTTGGTCGGCCATGCTTGCCAATTCTTTGTCCTATCTTATCTTCTCTTCTTCTTCCCTTTTTTTTGTGTAATAGACCAAGGTGGGTGTGCAGGAGAGCGCTCACCCCCTCAGGGAGGGAATGAGCCGTTCGCTCCACCGCATCACTCCCACAGTGGTAATCTTTGTTCAGCACGGGTCTCAACGGATATGGTCGTACAACCCTCTCTCGCCGATTCTTTCTCTTCCCTTTTTGTTTCTTTCTTCTTTCTTCTTCTAATTTTTTTCCTTCTATTCTTCTATTCTTATTTTTTTTGGAAAGGGGGATTTGATTTCCCCTCCCTCTCTTCTTTTCCTCTTCTCTCTCTTTTTTTTAGCGGCCTTCATGATTCTTGAAAGCTGCATATACCTTGGAGTAGCATCCTTGGGGCCACAAAGACAATTGCGCCTAGTCCGGCTGTTCCCCCTATAGGGCTAACAAAGATAACACCTGCAGTTCATCAAAGTAGACAAACATCATTTATTAGGAGGCCATGAGGCCCCGAATCCCAGTGAAGAGATGAAGGGTGGTTCTAGTCCCATCGGGCGTGCCAGACTTGTGGATGCACTTTTTATCTAAAAAATCATTGTTTATTTATTCATTGGCGTTTATTAAGTGCGTGGGCGTGCTAGTCACAAAGTGATGATTTATTGTGCGCTCGATCTGACTAATCAGACGATTGTGTGGTTCGCGTCGGCACCAGGACCCGCCGCGCCGTAAAGGTCACGGCGTCATTTACATCCCCTCGGAGAGGTATACACCCTTGACTAATCGCCGAGATTCAGGGCCTCATGGCCAGGAAATTAATTGCATGAAAGGTATATTAGAAGGTATTGAAATCCTCGTGCGAGGGCGAGAAGAAAACCATTCGCGGTCATGTCGATCGTGTGCTGACCATTTAATGTTCGGACGAATGTCCGGCTCGAGAAAAGCGCGATCGTCGCGGGAAATCCGGAGCATGTGTATGCCGAGATACGGCAAATTTATTGTTCAGAAGAATAGAAAGCGTTCGGCTAAATCTCGGTTAGAGCGGTCAAAAGCCCGGTAAATCTATTGGCCCGGTGCAAGAGCAAGCTGCGACCATACTGCGGTGGGCCCCCAGCGGTCGAAATTTGACTCGCGTGAGCGTCATTAATGTTTCCCGTGCCAAGGGGGGGGGGGGGCAACGGGGAAATATCCCTTGAATTAGCTGGAAAGCCCTATGTCTTGGGAAGTGAACGTTTGAAACATATCGGTCACTTGAGGGACCATTCAGCATTCGAACGGGTGTCCGGCTTGAAAATATCACAATCGTCGCGGGAAGACCCAGAACGTATGTATGCCGAGATACGACAAATATATTATTTCGAGACACTAAAAGCATTTGGTTAGACCTCGGTTACCGTAGCAAGAAACTAATGAATTTGTTGGCCCGGTGTAAGATCGAGTCAGGACCATACCGGGGGGCGCCTCCCGCGGTCCAAACGGGGCTTGCGTGGGCATCATTAATGTTTTCGGTGCCGGAGGGCAACGGGGAAGAGTCCCGGGACTAGATCCCAAAATCAAAATGTGTCCGAAGAGAGCGAGCTATAGGCCGAGGATATGGGTGAGACAATGACCATAATCGGGATAGACCCGAGGTCTAAGCGTAACCCATGAAGGCCTCATTGATGTTTCCATGCGGAGGGTCCAGGGATGACGAGAGCCGCCTCATTCCGTTCGGATTTTGTCGATCACACACGGGCCATTTTATGTTCGGACAAAGGTCCGTATAGAAAACAAGACGGCGACAGGAGCGAGTCCGTGCAAATGTCTACCGTGAGTACGGCAAGTTAATGCAAGCGCGGGATTAGATCCCGGCATATATCCCGGTCACTAACGGACCATTCGTTATTCGGACGGAAGTCCGTATTAGGAGCGTCAAGGACGACGATAAAACCGTGCGGATGTCTGCCGTAGGTGCGGCAAGTTTAATGTGGGTGTGGGATCGGATCCCGATGAAGACGGGTCGAGCTAACAAACTATCGGCCCAGGCTAAGTACGGATCATGGTCAAGTCCGGGTGGGGGCTCCCGAGATCCAAGTCCGATCTAGTGGGGCATCATTACTTTTCTCTTAACCAAACCGTACAAATGTCTGCCGTGAGTATGGCAAGTTTAATGCAGGTGTGGGATTAAATCCCGGTATATATATGTCGATCACTAACAGACCATTTCTTATTCGGATAGAAGTCCGTGTTTGTAACATAAAAGATGGTGACAAAACCGTACGAATGTCTGCCGCAGATACGGCAAGGTTAATGTGGATGCGGGATTGGATCTCGATAGAGGTGAGTCAAGCTGATGATCTATTGGCCCGAGGTGGTTGCGGACTATGGCCATATCGGGGTTTCCGAGGACCACGTCTGATGCGACGGGGCGTCATTGCTTTTCTCTTCACGCACGGTCCGAGGAAGTGAGTCATTAGGTGTGGAGCCCGAACTCGCCATCGTGCGCCCTCGCACGCGGATCGACCTGCGTGGTCAGGTCGCGGGGATCGACCTGCCCGGTCAGGTCGCGGGGGTCAAGGGGGCAGCGCCCCTTGCAGGGGTTTCCGGGGGCAGCGCCCCCAGAACAAAATTTTAATTATAGCAAGGGCAACTTTGAGTATTGGTTTTCTATTAACTTGAAGTATATTTTTTTTATTTGCTTAATCACCTTCTTTCTTTCAGGCACGCCGGATTAAGGAAGCAAAGGGGGATGGGGCGCGCCAGATTAGTATCAAGAGGAGGGCGCGCCAGTTTAAGAGGGCATGGGGGGGGGGGGCGCCGGAATAGGTGGAGCAAAGGGGGGCGCACCGATTATATGGCAAGAAGGAAGAGGGGCCAAGGGCGCGCCGGAATAGGGTAATGAATAGTGAGGCGCGCCGGTTTAAGGGGGCTATGCAAGGGGCGCGCCGGATGGATGCCAAGAAGATGAAGGGAGCATGCACTATTCATTCCAAGGGTTTGAGAGTGGTTTTGAGTGTAGAGTTAAACCGGCGTGGGGGGGGACCGCGCCGGATAAGGCCACGCCGGATTAAGATCACTCCGGATAAGTTCTGTGTGGTTTTATTTCATTCTGTTGGCTCTGTTTCTTCTTTCTTTCAACTGTAAGTTAATTTTATGATTGATTTATTCATCTTATTGGTGGATTAAGCTTATGGAGAGAATGTTTAAGTGTTTTAGTTGTTTATTAAGGTGGATTAGCATGAAGATTAGAGTGTTTTATCAGAAGAGTTCGTTGTGTAGGGCAGTCCAATTTACTTCAGAGGCAGCTTCAGAGTTGGGCAGTTCCTGGCAGGAAGGAGTCCAGCTAGTTCATTTATTCATGGCGAAAATTGGGCCGCACCTCCCCCGGACTGAAGCTTGCCAGAGAAGAGTGGGGAAAACCAAACGATTGCTCCAGGGTGAACCTCAGAACTCGGAGTGAGGCCTCCGTTAACCCATAAGTGCGTGTGGAGAGTCGAGGTCCAGCCTTCAAGAGTTCCAACAGCTTACAGGTGACGATTTTGTGGGCGGGATGAATGTGTGCCACGAAAGGCTTTAGATGTTCATCCCTTCGACGGGTTCCCCTGAAGGCCGTGCCACAGAGAGGCAGGTCTCCAAGGTCCCTGGATGACAAGAGAACCAGGAGAAAGGGGAGGAGATCAAGGCAGTAGAACACTACTCATGCCAATCAAAAATCATTCCTTTTATTCATCCGCAAGGGAAAGGGGGAAAAGAGATATAGGATGGGATCTACCCCGAAGCAACGAAAACACATCAGAGAAGGAGGAAAGAAATACATTGGTGGAGGAGGGGGGAATGGAGCACAAACTCTCCCCCTCCGTGCTCACCTCTCTTCTCTCTCGCTCACTCTCTTCTTCTTCACCTCACGGGCGCCGGGGAACGGATCTTCTCTTCTCTCTTTTTCTTCTTTTCTTCAATGGCCAGCCAGGGGGTTCCTCATCTCTCTCTTTTTCTACTTCTCTTCACTGCTCACCGCCGAGGACCTTTTCTTTTCGTTTCAATAGCCCATCCTTTCTTTCTGTCGAACATGCAGAGTATATATAGCCGGTTGCCCTTTCTTCGCACAGACGAAAGGAACTCCCGCCATCTTCCTCCTCGTTTGTTGAGGCATCCGGAGTTGACATGCCATGGTGTGGTTCGTTGATTTGCGC
Organism: Amorphophallus konjac; assembly: GCA_022559845.1. Lineage (NCBI taxonomy): Eukaryota > Viridiplantae > Streptophyta > Magnoliopsida > Alismatales > Araceae > Amorphophallus > Amorphophallus konjac. Next base: position 203,646,143 of record CM040127.1, read on the forward strand.
AGTACGCAGGCATTTATCCGAGGAAGGGATGTTCGCAGATTCGCCGGGGCCTGCTTCGTCGTTGCCGCTTCTGTGCTGTCGAATGGAGGCAGAGATAGAGCGTCAAGCATTCAATGTTCTCTGCACGCCATAATGGTGCAAAACAGAGCATCGGCATGCCAACGGGACAGGATGGGGTTAAACCGGCGCGGGCGGTGAGCGCACCGGATTAGCATCAGGATGAGGGGGAAAGGCTTAAAGCCCAAGGAATAGTAGCGTGCCGTATTTAGGCAACCTCAAGGGCAAATGGGAAATTGGGCGCGTCGGTTTTGGGGGTGCCGGATTAAGATGTTGAAGGGGCGCGCCGGTTTAGAGCGCGCCGGATTAAGATGTTGAAGGGGAGCGCCGATTTAGAGCGTGCCGGTTTAAGGCCCTTCCGCACTGTTTTAAGCCTCAAATGGATTCTTTTCGAAGTTGTAGCCATTTATTCGAGTGTTGGCGTTCCCAGAATGTTCTAGTTGTAATGTGTGGCCTCCATAATATTCCATTTGTAGCCTTTGGGGCTTGGTCCCAGACTTTACATAACTTTGGGTGCATGTCGAGACTGTGCCGGAGTTCCCGGCTTTTCTTTAATTGTGCTCTCGGTGTGGCCGGTCGGAGAGTTGTAGCCGTATCTTCTGCCCGAGGGCCTCCTTAACGGATGGCGGACCACCAAGTGAGTTCTCGTCCTGGTTGGGCGAGGTATGGGTTTGTGCGGCCCTCTCATCTTCGACTTGCGCTTGAACGCGTAGACGCGAGTGTCGTATGATCATCATCGTCATCATTTTTTTGACGTCCACAGGAGCTTGAGCCTTTACCCTCCCTTGAGAGAGACACCCACGGTGTGACTCTACCTCCTAGCTTGAGAGGCCGACGTGAGCAAGTGGAGGCAATACTAGATGAGCAGAGTACCATTACCAGGAACAGGGTATACCAGCATTACCTAGTGAGGTGGAAGGGCTGTCCCCCGACCGAGGACACTTGGGTGAGTCGGGAAGACTTGCTGCGCCTTGACCCGGACATTTTGGAGCACTACCACAGTCAGGCGGACCCATACACGACAGGTTCGAGTTCTCCTCACCCCGGAGGATTTGATGAGGGCATCTCACAGCGCTCACTTTGGCTCGGATCACCTGCATCATTTGGATGAAGCCCGGCTATGTGTTCACATGTTATTTTCCTTTTCTTTGAGTCATATCTTATGTACTTTCCTTTATTGAGTAATGTTATCTTTGTCATTTCCCTTGTTATGCTTATTTGGGCCGAAGTACCTTAGTTATGGGCCCATAGGAGTGAGTCTAGGATATGCTCGGTCTTTTATCCAAATGTCAAGGGTACTATGGTCATGTAAAGAGTGGATGCCTATATATAGGCCCCATCTCCCCTCATGTACTCAACTTTTGATGAATGAATTTTACTAGAATCATTTTCCACCTCCACTCTCTTCTACCAAAGCTATTCTCTCTCTCCCTCTCTCTCATTTTCTCTCTCCCTCTCTCTCATTATCTCTCTCTCTCTCTTCAAGAAGGGGGCGAACCCCTCTCTCTCTCCTCCTTCTCCCACCTGCCACCTAACTCCCCTCCCTCATTCAAAGTCCTCCCCAACTACCCACCACCCCCATAAACTCACCCCAGCCCCAAGGCACCCTCCACCAATCCAAGCCCCACCTCCCAACCACCACCTACCCCATCCACTTCCCTAAGCACCTCCCCACCTCCCCAAGGCTGAAGGAGCTACTCCCAAGGCCCATTTTTGAATTTCCCTCCCATCTTCCACCCCCCCATAGCACCCTTGGTCGCCCAACACCAGCCCCAACCCAGCCAAGGTCGCCCCCCCCAACTCTCCTCTCCATTGTCCACCTTGTGCAACCCTCCCCCTCCCCTCTCACCCACAGCCAGCTGCAGCCCCCTTCACCCACCCCCTCCTTGTCTCTCCAGCCACCAAAACAGCCCTCCATCAACCTCCTCCACTCCCCACAACCTCCAGACACCCCATTTCCCCTACTACACCCCCACCACCCCTCCACTCATAACCATTTCCTTTGCAGATCAAGTTCTGGTTGCAGGTAGCAGATTGACCGCAGGTTGCAGAGGCCATCCCGTCATTCCCTGGGAGCTTCTGGTGACCTACCTTACATCGTTGAAATCGTCCCCGAGTCAGCTTTCCAATGGTGGTGGTCCTGCATCCTTTCGAGCTCGTAGTTGACCAGAGAAGCCGATCTCGCCAGGCTACGCTTCCTGACTCCGGTAGGCGACCAGAGGCTGAAAGCAGAGGCTACCACGACCGGCTCGTCAAAGGTATGGGTGCCATCTTCGGAGGAGAGGAACTACGACCAGTCCCCTCTCAGTACCAGGAAGAAGGAAGTCAATCGCCCTCCCGAGCTCTCTGTTCCAAATTTTCTCGTCGAAGTGCGCAGGCTGCTCCCTGCTGTTCCAGGTTGAACCACCGCCCACTCTTCTGTGCAGAAGTTTCTTCTCCAACCTCCTTTTGGAGCCCCGTCAGTTCCAGCTCGAAGCTATTCCAGCCACGGTCGCGTCCACGCTAGTTTCATCTCAATCGGAGTTCGGTAGCCACCATGGCATCATCTGCAACCGACCTCATTAGTTCTGCCCCAGACAGAGATAGAACCAACCAGTCCGGTTCCAGACTCTGCCCCGGCCAGCAACGACTTCACAGAAATAACCCAAAATTCAAGCATCATCCGGGGTCAGTTTAGAGAGTTTTGGCGCTGGTTTCGGCTAATTCTGAGCTCGGCTGAGCCCGTGGCGTTGTCTTCGTCAACATCCTGTCTGGCTATTCCTGAAGTTGGCTGAATCGGTGCAACTCGGCGAACCAAGTTTCTTTCTTAGTTTCCCCACCCCGCCTGGCCAACTTACAGCCCCTCCCTGCATGGAGGTAGTGTTTGGTTGTAACACTTTAACCCCGACCCCCTTGATCCACCCTACTGCGTGAGGAGTAGTGTTGTACTTCTAAAATTTTCAGGTCAAGCGGCATCGACGCGGCGTGCGGGTGCATACCCACACCTCCCCGCTCACCCTCGTCTTCGGCCGGGATCGGTGTCTTCACACCGATCAGGTGAGTGACTGGTCTCTACCTTGTGTTCCATGCTTTTATAGTGTAGAATTGCTTCTTATGCTCGTCGGTCGGTGAGAGAGTGCTCGGACCCGTAATTGCTCGATTTGAGTGCCCACCGCGGATTGTGAGTGAGAACCACCCAACCCCACGCCACGGCGTGCCATCTGCCCACTAAATTGAGAATTCCCAGACCCTTAGGGGTCAGCCTAAGCCCACCTAGTCTTTAGAATACTTGGGTCCCACCTCGGACCCTCACCACCATCCCCCGGCCCCACCGGGTGATCTCGTGTGTGCCGTGTGAGTGAGCCGCTAACGTGAGATCATTGAAAGTGCTTGTATGCTTGCGGGTCTAAGTCCTAGGGTCAAAGAGTCTCTCATTAGCACCTTTGGGCTGTGCCACATCACAGTAGGCATGAGCTCTTGACTTTGATTGAGTTCGCCTACAATAACAATTACGAGTCTAGTATCGAGATGGCTCCGTTCGAGGCCTTTTATGGGAGAAGTTGCCGATCACCATTGTGTTGGGATGAGGTTGGAGAGAAGCAATGGCTGGGACCAGATCTCATTTCAGAATCATCCAAGAACATCTGTATTATCCGAGATTGTCTACAAGTGGCACAATCGAGATAGAAAAGTTATGCTGATAGCAGAAGAAGAACCTTGGAGTTTCAAGTAGGTGAGTATGTATTCTTGAAGGTTTCGCCTATGAGAGGAATTCGAAGGTTTGGCATTCGTGACAAGCTAAGTCTGAGATACGTTGGCCCATTTGAATTTTAGAGAGAATTAGAGAAGTTGCTTATAGATTAGCTTTACCACCTCAGTTATCTGGGTACACAATATTTTTCACGTATCGATATTACGGAAATATGTTTATGACCCCACTCACATCATTCAACATGTGGATCTGGAATTGAAGGAAGATTTGACTTATGAGGAAAAGCCCATAAAGATTTTGGATCGGAAAGAGCAACAACTCAAGAATCGTTCCATACCTATGGTCAAAGTTCAATGAAGCCGACGAGGGACCGAAGAAGCTACTTGGGAGTCTGAAGATGCTATCCGGAAGTAATACCCTGATTTATTCTACGGTCAGTTATCTCACTATCCCCATTTCAAGAAGTGTAGTGAATTTGGAGGATCAAATTCCTTAAAGTGGGGGAGGGTGTAGCACCCCGAGAATTTATTTATTTTAAATCTCTATTTATTTCAAAAGTTTTTCATTTATTTAATTAGAAATTCCTTTTGGATAAAATTCAACTAATTCATAAAATTCTGGAAAAATTATAATCAAGTAGAGGACAAAACATTAGACTAATTATCTTCTGGGGTAAACCCTAATTTAATTTATAACCACGTCGAATTAAGGTTTTAAGGCTAAAAATGAACCTTAGAGTATCTAGTCCTTAAATTACCAAATTAGAGCCCAAATCGCGATCATTTGAGCCCAAATCAAGTCCATTAGATCCGTCTTGGCTGATAGCCCAATAACCCTCTCTTTTGTCGCCAAAACCCTAAACCTAGAATTTGAATATGGGCGATCCGATGGCACACGACTTAGTCAAGCGCGAATCTCGCACGGCTGTGGGTGTGGACTCTATCATCTACGATCGATCCTTCCAGAAATCAATTGACCTTATAAAACTAACCCTGACCCGACCTAGAGTCGACGTTTGCTGCGACTGCCAGCGAGAAGAGTGGACGTGGGAGTATTTGGCGACGTGAGCAAGGTGTTCTTCGTGCGGTCCGGAGGCTTGCGATCGTCTTCTTCCTTCGATTAAGGTAGGCAATCATAGTCCAAACTCAATATAAAATATACCATTGGAATCGTCTCTAAGTCCTCTTTCAATCCATAGTAAAAGCCCCAAATTTCATCTTGTATTGAGATCGTATGACAGGTTTTTGTAGGAGCATGTCAAACTAGGGTTTCTTCCATGCTTAGCTTACACATTTGATCTGATCGAAGGCTATCTAGCGGGCTAAATTCAAATTAAAACATGCCTCATCATGCAAAATTTTATGCTCCTTTCAGTAGTTTTATTTTGCCCAATTTTTATGCATGTTTCGTCACGAATTTCATTTTTCAATTAGAGTCTATCAAAGTTCGCCGGAGACCGGGTATGTCAGCCTGTTAGCGGTCGTAACAGGAACCGCCAGGATCTCTAGCGGTCGAACGATAGACCGCTTCCCCTGTTACTATTCTGGACTATGCGGCCTACCAGGTGACCGTTTAATGCATCCAACGGTCAATCGAGGGACCATTTTTCCCCAAATGCCAGTTGCTTGTAATCGTCACACTAAGCGGTCACCTGATAGACCGCTGGCCCCTGTTAGCGGTCCTCCCTAGACCGTTTCATGTTGTTGATTTCAATTGTTATATGTTTTGATTATGTGGTTACCTCGGCTGGTGCGGACACCAGGGCGATCACGTGACACGTCGGCGAACCGACGGTGCCATACGCGGAGCGCCAAGTGGACTACATCGGCTTCCCATCGAGTTGGGGATCATTTGGCTTCAATTTGGACACTTTTAGCATTAAATTTGGGCTTGTATTGAAGATTATACATGGGTTTTCATATTGGGCTGGTTGCTAGACCCTTAAAAGGCCAAGTGGTTAAAGGCCCTTAGGCTTTCCTTAAGAAAGGAAAGGCCTTGGACCAATATGAAGCACCCATTAGCCTAGCAAGGCCCAATTGGGCTCCCTTTCTATATGGGCTCTCTAAATGGGAGAGGCCTTATACAAGCATGGGCTTCACTCATGGGTTTATAAGGTTGGAATGGGCCTTAAGCAAGAGGAGGAGAATGGGCTGGCCATGAGCCAAAGTGGCCCATTCAAGGCCCATTGGAGGGGGTGCCCCCTTCCTTGGCTTATTAGGCTAGAAAATTCTTAATTTTCTTCTTTCTTCTCTCCATTTACCACATGGGAGTATTAGAAGGCTGCTGGTCAATTTTCCAATAGCTGCCACCTAACATTTTACAAGAAAAATTCAAAGTTAGGTGAGCCACCATTGCCCCTTGTCCCCCCCTTTCACTATCACATTGTAATGGCACCCTTCCCCCTCTCTCATTGTGTATCCCACGCAGCCCCCTCCCCTCCATTTCCTATTAAAAGGATTGTACAATGTGTGTTTAAGGATTGATGAAAATATTTTGTGAGAAATTGCCTTAAGTGAGTGATTCACTTCTCCTTCTTTGGGTGTGACTCCCAACCCTGTCTTGTGACTGGACAGCATTCAAGTCGTGAGACTCGACCCTCTACCCCCCTATTCGTCTTATCTTATGATTCCACCTGATTTATCCCTGATACTACTACGAGTTAGAAAGGATTCAGCACTGGTTTCGTGACGATCCGAGTTCGGGAGCTCCGGTGGTGATTTTCCTTGTGGCGGCGCGCAGATCTATCCCAGAGTGCAGTCCAGATCGGAAGATGTCTGTGTATTAATTCTTGGGGCCCAACCCCAATGCCATAAGCAGTTGCCTTCTAAAGAGAAGTCGTAGTGTTTCCAGTCCTCTTCGCGTTGCCACTAGTTTCGCCTCGATCCGTGACCGGTGCTGATCGTGCCAACAGATCTCGTGGGATCACGCAGGTAGGTCTGAGTAGGTCCGACTGAGATCTCAGTCGACTTTCAGAGCCTGGCCCATCTTCATCCGGCCAAGATCCGTGTGAGAGGTCTTCAGAGTATTTCTTCCTCAGGGCGTCGCCGACGTTCTCCCACAAAGAACGGCCCTATCCGACATTGGCAACCATTATTTCATATTTTTACCGTGTCGCTGTGCAGTTCTGTGAGCACAAAACCAGAACCAGAGAAGTTTCATCGCTGCGCCCAGATCTCAAAGCATCTGATTGCGCCCTTCGGAGTGAAGATACTACATCCAGTCTCCGATATTCTCCAACAAATGGCGCTCCGATCGGGCATCGGATCTAGTCGTACCAACCTCCGCAAGCTCGCTGCGCAGGGTGACCAGCGCGGGCAGAACCGGGTCGGCTTTCCGTCGGCATACCCGAGCGGCTCCGGCACGCGTTCCTCGCCTCCTGCGAGTGTGGCCCATCAACCCGGGTTCCAGCAACCCCAACATTGGCATTTGTAGCCCTATACCTCCCTGCGTGGAGTGGGCAAATATTTCTGAAAGTGTAATCTTATTGCATTTGTATATCGGGGTTGTTCGGAAATCGGCCGGGAATCTTCCCCACGCCTAGGCGTGGAGGTACGTGCTCGTTCCGATCCTCACATTTGCTGTTTAGTATACTTTCTATATTGCTGCGTTTGTGAGATTAGGGCCGTTAGCCAGTTCAAATTCACCACGATTGTGAGTTGTGAGCGCCCGTTCCGTGGCTCCAATCGAGCACCGAGCGCGAATTAGCACCCTAGGCGACGGTGGTTTCTTAATCGCCGCGATCCCCACGTTTCCCTCGCAAGGGATGGTCATCGGGCTCAAGAGAGTCGCTGTTGAGAGACGTCTCCACCCAGAGAATACCACGGTGGTCAGCCGTCCGGCTTGCCTTAGTGTGCTAGTGCTGGTCGCACATCGAGTCGGTCGTACGTCTTAGCCCGAGTCGGTCATCCGTCCCGCATCAAATTGGTATCAGAGCGTCGTTCAAGTCTAGGGTCATTTAAGTCCAAGGTTGCTTTTGCATTCCTCTACTCGGTATATCAAAAGGTGCAACACGAACGTTAGGCTACGCCTATCGGGAAGGCCGCACACTTGCGCGAGTGATCTTCGGATCGCTTAGCTCCGCCGCGTACCGAATAGTGGGTTAAGTCTAGGTTCCTAGTTAGTGCATTCCCACATAGTCATGTCTAGCATGTAGTTCCGCCGAATTCACATGGAATCCCCATCACCCGGGCAAAATGGCCATTGGTCCACCCATGGGCTTGGCAACCATCCTCTCCCCTTCCGTAGGCTCGAAGCCTCTGATTTTTATGGCTCTAATGATCCGGGCGACTACCTCAATTGGGAGGCCACGATGGAAAAATATTTTGAATGTTACACCATGTCCGATGCCATGCAAGTTAGTTTTACCCGAGAGAGGCTTGTCCACAAAGCCGCCTGGAAATGGGAGAGCATTGAGCGCATGAGAGAGGTTAGGAGGCAAAGGCCCATCGAGTCGTGGCATGAGATGAAGGACGAACTTAGGAAGGTCTACCTACCCGGCCCGGTCACCTCCAACCGACCCCACCCAATCACATCCACCCAAGTGGGCCATAATCGGAGGCAACGCGCCGCGCATGTAGAAGAGCCGAGGTCCACGACTAAGCCAAGTTCATATGGGAGATTCCACCACATTACTCCTACTCCAAACCCCACCATTGCCGAACTCTTCCAACTCATTTTGGATAAAGTGGATAGGAAGTGTGCTTATATCGAGTCCATGCTTCCCCCTTGCCTACGTCCTAGCCAGGGAGGAACCAAACACGAACCTAAGGAGGTAACAGCCGGTAGTCCCAATCCGGTGCCATCTATGGTTCCATCCCACGGTCCCATCCCCATCATAGTGGATCATCGTTCCCCACCCACGAGAGCCCCTTTGCCTATACCCCCTGTCCGTCAGGAGGATAAGGGTAAGGATGCACTTATCAAGGAGGGTAGTGGTTCACGACAGCAGTGTTATCGCTGCCTGGGATTCGGCCACTTTGCAGGACAGTGTCCCACTCGGACATCTCGCGCTCTAGGGGACAAAAGGGTTGGAGAAGCCTCACTCTCCGATCTTTATTTGGAGCCTTCTCAGCCAGAGCTACCCGTGTTTCTAACGGGAAAGCTACTCATAGCCGAGCCACTCTTTAGCTGGCTTAAGATAGGTTTGGTCCCATCTCCCCTCCCATCTATGGACCCTATCCTACCTCTGGTGCCAATCCATTCATTTCACACCACTTTCCGGTCTAGTCACCGTGTGGATACATTGGATGACCTGCTTAAAGGGTTAGACCGGCAACTAACTTTAATGCACTTGTTGGCTCCAGGCTTTGACCAACCTATAGGTCGTAGCTTCACACATCCATCTTTAGGGTCTATCACCTCCGTGTACACTGTGTGCCATATCACCATGGAGGTTCTTTTACTCCTCCCCTTACCGGTCGAGCCTGACTTCACTCCTTTTATCCCGAGGGAGGAGCCCTATCTGCTATACACAGTCCCATCTACGTCGATGGATGAAGGTGACCATCAACACCTTCTAGAATTCCACGCATGGGACCTTGAGATGAGGGAATCCATATCGAGGGGCCACACATTCTTTGATCCCTTCGATCCCTTTCTTCATGGGCCCTTTGGCCCACAACCTCCACTCCACCTCTTTGAGGAAGTCCACTTTCACATCCCTTTCCCACGGGCCGGGCCACCTACACCCACCAAGCCCGATACACCTACATCCGGCCCTCCTAGCCCTCCCAAGTCTCCCAAATCCAATGGGCAGCCGCATGCTAGGGACAAAGTAGGATGTCTAGGAGTCCCACTTTCCGCCAACCACCGGTTGCCACTAGTGTATACGAGGCACATGTTCGGGTGTCCTGGTCCACCATTGCATATGCATAGTCTGCATAACCATAGGTTTGTCTAAGTTCAAGTGTGTGTGTTTGTTTCTATGGTTTGTTTTCTTTCATATGGTTTGCATTAAGTCGTGTCAATAAACGGCCAATCAAAGCACATATAAGGAGGTAGCCGATGCATGCTACATATCCATGGATTCAAAGGGAGAGTACGTCTAGATCAGGGTCATACCTGATTGGTTTCCTCCCGGAGACCGAAAGCCACTCTAAGTCCACGATCCCCACCCTTTCCGGGTCAAGAAACAAGTGGGTCCGAATGCGTACGATATTAAACTACCGGGTGACTATGGTGTCAGTTCGACGTTCCATGTTTCAGATCTGGTAGCATATTGGAACCCGCGGTGATCCCTAGTGAGCTTTGGGCTTTCTCCTTCTATTGTGAGTGATACACCACCCGAGAGTCCACCTCTTCCAGCCTCAACGCATGCATATAGATTGTATACTGGATGAGCAGGTGAACACCACAAGGAACGGTGCATATCCACACATCCTAGTGCGTTGGCGAGGATGCCCCAACGATGACCAACGCCTTGATCACATGCGGATAGTTCAAGATTCAAGACCCTTACTCGACGGGGTCGAGTTCCTCCCACCCGGGGATAATTGGTGCGGACACCAGGGCGATCACGTGACACGTCGGCGAACCGACGGTGCCATACGCGGAGCGCCAAGTGGACTACATCGGCTTCCCATCGAGTTGGGGATCATTTGGCTTCAATTTGGACACTTTTAGCATTAAATTTGGGCTTGTATTGAAGATTATACATGGGTTTTCATATTGGGCTGGTTGCTAGACCCTTAAAAGGCCAAGTGGTTAAAGGCCCTTAGGCTTTCCTTAAGAAAGGAAAGGCCTTGGACCAATATGAAGCACCCATTAGCCTAGCAAGGCCCAATTGGCCTCCCTTTCTATATGGGCTCTCTAAATGGGAGAGGCCTTATACAAGCATGGGCTTCACTCATGGGTTTACATGGTTGGAAGGGGCCTTAAGCAAGAGGAGGAGAATGGGCTGGCCATGAGCCAAGGTGGCCCATTCAAAGCCCATTGAAGGGGGCGCCCCCTTCCTTGGCTTATTAGGCTAGAAAATTCTTAATTTTCTTCTTTCTTCTCTCCATTTACCACATGGGAGTATTAGAAGGCTGCCGGTCAATTTTCCAATGGCTGCCACCTAACAGTTTACAAGAAAATTCAAAGTTAGGTGAGCCACCATTGCCCCTTATCCCCCCCTTTCACTATCACATTGTAATGGCACCCTTCCCCCTCTCTCATTGTGTATCCCACGCAGCCCCCTCCCCTCCATTGCCTATTTAAAGGCTTGTACAATTTGTGTTTAAGGATTGATGAAAATATTTTGTGAGAAATTGCCTTAAGTGAGTGATTCACTTCTCCTTCTTTGGGTGTGACTCCCAACCCTGTCCTGTGACTGGACAGCATTCAGGTCGTGAGACTCGACCCTCTACCCCCATCTTCCTCTTATCTTTTGGTTCCACCTGATTTATCCCTGATACTACTACGAGTTAGAAAGGATTCAGCACTGGTTTCGTGACGATCCGAGTTTGGGAGCTCCGGTGGCGATTTTCCTCGTGGCGGCGCGCAGATCTGTCCCAGAGTGCAGTCCAGATCTGAAGATGTCTGTGTATTAATTCTTGGAGCCCAACCCCGATGCCATATGCAGTTTCTTTATAAAGAGAAGTCGTAGTGTTTCAAGTCCTATTCGTGTTGCCGCTGGTTTCGCCTCGATCCGTGACCGGTGCTGATCGTGCCAACAGATCTCGTCGGATCACGCAGGCAGGTCTGAGCAGGTCGGGCTGAGATCTCAGTCGACTTTCAGAGCCTGCCCCATCTTCATCCGGCCAAGATCCGTGTGACATATCTTCAGAGTATTTCTTCCTCAGGGCGTCGCTGATGTTCTCCCACAAAGAATGCCCCGATCTGACATCGGCAACCATTATTTCATATTTTTACCGTGTCGCTGTGCAGTTCTGTGAGCACAAAACTAGAACCAGAGAAGTTTCATCGCTGCGCCCAGATCTGAAAGCATCTGATCACGCCCTTCAGAGTGAAGATACTACATCCAGTCGCCGACATTCTCCAACAAACGGCGCTCCGATCGGGCATCGGATCTAGTCGTACCAACCTCCGCAAGCTCGCTGCGCAGGGTGACCAGCGCGGGCAGAACCGGGTCGACTTTCCGTCGGCGTACCCGAGCAGCTCCGGCACGCGTTCCTCGCCTCCTGCGAGTGTGGCCCGTCAACCCAGGTTCCAGCAACCCCAACATTGGCATTTGTAGCCCTATACCTCCCTGCGTGGAGTGGGCGAATATTTCTGAAAGTGTAATCTTATTGCATTTGTATATCGGGGTTGTTCGGAAATCGGCCGGGAATCTTCCCCACGCCTAGGCGTGGAGGTACGTGCTCGTTCCGATACTCACATTTACTGTTTAGTATACTTTCTATATTGCTGCGTTTGTGAGATTAGGGCCGTTAGCCAGTTCAAATTCACCGCGATTGTGAGTTGTGAGCGCCCGTTCCGTGGCTCCAATCGAGCACCGAGCGCGAATTAGCACCCTAGGCGACGGTGGTTTCTTAATCGCCGCGATCCCCACGTTTCCCTCGCAAGGGACGATCGTCGGGCTCAAGAGAGTCGCTGTTGAGAGACGTCTCCACGCGGATAATACCACGGTGGTCAGTCACTCGGCTTGCCTTAGTGTGCTAGTGCTGGTCGCACATCGAGTCGGTCGTACGTCTTAGCCCGAGTCGGTCATCCGTCCCGCATCATCGGCTAGATTGCATGTGTAGGATAGAAACCCACACAAGAAAAAAATGGTAAATTATAGACTATATGAACCTTTTTAACTATATGCATGGTTAATTTCTCTTCCAGCGTGCTACGTGCTCCATCATGTTCTTGGTTATAAAAATTGAAACTTGTATCAACATGTTACAAATGTGGAACTTATTTAGTATTGTGTGACAGTCACTCCACTCCGATGGTACTGACTGACCGATCATCGACCGTTTTTCGATGCTTCATTAACCTTTAATCTTGTAATGGCTGGGACTCTCCACCGGATATTCCTTCCGTCGGACTAGGACCGCTATTATGAGACCTCCGTAAGACCCCGCGAGCCTGGGATTCCCACTAGGATGCCGGGCGAGTTGTACCTTCAAGACCTGCACCAATTACTCGATTGAATTATCCATTTTACAGCCCAAAATTCAAGTTTGTCTTGGCTTAAAGGCGGCCCTGGGTTAGACCATGTGGTTCTTTAAGCGGTCTAGTCATGACCATTTTCTTGCTGGCCATGGGCCAGGTTATGCTGGTCGTCATCCTTGATTCCATCGACCTTGCAATGTCTAAATTGATCAAATCGCCTCTGGCTCGACCTGAGAGGTGTGGGCTGGACCCTGGTTCAATTCCATCAAGTCTTGGGCAGGCTGGGAGCCCTTTTTGGTCGACTGATTCAATCTTGTTGGGCCCAGATTGTTTACGGTTGTCATTGGACCATTTTCATCCTCTTAGCAGCCGTCCAAGGACCGTTTCAGGATGGGGCGGCCCAATGAGTGACCGTTTAACCTTGCTGCGGCCCAGGGACCTTCTCGTGCTTGGCGGCCCCTTGTGGACCGTTTTCAATTGTTAACGGCCCATCTAGGACCGTTTTATTGCTGATTTTTGGGTCTCATCCTTTTGGCCCGATATAACCTGTAGCGGTCCATGTTAGACCATTTTCGTCCTGTTGCGGCCCAAGTTCGACCGCAACTCAGCCGGAAGCTTGTTTTACGTGTTTCTTGTATGTTCTGGTAAAGCTGAGCCAAGATGGGCTTATGGATTTCCATTCTATTCCTGAAAACTACTCAATCTTAGAGATTAAGTTACATGGCTTGATCTTGAAATTCTTGGCCGATTCCAATGAATGTCTAGATATTACTTGGGATCTTGGATCCACCAAATCAATGCCAACGCATCATAAGCGCCTGGTTTGGTCCTGGGAAGAGAGCTCGAAATGTACTAGTGCCCCAGGGAGTTGTAATGACATAGTGAGGCATTGCACCGAGTGCATGACTATCGTGTGTCTATGACATTCATCTCTTTTCTCTATACATTTTATTAGATTCCTACATGGAATTTGTCTCAATATGACTTGCTTGCGTGTTTGATCTGCCAATTTCCTGGAAATTGATATATCTCGATTCAATTCAATCTATTAGCTTCATTTCCATCAGTTCTTATGTTAACTTGTTTATCGTCTTAGTTCGCATGCATAACAGTTATTTAATTTGGTTAACTACTTAAACTTGCCTGCTATTGCCTACTGAGCGTTCGCTCACCCAGTTTTCCCCCTTTTCAGGTAGTTCTGGGGATGAAACGCAAACGGATGGGGATGGGCAAGAGTAAAGACCGGAGTGAACCCTGGCAGGCGTAGACCTGAGTAGTGATAGTTCATGTGGACATATTGTTATGTTGTTAGTTCAACCAGTCAAATTCAAGTTGTAATTTTTCTTTATTTGAGTCGTGACTTAAGAAGTGTGGATGTGAAACATTGTTATTTCTTCTATTTTTAAAGAAGTTGGTTCCTTTTGGGTTAATTCCTTTCTCTTGCATTTTTATCTTTTAATACTGCTATTGCTCTGTTTATCATGAATGTATATAACTTCCGCGTTCCGATATTCCACGTCGGGACATGACAGAAATAAAGGTAAAAATTATCTAGGATTGTGTGACAGTCACTCCACTCCAGTGGTACTGACTGGTCGATCGTCTACCGTTTTCGATGTTTCATTAAACCTTTAATCTTGTAATGGTTGGGACTCTCTGCCGGATATTCCTTCCATCGGACTAGGACCACCATTACGAGACCTCCGTAAGCCCCCGCGAGCCTGGGATTCCCACTAGGACACCGGGCGGGTTGTACCCCCAAAACCCGAACCTTTTGATTCGATCGACTCGCGTGTTTTTGCCGAAGCCCAGGATCAGGGCTGTCCTGTAAATTGCAACCCTTCTGGGACCGTTTCTGTTGTATGCGGCCCAGGTGAGACCACTTGACTCTTGAGCGGCCCTTCTGTGGACCGTTTTCATTGGTAAACGGCCCATCTAGGACTATTTTAAATTCTGGAATGTGGATCTACTTCTTCTGGCCCAGTATCGCCTGAAGCGGTCCGTGTTAGACCATTTTTGTCTTGATGCAGCCCATATATGACCGCAACTCAGCCTGAAGCTCATTTCACGTGTTTCTTATGTGTTCTGGTAAGCTGAGTCAAAATGGGCTTAAGTTACAATAAATTCTGATTTTTGTCCTTTTACAAGCCATAAATCTTATGGCTTTCCCTTCTATTATTGAAATCTCCTTTGATCTAAGAAATTAAGTTACATAGCTTGACCTTGAAATTCTTGGTTGATTCCAATGAATGTCAAGATATTACTTGGGATCTTGAATCCACCAAACCAATGCCAACGCATCATAAGGGCCCAGTCTGGTTCTAGGAGGAGCGCCCAAAAAGTACTAGTGTCCCGGGGAGTTGTAAAGACAAGGTGAGGTATTGCACCGAGTGCATGACTAGTGTGTGTCTATGACATTCATCCATTTTCTGGTACATGTTATTAGATTCCTACATGGAATTTATCTCGATATGACTTGCTTGTTTGGATGCTTGATTGGCCAATTCCTGGAAATTGATATATCTATGTTCAATGCAGTCTATTATTTTCGTTTCAATAAATTCTTGTGTTAACTTATTTTATCGTTCTTAGTTCGCATGCACGACAGTTATTTAACTTGGATAACTACTTAAGCTTGCCTGCTTTTGCCTATTGAGCGTTCGCTCATCCAGTTTTTCCCAATTTTTAGGTAGCTCCGATGAGGAAACGCAAACGGACGGGGATGGGCAAGAGTAAAGACCTGGAGTGGACCCTGATAGGTATGAACCCTGCTAGTGTTATAGATAGTCGTTAAAGTGGTCGTAGAGTTGTGTTAAAGTCATTGTATGTTGGTAGTCTAGTTGTTCAAATTAAAATTGTAATCTTTTCTTTCTTCTTCTATTTGAGTCGAATTATTAGGTGTTTGGAAACATTTTATTAATTATAAGTAGATTGGAAATGTTAGAGTAATTCCTTCTCCTTGAAACTATGATCTTTTAATTCCGTTATCGCTGTCTATCATGAATGTATATAACTATCGCGTTCTGATATTCCGCGTCGAGACGTGACAGTTTTGTGGTATCAGAGCCTAGGTTTTCTAAGTTCCTAGGGTTATAAGTGATGTCGTAGAACCCATGACTTTATTAAAGTCTAAGGATCTAACCCGGTAAGATTGGGTAGAGACTTGGGGTTGAGTTAACTAATAAATTCTAAAAAGATTCTCGTTAGGTTGTTTTAAATAATTTTTCCTGCATATATGTAGGAGTTATTCCGATGGCGGCGGAATGTGCGCAATGGAGGGATATGCAGCGTACTGTGCAGGGCTTGACTCAGACCCTCCAGCAGGTAGCCCAAGGAGGAGGAGCACACCATGGAGCCGGTGATCTCCACCGGAATTTCTGAGGAATGAATCCCCCACGATTTAGTGGATCGGCGGATCCTGATGAAGCCAAGAATTGGTTGAAAGAGATAGAACGGGTTTTTAGAGTTATGCAGTGCAATGACCAAGACCGAGTTCTTTTGGCGACCTTCCAGCTTGAACGCGATGCACGTGCTTGGTGGGAATCGGTGGAAGCCACACTAGGCAATAGGCGTGCAACGTGGGAGGAATTTAAGGAGTTCTTTAACATCAAGTACTTTTCAGACCGTGTACAGGAGAAGAAGGCGGTAGAGTTTGTTGCTCTGAAGCAGAGGAACTTATCACTTGCGGAGTATGAAGCACAATTCGCCAGGCTGTCTCGTTATGCATCGCACTTAGTATCTACCGAGAAGATGAAGGCCAAGCGATTTATAAACGGGTTGAAGCTTCAATATATTAACCAATTGGCACCAATGGAAACCTCTAACTATGCCAAGATTGCCGAGATTGTCACGAAAGCTCAAGTTCTTAAAGACACATTGGAGATGACGGGGAGGAAGGATTGAACAACTAGTTCTGGGATTTTTAAACCCACTAATGGCAAGAAGAGGCCCAATGGCGGGTCAAGTTCGTCACAGGAAAAGAAGTCGAGGAACGATGACAAGAAAGCGGGTCCAGTTGCCCCGTCTAAGGCTATTTGCAAGTTTTATGATCGGCCATGTCACAAGATGGAGGAGTGTTGGCACAAGCTAGGCACCTGTCTACGCTGTGAAAGTCGGGATCATCGTTTTCCCGAGTGTCCCCTCTTGTCCCAGCAAGCTACACCAAATAAGCCGCAAGGAGGTCAGAAGCAACAGGGTAAGCTTCAAGCCCTACTAGAAACTGAGACTGAAACCACCGATGAGGGTGGACTTGTTGAAGGTACACTTATTGTCTATGATAAGCCAGCTTTTGTTCTATTTGATACCGGAGCAATGCATTCCTTTATTTCTCAGAGTTTTGCTAAGTCTTTAACTGTAAAACCTATATTAATGAAATCTCTATTAGAAATTTCAACCCTTATTGGTTCGGGTTTAGCAATCAAATATTACTACCCTTCTAGTAAGATCCTGATTAATGGGTAGAATATGCCAGGTGATTTGGTTTGTATGGCAATGAAGGATTATGATGTGATCCTAGGAGCTGATTGGTTGGCTAGAAATGAGGCCAGTGTTCATTGTAGAACTAGCTCCGTGTCTTTTTCTGGACACCCCAAGCTCTCTTTTGTTGGGGTTAGGCACTCTAAGTCCGTGCCACTTATTTCGGCTCTTCAAGCTGAAAAGTTATTTAAGAAAGGATGTCAGATTTTTCTAGCCTTGGTTTCCTTAACCAATAAGAAGGAGTTTGAAATTAGGGACATCCCTATTGTTTGAGATTTTCCAGATGTTTTTCCTGAGGATTTGTCGGGACTCCCGCCTGAGAGAGAGGTAGTCCTTTCTATTGATCTAATTCCTGGCGCATCCCCTGTTTCTAAGACTCCGTATCGTATGTCTCCTGCGGAGCTGAGGGAATTAAAGCGGTAATTAACGGAGTTGCTCGAGAAGGGGTTTATTCGTCCAAGTACATCCCCGTGGGGAGCCCCAATATTATTCGTACGAAAGAAAGATGGTTCGTTTAGACTGTGCATCGACTACCAGTAATTGAGCCAGCTTACTATCAAGAACAAGTACCCATTGCCAAGAATAGATGAACTATTCGATCAGATAGCAGGAACACAATATTTCTCTAAGATTGACCTTCAATCAGGATACCATCAGCTGCGGATCAAGGACGGTGATATCTTTAAAACTACCTTCAGTAGCAGGTATGGGCATTTTGAATTTGTGGTAATGCCTTTTCGACTAACGAATGCTCCTGCAGCTTTCATGCAATTGATGAATAGTGTGTTTCGGCCCTACCTAGATCAGTGGGTCGTGGTGTTTATTGATGATATTTTGATATACTCTAAAAGTGAGGACGCGCATGTTGAGCACTTGAGGATGGCGTTGGAATTATTGAGAGATCATCAGCTGTATGCCAAGTTTAGTAAATGTGATTTCTGGTTGCATAAAGTGTCTTTTCTGGGACACATTATCTCTAAGGAAGGAATTTCTGTCGACCCGTCGAAGGTGGAGGCAGTAAGAAACAGGGATAGGCCTGCGACTGTAACTGAAGTAAGAAGTTTTTTAGGCCTAGCAGGTTATTATCGAAGATTTATTAAAGATTTCACCAGGATTGCGGTACCCCTGACCAGATTGACACGCAAGGAGAATCAGTTTGAGTGGTTGGAAGATTGTGAGCGGAGTTTTCAAACTCTGAAGGACTATTTGACCACTGTCCCTATTTTGGCTTTGCCTTCTAGAGAAGGAGGATTTGAAGTCTACACAAACGCTTCGGGCATTGGCTTGGGTTGTGTGCTTATGCAGAATGGAAAGGTGATAGCCTATTCCTCTACGTAACTGAAGAAGCATGAAGAAAATTATACCGTCCATGATTTGGAACTTGCTGCATTAATGTTTGCTCTAAAAATTTGGAGGCACTACTTATATGGAGAGGCTTTTACTGTATTCTCTGACCGTAAGAACCTTAAATACTTGTTTTCTCAAAAGGAACTTAACATGAGGCAGAGAAGGTGGCTCGAGTATTTGAAGGATTTCGATTTCTTCATTGAATACCATCATGGAAAAGGTAATGTGGTGGCTGACGCATTGAGCCACAAGCCAATAGTAAAATTTTCAAGTCTCATGTTGCAAGAATGGAGACTACTGGAACAGTTGACTAGTTTAGACCTCAATGTCAGTAAGGATCGAGTCATGATCTCTCAGTTTCAACTTCGTCCAGAATTATTGATGGAAAGCAAGTCCCTACAAGGAAATGATCCGATGTTGGTAGAGATCAAGGAGAGTCTAAGCAATAGACCAGATTTTTCAGTAGCCGATGACGGCATGTTGTTGTTTCAAGGAAGAATATGTGTTTCTGATGTGGCTAAAGTAAAAGGCAAAATCTTAGAAGAAGCCCATAGGTCCAGGTATACTATTCACCCTGGAGATACTAAGATGTACCAGGATTTAAAAAGGACATTTTGGTGGCTGAGAATGAAGAAGGAAGTAGCAGAGTTCGTGAGTAGATGCTTGGTTTGTTAGCAAGTAAAGGCGGAGCATTTCAGACCTGCTAGAAAGTTAAAGCCGCTCGATATACCCCAATGGAAATGGGAGAGCGTCGGCATGGATTTTATCATGGGTCTACCTAGGACTCGTGGTGGACTTGATGCGATATGGGTTATTGTTGATAGACTAACTAAGTCTGCTCATTTCTTATCCATTAAGTCAAAGTGGACTATCGATGTTTTGGCTGCTCTTTATATGAAGAAAATTGTAAGACTTCATGGAGTACCGATTAGCATTGTGTCAGATAGAGACCCCAGGTTTACTTCGCATTTTTGGAAGGGATTGCAAGAGTCCTTAGGAACCCGTCTGAATTTTAGTACTACCTTTCATCCCTAGACAGACGGACAGACTGAAAGAACTAACCAGATTGTTGAAGATATGCTAAGAGCTTGCATGATTGATTTTGAAGGTAGCTGGCATGAGCACTTAGCTTTGATTGAGTTCGCCTACAATAACAGTTACCAGTCCAGTATCCAGATGGCTCCGTTCGAGGCACTTTATGAAAGAAGTTGCTGATCACCATTGTGTCAGGATGAGGTTGGAGAAAAGTAATAGCTGGGACTGGATCTCATTTCCGAGTCATCCAAGAATATCTGTGTTATCCGAGACCGTCAGCAAGTGACACAATCAAGACAGAAAAGTTATGCTGACAGTAGAAGGAGAACCTTGGAATTTCAAATAGGCGAGCATGTATTCTTGAAGGTTTTGCCTATGAGAGCAGTTCGAAGGTTTGGCATTCGGGGCAAGGTAAGTCCAAGATACGTTGGCCCTTTCGAGATTTTGGAGAGAGTTGGGGAAGTTGCTTACAAATTTGCGTTACCACCTCAGTTATCTCGAGTGCACAATGTTTTTCATGTATCTATGTTACGAAAATATGTTTATGACCCCACTCACATCATTCAACATGTGGATCTAAAAGTAAAGAAAGATTTGACTTATGAGGAAAAGCCCATAAAGATTTTGGATCGGAAGGAATAACAACTCAGGAGTCGTTCCATACCTATGGTCAAAGTTCAATGGAGCCGACGAGGAACCGAAGAAGCTACTTGAGAGTCTGAAGAGGCTATCCGAAAGCAATACCCTGATTTATTCTAATGTCAGTTATCCTACCATCCCCATTTCGATAAGTGCAGTGAATTTGGAGGACCAAATTCCTTAAAGTGGGGGTGGGTGTAATATCCCGAAAATTTAATTAGAACTAAATGGTGGGATTTAGAAATTTCTTTCGGGAGAAACTCAATTAAGTTATAAAAAAAATCTGTAAAAGTGATAATCATGTATAGGACGAAAAGTTAAGACTATTGTCCTTCTAGGTCAAACCCTAATTAAAATCCTAACCAAGCCGAATTAAGGAATTAAGGCTAAAATCAGACCTTAGAGTAACCAGACCTTAGACCGCTTAATTTGAGCCCAAATCAAGCCCATTAGATCGGCCTCGATTGGTAGCCTATTAGCCCTCTCGTTCCATGCCGAAACCTTAACTCTAGAATTCGAATTCGAGGCGAGACGGCGGCGTGACCGGGTCAATCCGTGAATATCGCATGATCAAAGTTCGTGGACTCTTCTAGTCTTATCGACGCCTCTAGGGTTCAATTAATCCTATAAATCAGACCCTAGCCCAACCTAGAAATGCTATTTTGCTGTGGCGACCGGCAAGGAGCGCGTTCGTGGGAGAATTCGTAGAGTTAGCGAGGGTGCTCTTCGTGCGATCTTGGTGGCCTGCATTCTCTTCCTCCTTTGATTTAGGTAGGCAATAGTGGCATAAACATAAGTTAAATTATACGGCATGCGCCTTCCTGTCCTCTTTCTATTAGTAGCAAATGCCCTAAATTTCATCCTGTGCAGAGGTCGTATTAATGATTTTAGTAAAAGCATGTTGATTTAGGGTTTTGTCCTCGATAGCTTCCATATATGGTTTAATTTCAAGTTGTATAGCAGGCTAAAAATCAATTATGATGCGGGACAGACACGGGGACCGACTCTACGTGGTATGAACCTCAGACTCTAGATGCGGACACGACCAGCAACACATGATGGGAGAGACACTAGGCCCGACACGGAGAGCTCCTATGGGCTATACGTCGCTAACAGAAACGCAAGCTCACTCGTCGTCCCAAGCGAGGGAAACGCGGATCGTGCGCAGTTGAAGAACCGGCAGAGTTCACGGGTAGTCGACTCACTTCCGGACTCGGATCGAGTCACGGGACGGGTCACTCTCACACTCACAGCGGTGACATGGACTCACGGGCTAGTACCTATCGCTCTCGGCAGCGGCAAAAGACCATATACTAAACTAGCAAGCGAATGCCGAGAAGTTGAGACCTTTACCTCCACGCACCCGGCGTGGCGAAGACAACCCCGGCCAATTCACGGACTCCCGGTTAACAATATTACAACAGTACAATAATTTGACCCACTCCACGCAGGGAGGTAAAAGGTCACATGTGGGGCCCAGGAATCACGCAAATCAGGTTGACGGGCAGCATCTTGATGTCGCCCGGCGGTGCCGAACTCCGCATTTTCGTGCTTTCCGAACGGCGGATTCTTCGGGTCCGTGGGGCCCACGGACGGCGCTGTCCTCCGGATCTACGGGGGTGGGACCCGCTGTGGGGACCCCTGGTGGCGCGCCTCCACGGACGGCGGTTGGCCGGAAACACCGATCGGGGGTCGATCGGCCCCGATTCCCAATTCGTGAACTAGCTGCCCACGGATTTCTGGTTCTGTCCTCCGACGCGTGCTCCGGCGAGAATGGCCGCTGCGATCAATCCCGAAGTCGGATTGGGGCGCATGACCTATCGCTGGAAAGCTCTCTTGAAATCCTTCGATTTAGGCTCAGAGAGATCTGCTGGATCTGGTCGGATCTAGACTTTACTGAATTTACAAGATCCTATTGTACAGTACCCGAAACCTTAGATCTGCAAGTGAGTTGTCTGAGAACTGCCATTGACTGCAAGGTAAGTGGCCGATTCAGTTCATAAGCTCTTCACAAAAGATGTAGGATTTTGAACAAGGAAAACGGGGATATTTTTTGTGGACTGATTGGAGGTGTCTGTGATTTTTTATGATTTGTTTACTGGAAGATGGTCGGATCTGAGAACAGGTGGACATCACTGTAGCTAGCTCTGAGAACGAATTTTTAAAAATAGGTGGAGGGCTGATCAAAAATCAATAACAATTTTGGGTGGAGGGGTTGATGGATGGAACTCCCAGTAAAATTGGGAGCTCCGGAAAAAATCAAAAGATGGGTCGGATATGTGAAACTCAGGAAAGGTGGAAATCAGAACAGGAAGCAGACAGATCTGGTAATTAAAGTTGGGTGAAAATGAAAAATTATCAAAGGGGATCTTTATGACCAACCAAATTTTGTGGGACATGCTTGACACCTCTGGAACATCCCTCAAAATCCCAGATCGAAATGAGCTCGTGGCTGACTGTAGAATTTCGTGGAAGGGGCAGTGGTCGGCTGAAGATAGAACTCCGACGATCCCGATGGCGGTGCGGTGGCGGCTCGTGGCGGCGGCGATGATGACCGGAACCGATAGGAAGGAGTCACACCTCCAGAAGGTAGCCTTCTCAGCTGCAAGGGGGAGAGAGAGAGAGGGAGAGGGGGGTGCCCAAGGGCTGTTCCAAGGATTTTCCAAGTTCAATTGACATTAATTCATCAAAAATGAAAATTACAAGCATATATAGGTTACATGTCTAATCAATCCTCAACCGTTGGATCTAGGGATGGGAGATGGAGGGCTGGGATTGCATGTGACCATCCACAAAAATTAAAATTAAAAATACAAGGGGGGGCAGCCCATTGATTAGGGAGGCAAGGGGGGGACATGGTAGGTGGGGGTGGGTTGGAATTGTTGGCATTTTCCTTCCCATGTCCCCCACCCTTCTAGAAGCCACCATTTGAATGGTTGACCGACCCCACATGGGGCCCTAGGGATGAGGTGGATCAATGGGAGGGGGCCTGGGGTCCCGTGGGGCACAGGGTGCCATTTTTACAAATAAGCCCCTCTTACAATCAAAATTACATACCGAATAAAATGAAGTAAACACACATTACACACAAATAAAGTCTAACTAAATATGATAAATGTCGGGACTCATGGGGGAGTCTCCAGGCTATCTCTGAGCCAAATGGATGCTGAGGTGGCTCGAGTCGTGCTCCGTGTGCGGTACCTGTGGCTCGGTGTATCGCGTCGCTCAACTGCTCGGGTGTCCGCACCAATTCTCCCCGGGTGGGAGAAACTCGACCCTGTCGAGTAAGGGTCGGCATCGCTCTTGTATCGCTCCAGAAGGTCCGGATCAATCCGCTGCAACTCTCCATGTGTGATCCATGTGTCCTCGGTAGCGGGCCGTTCTCTCCATCGCACTAGGTAGCGCGGGTAGGATCCACTCCTGGTAACTGTCACCTGCTCATCCAGTATATGATCTATATGCTCACGCTGCCGTGACAAAGGGGTTGGAGGTGGACACTCAGGTGTGGGATCACTCTCAAGGGGATGAGATGGCTCGAAAGGCTCACTAGGGATCACCGCTGGGTCCCTATATGCAACTAGATCCGATACATTGAAAGTAGAGCTTATACCATATTCCTCGGGCAGGTCCACAACATACGCATTGGATCCAACGCGTTTCAACACTCTAAATGGACCGGCTCCACGAGCTTGCAACTTCTTAACAGTTCCAGAGGGAAACCGTTCAGGTCTTACCCTGATCATGACATATTTGCCCTCTTGGAACTCTCGGTGGTGTCTATGGGCACCGGCTAACTCCTTGTACCGTGCATTGCTGGCCTTACTGTGACGACGGACGTCGTCATGCAGACTCCTAACATGCCTAACAAAAAGAAAAACACACTGATGCACACACGACCCTACACAAACCTAATGCTAGTCAAACCCAATCATATGCAAGGTGGTCCAGGACATCCGAATGTGTGCCATGCATGCATTTGACATAACCGGAGGTTAATGTCATGGTGGACTCCTAGACATCCTACGATGCACCAATCATGGACGTTGGGTTTGGATGTGGGAAATCCGGGAGGTTTGGGTGGTTTAGGTGGGCCTGGGAAACCAAAGTCTTCATTACCCCCAAATGACGGTTCGGACCTATTGCCATGTGAAGGTTGCCAGGCCCGAGTAGGAGGAGTGTGATAGTGAACGTCCTTAAAGAGGTGGAATGGAGGTGGTGGGCCAAGGGGCCCATGAAGAAAGAGATCGAAGGGATCAAAGAATGTGTGACTCCTCGATATGGATTCCCTCATCTTAAGATCCCATGTGTGGAATTCTAGAAGGTGTTGATGGTCACCTTCATCCATCGACGTAGATGGGACTGTGTATAGCAGATATGGCTCCTCCCTCGAGATAAAAAGAGTGAAGTCAGGCTCGACCGGTAAGGGGAGGAGTAAAAGAACCTCCATGGTGATATGGCCCACGGTGTATACGGAGGTGATAGACCCTAAGGATGGATGTGTGAAGCTACGACCTATAGGTTGGTCAAAGCCTGGGGCCAACAAGTGTGTAAAAGTCAATTGCCGGTCTAACCCTTTAAGAAGGTCATCTAATATATCCACATAGTGACTAGACCGGAAAGTGGTGTGAAATGAATTGATTGGCACCAAAGGTAGGATAGGGTCCATAGATGGGAGGGGAGATGGGGCCAAGCCATCCTTGAGCCAGGTAAGGAGTGGCTCGGCTATGAGTAGCTTTCCCGTTAGAAACACGGGTAGCTGTGGCTGAGATGGCTCCAAATAAAGATCAGAGACTGAGGCTTCTCCAACCCTTTTGTCCCCTAGGGCTAGAGATGTCCGAGTGGGACACTGTCCGGCAAAGTGGCCGAACCCCTGGCAGCGATAACACTGCTATCGTGACCCACTACGCTCCCTGATAAGTGGACCCTTACCCTTATCCTCCTGACGGACAGGGGGTGTAGGCAATGGGGCTCTCGTGGGTGGGGAAAGAGGATCCACTATGATGGGGAGAGGACCTTGGGATGGAACCATAGATGGCAACGGGTTGGGGCTACCGATTGCTACCTCCTTAGGCTCGTGTAGGAGTACATCACTAGGAGTACGTGTCCTATCCACCCCATCCAACCGGTCCAAAATCATTTGCATAAGTTCGGCAACGGAGTGGGTTGGAATAGGGATATCATGGTGGACTCACCCGTAGTCAACCGTCCTAGGATTGGGTCTTGGCTCATCTACGTGTGGGGCTCTTTGCCTCCGACTAGGACCCACTTGGTTGGAAGTGATTGGGTGGGGCCGGTTGGAGGTGACCGGTTGGGGCACGTAGACCTTCCTAAGCTCTCTCTTCATGTCCCACCATGATTCGATGGGCCATTGCCTCCTAACCTCTCTCAAGCGCTCAATGTGGTCCCACTTTTCGGCGGCCTCGTGTAGAAGCCTCTCCTTGGCAAAATAGAATTGCCCGGCTTCGGACATGGTATAACAATCAAAGTATGTGTCCATGGCGGCCTCGCACTTGAGGTAGTCGCTCGGGCCATTGGAGCCATAAAAATCCGAGGCTTCGGGCCTACGGAAGTGGAGTGGGTGGTTGCCAAGCCCATGGGTGGACCAACGGCCATATTGCCCGGGTGATTGGGAATCCATGGGAAATTGGGGGGGAACTACATGTTGGACATGCCGACACTTGGACAAGACCGACTGACTCTTATTGGAATACACACGAACTAGGAGACACAAACTGATGCAAACACCGACTAATGCACCTAGACCTAAACCAATATCCGGTACGTGGCGGAGTTAATCGATCCGAAGATCACTCCCGCAAGTGTGCGACCTCCCGATAGGCGTAGCCTAACGTTCGGACAACACCTTTTAAGATACCGAATTATCGGGATGAAATACAATTTAAAAACACCTTTTTTTTGTTTTGAAAATAGTGATGATCCTAGACTTGACTTAGACTATGCAAGACTTATGCAACGACTACCCTAGACTCAACTCGCTCTGATACCAAACTGATACGGGACAGACACGGGGACCGACTCTACGTGGTATGAACCTCAGACTCTAGATGCGGGCACAACCAGCAACACATGATGGGAGAGACACTAGGCCCGACATGGAGAGCTCCTATGGGCTATACGTCGCTAACAGAAACGCAAGCTCACTCGTCGTCCCAAGCGAGGGAAACGCGGATCGTGCGCGGTTGAAGAACCGGCAGAGTTCACGGGTAGTCGACTCACTTCCGGACTCGGATCGAGTCACGGGACGGGTCACTCTCACACTCACAGCGGTGACATGGACTCACGGGCTAGTACCTATCGCCCTCGGCAGTGGTAAAAGACAATATACTAAACTAGCAAGCGAATGCCAAGAAGTTGAGACCTTTACCTCCACGCACCCGGCGTGGCGAAGACAACCCCGGCCAATTCACGGACTCCCAGTTAACAATATTACAACAGTACAATAATTTGACCCACTCCACGCAGGGAGGTAAAAGGTCACATGTGGGGCCCGGGAATCACGCAAATCGGGTTGACGGGCAGCATCTTGATGTCGCCCGGTGGTGCCGAACTCCGCGTTTTCGTGCTTTCCGAACGGCGGATTCTACGGGTCCATGGGGCCCACGGACGGCGCTGTCCTCCGGATCTGCGGGGGTGGGACCTGCTGTGATGGGGACCCCTGGTGGCGCGCCTCCACGGACGGCGGTTGGTCGGAAACACCGATCGGGGGTCGATCGGCCCCGATTCCCAATTCGTGAACTAGCTGCCCACGGATTTCTGGTTCTGTCCTCCGACGCGTGCTCCGGCGAGAATGGCCGCTGTGATCAATCCCGACGTCGGATTAGGGCGCATGACCTATCGCTGGAAAGCTCTCTTGAAATCCTTCGATCTAGGCCCAGAGAGATCTTCTGGATCTGGTCGGATCTAGATTTTACTGAATTTACAAGATCCTATTGTATAGTACCCGAAACCTTAGATCTGCAGGTGAGTTGTCTGAGAACTGCCATTGACCGCAAGGTAGGTGGCCGATTTAGCTCATAAGCGCTTCACGAAAGTTGTAGGATTTCGAACAAGGAAAACGGGGATATTTTTTGTGGACTGATTGGAGGTGGATGTGATTTGTTATGATTTGTTTATTGGAAGGTGGTCGGATCTGGGAACAGGTGGACAACACTGTAGCTAGCTCTGAGAATGAATTTTGAAAAATAGGTGGAGGGATGATCAAAAATCAATAACAATCTTGGGTGGAGGGGTTGATGGATGGAACTCCCAGTAAAATTGGGAGCTCCGGAAAAAATCAAAAGATGGGTCGGAGATGTGAAACTCAGGAAAGGTGGAAATCAGAACAGGAAGCAGACAGATCTGGTAATTAAAGTTGGGCGAAAATGAAAAATTATCAAAGGGGATCTTTATGACCAACCAAATTTTTTGGGATGTGCCTGACACCTCTGGAACATCCCCTCAAAATCCCAGATCGAAAGGAGCTCGTTGCTGACTGTAGAATTTCGTGGAAGGGGCAGTGGTCGGTTGAAGATAGAACTCCGGCGATCCCGTTGGCGGTGCGGTGGCAGCTCGTGGCGGCGGCGATGATGACCGGAACCGATAGGGAGGAGTCACACCTCCAGAAGGTAGCCTTATCATCTGCAAGGGGGAGAGGGAGAGAGGGAGAGGGGGGTGCCCAAGGGCTGCTCCAAGGATTTTCCAAGTTCAAATGGCATTAATTCATCAAAAATGAAAATTACAAGCATATATAGGTTACATGTCTAATCAATCCTCAACCGTTGGATCTAGGGATGGGAGATGGAGGGCTGGGATTGCATGTGACCATCCATAAAAATTAAAATTAAAAATACAAGGGAGGGGCAGCCCATTGATTAGGGAGGCAAGGGGGGGGCATGGTAGGTGGGGGTGGGTTGGAATTGTTGGCATTTTCTTTCCAATGTCCCCCAGTTGGCCCACCCTTCTAGAAGCCACCATTTGAATGGTTGACTGACCCCACATGGGGCCCTAGGCATGAGGCGGATCAATGGGATGGGGCCTGGGGTCCCGTGGGGCCCTGGGGTCCCATTTTTACAAATAAGCCCCTCTTACAATCAAAATTACATACCGAATATAATGAAGTAAACACACATTAAACATAAATAAAGTCTAACTAAATATGATAAATATCGGGACTCATGGGGGAGTCTCCAGGCTGTCTCCGAGCCAGATGGATGCTGAGGTGGCTCGAGTCGTGCTCCGTGTGCGGTACCGGTGGCTCGGCATATCGCGTCGCTCAACTGCTCGGGTGTCCGCACCAAATTAATCATGCCTATTTGTGTGAATTTTTATGCTCTTTCTATTTCTTCTATTTTGCCCAATTATTGTTTAGTATATCATTCGGATTTGGCGTTGCATATAGTGTCTATCGAAGATCGCTGGACACCGAGATGTCGACCTGTTTGTGATCGTAACAGAAACCACCAGGGTCCCTAGCGGTCGCGCGATAGACCATTTCATCGGTTACCGTTCTGGACTAGGCGGCCTGTCAATTGACCATTTGAGGAATCCAGCGATTGCTCGATAGACCATTTTCCACCATCTGCCAGTGCTATTCATCGTCACCTTAAGCGATCATTCGATAGACCGCTAGCCTCTGTTAGCGGTCCCAATTAGACCATCTCATGTCGCTGATTTCCTTTTTGTATGTATTGATTACCTCGGTTAGATTGCATGTATAGGTCAGAAACACACACACGGAATTGGTAAATTATGGAATATATGAACTGATCTAGCTATGTTCATGATTAATATCTCTCTCTGTTCCATCACAGTACGTACTCCAACATGATCTTGGTTATAAATATCAAAATTTGTACCAATCTGTCACAATAATCATGATGAAATAAAGGTGAAAATTATCTAGGATTGTGTGACAGTCACTCTGATAGAGACGGTGGCGCTCTGAAATAGATCCAGAGGTGGGTGAATGGATTTATGGGGAAATTTCACCCAATTAAAATATCAGCTTCATTCTAAGAAACAGATGCAAAACGGATGCACCAAAGACACTAAGATAGGAGAGCTTCTGCTGGACCAGAGGATGCAGACAATTCACACCACCTTAAAATCACAACGGAAGGTTATACTGTGGAGAGACACAACAGTCACAAGAAGTTACTCACTAATCAGGTAGTAGTAAAAGAATGATCATGAATACACTTTAGATGTACTAGGACGGTAGAATATTACCAAATCATAATGACAAAAACCAACCAAACAGTGAGTTGAAAGAATGCAGTAGATTAACTACCAGTTCACACTAAGATGTAAGAGTCCACACAAGACACATCACAAACACTTGCCGAACGATAAGTGTGGAAAGCTGAAACTGATCGCACCACAACCTGTGAGATGGGGAAGAAGATAAGGAACAATCACATGAAGCAAACCATGGCACACTGAATTTTTTAGGTGGTTCGATCTGAGACCCCAGATCTACATCCACCCCTCACTCTAACCCGAGTGAGGCTTCCCTTGCACCAGCAAGACGCAGACTCAGTCTACAAACAAACACTGCCAAACAGCTTGAGACTGAGGGAAACAAATCCCTCAACCTGGTCTTGCTTCCCACAAGACCAGCACCCTAGCTCTACAACCCGCAGAACTAGAACCAGAGGCTAACCTCCCTTCCTCCAAACCAGAGGGGACCACTAGTGATGGCCCGTCACTAGCAACCGAAGACACCAGTCTCCCTTCCTCTAAACGAGAGGGAAAAACTGTGAGTGATACCCAATCACTCACACCCAGGAAAACCAATCTCCCTTCCTCTGAATCCACAGAGGGAAACCGGAGATCACTCTCCCTTCTCCTGCTACCGCAGAAGGAACCCCAATCCCACACCAGGAAATCGAAAACCACTAAAGAAATGGAAAATGAACAAACAACAAAACAAAAGAAGAAAGCAAAGACAGATGTAGCTCTAATGACTCTGGATTCGTTCCACGAGTCAATACATGATCAGATCTTCAATGAAGGCTCTAGCTGCTCACTCCTTCTCAAAACTTTCTTTTCTGAACTCTCTCTTTCCTTCTCTTTTCTTCGGCTCGCACATAGGCTCAATCTTTTTCTTTTTATCGCTATTCCTATTGCTCTATCAATTCTTCTTCTAATCTTCACTATCTTCTCTTTCTTACTTTCTTCTTATTCTTCTTCTTCTTCTTCAATTCTATCGCAGGAGACGCCCTTTTATAGATCCAATCTTGGTTAGCACGAGCTCATGCTTTGGGCATGTAGAGGGCTCGTTCTGGCGCGTCTGGAGATGCCACGTGTTAGGATAGTGGATAGAGGGTCCACGTGTCAGCTTTCTTGAGAGCATCCTCCACCTTGGATCACGTGCCAAGCACCTGCCTCACTTAGAGCCCACGTGCTTGCGCTGTCATTAAGTTCCTATTAACACAAACAGTCAAGAGGCATTTTGTCAAGCAGCTTGTAAGCATAAGTGGTTAAGTAATGTGCATAGACTTAGTTCATACAGGAATTATGCACAGACTTGATGAGAACGGATTTAATCATATGTGCATTGACGTGAGAATGCTATATAGAAAACATGCACCGACTTTGTGTTTGCATAATACACAAACTTGCACCGACCCTATAACCTTACAGCAATCTTGCACCGACTTGCTACACATAGCGCAGCTAGCACCGAGCCTGGGTAAACATGTAGCGCACCTAGCACCGACCATATGAGGAATATGCACTGACCTTGAGTTTAATGCAAGAACGTGCACTGACCTTGTTGAGTTGTGCACGGACCTTTAACACACATGTGCATAGACCTTGTGTGAAGGAGGAAGACATGCATAGACCTCATGCGCTATGCAACATAATGTGCACAGTCTTTATAGACTCTATGCATGCTAGCACAGACTCTAGTTAACAGCCCAAACCAACTAACACAGACCTTAATGCATGCTAATGTAGACCTTGATGTGCAGAAGACTTCAACTAACATCGGTCCTAATGCAGACAAGCTCAAGGTTGCACAGACCTTGATATCCATGAGACTCAACTAACATCGACCATGATGCAGACAAGCTGAAATGTGCACCGACCTTGACCATGGATAATCATGCATAATGCAAGAATCTGCACTGACGTTGGTCTTGCAAACTGGTAACTGGCACCGACCTTATGAATGCACCGGCCAAGTGTTTGACAAAATGTCATACACATAGAAATGACATGCACACAAGGTATTTGATCAAACCTCATACATACAGACAGACTTTATGCAAATGCATACACCTAGATCTATGTGCGCAAAGTTGACTGTATGTTGACCTTTGAATGTACGTTGACCTGAAATGCATTACATTGCATGAATAGTACTTGTTATGCACGAATGAGCTCAAATATGATGCATGCAGCATGTATACAATAGGGATCATTTATACCATAAATAATTCAAACAAAGGCACAGACTTCATATGGTCCAAACACATATAACATCATACACATGATTCATGGAGTTTGACATCATCAAAACACAGAATGCTAACAATCTCCCCCTTTTTGATGATGGCAACACTATAAGTCATATGAGTCGACATGATAATGTAATAAGTCAAATGAACCAGATATTCAATTATTCATGAGATTATTCATGCCAGTGCAGTGAATGAATTCTACTGATGCAAACATTCTCTCTTTATGACTCCACATATTCTCCCCCTTTGACTTCATCAAAAAGGAATGATCTAAAATGGAGCAATGAATTAAAGCACAAATGCAGACAATGTGACTCCACATATTCTCCCCCTATGCATTTCTTAGAAGAATGCAGACCAGAGGTGAAATCTATTCTCTTGAACACAACAGATGAAACAACATATAATTCTCCCCCTTTGAGAAACAATGAATGTAGTCTAGACAGATGAGGGATATGTCTAGAGAAAATACATGAGGGAATATCAAAACACGGATTTTTCAGAAACAGTAAGTGATCAAGAGATGGCAGTAATAGAAAGCAGTGATTGAGCATATGTATCAGTGAATTTTCAAAGTTTATGAGATGAAGAATTTTTCAATAAGAACCCAACTTCATAATTCAATTTTTAGATTTCAGATTCTTCCATTAGAAGATCTTATGAATTGGCTTTGATTGAAAAGTATGGTCTAAGAATGATGTAAACAGAGTTCTTTTAAAACAAATTTCAATACTCATATCTGAGACAATTCTTTAATAAAAATGAACCACTTGCTCATATAACATTCTAGTTCAACCTTCTTCCATCTTACTCAGTTTAATTTCCATGACTCCTTTAAGAGTAACACAAGGTAGTATTGAGATTAAACATTCATGAGTGTATCAAATTTGACTGTTCTTTCAGAATTTTCTGATGCATATATTTTTCAGATTTTTCTTATTGAGCATCAATTTATTTTTCAATGAGCAATTTTGGTTTAATCAACACCTTTTTACATGAGGCACAACACGTCTTTGGTGAAATGACCCAGTTACTCAGTGTGATAACCATATTGCTTCTCTATTTAGAGAGCAGAGGTAGCATTAAAAATATCTTTTACATGAGGAGACACCTTGGTTAGAGGTCAGAATCCCCAGTTACTTAATACAACCATGCCATTGCTCTACCATATTTTCATATTATTTTCAATGATTTTTTTTAAACAGAGTTAACTATGGTACTTCATGACACAGTCCTTTGGACAAGTTTCTCAGTAACCACAGTCATTGCTTTGTCCACAAATTTTTTATAAAACAGTTTCAGACAGATTAAATGTTTAAGAACAATACTTACACTATATATTTCAATCAAAGTAAATCAAGATTTCAACTTTTCATATTTCAGGAAGTCTTACATGAACTTATATGAGACAAACAGTCAAGGTTTATTAAGAAGAATGAATTAAATATTTTCAAGTCCATTGAGTTCAAACTTAAGAGTACATTAGACTTAAACCAATGCAAATTAACAAATATTCTTAAACCTGTATAATGGAAGATTCCACATTAAAGATGATTTCGGATATGTGAAGCAGTTCACAGGCTGAAGGTTTCTTCAGATCTCAGTTCAGTTATTATCTGAGTAGCAGCAAACATCAAATGTGTAAACAAGCATGCATAGAAAGTGAGAGAATTAGAACTCATGCTTGTAGCAGAAGTGATCAGTATGCATCAGACAGATTTTGAGAAGGATCAGCTAAGGAGCAGTGAATTTACAAAGATTTCAAGATATGCAGCAAGAACTATGAGGTTGAGATTGGACAGAAGTTCAGAATTCAGATGAGAATCAATTGAAAATCAGCCACAATGATCATTTCATGATGTGAGTCACTGTCATACATGTATGACAAAATAGATCAATTGAAATACATGACTAATTCAGAGAATGATAAATTGAAGAATTTAAAATTCTCCCCCTGCCTTTATGCATTATATGACTGAACTCAAAGTGCAATATATGCAATGAAATATGTGCATGGAGTATTATGAATTATGCTCATGTAAATCTAGACTGCTCAATATGCAAATTTTTGACCAATGGTACTGGGTAGAGAACTTGGTCTGATGACCACCTCATACATAGTAAGAACTTCCAGACAGATTGCACCTGCCCTTTAGTAACTTATAATTTGATATACCATTATAGTCATGGAAGACAATTCAATGCAAATACAGTCCTATCAGATTTTCAATGAATATGCAATGCAATGTCTGAACCAAATATACATTGCAATCTCAGATAGATTACAATCATCTTCATGAGCATTTCAGATTTTCATAGAGTTTCAATATGAATAAAGCAGATAACTCATGAGCATGTCGTCATGTAAGCCTAATAGGTTTATCATGATATGCAGTAATGAAGACAAAATTTAAACAGATTTCAAATGTCAGACCTGAGAAGTGCAGACATGGGGTTTCAAATTCAAGTGCCTTGTTTTATTTACCCCTTTTATTTCTTAGCTCCAAGGCACACCTGCAAAACATCAAATTATTTTGCACAAACAGGTACCCAAGATGTCTTGGGTCCTGAAATGATAGTGACACCTTTAACAGGTGTTCTAAACATTTTCTGTGCATTAAGGTCATCAAACTTCGTCATATAACAGTTATTCATTGAATGACCTATATGTCCACAGTAATGATATGATGCAGCATTTTTCAGATGCTTTTCATGCACATTATTGTGAACATTGCACCTGTGAGCATTATCATGAAAATTCCTTTTAACAGAATGAATATTCTGTTTATCAAAGCTAGTCTGTTTATGATAGACTCCAAGACAACAGGTTGCAGCCCTGTGGCCTGGCTTTCCACATTTAAAGCATGAAAGATTTTTCCTTTTATCAACAACTTTATTTCTACCAGCAGCATTATAAGCAGGGGTTTTAACAGATTTAAAGTTTCCCTTTAACCCTGATGCATGAACATTAAGGTTTCTATTATGATCATGAAAATTTTGTTTTCTGAAACCTGCCACCTAGCACTCAGAGGCTTTGTGGCTAGGTTTTCCACAGTTATAACAAGTAAATGTCTTTTTCATGAAACCAGTTTTTTTCTTATCAAAATTATTTTGATGTACAGGGAGTTTGACAGATTTAAAAATAAATTTACTTCCCTGGCCAAACCAGCAATGAGCAGCGATGTGGCCTGACTTGCCACAGTTATAACACGCATGCCTAAACTTATCTTGTTTCTTTAGATTGCAGTCATGTATATGATGACCCTTTCTATCACAATAGTAGCATGCACCAGATGTGTTTTTGTAATGACTTTGCCCATGGGTGTTCTTACCAGCATTCACATTTTCACATGCATTTATATCATTCATTTTTAAAGCATGACATCCATCCATAATATGTCCTACCCTACCACAATAGTGACATGTAATCTTTCTGTTGTGTGCATGTGATTCTGTGACAATTTTACGTATTGCATGTGCAGAGATATCAGAAGATTTCACAGGAGAACCATTAACCTTCTTTTTCTATTTTTGTGACTTTTCCATATTTTTACTTTGCTTTTCAATTTTCTATGCCGTAAATTGAAAAACAGAAGGAGCAGAGGTTTTGTTTTGATCAGAACTTTTTACAAACACAATAGACATTTTATTCCCATCAGTCTGTTTGTTCACTGGACTGTAACCCAGTCCCTTTCTCTGTAAATTAACATTGGTTCCAAGAAGGTTATTCAGATTGTCCTTACCTTTGACAAATTTTGATAATGAGTTTTTCAAATCTTGAATCTCAGAATTTAAGGCAACAATATTGGCTTCATAACTAGATATGTCTATTTCACAGGAAATTACTTGTTGATGCAAGGCATCAATCAGACTTTTGAGTTTTTCAACTTCCTGTTT
Source organism: Amorphophallus konjac (assembly GCA_022559845.1). Classification (NCBI taxonomy): domain Eukaryota; kingdom Viridiplantae; phylum Streptophyta; class Magnoliopsida; order Alismatales; family Araceae; genus Amorphophallus; species Amorphophallus konjac. The sequence continues at coordinate 203,681,795 of CM040127.1, forward strand.
TAATTTTATTTCATTGTGAGCTTCAACTTCTTTTATGACAGATTTTTCTTTTTCACAAACTAACAATCTCTCAGACATAGCTGAGTTTAGACATTTCAGCTTGTTAATCTCCTCTTTCAGTTTACAGTTTTGCACCAGGAGTTCATCATCAAATACTAAATCACTTAAGGAGGTCTGACATTCATTAAACATTTCTGGTTGATTTTCTGATTGAAGTTGGTCAAAGTTTTTTTGAAGCTCTAAATTTGTTACTCTAACAGTCTCCAGTTTTTCAGATATCCACTTATTTTCACTTTCAAGATTCATTATCTTATGTTCAAATTCCTGAATCTAGTTTTTGAGTTTCTTATTCTCAGATTTCAAGAAATCAAGTTATGTAGTAAGAGCATCAAGATCTGTCAGTTGTCTTCTAAATATTCCATTTTCTATTTTAAGAATTTCAATGTCCTCACCTATAGAGTCAGCATTCTCAAATTTTTTTAAATTCTTTTTCATGGATTTCTTCTGTTTTCTCAGTTTTTCAAAGGACTCTAGCAAATTAGCGTATGCATCTTCCCAATCATTTAAAGCAAAGTTGGTGAAAGGCTTGTTTACCTCTTCTTCATCCTCACCTTCATTGCTTCCTTCAGCCGTCATGCATTTTTGCTCTTCCTTTCCTTGACAGGCAGTCTTCAGTTTGTTTAGGATGTCCTTAGCTGACATGCAATCATGAAAACATGAGTGGAAAGCCTTGTCAGTAGCTGCTTTTATTAAATCCAAAACTCTTTGATTTTCACCACTCATGGATTTATGACTGTCAGTCTATTTGGACTTGTTGTTTGGTAATCTGTGGGGACCATGTGAAATTAACTTCCACAGATTAGGATTAACTGATATAACATAGCTGCGCAGACTGGTAAACCACGAATTAAAATTAGAACCATTGAAAACCGGTGGATGAGCCATGGAAATCAGTTCAAGAATAATCCAAGCAATAGACTAAGCACAAATAGAAATGCACTTAGAAATAGGATAGCAGGATCCTCTACAGATCGTTGGATCTGATGAATCAGAGACCTGCTCTAATTCCAATTGATAGAGATAGTGGCGCTTAGAAATAGATTCAGAGGGGGGTGAATAGATTTATTGGAAAATTTCACCCAATTAAAATATCAACTACATTCTAAGAAACATATGCAAAACTGATGCACCAAAGACACTAAGATAGGAGAGCTTCTGCTGGACCAGAGGATGCGGACAATTCACACCACCTTAAAATCACAACGGAATGTTATACTGTGGAGAGACACAATAGTCACAAGAAGTTACACACTAATCAGGTAGTAGAAAAAGAATGATCATGAATACACTTCAGATGTACTAGGACGATAAAATACTACCAAATCATAATGACAAAAACCAACCAAATAGTGAGTTGAAAGAACGCAGTAGATTAACTACCAGTTCACACTAAGATGTAAGTGTCCACACAAGACACAGCACAAACACTTGGCGAATGATAAGTGTGGAAAGCTGAAGCTGATCGCACCACAACCTGTGAGAGGGGGAAGAAGATAAGGAACAATCACATGAAGCAAACCACGACACACTAAATTTTTTAGGTGGTTCGATCTAAGACCCCAGATCTACATCCACCCCTCACTCTAACCCGAGTGAGGCTTCCCTTGCACCAGCAAGACGCAGACTCAGTCTGCAAACAAACGCTGCCAAACAGCTGGAGACTGAGGGAAACAAATCCCTCAACCCGGTCTTACTTCCCACAAGACCAGCACCCTCGCTCTACAACCTGTAGAACTAGAACCGGAGGCTAACCTCCCTTCCTCCAAATCGGAGGGGACCACTAGTGACAGCCCGTCAATAGCAACCAGAGAAACCAGTCTCCCTTCCTCTAAACTAGAGGGAAAAATCATGCGTGATACCCAATCACTCACACTCGAAGAAACCAATCTCCCTTCCTCTGAATCCATAGAGGGAAACCAGAGATCACTCTCCCTTCTCCTGCTACCGCAGAAGGAACCCCGATCCCACACCAGGAAATCAGAAACCACTAAGGAAATGGAAAATGAACAAATGCGAAAACAAAAGAGGAAAGCAAAGACAGATGTAGCTTCATCGTCTGTGGATTTGATCCACGAGTCAATACATAATCAGATCTTCAATGAAGGCTCGGGCTACTCACTCCTTCTTCTCAAAACTTTCTTTTCTAAACTCTCTCTTTCCTTCTCTTTTCTTCTGCTCGCACACAGGCTCAATCTTTTTCTTTTTCTCTCTATTCCTACTGCTCTCTCAATTCTTCTTCTCTATCTTCTCTTTCTTACTTTTCTTCTTCTTCTTCTTCTTTTTCTTCTTCTTCTTCTTCTTCTTCAATTCTATCGCAGTAGACGCCCTTTTATAGATCAAATCTTGGTTAGCACGAGCTCATGCTTCGAGCGTGTGGAGGGCTCGTTCTGGCGCGTCTGGAGATGCCACGTGTTAGGATAGTGGATAGAGGGTCCACATGTCAGCTTTCTTGAGAGTGTCCTCCACCTTGGATCACGTGCCAAGCACCTGCCTCACTTAGAGCCCACGTGCTTGCGCTGTCATTAAGTTCCTGTTAACACAAATAGTCAAGAGGCATTTTTTCAAGTAGCTTGTAAGCATGAGTGGTTAAGTAATGTGCATAGACTTAGTTCATACATGAATTATGCACAGACTTGATGAGAATAGATTTAATCATATGTGCATTGACGTGAGAATGCTATATAGAAAACATGCACCGACTTTGTTTTTGTGTAATACACAAACTTGCATCGACCCTATAAGCTTACAGCAAACTCGCACCGACTTGCTACACATAGCGAAGCTAACACCGACCCTGGGTAAACATGTAGCGTAGCTAGCACCGACCATATGAGGAATATGCACTGACCTTGTGTTTAGTGCAAGAACGTGCACTGACCTTGTTGGGTTGTGCACGGACCTTTAACACACATGTGCATAGACCTTGTGTGAAGGAGGAAGACATGCACAGAACTCATGCGCTATGCAACATAATGTGCACAGACTTTATAGACTCTATGCATGCTAGCACAGACTCTAGTTAACAGCCCAAACCGACTAACACAAACATTAATGCATGCTAACGTAGACCTTGATGTGCAGAAGACTTCAACTAACATCGACCCTAATGCAGACAAGCTAAAGGTAGCACAGACCTTGATATGAATGAGACACAACTAACATTGACCATGATGCAGACAAGCTGAAATGTGCACCGACCATGACCGTGGATAATCATGCATAATGCAAGAATCTGCACCGACGCTGGTCTTGCAAACTGGTAACTGGCACCGACCTTATGAATGCACCGACCAAGTGTTTGACAAAATGTCATACACATAGAAATGACATGCACATAAGGTATTTGATCAAATCTCATACATATAGATAGACTTTAAGCAAATACATACACCTAGATCTATGTGCGCAGAGTTAACTGTATGTTGACCTAAAATGAATTACATTGCATGAATAGTACTTGTTATGCACGAATGAGCTCAAATATGATGCATGCAGCATGTATACAATAGGGATCATTTATACCATGAATAATTCAAACAAAGGCACCGACTTCATATGGTCCAAACACATATAACATCATACACATATAATTCATGGAGTTTGACATAATCAAAACACAGAATGCTAACAATAGTTTACAGGATCATGCCCCAACTGTTGCACTAAAAGCTCAAGCTAGTAGCAAAGGCGGACGGTATTTCCTTATGGCATTGCAGAACCCCACACTATCGTACAGTGGGCGGATATAAGGGGCTTCGCACATGGACCCCATAATCCATGCGGCGGGATGGGCTGCCAACTCACCGATGCCCCACGTGGACCCCATAATCCACGTAGAATAGCAAATCCCTAAGGGAGACGTTGGAAAATCCAACAATCTCCCCCCCCCCCAGCGTCACCTGGGGGATTTGAACCCGCGACCTCTCTCTGATACCAGTTTGCAAGATCATGCCCCAACCGTTACGCTAAAAGCTCGAGCTAGTAGCGAAGGTAGACCATATTTTCTTATGGCATTGTAGAACCCCACACAATCGTGCTGTGGGCGGACATGAGGGGCTTCGCACATGGACCCCATAATCAATGCGGCAGGATGGGCTGCCAACGCACCGATGCCCCACGTGGACCCCATAATCCATGTAGAACAGCAAATCCCTAAGGGAGACGTTAGAAAATCCAACACACTCCACTCCGGTGGTACTGACTGGTCGATCGTCTACCATTTTTCGATGTTTCATTAGACCTTTAATCTTGTAATCGTTGGGACTCTCTGCCGGATATTCCTTCCGTCAGACTAGGACCTCCATTACGAGACCTCTGTAAGCCCCCGCGAGCCTGGGATTCCCACTAGGATGTCGGGCGGGTTGTACCCCCAAAACCCGAACCTTTTGACTCGATCGACTCGCGTGTTTTTGCCGAGGCTCTGGATTGGGGCTGTCCTATAAAATGCGGTCCTTCTGGAACCGTTTCTATAGTATGCGGCCCAGGTGAAACTGCTTGACTCTTGAGCGGCCCTTCTGTGGACCGTTTTCATTGGTAAACGGCCCATCTAGGACCCTTTTAAATTCTGGACTCTGGGTCCAGTTCTTCTGGCCCAGTATCTCCTGAAGCAGTCCATGTTAGACCATTTTTGTCTTGATGTAGCCCATATATGATCGCAACTTAGCCTTAAGCTCGTTTCACATGTTTCTTATGTGTTCTGGTAAGCTGAGCCAAAATGGGCTTAAGTTACAATAAATTCTGATTGTTGTCCTCTTACAAGCCATAAATTGTATGGCTTTCCCTTCTATTATTGAAATCTCCTTTGATCTTAGAAATTAAGTTACATAGCTTGACCTTGAATCTCTTGGCCGATTCCAATGAATGTCTAGATATTACTTGGGATCTTGGATCCACCAAACCAATGCCAACACATCATAAGGGCCCGGTCTGGTCCTGGGAGGAGCTCCCGAAAAGTACTAGTGCCCTAGAGAGTTGTAATGACATGGTGAGGCATTGCACTGAGTGCATGACTAGTGTGTGTCTATGACATTCATCCATTTTCTGATACATGTTATTAGATTCCTACATGGAATTTATCTCTATATGACTTGCTTGTTTGCATGCTTGATCGGCCAATTCCTGGAAATTGATATATCTATCTTCAATGCAGTCTATTATTTTCATTTCCATAAATTCTTGTGTTAACTTGTTTTATCATTCTTAGTTCGCATGCACGATAGTTATTTAACTTGGATAATTACTTAAACTTGCCTGCTTTTGCCTATTGAGCGTTCGCTCATCCAGTTTTTCCCCGTTTTTAGGTATCTCCGATGAGGAAACGTAAACGGACGGGGATGGGCAAGAGTAAAGATCTGGAGTGGACCCCGATAGGCGTGAACCATGCTAATGTTATAGATAGTCGTCAGAGTGGTCGTAGAGTTGTGTTAAAGTCGTTGTATGTTGGTAGTCTAGTTGTTCAAATTCAAATTGTAATCTTTTCTTTCTTCTTCTCTTCAAGTCGAATTGTAAGGTGTTTGTTAACATTTTACTAATTATAAGTAGATTGGAAATGTTAGAGTAATTCCTTCTCCATGAAACTATGATCTTTTAATTCTGTTATCGTTGTCTATCATGAATGTATATAACTACGGCGTCCCCATATTCCGCGTCGAGGCGTGACAGAAGCGACTCCAGGCTTAGCAAAACATACAGGTCTATCAGGTCCACATATCCCATGCCTTCGACAAGCTTGTCAAAGGGCGTGAATTCAAGAAAGGTGACCTCGTTATGGTCAAAAGAAAAGAAGTCATGGTTGTGAATCCCAAAGGCAAATTAAAAGAAAATTGGCTTGGGCCTTATGTCGTCCAAAAAGTTTAAGAAGGAGGTGTGTATGTTGTTGTCAACCATAAGAGAGAAACTCAACTTAACAGAAAGCATTTGAAATTATATTATGCACTACTTCCCTGGTTCGACGAACAAGTAAACTCCACATCTCACGTGGAGCAAGCATGTTTCTTAGATCTCCCACGAGACTATGCAATATCCATTCAAAAAAATAGAGAGAAAAAAGAAAAAAGAAAAAAAAAGAAGAAGAAACAGAAAGAAGAAAGAAAAAAAGGAACATCATCAAAGTCACCGGGGGATATCAATTCATCAAGTCCCATAAGAATTCAAAAAGTTCTCCTCTGTCCCAGACTATTCATCTCGGATGAATGACCAAACAACTGCACTCCATGTAGTAGCAAAAGTCTCAAATGCAGCTCGACATCATGACATTTTGTCCCACCGATGAATAAACCTTTGACTCGGACCTCCCGTCCAAGTGAACGAATAAAAAGACCTCTTTCCTTTGGCCCAGACCATCCATTTGGATTCGATGAATAAAAAGACCCATTTACTTTGACACTCACCCTGTGTCAATGAATTAACCATGTCAGCCTCCGACAGCCTCCAGCACCCTGTCGACACTGACGAATAAACCTTTGACTCGAACCTTCCATCCAAGTCAACGAAAAAAAAGACCTCTTTCCTTCAGCCCAAAACTTCCGTCTGGATTCGATGAATAAAAAGACCCCTTTGCTTTGACACTCACCATGTGTCAATGAATTAACCACGTCAGCCTCTGGCGCCCTATCGGCACTGACAAATAAACCTATGACTCGGACCTCCCGTCCAAGTCAACGAATAGAAAGACCTCTTCCCTTCGGCTTAGACCTTCCATCTGGATTCGATGAATAAAAAGCCCCTTGGTTTGACACTCACCCCGTGTCAATGAATTAACCACGTCAGCTCCCGACTCCCTGTCGGCACTGACGAACAAACCTTTGGCCCAGACATCCCACATGGATCCATGATCAAAAAGACCCTTACTTTGACACTAACCTTGTGTCGATGAACAAACTGCGTCAGTATTCGACACCCCGTTGGTACCGATGAATATACGCTTGGTTTGGACCTTCCATCTAAGCCAACGAATAAACCAACTTTTCTCTGCCCCGTCGGGCTCATTACAAAGCCTTTGGCCTAGACCTTCCGTCTAAGTCAACGAAAAAACAATCCTCTTTGACCCAACAATAGCCGCCAGTCCCACCGGGATTAACCACAGCCCGTTGGCTTAGACCTCCTGTCTAGATCGACACATAAAACCTACCCCCTTGCTACATCATTAACCCCATGCCGATGACTAAACCTCTCTAAGACTGAACTTCTCGGCCCGTGTGCTTACTACGGTGAAGCGAACCCCTCATCCCTTCGCTGAAGGGGTGAGCGCTTTCCCGCAAAGTTACACCAGGTTGACGGCCTGCCAGCTCGGGAAATAAGATGATATGATGAAAAGTCTACACCCGCGGGCCCTGCGCACTCGTCCCTCGTTTACGTAAACAAATGGGAATGGGCAAGAGTGATGGCGGGAGCGAGCAAGTTAGCGTCGGTCATGTCCATCCTTAGAGTCGATGTAGTCACTTCTGTAGTGGATGTATTGAGTCATAATAGGACTTATGTTCTCTTTCTTTTTGTGTCCGTTGATGTAAGAGTTAGTAAAGTCCACAAGATGTTGGTTGTAATAAGCACTTTTCATTTCTATTATCAATAAAATTTTAGTTATTTACATTTAATTGTTGGCCTTTGGATGTATGGTCTCTTGTGACAATGTATGCTCTAATTGAGATGAATGTTATAACTGTTGCGTTCTGATTTTTCGCATCGAGGTGTGACAGTTTTGTGGTATCAGAGCCTAGGTTTTCCTTAGACCCTAGGTTTCTAGAAGTGTCATAGAACCCGTTACATTAGTAAAGTGTAAATTTTGACCCGGTGAGATGGGGTAGAGACACATGTTAAGTTAATTAACCAACTCTTAGAAAAAGAATTCGGTAGAACATTCTTAATTAATTCTCTCTATGTTGTAGGAATTTCTCGCGATGGCAGCTGAGCGCGCGCAGTGGCGAGATATGCAATGCACGGTTCAGGGCCTGACCCAGGCTTTACAGTAGGTAGCGCAAGGCGGCGCGCATCATGGGGCCGAAGATCTCCACCGGAACTTTCGAGGCTTGAGTCCCCCGCATTTTGGTGGCACTACAGACCCCGATGAGGCAGAGCATTGGCTGAAGGAGATGGATCGGATCTTCAGAGTTATGCAGTGTGGTGACTAGGATCGAGTCCTCTTGGCGACATTCCAGCTGGAGTGCGATGCACGTGCTTGGTGGGAAGCCATGGAAGTCACGCTCGGTAATAGGCGTGCGATGTGGGATGAGTTTAAGGAGCATTTTAACAGCAAGTATTTCTTAGATCATGTGCATGAAAAGAAGGCAGCAGAGTTTGCTTCGCTGAAATAGAGGAATTTATCAGCTGCTGAGTCACGAGGCGTAGTTCGCCAGATTATCCCGCTATGTGCCACATTTGGTATCTACTGAGAAGATGAAGGCCAAGCGGTTTTTGAATGGGTTGAAGCTTTAGTATATTAACCAATTGGCACCTTTGGAGATCCACCCTTATGCCGAGATTGTGAGAAAGGCCCAAGTTCTTAAAAATACTATGGAGATGATAGACCGGATAAGAGGTCGAGACAAGAAGAGGGAGCAGACTACTAGCTCCAAAAATTTCAAGCCCACTAATGGCAAGAAGAAGCCCAATGGTGGGCCGAGTTTTTCGAAAGACAAGAAGCCGAAGGAAAGTGATAAGAAGGCAGGATCGACTGCTCCATCTAGCGCAATCTGCAGGTACTGTGACTGCCCAAGTCATAAGATGGAAGAGTGTTGGCGCAAGTTGGGTGCCTATTTAAGATGTGGTAGTAGGGATCATCGAATCCTTGATTGTCCCCTCATTACTGAGCAGGCAACATCTGACAAGCCGCAGGGGAGTCAAAAGCGGCAGGGCTGGCTCCAAGCCCTCCAAGATGTAGAGACTGAAACCGAGGCTATAGAGGAAGGAGGTATTATCGAAGGTACCCTTACTATTCTTTCCAAGCCAGCATTTGTACTTTTCGACACTGGAGCTACTCATTCATTTATATCTAAGAAATTTGCTAAGATTGTATCTGTGAAACTGGTATTATTGGATTCTCATCTTGTGATATCAACCCCTATTGGTTTGGGGTCATAGATTGAATATTATTACCCCTCTAGCGAAGTTTTGATTAATGATTATAATTTGTCTGCTAATTTGGTATGCATGAAGATGAAAGATTATGTTGTGATTCTAGGAGCAGATTGGTTAGCTAGGCATGGGGCTAGTGTTCATTGTAAATCAGGAGTAGTGTCTTTCCATGGATGCCCTGAGCATTTCTTTTCTGGCTCTAGGCAATCTAAGTCTATGCCACTTATTTCGGCACTCCGAGCGGATAAGTTGTTAAGGAGAGGGTGTCAGGCATTCTTGGCCTTGGTCTCCTTGACCAATAAGAAGAAAGTGGAGTTGAAGGACGTTTCTATTGTCCGGCATTTTTCGGAGGTGTTTCCTGAAGATTTGCCAGGTCTTCCTCTTGAGAGGGAGGTGATTTTCTCTATTGATTTATCTTAGTGCTTCACATGTTTCTAAAGCTCCGTATCGTATGTCCCCTGCTGAGTTAAAGGAATTGAAGGACCAGTTACTGGAATTGCTAGAAAAAGGGTTTATTCATCCGAGCACTTCCCCGTGGGGTGCTCCTGTACTTTTCATAAGGAAGAAGGATGATTCGTTGAGGCTGTGTATTGATTATCTCCAGTTGAACTAGCTCACAGTTAAGAACAAGTACCCATTGTCGAAAATCGATGAGCTGTTTGATCAGATATCTGGAGCCCAGTATTTCTTAAAAATCGATCTCAGATCGAGGTATCACCAGTTAAGGATAAAGGACGAGGATATTTATAAGACGGCATTCCGTAGCAGGTATGGGCATTTTGAATTTGTTGTAATGCTATTTGGACTAACAAATGCTCCTGCAACTTTCATGCAGCAGATGAACAGTGTGTTCCGACCCTACTTAGATCAATGGGTTGTGGTATTTATTGATGATATTCTTATATACTCCAAGAGCAAGCAGGAGCATGAGGAGCACTTGAAAATGGAGTTGCAAATACTAAGGGATCATCAGTTATACACCATGTTTAGTAAGTGTGAGTTCTGGCTGCAAGAACTATCCTTTCTAAGGCATATTATTTCCAAAGATGGAATTTTGGTAGACCCTTCTAATGTGGAGGCAGTATGTAATTGGGAAAGGCCTATGAATGCAACTGAAATCAGGACTTTCTTCGGCCCAGCAGGTTACTATCGGAGGTTCATTAAGGATTTCTCCAAGATTACAGTACCCTTGACTAGATTAACTCGTAAGGAGAATCGATTCGAGTGGTCGGAAGATTGTGAGAAAAGTTTTCAAACTTTGAAGGAGTGCTTAACCACTACCCCGGTGTTGGCCTTGCCATCCGGAGAGGGAGGTTTTAAAGTATATACTGATGCATCAAGAATTGGCTTAGGTTGTGTGTTGATGCAGCAAGTAAAAGTGATAGCTTATTCTTCTTGGCAGCTGGGGAAGCATGAAGAGAATTACCTTTTTCATGACCTGGAGCTAGCGGCAATTGTGTTTTTGCTCTGATGATTTGGAGGCACTAACTATATGGAGAAACTTTCATAGTGTACTCTGATCATAAAAGCCGAAAATATTTATTTTCCCACAAGGAGCTGAATATGAGACAGAAAAGGTGGCTCAAGTACTTAAAGGATTTTGACTTCTCTATTAAGTATCATCCGAAAAAAGGGAATGTTGTGGCAGATGCTTTGAGCAGGAAGCCGATGGCCAGATTAGCAAGTTTGATGCTTCAAGAATGGAAGTTGTTAGAGTAGTTTGCAAGCTTAGATCTTAATGTCGCAGAGAAGGAGGATCGGGTTATGATTGCTCATGTCCAGCTTCGTTCAGAGTTGTTGACAGAGATTAAGCAACTGCAGGATAATGACCCGTTGCTAGTGGATATTAAAAAATATGTTGTGCATCCCTTGGTTTTGATGATGACAATAGGATATGTTTGATTAATCAAGTTCTATCTTGTTTCATAACAAATACAAGTGGTTTGATTGTTCCTTCAAAGTATTGGACTCATTCAATTTACCTCTGATAAGTTAAGTAATTTCAGGTCCACTGAAATCCAAGTGGAATCAACAAATCAGAAGAAGTGTCAAAGGCCGCTTGTCGACCAGGGAAGTGGTTATGGTCGACCAACGAACTCAACCAGAAAAGCATCAGATCATCTGTCTTCTGGAAGCATCTTGGCTGTCGACCAAAGCCCCGCCTCTGGTCGACCACAGAAAAGACAGAAGCAACAGACAGAACTGCTGGCCATCTGGAAACTGCCCCCTGTCGACCAGCGACCAGGCTGTGGTCGACCAACGGGCGACGTGAGTTTCAGCCAGAAGAACCGGCCGTCTGGGGACTGCCCATTGTCGACCAGCGACAGGGTCATGGTCGACCACGGGTTTATATATCGTCCAAAACCGAACTCTAACCGAATTCTGTTTTGGTTCCTTAAAACCTGCAGATGGTTGTTGCAGGTTGTTGGGCTGCTCAGGAGATAAGCTTCCGCACGGGAATCAAGGAAACAATCTTGCTTAGAAGTGGTCAAACTCGTTCTAACGATTGGATTTAAACCGATCCCTGTTTTCTAGCAGATTGGCGCTCGATCTGAAAATTGAGCGGGAAGAACTTTATTCTTGAAAATAAAAAGAGCTATATGAAGAATATAAGGCAACTAATCACGAAGAAGGAAGCGGTGAGAGAGCACGGAATAGAAGCCAAGGAAGATACACACAGAAGAGGAGGAAGGAGCTCTCCACCAATCAAAAATCTGCAGAAAGGTTAAAGGCAATCTCGTTGCTGCAGAAGGAAGACTTAGCTCAAGACTGTGTGATCTCCAGCAGCAGAACAATCGAAGGCAACTGACTGGAAGATCAACAGGGAGTCTAGGCTTCTTCATAAGCGTGATCAAGTCCCAGGCTGAACACCTATTCTTCTACACACGCCAATATTCAGTCCTGTCTTTCATCACCTGTTCTTATCATCTTTTCATTTCTGATTACAATTATTGTCAAGCTGTGAGGCAGCAGAATCAAGCTGTGTGTCAGCAGGTACAAGCTGTGTGTCAGCTGTGTTTTGGTTGAGATCAGAGATTCTCATAGTGAAGCCTTGCTTGAGTTAAGCAAGGGGTGGATGTAAGTCTCAGGAAGAGACTGAACCACCTTAAAAATCCTTTCTTGTGGTGTGCTTGTGTGTGTTTGATTTCCTATACGTATGCTTGCATCTTTACTATCCGCATTAGTTCTATGATTCATTAATTACCAGTAGCTCATCTGGTCGATAGTCAGTAAATTATCAAAAAGGGGGAAAGATCTATTCACCCCCCCTCTAGATCTATTCAGTCCGTATCCAACACGTGGTATCAGAGCAGGTTCTCCAAAAATGTGGTCTAACAACCAGGAGAGACCGGGCGGACTGAACTCTAAAAGCCTCATAGCTGAGGGGCACTCTGTAACTAGACCTCCATATTTTGATGGAACTGATTATTCTTATTGGAAAAATCGTATGCAGGTGTTCTTACGTGCGCAAGACCACGAGATGTGGAGGGTAGTGAGCCGCGGACCTTTTGAGCTACCGGAAGATGAAGAAACCTGGACCAGAGAACAGGTCAGGAAATCAACTGTCAACTGGGGAGCCATGAACGTGATGCAGTGCTCACTACACCCCACAGAATTCTCAAGAGTTTCCCAATGCGCAACAGCCAAAGAAATGTGGGATCGTCTAAAGGTAATCTACGAAGGTACTTCCGAGGTAAGAGAGACAAAAGCAAATATGCTAGTCTCAGAATATGAGATGTTTAGGATGAAAAATGATGAAAGTATTTCTGAGATGTATGCCAGATTAGTACAATTGACTAATGGCTTGAAGAGCTTAGGGAAGACATACAAAGAGCAGGAATTAGTGAGGAAGATTTTAAGGTCTCTCACATCGATGTGGCATACCAAGGCCACAGTCATTGAGGACTCAAAGGATCTCACAACAATGACAGTGGATGAGTTAGTAGGATCCCTGATGGCCTATGAGGTCAATCTGAAGAGAAAGGAAGATGAGGGCAAGAAAAAGAAGCAACTTGCCCTAAAGACTAAGACAAGCACCTCTGAGGTGTCTGACAATGATGACTCATCTAGCTCAGGTGAAGAATCTGGTGAGCTAGCCATGCTTACAAGAAAATTTAAAAAATTCCTGCGGAAGGAAGGTAAAGGATTCAGAAATCCAAAGGGCATGGTAAGGAAGTCATCCCAGTTTAAATCTGATAAACATAAGGCTCCTTCTAACAAACTCATTTGCTACAATTGCAGGCAGCCTGGACATATGAAGGCTGAATGTCCAGAAGCTCCTAAGAAATCAAGCTTCAAGTGGAAAGGCAAGAAACCCAAGGCGATGATTAGCACTTGGAGTGAGGAGGAAGAGAGCAGTGAAGAGGAAACAACTTCCGAGGAAGAAGAAGGAAAGCTCTGTCTGATGGCCAAGGGAGACAACAGTGATCTTGAGGTAAGTTCCCCATTTCAAGACTTCTCTAGTTCGGATTGGGAAGAAGTATATTCAGAATTGCTTGATACTTATGAAAGAATAAGAAAGGAAAATAAACATTTGAAGAAGAAGATCAGACAACTGAATAAAGACAGCAATTCAATGGAAAACAAAACTGAACTAGAAATGGAAATCAAGTCACTGAAAAACAAGCTGAATCAAATGGACTTAGATGAAGAAAACCACAAGAGAATGTCCGAAGAGAATGAAATGCTAAAAAACGACATTGATGAGTTAAAACTAAAAACTCAAGAATATGAACAGGAAACTAAGTTAAGTCAAGAAAGAAACAATTCACTCAAGGAAGAAAACAACCAACTCCTAAGAGAAATAGAAAGAATTAAGAGTGACCTGAAAAACAAACAGGAGACCTTGGAAAAAATGACTCAAGGTCAAGAAAACTTAAATGCTGTCTTGGGAATAAAAGTAAACTTTCAAAAAGAAGGGTTAGGATACAATCCTACGGCTAAAAAGGAATTCCAAATAAAAACCGTAACTGGGATTGCTGACTCAAAAGGAAAAAGGCCCCTGATTAATCTATACCAAGATAAACAAGAGGATGTAGCTGAATGCTCCTCCAAAAGGAACAGTGTCACCAAGGAAGAGAGAAATTTTAAAGAGAAAACAGTCAATCAATATAAGATTCAAAATAATAAACAAGAAACCCAAATTCACAGAAATCACCAAACAAACCAAGGACTAAACCAAGTTAAAAGACATAAATCTGGAAAACAAGATGTCTGGAGACAGGCTGGTCGACAACAGACCCTTCATCTGTCGACCAGAGGATCTGCCAGAACAGGCGCTGGTTACTGGAGAAGCAGTGGTCGACCACAGGTACACCAGATGTCGACCAGAGGTGCTGCCAGAACAGACGCTGAGTTCTGGAGACGCGATGGTCGACCACAGACATACCAAAAGTCGACCATGGCCAGACAAGCAAACAGAAATCACAGGTTTTCTCGGGTAAAACAAAATGAAAACTTGAATACACAAAGGTGGACTCAGATTAAAGAAGCTTTAGAACAAAAGCAACCCAACCTGAACAAGTTCAGAAATAAAAATTTACACTGCTCTAACAGAATCTGGGTTCCCAAAGGATTACTGCAGCAATTTCATAATTTCACAAGCTATCTTGGACCCGGGTACCATTGGGGTCCAAAAGTTTCTGTGTAACTTGTGATGCAGGTGTGTTTGGCAGCTATACACAACAAGTGGTACTTAGATAGTGGCTGCTCAAGACATATGACAGGGGACAAGGCAAAATTCTCCGAGCTAAACTCAAAAGATGGAGGACATGTGACATTTGGAGGAAATAACAAAGGCAAGATCATTGGGAAAGGTAAGGTAGGTAAGACATCTACAAATTGCATTGAAGATGTACTGCTAGTGAATGGCCTGGAATATAATCTTCTAAGCATCAGTCAGCTATGCGACAAAGGCCATCAAGTAGTCTTTGATTCTAAGATCTGTAAAATTCTTGAACCAAATTCGGCTAAAGTTAAGTTTATGGGCAAGAGAGTAAATAATGTCTACATGATAGACTTGGATGATCCAGCCCACTCCAACTTGTGCCTCACCGCCAAGAAGGAGGACCTGACTTGGTTGTGGCACCGAAGGCTAGGGCATGTTAGCTACAGGGTGCTGCACAAATTGGTTAAGAATAAAATGGTTTCTGGTTTACCTGAAATTTCGTTTGCTCAAAATGTCAAAGTATGTGAATCATGTACCCAAGGTAAGCAAACAAGAAAATCATTCAAAGGTAGAACTGAAAGTCAATCTTCTAGACCACTAGAACTTGTGCACATGGACCTTTTTGGCCCAACAAGAACTGCTAGTCTTAGTGGTAAGAGGTACGGTTATGTACTAGTTGATGATTTCTCTAGATTCACATGGGTAATGTTTTTATCACATAAAAACGATGCCTTTCATGAATTTCAGGATTTTTACAGAAGAATGAAGCAGGATGGTAAGTCCAAAGTGTGTTCAATAATATCTGATCATGGGGGAGAATTTGAAAATTCAGAGTTTGATGAATTCTGCAGGAACAAAGGAATAAATCACAGGTTCTCCTCACCAAGGACGCCAGAGCAAAATGGAGTGGTGGAAAGAAGGAATCGCACACTTGTTGAAATGGCCAGAACCTTGTTAGTTGAAGCCAATCTTCCAAGAAGATTTTGGGCTGAGGCGGTCAATACAGCATGTTATATTGTAAACAGGGCAATGGTAAGACCATCTAGTGCGAAAACTCCATATGAGGTGTTCAAAGGTAAGAAGCCATCTCTAGCTCATTTTAGGATCTTCGGTGTAAGGTGTTTTATTCATAACAATGACAAGAGATCATTGGACAAATTTGAACCAAAGAGTGACCCAGGAATCTTCTTGGGATACTCTGACCGATCAAGAGCCTATAGAGTCTACAACACCAAAGATCAGCTAGTTGAAGAATCCCCACATATCACATTTGATGAAAATAATGACTTTGACAAAACTGGACAGGTAGGCAAAGATGAAGATGGGGAATTTCTGGAAGGCAAAGAGGAACCAATGGAGACTGAAGCAGAACCAAAGCAAGGTGATTCCAATGATCAACCCGAAGGAGAGATCATCCCAGGTAACAATTCTGAAAATCTGAGATTTCTCAGAGATCATCCTCTAGATAACATCATTGGAGGAATTAATGAACCGAGGAAAACTAGATCTCAGCTTAAAACAGTTGATGAATTAGATCAGCTAGCCCTTGTATCTCAAGTTGAGCCTAAAAATGTAGAGGAAGCTTTAAGAGATGAATCTTGGATAAATGCCATGCATGAAGAATTAAATCAATTTGAAAGAAATCAGGTTTGGAAACTTGTTCCCAGACCCTCATCTCATCCTGTTATTGGAACCAAATGGGTTTATAAAAATAAGCTTAATGAAGAAGGAGTTGTTATGAGGAACAAGGCTCGGTTGGTGGCTAAGAGGTATAACCAAGAATTTGGAGTTGATTTTGAAGAATCATATGCTCCAGTTGCAAGGTTAGAAGCCATTAGAATATTGTTAGCATTTGCGGCGTCCCATGGAATTAAATTGCAGCAAATGGATGTAAAAAGTGCCTTTCTAAATGGCTTTGTAAAGGAAGAAGTCTTTGTGGAACAACCCCCTGGTTTTGAAAATGATGATCTTCCTAATCATGTCTTTACACTGCATAAGGCTTTGTATGGTTTAAAGCAGGCTCCTAGGGCATGGTACGACAGACTGAGTTCATTCCTCACCAAAAAGGGCTACACAAGAGGTAAAATTGATCAAACATTATTCTCCAAGACCCAAGGTAAGAATATACTAATTGTGCAAATCTATGTGGATGATATTGTGTTTGGATCCACTGAAGCTTCATTATGTACTGAATTTGCAAATCTAATGACCAATGAGTTTGAAATGAGTTTAATGGGTGATTTACAGTTCTTTCTTGGATTGCAGATTCTACAATGTAGAGAAGGCTACTTCATAAATCAATCCAAGTACATAAAGGAGATGCTGAAAAAGTTTGGCATGGAGAGCTGCAAACCAATAGAGTCACCCATGGGGACAAATGCAACATTGGAGGCTGATGTAAAAGGTAACATGGTAGATGCCAAGAAATACAGAGGTATGATCGGATCCCTACTATATTTAACTGCCTCTAGGCCAGACATTCAGTTCAGTGTATGCATGTGTGCTAGATATCAATCTAGCCCTAGAGATTCACATTTAGGGGCTGTCAAGCGTATCCTTCGTTACCTTGCCGGTACCCAAGAATTGGGTTTATGGTATCCTACTTATTGCAAACTAGATTTAATTTCATATTCAGATGCTGATTATGCTGGTTGCAAAATTGATAGGAAGAGTACTAGTGGTTATTGTCAAATATTAGGTGGATGTTTAATATCATGGGCTTCTAAAAAACAGCATTCTGTGGCACTCTCCACTGCTGAGGCTGAGTATGTCGCAGTAGGGAGCTGTGGTACACAGGTTTTGTGGATAAAACATCAACTCCAAGACTACAATGTAGATCTTGGATGTGCACCTATTTTCTGTGACAACACTAGTGCTATTAATTTGTCTAAAAACCCCATTCAACACTCTAGGACAAAACACATTGAGATCCGTCATCACTTTCTAAGAGATGAGGTCTCCAAAGGAAATTTCATGCTTCATTTTGTAGAAACTGAAAAACAACTGGCAGACATTTTCACAAAACCCCTTAACAATGACAGATTTTCAACTCTAAGAAGGGAGTTAGGAATTTGTAGAATTTCTCCTGAAAATTCTTGAAATAATCATATTCATGTGTTCACTGCATAGATTCTGTCATTTCTGTCTAAGTTATGTCAACTAGGTCTCTAGTACTGGTCAAGTTTTTGAGTTTGGAAAGTCTTGTGTCGGGTGCTACTTCAGCAAGTTCTACAGAATACTGGTTCTCTACGGCTCATCTCTTGTGGTCGACCACAGACAAGGCGCTGGTCGACCAAGGCATCAGGACAGGAAATAGTTAGCTCTGGGAATTCGCAGCTGTCGACCACAGGCGATCCAATGGTCGACAACAGGTTTGTCAGAACGCAGTCTTCTCAACAGGCAGGTTCTGTGTCAGCACAAAGGTCGACCACAGGCCACTCCATGGTCGACAAAGGACCTGAAAAAGGGAAATTGGATCTAATCAAGCTGCTGGCTTTGGTGGGAAATCTTCTGAACTTTTTGGACTCTGAGCTCAGTTTTGCTTTACTCACTCATCCTTGTTCACACTTCCTATTCCTTGTGTCTCTATATCTCTTTGTGGCCAACTTATTGTTTTCTATCTTCAGCAAGGACTCACAAATTGAGGGGGAGTAAAAAGTGTAAACTCATTCCTTAATAAATCATTGAACAACCTAACCATATCTTACAAGAAAATCACCAAAGTCATCAATGAGAGTAAAGGTTAAGTGTAGTAATGAGAATTTGACCTGTACTACTGCAATAAATTCAAACCATAACTATGACTCTGACTCAAGACTATTGAGAACTTATGTTTTTAGTAATGAGACTGTTTCTCTACCTGTGTCTGTGTTGGACAGTGAAAATAAACGCTGCTATAGCATGAATGTATATGGAATACGCCATAATTCTGCCTTCTTGGTAGAGCAATGGACTGAGTTCTGAGAAACTACTGTTCTCTATCACAAAGCAAAATTGGCTGAAAAATTAAGTGGGAGACATGTATGTCATGAAGACTCAATCTACCTCTGCCACTCTCAAAATTATTAATTGGGCATCCTGAGTAACTGGGGATATTGGCGTCTGATAAACGTATATCCTCACGGATAAAAAGTGTGTCCCAGTTAAAAATGGAATGGTTAGGCATGCTAAGTAGCCGGGGTTTCTGGCGTGTAAAAAGCGTGTCTCCTCGTGTGGAAAAGCATGTGATAAACCTGACCACAGCTCTTAAATATTTCAAAACGAAAAGGCAACAAAAATGGTTGACCTAATGCACTATATGCAAATAGAGGCATAAAACACTGTTCAGCTTGTTCAGCTAGTAAAATTATCTCATGAACAATATTATAAGTTTAAGGAGCCGTGAGTAAGAAAGTGGATATGGGGAGTCAATTTATTGGGGCAATACTTTCAAATTCTTTGAACCACAAGACCCACTCGAATTTGTCACAAGGTGGTCTTTGAGAAAGGGAGGAAAGGTTACTTAATTGTCTTATTAAAGAAAGGGGGTACACTTCAATAATTTCCCAAAATATGAGTTATGCTGATTAATCGTGACCGCTCGTTCTTTGCATCGCGATGGTTCACTGCCCTAACAATTAAGGGCCAGCCTTAATGCCCTACCCTATAAATTGTCTCGGCTGGGTCCCTGAAATTTTCCCATCCGCAGCCCTAGCCCTCTCCCAACTTCATCTTCTCCAGATTTCTTTTCTCGCCTCTCTCTCGCCTCTATCTCGCTTCCCTTCACAATGTCTCCCAAGCGCGCTCTAAGTTCCTCTAAGCGTAGAAGAGATCAGGCCCCTGCCGCAGCTTCGATGCCGTCCAAGCGATCCAAGTCGCGGGCCGCACAGGGTTCGCCATCGGCCCCTCACAGGTCGACCACGGCTGATGCACCTGGTCCAGGCAGACAATCAGCAGCTTCAGAGGAACCCGCAGTGCATCCCGTTTCTGGAGCTCTCAAGCCACGGACAGTTCTGCAACCAAGGATCGTCGATTTCTCCGATGACAAGCTGATGGAGATGTTCCCAGATCTACTGCCAATTTTTGAAGCTCAAGAGTGGACTACGTTCGTTTCAGTGCACAATTCGTACTCGCCCCAGCTTGTGCAAGAATTCTACCACAACCTGCAAGTCGTGGACAGTCAGCTCTACACCGTAGTTCAAGGGAAAGTCATCAGACTCGACGTCAAGCTTCTCCACATGACGCTGAAGACTCCCAGACTTGGAGCTGTTTTCAACCATGAGGACTTCGACCTCCGAGAAGCACATGCAGTGGTCACTGGCAAGCCAGCCCCTGAGGTCCTTCCCAAGTACCTCAATGCTAATACCTTCCCTCCTCTTCATCGTTTGCTTCACCACATCATCACCACCATCATACAACCTCGAGGAGGCGCCAGAGATCAAGTGAGTCGTCTCCATCTGTTTATACTCCATGGCCTCATCACTCGCCAGCCTATTCGCCTAACCACACTCCTTTTGAATTCCCTCAGAAGCATCCTACATTATCCCCTGAATTCTCTTCCTTTTGCTGCCCATATCACTTCCATTCTGAAAGCAGCCAACATACCTTCTCCTCACAGCCCAAGCATTGTCATTCCCAAATGGCACGTCTACAATTTTCACTTCGTGACCACATTCTTGGGATTTAAGAAGGTCGGAGACCATGTTCAGCGCACTCTCCCTTCCAAGGGCAAAGCAAAGGATCCAGTGCCACCCTCTTCTCCACCTCATTCACCTATACAGGTTAGCCCTGCTGTCACACCGTCACCAATGGTGCCTCAAGCTACACCTACTACCACCACTGCTGCCCATCCACCATCGTCCCTTTCACTAGTGCTCTGGCAGCCAGGCACTGCTGCCCCTCCAGCTCAATCCCCATCTGCTCAAACTACCCAAGCTCCATCACATTCTGCTCAACCCACACCAGTACCACCTACCTCCACTCCCTCTACTTCTGCTCCACCACCAGCATTTATCTCCCACCCTGAATCTCATGGCGTGCTCCTCCAGATGGCATCTCAGTTATCTTCTCTCACCACCCAACTCCAATCATTTCAAGAGAATGTCAATGCTGCCACTGGACGCTTGGAGCAGAAAGTCCAACGGCTGGAACAACAGATGGAGGCCAGGTTCATCAAGCAGAAGGAACACTCTGACCAGGCTAGTTCTCGGTTCAACAGACTAGTAAGGACCCTCGGTGAAGTGTCCGATCAGATCGGAATCCGTATCGAGATCACAACCCAGCAGAATGAGAAGTATCACAAGGATACTATCTCAGAGATCCAGAAGCTCAGGCTCTCCTATGCCCACATTGTTGACAAGCTGGATCGCATGGCAGAGAACGTGAAGCCAGAGACCTCCTCATCCTCCTCAGAGGGATTGTTCAAATGATCTTCTTTTTGCTGTTGACAAAGGGGGAGATAGGACTTTATGTGTCATTGTGTGTCTAGTTGTGTGTCTAGATGTGAGTCTAGATTGTCAAATTTACTTTGTCTACGTGTCCTCAGTGTCTTTATCCTTTTTTGAGTCTCTCATGTAATTAGTGCTATTGTTTTTGAAAGACACATCAAACGAATTGACTGAATGAAATCTGTGCTATGATAGCCTTGCATGCAATATCAAATGAATTTTATAATCTGTTGTTTGTCACAATGACTCATGGTTGTCATCATCAAAAAGGGGGAGAATGTTGTGCATCCCTTGGTTTTGATGATGACAATAGGATATGTTTGATTAATCAAGTTCTATCTTGTTTCATAACAAATACAAGTGGTTTGATTGTTCCTTCAAAGTATTGGACTCATTCAATTTACCTCTGATAAGTTAAGTAATTTCAGGTCCACTGAAATCCAAGTGGAATCAACAAATCAGAAGAAGTGTCAAAGGCCGCTTGTCGACCAGGGAAGTGGTTATGGTCGACCAACGAACTCAACCAGAAAAGCATCAGATCATCTGTCTTCTGGAAGCATCTTGGCTGTCGACCAAAGCCCCGCCTCTGGTCGACCACAGAAAAGACAGAAGCAACAGACAGAACTGCTGGCCATCTGGAAACTGCCCCCTGTCGACCAGCGACCAGGCTGTGGTCCACCAACGGGCGACGTGAGTTTCAGCCAGAAGAACAGGCCGTCTGGGGACTGCCCATTGTCGACCAGCGACAGGGTCATGGTCGACCACGGGTTTATATATCGTCCAAAACCGAACTCTAACCGAATTCTGTTTTGGTTCCTTAAAACCTGCAGATGGTTGTTGCAGGTTGTTGGGCTGCTCAGGAGATAAGCTTCCGCACGGGAATCAAGGAAACAATCTTGCTTAGAAGTGGTCAAACTCGTTCTAACGATTGGATTTAAACCGATCCCTGTTTTCTAGCAGATTGGCGCTCGATCTGAAAATTGAGCGGGAAGAACTTTATTCTTGAAAATAAAAAGAGCTATATGAAGAATATAAGGCAACTAATCACGAAGAAGGAAGCGGTGAGAGAGCACGGAATAGAAGCCAAGGAAGATACACACAGAAGAGGAAGAAGGAGCTCTCCACCAATCAAAAATCTGCAGAAAGGTTAAAGGCAATCTCGTTGCTGCAGAAGGAAGACTTAGCTCAAGACTGTGTGATCTCCAGCAGCAGAACAATCGAAGGCAACTGACTGGAAGATCAACAGGGAGTCTAGGCTTCTTCATAAGCGTGATCAAGTCCCAGGCTGAACACCTATTCTTCTAAACACGCCAATATTCAGTTCTGTCTTTCATCACCTGTTCTTATCATCTTTTCATTTCTGATTACAATTATTGTCAAGCTGTGAGGCAGCAGAATCAAGCTGTGTGTCAGCAGGTACAAGCTGTGTGTCAGCTGTGTTTTGGTTGAGATCAGAGATTCTCATAGTGAAGCCTTGCTTGAGTTAAGCAAGGGGTGGATGTAAGTCTCAGGAAGAGACTGAACCACCTTAAAAATCCTTTCTTGTGGTGTGCTTGTGTGTGTTTGATTTCCTATACGTATGCTTGCATCTTTACTATCCGCATTAGTTCTATGATTCATTAATTACCAGTAGCTCATCTGGTCGATAGTCAGTAAATTATCAAAAAGGGGGAAAGATCTATTCACCCCCCCTCTAGATCTATTCAGTCCGTATCCAACAAAATAGATGGCTAGTCGACCAGATTTTGTGTTGGTCGATGACGGTAGATTGTTGTTTCGGGGTAGAACTTGTGTCCCCGATTCTGCGGAGGTGAAGAAAAGATTCTCAAGGAAGCCCATAGGTCCAAGTATACAATTCATCCAGGAGCTACAAAGATGTATCAAGATTTGAAGAGGACCTTTTGGTGGCCGAACATGAAGAGAGAAGTTGCAAAATTTGTAAGCAGATGCTTAGTATGTCATCAAATCAAGGCCGAACATTTTAGGCCTACTGAGAAGTTAAAGCCTCTCGAAATACCACAATGGAAGTGAGAGTGTGTCGGCATGGATTTTATCATGGGCTTACCCAGAACTCTTAGCAGTTTCGATGCAATTTGGGTAGTTATTGATCGTTTTACTAAGTCTACGCACTTTTTGCCTATTAAATCTAAGTGGACTGTGGATGTTTTGGCTGCCCTATACATGAAGGAAATAGTGAGGTTGCATGGAGTTCCTGTATCCATAATATCTGACAGAGACCCCAGGTTTACCTCTCACTTTTGGAATGGCCTGCAGGCATCTTTGGGAACTCGTTTGAACTTCAGTACCACTTTTCACCCTCAAACTGACGGGTAGACTGTGAAGACAAATCAGATTGTTGAAGACATGTTGAGGGCTTGCATGATCGATTTTGGAGGTAGTTGGCATGAACATTTGCCTTTGATCAAATTTGCCTATGACAACAGTTACCAGTCCAGCATTCAGATGGCACCATTTGAGGCTTTGTATGGCAGAAGCTGTAGGTCCCCTCTATGTTGGGAAGAGATCGGTGAGAAGTAATGGCACAGACCAGATCTTATTTCAGAGTCGTCCAAGAACATTCAAGTCATTAGAAACCGTTTGAAGATTGCTTAGTCCAGGCAGAAGAGCTATGCTGATAACAGAAGAAGGGATTTGGAGTTTCAGGTTGGTGAGCATGTTTTTATGAAAGTCTCACCTTCAAGAGGAATTCGAAGATTTGTAATCCGAGGCAAGTTGAGACCGAGGTTTGTTGGCCGTTTGAAATCTTGGAGAGGGTAGGAGAAGTTGCCTATAGACTGGCATTACCACTATGGTTATTGGGCTTTCCTAATGTCTTCCATGTGTCTATGTTGTGGAAGTACGTATATGACCCTCCGCATATCATCCAGCATACGGACTTAGAACTGAAGGAGGATTTATCCTACAAAGAGAAGCCTGTCAAGATTTTGGACTACAAACAGTAGCAACTCAGGAATCGATCCATACCGATGGTCAAGGTCTAGTGGAGTCGGCATGGAACTGAAGAAGCCACGTGGGAATCTGAAGAAGCGATTAGAAAGTTGTATCCCGATTTGTTCTAAAGGTTGGTATCAGTTATCTTCGTTAGTCAAGAATCGATGAATTTGGAGGACCAAATTCCTTAAGTGGGGGAGGGTGTAGCAACCCTGTTCTTTTTTAAACAATAAGTTAAATTAATTAAATTTATCCCTTAGGTCAAATTTTAACTAATTTATAAAAATATGAAAAATATATTCTTATAGAAGATGAAATGCTTAACGATATTGATAATTGGGCCGACCCCAAAGAAAATTTAACCAAGCCTGAAATATGGGTTTTAGGCAAACTTGGAGTTTTGGGTAGATCAACCTTAATCGATCCAATTTGAACTCACATAGAGCCCAAATTCACTCTTTCATGTCCCAAATCGAAGCCCCACGATAGGAGCCCATTTCCCCTCTTGAATCTCGTGAAAACCCTAAACCTGGCGGCTGAATTTCGAGGAGGAGGCGGCGCTACCCAGTCAAGCGTGAATATCACACGCGTTCGAATTCACGGCTCTCTTCGATCCATATCTTGTTCATAGATTCAACCCTAGCTCTGTAAAATGAAGCCTAACGCTACCTAGAACCCTCATTTGCTGAGACGGCCGAAGGTGTGCACGATCGAGGGCGGGAACATCGAGTCTAGGCGAAGGTTTCATTTAGGGTTCCAGCGAGGTTGACTTCCTTTCTCGCGATTAAAGGTATGTGTCTCTCAAGCAAAAACTTAATTAAAGTGCATCATTTTGTACATTTTTGAATGCCCTTTTAGGAGGTATATAATTACCCAACTTTTATGTCGTAACTAGATCACAATCGTGTTTTTACTAGAGGTCTGTCGGGACTCGTCAGAGTTCTGGGTTCAGAACCAAAAGAAGGTCCAACCAGCGACCATTAATTCTATTAGCGGCCCCGAGATAGACCGCTTCCGGGCGGCCCCTTTTAAAAAATTTTTTTTATTGAAATGGTCCTCTCTGGACCGTCTATTTCAGGAAGCGGCCTTCACAAGATCGCCTCACACCGTACAGCAGGTGGTTTTCGGTTGTGTCCCTATAAATTGTGGTTCATTTGACCACAGTTTTTCCTACATGTTCCATAGTTATTGCATCATAGAAACACACTGATAACTAGGGCCATTGAAACAGTAGCCTAAATGTTGATTATCTCCATGCTTGTTCCTCCTTAATTGTCATTCCATGTCATCGTGTGATCAAAAGGAAAATGGGTAGTATAACATATTATCATCTTGTGATTCATAAATTGTTGGGTTTGATTTCATTCTATTATTAGGAATGTTTGAAGGCCACGCCACTCTGGTGGTGTTGACCTACCGTTCACTCCATTTTTCACATTTTACACCCTCAATCTTGTGATAGTCGGGACTCTCCGCCGGATACTCCATCCGTCGGACTAGGATAACTATTATGAGACCTCCGTAAGCCCCTACGAGCTTGGGATTCTCACTAGGATGCCGGGCAGGTTGTACCACCAAAGCCTGAACCCCCCGACTCGACCGAATCGTGTTTTGGGCGGACCAAGTGCTTGGCGGTTCAGCCCTGTCTCGACAAGAAGGCGGCCCTATCGGGACCGCTACCTTTGGGTAGTGGCCCATCGACCACCATTTACTTCCTGACCTGGCCTGAGTGCCAGTTCACCAAGTTGACCTAGCCCTATTCAAGTCGACCTAAATTCCCTCAATTGACCTAGGAGGAGTGGGCTTAACCCCGGTTCGGTGCCACCATGCCTCAGGCCGACTGAGGACCTAATTTAGTCGACTGAGCCTGCCTTGTTGGACCCAACTTCGTAGTGGCCTCTCTTGGACTGCAACCTCTGTATAGCGATCTTTCCTGGACCGCAAAACCCATTTAGTGAACCTCTGTGGATCGTCTTCATCCTTTCCCTCTGGTGCGTCGACTTGTTGACCCCTCGAGTCGGCGTTGCCCTTATTAACACTGCCGAATGACGCTCCAGTCTAGACCGTTGATTCCTTTTGGCGGCCTTGGTATTGACCGCAACCTCGTTTCCAAACTTGTTTTCCCTGATCTTGTGTGTGCTGTAGCAGCCATGTCAAGGGTAGCCTTGGGCTGTAATCTAGTCCCTTTCATGATTCTCCCTGTGAATCTTGACTTCCAAGTCATATTTCTATGACTTCTTGTCCAAATTTTATTTGGAATATCATTTGAGATAGGTTACTTAAGCTTAACCTTGAATTGTTGGCCATTTATATAAGTGGATGTCTAGATTGGGATCTATGATCCAACCCCTTCAATGCCAATGCATCATAAAGGGCCCAATCTGGTCCTGGGAGGAGCGCCAGAAAGTACTTGTGCCCCGGGGAATTTGTAATGACAACGTGTGGCATTGCACCAAAGTGCATGACTAGCATATTAATCTACGACATTCTACTTCACTCAACTACTTGAAATCTCTTGTGTGACATGACGTGCATGCTTGACATGGCCAATTCACATGGAAATTTTACATGAAACCTCGTGGAAAATTCTTGTTATACTTGCACTGGTTTCTTAAATGCAATCTATCTTTTCCTTCTCCTATCTAGCATTTATAGCATGTTTATATGTTTATTATTGATCTTTATCGCATTTTCATACACGGTGAAATGATTAATCACTTAAACTATGCCTAATGATAGAGATATAAAATCCTACTGAGCTCTCGCTCACTCTGTTTTCCCCACCTTTTCAGGTAGCTCGAATGAGGAGAAGAAAACAGATGGGAACGGGCAAGAGTGATGGCGGGAGCAAGCCAGTTAGCGTCAGTCATGTCAATCCTCAGAGTCGATGTAGTCACTTTAGTAGTGGATATATTGAGTCATAATAGGACTTATGTTCTCTTTCTTTTTTCATCAGTTGATGTAAGAGTTAGTAAAGTCCACAAGATGTCGGTTGTAATAAGCACTTTCTGTTTCTGTTATCAATAAAATTTTAGTTATTTACATTTAATTGTTGGCCTTTTGATGTATGGGTCTCTTGTGGCAATGTATGCTCTGATAGACATGAATGTTATAACTGTTGCGTTCTAATTTTCTGCATCAAGGCGTGACAGCACGTCCATGCAATGTTGTGGCCATCTCAGATCTCTGTGGATGAGCACCCACTTTACTCCCCCAAACGCTCTGTAGCTAGGGGAGATGTTGTCGGATTTCTGCCAGGAACTCAGACTAATCACTAAAAAAGAAACCAATGAAATAGGGCGGTGATAAAACATGAGAATGGCGATGCATAAAAAAAAGGGACAAGCAAAACAAATAATGAACTAATAAAATGGACTACTACAACATACCAATTCAAGAATCACGTGAGATGGGAATGAGTGTAGTGAAAGAACAAACGAAAGGATAGTGCAAAACAAAAAAACCTGCAACCCTGGACAATAGGGAGTCGACTCTAGGAGTCGACTCCTCCCTAACCTGGTTCTGTCTGGGCTCTTCTATGCAGGAATCTGCACAGGAGTCGACTCCCAGAGTCGACTCCCGCTGACCTAGTCTGTAGGCCAAAATTATATATGTATATATATTTCATGATCCAGATTGAACACCATGCATGCATCAAGACCAGTTACATCAAAGTTTGCACAAAGGAACCCTCTGTTGATCCTTTTATGAACAGAAATAAAGAATTTTCTTCATTCACTGTGAATCTGAACACATTACACCCTTTGCATGCACATGGACCCCGCACCTAGCATGAACATGAGTAGAACCTCATGCATCCATCAACTTGTATAAAACCCTCTATTGGCCTCTTGGGCTGAAATAAAAGAACTTCATACATCCATTGCAAATCTGAGCATGTTATGTTTTCTGCATGCATATTTGAGCTTGCATCCACTACGAATATGAATTTAGCTTCATACGCATTACATTCCATGTGCGCTTGCATGTTTTGCCCATTTGCTATGGAGAAAGAAAGAACAAATGAACTGTAATGAAACGGCTAAAAAAAGATTGGCATCTAACACCCCCATAATCCATGATGCTAAATGTGTAACGCCCGAGAAAATTCTAGGATTTAAAATATAATTATATTGATTATTCAATGGGTGAAAAGGGCTATTAAATGAATTATGGTTAATTAAATCCAATTATTATGGCCCTACATTGGTCCAAGAGGATTAGGCCCATCTAATAAACCCAAATTGGCCCAAGGGACTGTTTTGGACCTTAGCCCATATTTCTAGAAGCTTAGATTAGTGTATTTTTAGAATCTAAGGGGATAATTACTCTTTAGTAGATAAATAAACGGATAATAACATGAGATAATATCAAAACAGTTCGAACTAGTTTCAAATTTGACGCCAGGATAGAAAACGGTCTATCGCGAGACCGTATGGGACAAGAAACAGTCTAGCCCTAGACCGCTAGGCTCTACAGATTCCGTGAGTGGAAGAAAGTGAAAAAAGATTAGATTTTTGACGTCTAAACTTCTAAAGACCAAAGTATGTAGACGTGTAAGCATGCTTGGGACTCTCAGAGATCGATCTAAAACCTAATTAGGACTCTAGAATCGTTCTAATCCATGAAACCCTAGCAAAACCCTATAAATAGACCCCATACCTCACCTGCGCGACCCTCACTTTTGGCTCGCGTGGAACTAAGGTAAGGAGGTCGAATTAGAGGTAAGTTTCTTTTAGAAATTTGTTCATTTTAGTTAGGTCTAACTCTCCTCAAATTTTCACGCTAGGAGATCAAGCCATCGGAGAGAACAAGGCGATTAAAGATGCTGGTTCGGTGCAAGTAATACATGAAGTTACGCGTCCAGGCCAGATTGATCAAGGAATTGGAATCCCTAAACAAGGTATTTAGAAGGAGGTTCTTTAGACTTATTTGTTTACAATAGTATCTTCTTTCAACCCTAAAAATTTCACGCCTTTAGGTAAAGAGAATCAGTTGTTCGGAAGGCGTGAAGTCGCTGGTTTAGCACAGGACGTTCAGAAAACTAGGGTTAACTTCCAACCCTAAATTCGAAGTCTAAAGCTCAGGACAGAGGTAGGTTATCTCATGAAAGGCTTAAACTCGATGTCAGGGATAAAAGTCCTTTGAATTAGTCGATTTCATGCATTGTACACCGAGAATTTTATGATTTATTGGGACAATGCATCTAGTATACTCCTCATGCATAATTCTTAGCCCTAATTGAGTAATGAGAAAATTTTTCTTGTTTATTACACAAACCCAAGCATATTGGCTGACCTATACTCGTTCTATCATGCTATAGAGTTTATTCATGTTCATTTCCATGCATAATATGCATTAGATTAGTATTGTATTTTACTATTATTGAGTTTTCTATTAGTACAGGAAGAAACGGTCTTCCTGTAGACCGCCAGAAACCCTAGCGGTCGTACAATAGACCGTTGGGCCCAGTGAAACGGTCCTACACTAGACCGTTTGCATTTTTTGATTTCGTAATATTGTTAACCCGAAACATATTGTAGATTAGCTCTAATTAATGTATGTTAAGCCTAGTTAAGTATGTTTTATTCCTATTTTAAGTGTTATTTTGTGCAAAGACTAAGTGTGGAGACAGTGACGAGGTCAGATTCTCTCTCTAGAA
Source organism: Amorphophallus konjac (assembly GCA_022559845.1). Classification (NCBI taxonomy): domain Eukaryota; kingdom Viridiplantae; phylum Streptophyta; class Magnoliopsida; order Alismatales; family Araceae; genus Amorphophallus; species Amorphophallus konjac. Next base: position 203,711,631 of record CM040127.1, read on the forward strand.
TTCTAGAGTGAGAAGCTCTGGGTTTTTGTTTCTTCCCGCTTCGTTCCTCTGCTTCCTCGGTGCATCCCCCTCCTTGCCGGCGATGGCTAGTGCGGTGGGGGATGCTCAGTTCTCTTTTGAAATCAACACTGTCGGATGCTCAGAGGTTGGAGTAGCCCATCGGAAGTCGTATGCGCAGATGCTAATGGAGGGACAGCATCGATCGCGCCTATGCTTCCGAGTGAAGGCCCCAACATTTACGGATCAAGGGGAACCTGCAGTATATTTCTCCCAGGAAGATATTTAGAAATCCTGCTCGCATCTTCAGAATGCAGTCATTGCTAGATGCTCATATGGTCGGCCATCTATACCAGAGATTAAGGCATGTCTCTCTCAACGATTGCATCGAAGGTCAGACTTTATTCTTAGTCGGATGAATGCTAGACATGTATTGATCCGTCTAGGGTGTGAAGATGATTTCCTTAAAATTCTTCTTCAAAAGAACCTATACATCAAGGGATTCCTCTTCAGATTCTTTAGATGGACATCTGACTTCGATTTTGTATTGGATCCATCGACTGTCCCTGTGTGGATTGGATTTCCATCATTACCAGTCATTTTTTATCATGAAGATATGCTTCGTTCAATAGCTGGTAACATTGGATCTGTCTTGCGGATTCATGATGCTACTATTGCAATGACTGAGACTTCAGAGGCTTTAGTATGTGTTGAATTAGACATTGCAGCACAGAGGAAAAATTGGATATGGATTGGGATGGATGATAGTGGTTTTTGGCAGTCGAATAGCTATCACAGGGTTCCACACCTTTGCTCTTATTGCCATAAAATTGGACATTTGGAGGAAGAATGTAAGAAGAAACAAAATAAGGCTATGATTCGCCATCTACCTCTGAAAAATGCTGCTCCACATGAAGCTCAAAAGGTGATTCGTCAGGAATATAAACCTCGACTGCCTAAAATTTGTAGTCCGAAGATGATAATTAATGAGGCCAATAGGTTCTCTGCACTGGTTCAATTCTCTGAAGATTCAGATCCGAAGGAGGATTTGGCAGTTGAGAGGAATAATACAGGGGTTATCAATGATATCTCCACTAATTATAAAGTTTGCAATCATGCTAATTGTGAATCTATATTAGTTGATGAAGTCATTAATTCAGGCATCTCACATATTTGTGATAATGCCTCTAGTAAACAGAATGTTTCATATATAGCATGCAATGAGAGTGTTACAACTGAATCCTCATTCACTGAGAAGCTCCCTTCAACCCAAAACTCTTACATTCCTGGGGTGAAAGAGAAATTTGATCTGTTAGTCAGCTCGCAAAGCTTGGATATCGAGGACACCCAAATTATTTCAAACAAAGTATCTGAACTGGCTGCATTAGAAAATCTTCAGATGGTATGTCAAAACAATAAAAGCACATACAGTGGCCTCCAAGATAAAGAAGTTACTGAAATTTCTGCCATTCCCGGAGAGCTTATTAATGATGGTCGGCTGACCAGAGCCAAAGCCAAGGTGTTGGCTGCCAACCCTTCGTCCTCTTATGCTCATGATTAACTCTGCCCTTATATGGAATGTTAGGGGTATAGGTAATAAGGCCACTATCAGAAGCCTTGCGCAAATAATTAAAATTCATAAGATTTGCATTGCAGCTATTCTTTAACCTCGTATTGATTTCAGTTATGCCAGTTATGTGGCTCATCGCATTAACCTTCGTTCTGTTCTTGGGAACAATGGTGCATCTTCTAGAATTTGGCTTTTTCACAGCATTGATATTTACATTGATATTATAGAGCAGCACCACTATTGCTCTTAAGGAGGACAACTCGGCCTTTATGTATTTTATTGCCATTTATGCATCATGCTGTGCTAGTGTCTGCAGGGAAATGTTTGATTCCTTGATGGCATTTAATCTAGAAGTGAATATCCTTTGATTATTGGTGGTGACTTCAATTGCATCACCTCTCCTGAAGAAAAGCTTGGTGGTATGATGTCCTCTTCAACTGCCATGACTGATTTTCAAGGCTTTATCATAGCAACTGGCCTCATTGATGCTGGTTATTCAGGCTCTCCTTACACTTGGACTACTAACCAAACAGAGACCTCTCATATTCGATCCCGGGTTGACATAATATTCTACAATGCTAATTGGTTAAACTTTCCTTCTAATCTGACTGTCAAGCATTTGGTTAGAGGTCCTTCTGACCATGCTCCTCTTCTCATGAATATGCGACCTATGCAAGCTACTCCTGGTAGATTTATATATCAGCATATGTGGCACACACACCCTGATTTTTTGGACTTTGTCAAAGAACAAGGGAACAAGCATGAACAGATATGTCATCCCTTTTACTCATTACAGGAGAAGCTCAAACATCTGAAGGCTGCATTGAGAACCTGGAATAAAGATGTGTTTGGTGATATACATCAAGATAAGGAAAATGCTGAATTTTAGTTACTTCAAGCCCAAGATAATTTTGATGATAACCCTTATGTGGAAAACAGAATGAAACTTCATAAAGCTAATGCTGAGCTGAGACTTTCACTCCATCGGGATGAAATTTTCTGGTTTCAAAAATCCCGAATTCAGTGGCTTACCTATGCGGATGGGAATACACAATTCTTCCATCATTACACCAAAATCAGAAGGCAGAGAAACTATATTCATAAGATGAAAATAGATGGCAATTGGGTGGAAGATCAGGCTACTTTATTAACTGGTGCAACTGATTTCTTTAAAAATCTTCTTTCATCTGAAGATCATAGTATTGATGTTCAGCTCCTGTCAGTTATTCCTAATCTTATTATTGAAGATCAGAACATAGCTCTCTGTGCTATTCCATCTTCAAAAGAAATCAAAAGCATTATTTTTTCTCTTCCTGGCAATAGCTCTCCTGGCCCTGATGGATACACTAGTAAGTTTTTTACTCACTGCTGGGACATAGTAGGGAATGATGTGGTAACTACTGCTCAAAGTTTTTTTTAAGGGTGGGGACTCCCGAAGGGAGTCACATCTACCATTCTATGTCTGATTCCTAAGGTTAAAAACCCAGTTTCCTTTGCGGACTTCACGCCTATTAGCTTATGCAACTTCATATACAAAATTGTATCCAAAGTAATTTGTGACAGATTGCTCAATATCCTCCCAGTTATTATTTATGAACAGCAAAGTGGCTTTATTGGTGGCAGAACTATTTCTGATAACTTCCTGCTTGCCAAGGACTTATTCATGGAATTGGATAGACCGGTCAGAGGTCATAACATTCTGATAAAGCTAGACATGGCTAAAGCCTATGACTGAATTGAATGGGATTTTATCTTCAATGTTATGAGGAAATTTGGATTTTCTAATAGATTCATTTCTCTTGTTGCTCAGCTTCTAATGAATTGCTAGTACACTGTTGCATTTAATGGTCAGCTTCATGGATTTTTCAAATCCACTCGAGGAGTGACCCCCTAGCCCCTGCCCTCTTTATCTTAGATGAAGAAGTTTTGAGCAGAGGTCTTAGTCATTTATTCAATTCTGGACAGTGCCAATACTATCATCTGCCTCGACAGGTCATGCCCATCTCCCATATTCTTTATGCAGATGATTCAATTATATTCATGAATGGCAGTTTATCCTCCATTAAACAGTTGTTAAAATTCTTGGGAAAGTATGAAAGTTCTTCAGGTCAGAGGATTAATATTCATAAAAGTTCTTTCATGGTATCTAAGCACATGCCAAATCATGCCATTGACAGAATCCGTCAACTTACTGGATATCAGCACACAACTAGAAGCATTAACTGCCTAGGAATTCCTCTTTTCAAAGGGAGAACCAAAACACCTCACTACAAGTTTTTACTTGACAAAATCAATGCAAAGTTAGCTGGGTGGCAAAGTAAATTTCTCTCACAGGCTGGAAGATTGACATTAATCAAATCGGTTCTATCCTCTATCCCTATATACATAGCCAGTGCCACTGCTATTCCATATTCAATTCACAAGGAAATTGATACAATCTGTGCCAATTTTCTATGGCAAGGGCTTGAAACTGCTCACAGAAAACACTGGGTCTCATGGGAAAAAGTTTGTAAATCCTTACCTGAAGGTGGTCTGGGTATTCGAAAATTGGGAGATATTCAATTATGCTCCTATGTCAAACAGTTATGGACTTCTTTACACAGTAACTCATTATGGGCTAAATTTGTCAGAAGTAAATACATTCAAGGGAAACATATTTCTGATTGTAAAACTCCTTTTCCAGTAGGCATTAAAGTTTGAAACTTTGAGAAAGCCAAATTGATCCTCCTGGCAGGCATGCGCAAGGTTATTTTTAATGGTGTAAATACCGACTTTTTCAAAGACAGCTGGTATATGGACAAACCTTTGCTGGATCAGTCGTCCTACCAGATTAGTGCTTTGTCTGAAGATTACTTTGTCCAATCTGTATTGGCTGATCATCATCATCCCGTCTGGGATGGGATAACTGATAATAGTCTGCGGACTGATCTTTATAGATATACTATTCAAGATGGGGTTGATATTCCAATATGGACTTTTACTAATTCAGGAAATTTTAGCATCAAGTATACTTATGATTACATCAAAGGGTAGGTGACTGTTGTCTCTGCTACTAAACTTTGGTATCAAAAATTTCCTATCCGTGCTTCTCTATTTTACTGGAAAATTCTTAATCATGATGTGCCTATGGACAGTCAGATTCAAAGAAGTGGAATATACGTTGCCTCCCGGTGTGATTGCTGCCCATTTTCCCATGCTGTTGAAGACATTGATCATCTCTTTATAGCTAGTGAAATAGCTAATTACTTGTGGAACAAATTTGGTCCTTTAATTACTAATCCCCATCTGGAAATCAATTCCATTTACTGTCGGCTTTGCAGCATTCTTAATGATTCTTCTGTTCATAGCCCACAAGGTTTTATATCCTTGTTAGTATCTATGATGATTGTTTGGGAAACTTGGAAGTATAGATGTCACATCAGGTTTGAAGGAGTCAGAATTAATTCTTCTCGGATAGCTGAACACATACATGATGACATTGTCCAAACTTTGAAGTAGATTACTTTCAAATGTGGTGTTAGTAATCCCCTAAGAAGCATTTTTCAATCAATGGATATGACTATTAATCATAAAAGCTTATCTTGCATCACTGTTCGCTGGATTGCTCCCAGGACAGGGTTTTCTCTTAATGTTGATGGTGCAGGCAAAGGCAATCCAAGTCTGTCCGGGGGAGGTGGATGTTTCAGAAATGCTCAAGGGAAAATGTTGCTGGGTTTCTCTCATTATTATGGACATGGATCCAACATGGTTGCAGAAGGAAGGGCCCTTCTTGATGGTTTAAGATTGGCCCAATTACATAATATTCCGGTCTCTATTATCTATACTGGCTCACTAGATTTGGTTACTCTCTTACAGCATAATAGAAGAAATCCTTGGTCTTTTTTCCCATGGTGGAGAAAGCTTCAGTATTTTTTCAGATTGCAACAAGCTCCCATTGTGCATACATATAGAGAAGCTAATCAAATTGCGGATGCTCTGGCGAATTATGCTATCTTTATGGGCTGCAATAATGTTTTCTCATCTTTCAGGGTGTTGCCTCTTATGGCTAGAGGTTATCTTACGGCTGATGCCTCCCACATACCTAATATTCGCATCCGGCGTGTATAGTCATTGTTTTTCCCTTTCTACATACTCAAGATGTACAGTTCATTACCACTCTTGTATTCCAAGGGCATGGCCCTCACACCATTGTACTTACTCATTCTTTAATGCAATAAAATTACTTCTAGTGGCATGAAAGGTGGAGTGAGAACATTCCTTTCCTCTGGAAAGGGGTGCACTCTCCCTTTCTCCCATTAGTTGTTTTGTGCAAAAAAAAGTGATATTTTCATATACCTAGTTATGTTAATAGAACATTCTGGTAGATTTTATGATTCTTTATGCACTTAGAATTATTTTAAACTTATGATATTTTTGACCAAATCATATACTTTTGTAATTAACTTAAATTTATATGATTCATGGACTAGTCATGATTTGATCACTAATACCACTATCTCCTTCTTCTAGAGTCATTTTCTTAAGTACATGGCACATATCCCGATATGTTGTCATTAGCTACACCTTTTCACATTAAGTACACAATCTTGGACTTGATAACCTCTTCATTGGATATTCCTTCCAACGGACTAAGAAATCTTGTTTCAAGGCCTCCATAAGTCTCTGCGAGCTTGGGATTCCCACTAGGACGCCGAGCTGGTTGTATCATTAAAACCACATTGTCTAGAGAGCACTTTTACCGGTGTTTTGTGAGTTCTAGACCTTTACAGCCATATACTAGACCGCTATAGTCACTAAGTGGCCTTTACCGTGACCGCTAAGATCCAGGGAGTTTTCACTATGTCGACTTTTCTGTTTCATACATAAAACGGTCCTTCACTAGATCGCTTGGCTCAAGAAACGGTCCAGTAAATGACTGCTTGGTTCCTAAATTTGTCCCTTGGGGGTTGGTTCTTGAGTTCTTGGATAGTCTTAAGATTTTGTGGACTCTAAACCTATAATAATAAGTCAATGTTAAAAATATGAAGGATAATGAATGTACCGTTATGTTGCTGAATTCTTTCTGTAGCATGATTTTTATTAATGTATTCCTTGAACTCTCATGTTCATAATCAAAGCATTCTTACCTTGACATCATTGTCATAAGCTTGTTATTTCATTGACACATTATTGGCCAACATTGTTATTATATTCATGGAAGTAGCTTGACTTATACGTGAAGATGCAGTTCGGGCACTGATTGTGTTCAAGGGCTCTATGCTAGTCCCCTCAACTGATTGTCAGAAACATACTGTAAACCATGTGGTATGATGCTATTGGCGTCGTATTACGCTGGGAGTACTTTCTTTATAAATAAGTGAAGATTCATGAATCACTCACGAGGTAATTGAATGAAAAGTACATTCTTGCGTGTTACATGACTTTCTAGTGCATAGCCTTTATGGTTATGAAAAGTGCTATCTTGTTACGTTCTTGTTCATGAAAGGTCAAATTTCATTCATGTTATACTCTTGATTTATCGTATTCTCATATCTTGTCTTGATCATATCTTGTTACTTTGCTTTTGTTCACACATTTTACCGTATTTGCATGATTTATCTTATTCTCTAGAGCTAAAATGCTAATCACTTAAATTCGCGTTCATGTTGATACGAAGATACCTACTGGGCAAGTGTGCTCATTACCTACTTTATCAATATTTCAGGAAGTACAAGTGAATCGGATTCATATTATACAAGTAACGGGTCCGAGAGTGATTGAAGGACATATGAACGAGAGAAGTCTTAGTTATCAAGTGTCTATTCGAGTCATGATGTAATCTTTATTTTATTGAGTCTAGTAAAGAGAGTCAAAGATTTTATGTACCTTGATATTATTTGATAAAGAAATAAAGTTAAAGGTTTGAATGAATGACTAGTGCAATTACTTTTATGTGATTGTCTTGCGCTCCGATTATGTTGCTTGCTTGAGGCATACTAGCCGACAGTTCATGTTCCCGATTATTTCTGCTACATAATATCGGGGCGTGACAAAACGTACAGTTCAAATGCAAAAAAGTCTATCAAAAGGACAAGAGAAGAGGGCTCTATTCGCCTGTAATATCCTAGATTCTTCGAATCAGAATCGGAGAGCTTTCGGATCGCTTTCGTGGGTCATGATACGTTTTTTACGATCCACTCGGATTTTTCCCTTGTATAACTTGCAGAACCCTGTGGAGAGTTGACCGTTGAGTTTTCAGACTCAGGGATGTTACAGGTGCGTTGTGCTTGTTCTGAGGATCGCGGAGACTATTTTTTCGTAGTTTTTTGAATTTATAGATTTTCATACAGAAAATCAGATTTTAGGAAATTTGCTTATTTCCAATTTTCCTTTTCTATTAACCCTTTTTCTCTCCTATATCCTCCTTACATTTCTCTCATTTCTCTCCCTCTGTTCTCTCTCCTCTCTTCTCCTCTCCCCTGAGATGCGGGACGATAATGAGACTCGACTTGGACTTGTTGTGAACCTTGGACTCTAGGTGACGCCGCGACCCAAAGAAGACGCGACCAGCGACGACACGACTGGCTCGGCACCCTACGTGGTTCTTGAAGAGGCAAGCGTGCCCCAAACAAGAAGTACTCGCTCATGATCGTCCCCAGCAAGAGAAACATGTCTGACTGCACGGTTGTGAAACCGGCATTGAGTCTCGGGTGGTCAGCTCACTCTCGTGCTCGGAATGAGTCACGGGACGGGTCTCGCACTAACAACTCACATCGGTGACTAAATTGAGCTAGCTAGGAAATAAACTACTCCCATGCAGCGGCTTAAGAGTCTATACGGAACAAGCAAATAAGACAAGGAGGGAGGCGAGTGTGCTTCCATGCTCGGGGCATGGGGAAGACGTCCCAGCCAAGTTTCGTAACTCCCGGTACAATGGTAAAATTTTTGTTACAGCAAAGATTTTACCGCCTAATCCATGCAGGGAGGTAAAGGGCTACATAATGGTGCCGGGAGCACTGAACTTGGGTTGGCGGGCAGCAAGGCGGCGGGTTCCGGGCGGTTGCGGGTAGCGGCTCCGATTCTGCGATTTGTTGGCCGACAGGACAGCAAATAAGGATGTCCAAAGGGACGTCGATCTCCGGCGAGCTTCTGAAGGCGGCGGTTCACCAGGATGATGGAAGAGGGTCCCTAGTCGACCCCCGGGATAGGCGGTCGCTAAAAGAACTCCGGTGTATTTTCCTGGGATTTATGCAGCACCTTTTTATTGGCCTGGCTCGGAGTAGGAATGCGCCCCTCCATGAAAATAGTCGGCACGCCCAGATCCGATGTCAGATTCAGACGAAATTAGTGCTGTTGCGAAGAGCACTCAAAGATCTTCAACATACTGGAATTTTAGATCTATCCAACGGCTAGATCAGAAATGAAAACTCCTGCAACACACAAACTACTGCTGGCTTGGAATACAGATCTGACAGGGTAGATCTGGTTCTGCCGAATCTTGGGGTTTGACTGAACTGGAAATGAAGGATTTAGGACTTAAGGGTTTTTTTAGAGAGAGGGGGGGGGAAGTGGAGATTACGCACATACTTTTTTTGTAATTTTCGGACAGGGTTTTGGGGGTGGGAAAAATCAACTACCAGGTGGCTATCTCGCAGATCTGCACATTGGCAGACTGTGAGAGGGGAAAATAAATGACTGGGAAGGGACTCAAATTGACTTTGATCTGCGTAAAATTTAAACTGGGATTGAAGAAGAACTGGGGGAACCAACCTTTAAAAGATCAGCTCCATCTGACGGTCGGATTTGGAGTTATAGCCTTTTCTTTGAGCTTCAGATCTGCAGGTCAGAATCTAGGACAACAACTCGGAAAGATGGATGTGGTGGTTTGATGGCGGAACGAACGGCGACGGCAGCTGCGGTGATCAAACTTGGTACCCAGAGGAAGAGATAGAATTGAGAATCACTCCCAAGAAAGGGTCTCAAATCATAGATCTTGCTGCTGCAAGGAAGAGGAAGAGGAAGAACAAGAAGAGCTAGAGAAAGAGGAGGTGCGCCCTTGGCATATTTTCAACAATTTTCTTCCTTAAAATTTATCAAAATGCAACAAGAGACATCTTATACTAAACCCTAGACCTAGGATAATGACCTAAGATACCCTTGGTCAAGGGGGTATAATGGGGAAATGGGGGACAAGGGTGATTAAATTAATCCCACAAGGGGACAAAGAGGGGGACGCCCCTCTCTCCAAGTCAACATAAATGGCTTGGTTAATTTATTCCCCTAGGACCATATTAATCCCCCCTTGGACCATAATGAACCAAAAATATAAAATACTTTGTCAATATTCTCCCATTGACCCAATATAAAACCTAAAATAATACAAACCAAAATACAACCCAAATACATACCAAATACAGACCAAATATAACCAAATACGTACCAAATACAAATACGTACAAAAATACATACTAAAGTATCAAAGCTCTGGTGGAGACTCCAAACTATCCCCCAGCCATAAAGATGTCGGCGTCGACCAAGTCGTGCTGCATGTCTATTACCGGCGGCTCACTGAGTCGAGCCGTACTTTGGCTCTGGTGTCTTCACCAATTCTCCCCGGGTGGGAGAAGCTCGACCCCGTCGAGTAGGGGTCCGGGTCACTCTGGTATCGATCCAGCAGATCTGGATCTATCCTCTACAGCTCGGCCCGAGTGATCCAAGTGTCATCGGACGTGAGCCGTCCCCTCCATCGCACCAAATAGCGGTGGTACACCCCACCTCGAGTAGTCGTTACCTGCTCGTCCATTATATGCTCTATCTTCTCACGCTGCTGAGGTAACAAGGCTGGAGGTGGTCGCTCTGGGGTGGTGTCACACACAAGGGGTGGAGACGGCTCAAATGGCTCACTGGGTATCACCGCTGGGTCCCTATAAGCGACTAGGTCCTAGATGTTGAAACTGGAGCTGATCCCGTAGTTCTCTAGCAAATCTACAACATATGCATTAGAACCAACTCGTCTCACTACTAGGAAAGGACCGGCACCGCGAGCTTGTAACTTCTTCATGGTTCCCGAGGGAAACCGTTCAAGTCTAACCCTGATCATGACGTACTCGCCCTCTCTGAACTCACGTTCGTGCTTGTGGGCATCAGCCAACTCTTTGTACCGTGCGTTGCTGGTCTCAATATGACGACATACATGCTCATGAAACTGCCTAACGTGATCAGCAAAGGACTCTGTCGACTCTAAGACATGGGACTGGATGGGAGAGGGGACCAAGTCTTTGGGCTTCCTAGGTCTATGGCCAGTAACAATCTCCAAAGGACTCATGCCTGTAGACCTATTGACCGAATTATTGTAAGCAAACTCTGCTAGTGGTAGAACCAAGTCCCAATCCCTAACACGATCACGGACTAGACACCTAAGAAGATCCCCCAAACTCTTATTAACTACCTCAGTTTGACCATTGGTCAGAGGGTGATACTGTCACGTCCCGAGATTTATTTACAACGAAAGATATTCAAGAACGTGAACAGCCGGCAACAGAAGTCTCAAGTGACAATAATAATCAGAGCGCAATCATTCACACATAAGATGAATGGAGACAATAATTGATCAAAAAGCTAACTTTTATTGATAATAATAATCTAGTAGATGATCTTGACTCATTGACCAACTAGACTCAATAAAGTGAAAATTACATATTTGACTCTTGACTAGACTAACTATAGCTTCTCTCGAACCATCAATCACTCTCGGATCCATCACTTGAATAATCCGAATCTACCCCGCTAGAATTTCCTGAAAAAGATTGGAAAGTAGGGTCATGAGCACACTTGCCCAGTAGGTATCTTCGTATCAACATGTAGGCAATGTTTAAGTAATTGTCATTTTAGCTCTAGAATGCTAGATAAAACATGCAAGTACGAAGAATCACGTGGATAAAACAAGTAGCATAATAGCACGATAAGATCAGGATATATGATGAGTAATGACATATAAACAAGATCGAGTTGAATATAAAAAGAACATAATTTGGCCTTTCACGAACAAGAATACGCTTGCATGCATCAAGGACGCACTTTCACTTTCACTTTTCACTTTTCATAACCATAAAGGTTATGCATTAGAATGTCATGTAACAAGCATGTAGCAATTCAATCAAGAGAGAGTCTCGCAAAAATTCTATGGATTTCACTTACTTATAAAGAAAGTACTCCCAACGTAATGCGACGCCAGTAGCATCATACCCCATGATTTATATAGTATGTTTCCGACAATCAGCCGAGGGGACTAGCATAGAGCCATTGAACACAATCAGTGCTCGAACTACATCTTCAAGTATAAATCAAGCTACTTTCACGTTTATAATAATAATATGCCCAAGAATGTACAACTTCAACTATAGTTCCATGATAAGGTAACCAAGAATAAGAATGCTTCTATTGAGAATAAGAGATTTCAAGAAATGTATTTAATAACTAGGTTATGCCGTGAAAATAAATCGATAACATAACGGTACATTCTTTAACTCTCTAAATTACTTAGATATCTTTGGAATAATGTGACAGGTTCTAGATAATCAATTGGACCACCTAGGAACATAGGAAAATTAACCCTTGAGTCAAACCCCGGGTTAATCAAATTCAGGATGCTAGCGGTCATTACTGGACCGTCTATTGTCCCTGACGGTCAAGTATAGGACCGTTAATGATAAGACAGTTCGATATTTTAAAACAGGATATCTGAAATCTTTAGCGGTCAAATGCAGTACCGTTTAGGATCTGTTAGCGGTCAAATGTAAGGCCGCTAGCAGTCTTTGGCGGTCAACCAGAAGGTCGCTAATAATCCAAAATATAAAACATCAGTATAAGTGCTTTCTAGACAAATGGGCTTTAATGGTACAACCAACTCGGTCTCCTAGTGGGAATCCAAGGCTCGCGGAGAATTACGGAGGCCTTGAAACAAGATTTTCTAGTCCATTGGAAGGAATATCCAAAAGAGAGGTTATCAAGTCCAAGATTGTGTTCCTAATGTGCAAAGTGTAACTAATGACAACATATCGGGATATGTGCCATGTACTTATGAAAATGACAATTAGATGAGAAAGAGAATCATGTAAAGCCATGTTAAAACAGTGATCATGAATCATCTATCATTTGAACAAATATTTATTACAAGAGTATATGATTTTTGGTCATAAATTAATATAAGTTAAAATAATACCAACATGCATAAAAACATGAAATCCATTATGATAAGCAATGTAATCAACTAAGTATATAAAACAAGTTCTTAAATTAGGCTTAAAACTAAGTTAACTAGGCTTAATATATATTAACTATGGTTAATTCTATAATATGGTTCGGGTTACCAATATTACAAAATCATAACTCGAAAACGGTCAAATGGACACCCGCCACTTGCGGTTAGCGGTCTATCGTACAATTGCTAGATACCCTCGCAGTCTACAAGAAAATCATTTCTTCCTGTGTAAAACCAAGCTCAAAAGATAACTAAAAAAAATGCTAATTAAGACATATCATGTCTGGAAATCAACATATTCTAACTTTCATGATCATGATAGAACAATTTATGGCCTACAATATGCGTATGTTTATGTGATTACAAGAAAAACTCATATTTTTACTTCATTGGGGCTAGTTCATGCATGAAGAATATACTAAATGCATAGTCTTAAGTAAAACTTGAAATTCACAACATACAATGCATGAAAATGAATAAAATAAGAGGGCTTTTATTCCTGACATAAAGTTGAGCCTTTCATGAGATAACCTACCTTTAATAATGCTCCTCGACTTCAAATTTCTGATTGGAATGAAGCCCTAGTTCCTGCACTTTCTTGTGCTAAACCAGCAACTTCACGTCCCTCTATCTCCTGATTCCCTTGACCTATGGACGTGAAAGTTTGAGGGTAATAAGAGGATATGAAGGGGAACATAAAGTTATAAAGAACCTATATCTAATTACCTTGTTTGGGGCTTCTATTTCCCTGATCTTCTTGGGTCGGTCGCACTATTTCTTGAGTTTTTGTTGTAGAACCAGCACCTTTGGAATACTCCAACTCCTTGTAGACTTGATCTCCTAGAACGAAAATTGGAGGGTAGTTAGTCCTACCTATAATGGACAATTTTTAGAAGAAATTTACCACCAATTTGTCCTCCTTACCTGAGTTCCACGCATTCCAAAAGTAAGGGTCACATAAGCCAAATCTGGGATCTATTTATAGGCTTCAGCTAAGGTTTGAGGATTAGAACGAACTTAGAGTCCCAATTAGACTTTTAATTAGATCTACAATCCTTCTAGACTTATCTAATTAGCTGATAGGGTGGATCCTAGATGATTTGGATGCTAAAAATCCAACATTTTCACGTTTTCCTTCTCTCACAGAACTGACAGATACTAGCGGTCGAATGTAAGACCGCTACCCATCTCTTAGCGGTCTCGCGATAGACCTCTAGCAATTGTGGCCTCCGACTTGTTGTGCCCCTAGTTTTGATGATGACAACCATGCGATATGAATGATGTGTTCAATTCAGTGATGAATTAAATTTTCATTCAATAATACTTTCACTTGATTTCATTCTTGTTGTTAGAAAGGAACAGGGTCGACGCTGGGAGTTTAAAGCGTCCACGCATCAGTTGAAGAAGCCTTCACTGATATCCACAGTTTTAACTCCACGAAGCAGAGACCCTCACGAGTTATTTCACTGCGTCAACGCCAAAATAGAGCAGCGTCGACGCAGCAGTTACAAAGGAAGAGTCAATGGCTTACTGGATTACTCTGGTGCGTCAACGCATTCATCAAGTGGCGTCGACGCAGCAGGTTGATGGATCGACAAGGTGACCAGAGGGTGGACGCAGTTGCACAATGCGTCAACGCACTCTACACGAAACGTGAGAGGGCTGAAGCCATCTAAGTTCAGATGTTGGAACACCAATGCGTCAACGCAGCATGCTGAGAGCGTCGACGCAGCACGTCTATCTGTTGAAGACTTGATCACTGGATCACCGATGCGTCAACACAGCAGACTTGAGATTTGCTGTAGAATGTCCTTGAAGGCTACGTCAACCCTTTGGAGCAAGTGCGTTGACGCCACCTGACTCTAGTTGCTGACACGTGGGCCAAGTATTGGGCAGGAAATGTGGAAGACACACGCCCTAGCTGTTGCTGGTATAAAGAGAAGCCATCGAGCAAGAGAGAGGTGAAGAGAGCCAAAAAGGAGGAAAAAAAGAAAGGGGCTAATCGGGACAGTGAGAGAAGGAGCAGAACAGAAAGAGTGCGTGAGCTGAGAAGAAGAAAGAAGAGAAAGAAAAGAAGAGGAGGAGAGAGTCTATTGAAGATCAGTTCAGTCTGTTCGTGGATCAAATCCAGAACGACTATGCTCATTGAGAGCTACATCTCTTGTGTTTCATTTCTAGCTTTCGTTGCTATGCTTTTCATGTTTCTTATTTTTTTTTATATACTCCTATTGCTATTGTTCTTCCGATCCTCTGCACTGAGGTCGGGTTCCTCCTGGTGGGTCAGGAGAAGGGAGATCTGATCTCCGGTTTGCAAGAAGCAGGGGGGCTGCTTGTGGGTTCCCTCCGGGCTAGGAGGAAGAGAGGCTAGGCCTCTGGTGGATTGCTGGTAGCAGAGTGCTACTGGCTAGTTCACTGGTAGCGGGGCTGCTACCAGTGGGGTTCCTTCTTGGTATAGAGGAAGAGAGACGTGAGTCTCTGGTTTCTAGTAACCGTGCATTGCTAGAGGTTCCCTCCGGGTAGGAGGAAGAGGGGAGGTTGTTCCCCTGGGTAAGCTGTGTATCAGCGTCTGTTGGCAAGCTATGTTGCCCAGCTGTTAGTGAAGCCACACTCGGTTTGAGTGTGGGGTGGATGTAGGTCCGTCGACCGAACCACCTAAAAACTCTATGCAGTGGTTGGTTGCTCCATATCTCCTATCTACTTCACAGGTTACATTGCATTCTAATTTATATCTGTGCTGCTTCCGCTAGTTGTTTATTTGGACGCGGGTTACGTATTTGATCTTTAGTTTAAAAGGATATTCTACCTGTTCTTCAGATTGGTTGTCTTGCTTTGTTAGAGTTCTAGTTTTATTATTGAACCGAAAAGTTTTTAAGGGTGGGATTCATTCACCCCCCCTCTGAATCCTCCGCACCGATCCTAACAATTGGTATCAGAGAGGTTCCCTATTTCTCCAGATTCAACGATCTGTAGGGGATCCTTCTGGTCTACTAGGTGCATTTCTGATCGGGTCTTATTGCTTGGTTTTACTCCTGAATTGATTCAATGAAGCATCCACCGATCTTTAGTGGTTCTGGATTTAAGTTGTGGCTTAGAGGTCTGCGTATCTATGTTAAACAACTTGATCCGGATCTGTGGAAGTTGATTTCGCATGGTCCACACATACTGCCAAAGAAAACGTCCAAATGGACTGACAGTGATAGATACATGTGTGATCAAAACATGAAGGCTGCCACTGACAAGGCCTTACACTCATGTTTTTATCATTGCAGGTCAGCCACCGAAATCCTGGACAAACTGAAGATAGCCTTCCAGTCAAAGGAGGACGCCTGCATGATGGCCAATGGGACTGATCACAGCAACAATCAAAGTGATGAAGAGGACAATGATGATTAGGTAAATCCCTTTGAAAACTATGATTTAGATGATTGGGAAAATACATATTCTGAGCTGCTTGAATCTCATGAACTACTAAGGAAAAAGTATAAAAAATTGAAGAAGGGTACTGGGTTAGTTAGTTCAAGTTCTCCATGTAAAAATTATTCTAAGATGAAGCAATTTCATAATGCCTGCATATCTGATATTCACACGCATAAAAATCAGTATGAAAAATTGATGAAGGAATTTGAATGTGTTAGCTCAGAACTAAGCAAGATAAAATCTGAAAATGACTCTCTAAAACAATCTGTTAAAGAAAATGAAGGAAGGTTAGAGAAACTCAAAAAGGAGAACACGTTGCTGACTGAGAAATGTAATGCCATAAAATCTGTAAACGTAGAATTACAGAAAGATCTTGAAAAATAGCAAAAAGACTTTAAGGAATTTGAAAACGGAGGAAAGCAAGAAGTCAATTCAGAAGATCAACTTCTAATAAATGAATTGGTTCAGAATGACAAACTTAAGGAAGAAAATGAGAAGTTAAAAATGCTGAACTCTACTATGTCAGAGAGACTTCTAACCTTAGAAAAAGGAAAAACATTTAGTGTTGAAGTTCCTGAAAAATTGCGCAATCTGGAACAAGAAATTGAAAATTACAAAACTGCTAACAAGGTGTTAACTAAATGTGTGACTTGCAGTGAGCAAGAAATTGCCAGCTATGAGTTACAACTCACCTCTTTAGAAAATGAAATTCTAGATTTGAAGAGTTCCCTGTCTAAATTTATTAATGGGCAGGATAATCTGAACAAATTGCTGGGAACAAAGGTCAACTTCCAGAAGGAGGGGTTAGGCTATAACCCTATAAATAAAAAGAATATTGAAAACAAAATTCAGACATCTTCTGTTTCTAGCTCTAATTTTAAGAAAGAGGGACTGGGCTACAGTCCAGTCATGAGGAAGGTCGATGGATCCAATTTGAAAATCATTTTTGTTAAATCTTCTGAACAGGAAAAATCTTCTACTTCATCATCTCCACCTCAGTATAAGGCTAAGAAAATAGAAAAACTGGATAAAAATTAGAAAATGATTGGAAAACAAAAAGTGAATAAAAAGGGTCCATCAGTGCATGCTGATCACAGTCTTCACACAAACTCACATGTATCTAAAAGAAAACCTCATGCCATTACTGTCATAAACCTAGTCATTTGATGCATGAATGTAGATTGATGGAAAGGATGATCTGAGTGCTAAGAAATATCATGTTAAAAATCTTTCATCTCAGAAAAGGAGTGTCACATGTTCTAATTATGGAAAATTAGGACACTCAATTGCTCAGTGCTGGTTTGCTAGTGGTAAGAAAACCTTCTATTCATATCATGCTAAATTCCCTGCAAACCAACATGTTTTTAATAGAAACAAGTCTATTTCAATGAACCAGCACATCATCTGTTTTAACTGCAACAAAATTGGTCACAAGACCTCTGAATGCTGGTCATGTACTTTTGAAAGAAATTCTCTCAAATGCTCTCACTGTGGAAAGCATGGCCACACAGTCAAGGACTGTTGGCATGCTCAGGGTAGAAAAGAGAATTTTAAACATGCTAAAATCCCTGCAAATAGACATGCTATTCATGAGAATTTTAAGAGAATAAATTCCTCCCATTATTTTAACTGTGGAAAGCCGGGTCACAGGGCTGCAACCTGTTGGCTGGCAGGATACCAAAGCAATGCTGGTTTTGGTAAACAGAACTTTAATTCTGTAAACAGAAAGTTTCATACATATGCACATAAAAATCATGTTAATAAGAATGTGCATAAATCCAATCTGAAACCTGCTGCATCTTGCCATTATTGTGGTACAATTGGTCATTCAATGAATAATTGCTACCTGATGAAATCTGATGACCATGCTGCTAGGAGATTGTTTAGAAAATCTGCTAGGAATGTCACTGCTAATTCAGGACCCAAGATTTCTTGGGTGCCTATTTGTGCAAGATAGCTTGCTAACCTGCAGGTGTGCCTTGGAAGCTGAAGAATAAAGAGGGGTAATAAACCAAGGCACTCAAGAAGAAAAACCCCTTCCCGAACTTTTCAGGTAAATTTCTTGCACTTCCTGGTTTTAGTGTTACTGCATAGCATGTTAAATGTTTTTTATTCACTCTTCATCTGCATTGTCTGAATTGATGTTTCTGAATTTTCCTCATCTGAAGTGCATATATGTGACTTGCATACATAGCTCACTGAACCTCTGAATTACATATAGGACTGCATGTTGAATTATCATGATTGACCACTATGGTATATAAATGGTAAGCTACCAAAAGGCAGGGAGATCTGTCTGGAGGTTCTTACTATGTGTGAAGTGGTCTTTTAGACCAGGTGCTCCGCCAAGTACCATGGGTCATTTTGCTTAATAGGGCATTCTGAATGTGCATAAATCACAAATTCATATGTTTAGTTTTCATGGCAAACATTGCATGTTCTCAGGGGGAGGTTAGTCATCTTTGCTTGTTGTGTCTACCTTTCCTTCAATCATCTCATCATGAATACAGTTTCAGCTTGATACTCATTTTATTGGTTGTTATAATTTCATTCATACATGGTCTGAGGGGGAGTTAGCTTAAGATTAATTTCTCGGTGACAAAATACTGAATAAAGTACAGAGTTGTTACTGCTGGTTGGATAAGTGAGTTAACGCAGTGTGGAAATAGAGTTAACGCACCAGACAGCTTATTCTTTGAGAACCTGATGTGAAGTGCCTCTGGTTGGATGAGTTGACGCAGTACTAAGGTTGAGTTAACGCACTGAGGAATATAATTTGGAAACTGGATTGGTTTGTGAGCTAGAACTGAGTCAAAATAGCTATGCCATGGTAAAATCTCTCTGTTATATCTTTCTTTTGGAAACTTCCCTATCTCACATCAACTTCTTTTGTCCATCAATTCCGTCCCTTCCATTCTTATCCCACAATAAAACCTCCTTGACATCTTAGTATGAGGGAAGAACTCTAGAGCACTGAGATATGTAGATGATGTCTTAAATTCAGGGAGAGTTAAAGTGATAATTCTTGTTGAGTATGAGATATGTTCTGAATAGCTCTATGATATGCTAATGATAGGAGATCTATAATTTTTATGATATTTGAATTTAAGAACTTTTGAACCCAATAATGCACTATGTATGGAACAAAAGCTGAACATTTTAATAAAACCAGGACCTTATCATCTCTCGAACCTTATTGCTCAAAAGTAAAGAAACCAATGTGTGCAGAGGAATTTAATATTTGTATTGATAATGAACTCAGAAATTGTTTATAAACGCTGAAGATGCAATATATTACACATGTAATAAAATGCAGAGCAATGGTAGTTATTCACTGAGAAACTAGCCCTATGCACCAAAGAAGTGCTGAAGAGCAAGTCATGAGGTGCACTACTATCTCTGTCTTCAAGTGAAAAATAAATTATTCCAGAGCCATGGTAACTATTAACTGAGAAACTACCTTCATGCACCTATGAAGTGCTGATAGGCATGTCATGACGTCAGTTGCCAACTCTGGTTCGTATATGCAGAATAGTTTGCTATGCTGAGTAACCGGGGACTCGGGTGTCTGATAAACATATGTACTTGTGTCAAAAGGCTAGCTATACTTGACTGCAAATGAAAACGTAAAAATAAATTGAAAATGCTGAAAATGTGAAAATAATCAAAACTTGTGAGTATGTTTGATCTGAAGCTCCTTATTCAACTGAGTCTATCATCAATGCCAGTTAAATTTCTCTCTCTCTGAAAGGCTTCTTAAAATTGACAGATATAAGGGACAGATATGAAAATGGTTCTAGTGTGAAAAGAGTTCCACTTTTTCTCCAGACAGGTGGCTTTAGTGGTTCATGGTTTTTAATTCGATGTTTTAAGATTATTTCCTCTCTTTATCATTAAATGAATTGGAGCCTATTTACATACATCTCTTTCATGGGAACTTGATCTGAAACTCTTAAATTCTTGAATATAAGCATGTCAACTCATTATCTTAGTATCTTAAGAAAATTCCTTGAACGAATGTCCTTCTGGCTACTTATCTTGTTTCTTCTGTTCATATCTGCCTCACTGCGTAGACGCAATGTCCCTTGGCGTCCACGCATTACTTCTAATACAACCTTCCTCACAATCCGGTTCACCGACTTGAACCGGCTGAACCGTTCACTAAAAGGGTCTTCGTAGCTTCTTTAAAAGCGTAGCTTGACCACTGCTCGTCTCCACTCCTTTCAAAAACCCTTGGTCGTTCCACCTTCCGTGTTCTTCAAAACCCTCACAGCTTTTTCCCTGTTCCATTCACCTTGCTGCCATGGCTCCTCCGACATCCACTACAAAGGGGAAGAAGAGGGCAGAGGAACCTCCCAGACGTTCAGCATCAGCCGAAGGCATAATGGAGCCCAGCTCCATAGCTGATCACGATAAAGGGAAGAGGAAGGAGACGCGTCCCCGCAATCCTAGTCCGCCAACCAAAAAGCGGAAGGCATCTGATATCAGGAAAAAAAAGAAGGGTTCATCTTCAGGCTCTGCAACAGGTCAGAAAGGTGCGGACAGATCTCTTCCAGTCACAGCAGAAGAACCTCTGAAAGTTCTCATCTCCCGGTATGTTGATGCTAGCGACCATGAGATGCTTGCAGTTTTTCCGGAACTATTTCTGACCTTAGACTATCAGGCTGGTGGTCGTTTGTCACAAACCATAAGGTCTATTATCCTACCCTGGTCAGAGAGTTCTACAAAAATTTGAAATATGAACCACAAGTTCCAAAACTTACATCATCTGTCAAGAATGTCTGTTTCGAACTAACAAATAAGCTGTTTGCCCGAGCCTGGAAAATCCCCAAAAATGGAGTTCAGTTGCATGATTTTGAGCACGATGAGCACGATGCTTTTGCGCTCCTAACTGACAAACCCAGTGATCATTCTGATGTCAGGGAAACCTATCTAGCCAGTCTCAAAGCCAATCAATTCCCTCCATTGAATAGACTGCTCCACCACATTTGCACTTCAATGATCACACCACAGAGCAGTGGTAGAGAAAGGGTGACTGAGATGCAAAGGTTTCTACTTTACTGTATGCTGAAGAGAATACAGATTTCCCTGCCTGATGTAGTGATTCAAACTATGGGGTCTTGTCTGACACAGTCCAGAACACTTCCTTTTGTTGCTCCATTAACTGCCATTTTTAGAAAAGTGGGTGTCGACTTTGGTTCTGAGAAGAAAATAATCATTCCTCAAGGGAATGTTTACACCCTTACTTACATTCAGAAGTTCATGGGATTTAAAGTCATTGATGGTAAGCCAGTTAGAATTCTTCCCAGTCAGAAAATAGCTCCATCAGAAACAGGTCAGGCATCAAGAACAGCCACTATAGATGAAAGTCAAGTGAACAGGACAGAGATACAGATTCCATCAGATGTGAGAGAAGAAAGACCAGAGGTTGAGGACACATTTGCTAGATCATCTAGCCCTCAGTTGGAAACTGGGGAACCCAGTGGTTCTGCACCTACAATAGAACCCCTTATAACTGGAACCATTGATGTTTATTGGAGACCTTTTTCAACTTCTGATGCAGGTCCACCACCAGCCACTGTTGAAGAGATGTTCGCTCACATGTCTATGATGCTGCAGCGTCAGGATGCAAAGATGGACAAATTAATGGAGTTTACAAACTATCATCTCAACAAACTGACAGCTCGGATTGTACAATTTGAAGTTTCTATCTTATCCGAGTGGCAGAAATTTTTACTCTCTAAGATGCTATCTGACCAAGCTACAAGGTCCGTCTTGCAACACATATCATCTCTCCTTGCCAAACTAGTCACTTTGGTGAAAGAGATGCACAGCCAACAAGCTACAACTTTTTCATCCTTTGCCAAGATTACTGATCTGTGCTATGATGTGAGGATAGCAGTTGAAACCATCAAGAGTCCTGTCAATCCACTTCCCCAATGCCTCACAGTTGTGTTAGAAAAGATTGACAAAGTGACTGCAGCAATTCAGTCACTTGGAGACAAGTTTCACAATAAGGAATCTGTCACAGCTGATCTCTCTTCTGCCATTGACAGTGTTCGCACCACTCTAAGTCACCAGTTGGGCGAAATCTCTCAGGATATCAGGAATATACTGGCCAGAGATCAATCTGCCTCAGGACAGCAGTCTCATCAGCCACCTCAAGGGCAATTCTCTCGTCAGCAACAAACACCTTCTTCTGCCAGAAAATACAATCGCTACTTTCCATAGCTCTCCCACATCTACTCCCCTTCCTGATGATGTCAAAGGGGGAGGAGAATTATGAAGTCAAGCTGCAATCTAAACTAGAGTTCATTGCATCTGCATCAATCCTGCTGACTAACTATATGTTTTCTTCTTTTTGTCTAGTTCAATGATGTAAAGTCTTGAACTTGAATGGACGACAAAATTAATGCTCGATTCAGTCAATGAATAGATTTCCTGTTAATCTAAAGCTCCTTGCTTGATATGAATAACCATGGTTGTTTAGATGCAATGGCATTAATGGCATTCACCTCATAGTTGCCATCATCAAAAAGGGGGAGATTGTTGTGCCCCTGGTTTTGATGATGACAACCATGAGATATGAATGATGTGTTCAATTCAGTGATGAATTAAATTTTCATTCAATAATACTTTCACTTGATTTCATTCTTGTTGCTAGAAAGGAACAGGGTCGACGCTGGGAGTTTAAAGCGTCCACGCATCAGTTGAAGAAGACTTCACTGATATCCACAATGTTAACTCCACGAAGCAGAGACCCTCACGAGTTATTTCACTGCGTCAACGCCAAAATAGAGCAGCGTCGACGCAACAGTTACAAAGGAAGAGCCAATGGCTTACTGGATTACTCTGGTGCGTCAACGCATTCATCAAGTGGCGTCGACGCAGCAGGTTGATGGATCGACAAGGTGACCAGAGGGTGGACGCAGTTGCACAATGTGTCAACGCACTCCACACGAAACATGAGAGGGCTGAAGCCATCTAAGTTCAGATGCTGGAACACCAATGCGTCAACGCAGCATGCTGAGAGCGTCGACGCAGCACGTCTATCTGTTGAAGACTTGATCACTGGATCACCGATGTGTCAACGCAGCAGACTGATGGAGTCAACGCAGCAGACTTGAGATTTGCTGTAGAATGTCCTTGAAGGCTGCGTCAACCCTTTGGAGCAAGTGAGTTGACGCCACCTGACTCTAGTTGCTGACACGTGGGCCAAGTATTGGGCAGGAAATGTGGAAGACACACGCCCTAGCTGCTGCTGGTATAAAGAGAAGCCATCGAGCAAGAGAGAGGTGAAGAGAGCCAAAAAGGAGGAAAAAAGAAAGGGGCTGATCGGGACAGTGAGAGAAGGAGCAGAACAGAAAGAGTGCGTGAGCTAAGAAGAAGAAAGAAGAGGAAGAAAAGAAGAGGAGGAGAGAGTCTATTGAAGATCAGTTCAGTCTGTTCGTGGATCAAATCCAGAACGACTATGCTCATTGAGAGCTACATCTCTTGTGTTTCATTTCCAGCTTTCGTTGCTGTGCTTTTCATGTTTCTTATTTTTTTTATATACTCCTATTTCTATTGTTCTTCCAATCCTCTGGACTGAGGTCGGGTTCCTCCTGGTGGGTCAGGAGAAGGGAGATCTGATCTCCGATTTGCAAGAAGCAGGGGGGTTGCTTGTGGGTTCCCTCCGGGCTAGGAGGAAGAGAGGCTAGGCCTCTGGTGGATTGCTGGTAGCAGAGTGCTACTGGCTGGTTCACTGGTAGCGAGGCTGCTACCAGTGGGGTTCCTTCTTGGTATAGAGGAAGAGAGACGTGAGTCTCTGGTTTCTAGTAACTGTGCATTGCTAGAGGTTCCCTCCGGGTAGGAGGAAGAGGGGAGGTTGTTCCCCTGGGTAAGCTGTGTATCAGCGTCTATTGGCAAGCTGTGTTGCCCAGCTGTTAGTGAAGCCACACTCGGTTTGAGTGTGGGGTGGATGTAGGTCCGTGGACCGAACCACCTAAAAAACTCTGTGCAGTGGTTGGTTGCTACATATCTCCTATCTACTTCACAGGTTACATTGCATTCTCATTTATATCTGTGCTGCTTCCGCTAGTTGTTTATTTGGGTGCGGGTTACGTATTTGATCTTTGGTTTAAAAGGATATTCTACCTGTTCTTCAGATTGGTTGTCTTGCTTTGTTAGAGTTCTAGTTTTATTATTGAGCCGAAAAGTTTTTAAGGGTGGGATTCATTCACCCCCCCTCTGAATCCTCCGCACCGATCCTAACACGACTTTGAACTGGTTCAAACTCTTCTTGGTATTATCCCACTTATTATCTATTTCAAAGAGTCATTATCCCTTAATTCCGTGATTTTACCCATTCCGAGCTTCTAGAATATGGGCCAAGACTAGTGGGCTTGGTTTTGAGTTCTTTGGGCTTATTTAATTGACCCAATTAGTTGATTATTATTTTGGGCTTCAAGAATAATGTATTTATCCCAAATTTCACTCAATATTCTATTTAAGCTTTAATTAATCCTTTATTTAGTTTAGAAAAATCCTTAGAAATTACAAAAATTTTCTGAAATGCCTTAAAATAATTTATATTAAATTTTGGGGTGTTACACCCTCCCCCACTTAAGAGAATTTGGTCCTCAAATTTATAACATGAGTTTTTTACGAAGAGTGTACGTACTTTAATGTATTAAAAATTAACGTAAGGCGAATGGGTTAAGAGGGTACCTTTACCTTCCTCGTCTAGAATGGCATTTAGTCGACCCCATTTCTCGCATCCGTTGTTATCCCTTGAAGATTATTCATTTATGAGAGGACACGTGGGCAAGCGATGTTCCCGACTTCCACATTTGAGACAAGCACCGAGACGCTTCCAACATTCTTCTGCCGAGTGCCTAAAATTTTCACAAAATGAGCAAGCCGTGGTGACTTGCATTCCCTCTTCTTCTTTAACTTTTTTATTCTTTCCGTTTCCATTTCCATTTCTTTTTCCATTATCGTTCCCATTACGGGACCTCTTAATGTGACGGCTCTCATCCTCATCCACTTCTTTCTCCTCTCGCCTATCATGTTTTCGACTCGACCTTTCTTCCTTCCCTCGGAGCTTTTCCACCTTTTCCATGGTTCCTTTGCATAAATGCGCTCTTTGAACCATCTCGGTATAGGTGCCGATATTTTGAGTTCCAAGTTGTTGGATAAATCCGGGCCTTAAACCATCCATAAATTGGTTGGCTTTCAATAAATCTGTGCTTACCAAGTGTGGAGCATAAGGTGCTAGTTGAGAGAATTGTAATTCATACTCTGCCACGGACATCGTGCCTTATCTTAAGGAGGGAAATTCTGCCGCCTTCCTCTCCTTTACATGCTCAGAGAAGTATTTTTCTTGAAAAAGAATAAAAAATCCATCCCACATGTGGGGTGCGTCTGCAGGTGGTGCCGGAATAGATTTCCACGACGTACGTGCATCTTTATTGAGTTGGAACGTGGCGAGACGAACCTTCTCTTGGCTAGTGCGTTGCATGACATCGAATATTCGATTCATTTCATTGATCCAATTCTCCGCCTCGTCAGGGTTAGAGGATCCAGAGAATCGTGAGGGATTTAAACTTCAGAAATTGTTGTGTAAGTTACCCGCACCAACCCTTCCACCAGCTTGGGCAACCGTTTGTAGGCCTTTGGTAAGACCTACAATAGTTTGCTGCATCTCCTCCCAGTTCACACAATGAGCCATTGAGAATCAAGGTACTTGAGAACATGGACATTTTAGTTATTTAGAACTGGGAAGATTCACCCTAAGACCATCTATATAACTATCTCATCCCAGGTTCTACCCAATTTCTTACATGGGTTTGGAACTTCCTTCCTAGTTTCATAGGTGTGGGTCCTTAAACCTTGGACTTAACCTATGACATGACCTTTCCTTTGGACTTCTAATCCTAGTACTCTGATACCACTTTAACTGTCACGCCCCGAGATTTATGTACATCGGAAGATATTCGAGAATGTGAACAGTCGGCAAGAGAAGTCTCAAGTGACAATAATAATCAGAGCACAATCATTCACACATAAGATGAAAGGAGACAATAATTAATCTAAAAGCTAACTTTTATTGATAATAACAATCTAGTACATGATCTTGACTCATTAACCAACTAGACTCAATAAAGTGAAAATTACATATTTGACTCTTGACTAGACTAACTATGGATTCTCTCGAACCATCAATCACTCTCGGATCCATCACTTGAATAATCCGAATCCACCCCACTAGAATTTCCTGAAAAGGATTGGAAAGTAGGGTCATGAGCACACTTGCCCAGTAGGTATCTTCGTATCAACATGTAGGCAATGTTTAAGTAATTATCATTTTAGCTCTAGAATGCTAGATAAAACATGCAAGTACGAAGAATCACGTGGATAAAACAAGTAACATAATAGCACGATAAGATCATGATATATGATGAGTAATGACATAAAAACAAGATCGAGTTGAATATAACAAGAACATAATTTGGCCTTTTACGAACAAGAATATGCTTGCATGCATCAAGAACGCACTTTCACTTTCACTTTTCACTTTTCATAACCATAAAGGTTATGCACTAGAATGTCATGTAACAAGCATGTAGCAATTCAATCAAGAGAGAGTCTCGCAAGAATTCTGTGGATTTCACTTATTTATAAAGAAAGTACTATCAGCGTAATGCGACGCCAGTAGCATCATACCCCATAGTTTATATAGTATGTTTCCGACAATCAGCCGAGGGGAATAGCATAGAGCCCTTGAACACAATCAGTGCTCGAACTGCATCTTCAAGTATAAATCAAGCTACTTCCATGTTTATAACAATAATATGCCCAAGAACGTACAACTTCAACTATAGTTCCATGATAAGGTAACCGAGAATAAGAATACTTCTATTGAGAATAAGAGATTTCAATAAATGTATTTAATAACTAGGTTATGCCATGAAAATAAATCGGTAACATAACGATACATTTTTAACTCTCTAAATTACTTAGATATCTTTGGAATAATATGACAGGCTCTAGATAATCAATTGGACCATCTAGGAACATAGGAAATTCAACCCTTGAGTCAAACCCCAGGTTAATCAAATTCAAGACGCTAGCGGTCATTTACTAGACCATCTATTGTCACTGGCGGTCAAGTACAGGACCGTTAATGATAAGACAGTTCGATATTTTAAAACAGGATATCTGGAATCTTTATCGATCAAATGTAGTACCGTTTAGGATCCATTAGCGGTCAAATGTAAGGCCGCTAGCAGTCTTTGGTGATCAACCAGAAGGCCGCTAATAATCCAGAATATAAAACATCGGTATAAGTGCTCTTTAGACAAATGGGCTTTAATGGTACAACCAACTCGGCATCCTAGTGAGAATCCAAGGCTCGCGGAGAATTACGGAGGCCTTGAAATAAGATTTCCTAGTCTATTGGAAGGAATATCCAAAAGAGAGGTTATCAAGTCCAAGATTATGTTCCTAATGTGCAAAGTGTAACTAATGACAACATACCGGGATATTTGCTATGTACTTATGAAAATGACACTTAGATGAGAAAGAGAATCATGTAAAACCATGTTAAAACAGTGATCATGAATCATCTATCATTTGAACAAATATTTATTACAAGAGTATATGATTTTTGGTCATAAATTAACATACGTTAAAATAATACCAACATGCATAAAAACATGAAATCCATTATGATAAGCAATGTAATCAACTAAGTATATAAAACCAGTACTTAAATCAAGCTTAAAACTTAGTTAACTAGGCTTAATATATATTAACTATGGTTAATTCTGTAATATGGTTCGGGTTACCAATATTACAAAATCATAACTCGAAAACGGTCAAATGGACACCCGCTAGTTGCGGTTAGCAATCTATCGTACGACCGCTAGATACCCTGGCGGTCTACAGGAAAACCGTTTCTTCCTATGTAAAATCGAGTTCAAAAGATAACTAAACAAAAATGCTAATTAAGACATATCATGTCTGGAAATCAACATATTCTAACTTCCATGATCATGATAGAATAATTTAAGGCCTACAATATGCATAGGTTTATGTGATTACAAGAAAAACTCATACTTTTACTTCATTAGGGCTAGTTCATGCATGAAGAATATACTAAATGCATAGTCTTAAGTAAAACATGAAATGCACAAGGTACAATGAAGAGGGCTTTTATTCCTGACATAAAGTTGAGCCTTTCATGAGATAACCTACCGTTAATAATGCTCCTATGTTGCATCCCTATGGTTTTGATGATGTCTCACACTATAAATCAATCTATTTTTATCTCTAGATTAATTCATGCTTCATCACTTAGGACAGTACAGTTCATGTGGTTGTCATAAAGACATGCATTACTTGATCAACTCTATACACTGCCAGCATACTCGTTCAAAGTCTCTGCATTGTAGTCTGTACATTGGCCATGTCTGTACATAGTCGTTTGCATCAAGTCTACACATCCTGTTTGGTCGCACTTCAAAGTCTGCACATTGCACAACTGCAGGCTCTTCAAAGTCTGTACAATGCACATCACGTAAGACTTAAGAGTCTATACATCGCACAGCATGTAGTCCTCGAAGTTTATACATTGCATAGAATGCAGGCGCCGCTAAGTCTGTACATCGCAGACATAGCGCTCACCAAGTCTATACATTCCTGTAGGGAATGTTTGCACATTGGCAAAGTCTGAACATCCACTGTCTCATTCAGCGTCTTTCAGAGTCTATACATTGCATCATGTCTAAAGTCCATACATTGTCTCAACATCTCATACTTCGTCTACACTATCTAGCACACACACTGCATATAGGCAAAGTCTGTACATTGGTAGAGTCTATACATCGGCCTGGTGCTCGCTAAGTCAATTCATTTCTCAAAGTCTGTACAGCCTAAGTCTGTACATCCATCGTCTCACTCAGCGTCTCATTCAAGTCCATACATCGCAGAGTCTGTACAGAGTTTGCACAAGTCTGCATGCTTCTAAGTCTATACATCGTTTATGAAGTTTGTACAGTAGTGCATTCCTTGAAAGCAAGTCTATACATTGCGTTGGTGGCAAGTCTACACATTGGGCTGTAGCTTACACGAAGTGAAGTCTATACATTGTCCTTCGCCTCATGCATCATCTTCCAAAGTCCATACAGCTTTCCAAGTTTGTACATTGGCCTTCAAGATTCTCAAAGTCTGTTCAGTCTGCTTTGTCGTTCAAAGTCTTCAAAGTCTGTACCTCTTCAAGGGGTAAGTCTATACATTGGATATGAGTGTGCTAGCTCTGTGGGTCGACCCCCTTCTTAGATGGGTCGACCCCCCTCAAGTCTTTTCATCAGATTATATGTCTATACATCTCGTAAGTAGTTCAGATGGCGTCAACCCTTTGAGTCCACGAGGTTGACGCAGCCTTGAAATGCCTCAGATGGCTTTGAAGATAAGGCTGGATGCGTTGACGCATGGGGTCACTGCGTCGACCCACTGAACTGACCCAGATGTAACTTCACATCAGGGTGAACTGCAGCGTCGACGCTGTCACACTGTAGCGTCTCTATGCATTTCTAAATTCTACACATTCGATTGCTTCATGCTTTACACAGAAGTCTACACATTCCACTCCGTTATGTTAATGCATCATTCTGCAAGTCTGTACGCTGTGGTCGCTTGAAGGGCTTCAAGTCTACACACTCTCACATTGTACACACTTGCTTACTTGCTGCTTCTAAAGACTATACACGCTGTGTTAAGAGCCTAAACTAACTAATTGCATTTCTTTATCTCTGCCTGCAGATGAGATAGGTTGATGATATGGCACGTGAACCAAGGATGATGCTTGGCACGTGATCCGAGAATACTCTGGAGAAGGAGGGAACGAGCCCCACTCGTGTGAAGTCCTGGAATTCAGGTCTGATGCCATATAAAAGGAAGCCTTCTGCGAACAGGAGAAGTGAACTGGAGGAAAAAGGTGAGCAGAAGAAGAAAAGAGAGAGCCTCCACGTTCCAGAGAGAAGAAAGAAAGAAAAGATTTGAGACTATTGTTCTGAGAGAAAAGTCTGAGTGAGAGAGTAGTGTTTAATTTGCTTCTTCGGAAGCTATATTGTTTTGGTTTTTCAGAAACGATTGTCTTCACCGATTGTCTTGTTTTATGTTTCCTTCATCATATTTCTGATTTCGAATTGTTACCCTCCAGTGTTTGGAGGAAGGGAGAGTTACTCCGGTTTCCCTCTGGACTGCAGAGGAAGAGAGATCTATGATCTCTGGTTTTGCCAGGGACGGGTTGTCACTAGCAGGTTCCCTCCGGGTTGGAGGAAGGGAGATCCATCTCTGGTTCTGGTCTTGCGGGTAGCAGGTCCAGGTGTCAAGCTCTGTGGGTAGCAGAGTTTGGGTTGAGGGATTTGTTTCCCTTGCTTGGTCAAGCTGTGTGGCAGCATTTTGTTCGCAGACTGAGTCTGCTATTTCTAGCCGTGGCTAGTGGAATCCTCACTCTGGTTTGGAGTGAGGGGTGGATGTAGATTGTGGACTACAATCGAACCACCTAAAAATTTCTTGTCCCTTCTGTGGTTTGCTTGCTATTGTTGTGTTGCATTTCCTCTGCTCGTCAAATTGCTTCTCTGTGAATAGACCTTTCAATCGCACACTTATTCTGTCCCGATTATTGATTGCTTTAGCTATACTCCTTCGCTGCATCTGAAGGGTTGTGAAACTGTAGAACTGATTTTTCGCTGAAGTTTTAAAATCGGGAGTGATCTATTCATCCCCCCCTTCTATATAACTCTACCCTGCGCATATCAATTGGTATCAGAGCAGGTTTGCATCATGTGGGCAAACGGTCAGGGAAATGCTAATGGTCCTCGAAGTTTCATGCCTGAAGGTCAATCCATTAGTCGCCCTCCATACTTTGATGGTAATAACTATCTCTTTTGGAAAAACAGGATGGAGGTGTTCATCAGGGCACAGAGCCACAAGCTGTGGAGGGTAATCACTACTGGGCCGTATGATCTGCCACCGAACGAGGACGCGTGGACAGATGAGCATGTCAAGCTATCCTTACTCAACTGGACGGCGCTGAACATCATCCAGTGTGCTGCTTACCCAGATGAATACGCCCGCATATCTACCTACAAGACTGCCAAGCGAATGTGGGATGAGCGGCAACTAATCTACGAAGGTATAGCTCAAGTGAAAGCCTCGAAGGTAAATCTCTACACCTCTAAGTATGAATTGTTTAAGATGAATGCAGAGGAGAATATTACTGAAATGTATGCCAGGTTGTCCTTGATCACGAACACTCTTAAGGGGCTAGGGAAAGAGCTAGCTGAGGCAGATATAGTCAGGAAGATTCTTAGATCTCTATCCCCAGCATGGCACACTAAGGCCATCATGATAGAGGAGTCAAAGGATCTGACGACTTTGACAGTAAATGAACTCATAGGATCCCTCATGACCTATGAGATGAATTTCAAAGGAGGTGGTGAAGGAAGTGACAGGAAGGGTAAGAATGTAGCTCTCAAGGCATCCCACAACAAGAGTAGTAGTAGCAGCAGCAGCAGTAGTAGCGGTGAGTCCGATGGTTTTTCCGATCTCGACCAGAAGGAGCAGGCAATGCTCACTCGACAGTTCAGTAAATTTTTAAGGAAAAAGGGGAAGACCTTTAGGAAGAAGAAGCCATACTCCTTTAGCAAGAATGTTGAATCTAGCAATCAGAAGGATAGAAATAATAAGAGACTGACTTGTTTTCATTGTAACAAACAGGGACAC
The DNA here is from genome assembly GCA_022559845.1 of Amorphophallus konjac. Lineage (NCBI taxonomy): Eukaryota > Viridiplantae > Streptophyta > Magnoliopsida > Alismatales > Araceae > Amorphophallus > Amorphophallus konjac. The sequence continues at coordinate 203,743,628 of CM040127.1, forward strand.
ATGAAAGGGGAATGCCCAGATCTCCAGAAGAAGGGTCCCTACTTTCAGAAGAAGAGCTCAAAGGTGCAGAAAAAGAAGAAGCCACAGGCAATGGTCTACACGTGGAGCGATGAGGAAGAAGATCCGGAAAGCACTTCCTCAGAGGAGTATGAAGAAGGAATTTGCCTAATGGCAAACAGCGAAGAGGAGGTAACAAATATTTTTGAAAATTTTTATATTGATGACTGGGAAGATGCCTATGCTGAATTATTAGATAAGTTCAATTCACTTAGTAAAGAGCATAGGGTTCTAAAAAGAAAATTCAATACCACTGTTGAAGAACAAACCCAAATATGTGTAGAAAATCAGAAACTAAAAGAAGAATTGGAAGAGTGGAAGTCAATTCTAATTTTCCCCATGCATTTCTCTCTCCTCCCGTTTCCCCCCCCCTTGGTTTCTCTCCCGTGCGCTTCCCTCTCTCCCGTGGCCTACCAGCCTCCACCGCGTCTGAGCTCCAGCGATGGCCGGCTGTGGGGGGGGGGAGGCCTCAGGCCTCCCCCTCCCCTCTCCGATCAGGCCTTCCCGCCGTTGGTCCCCGCCGCGGTTGGCCCCTCCCTGCCCGTGGTGGCCTCTTCTGGCGGTGGCCTCGGTGCTCCCGCTGCCGACCTGCCACCCCCGTGCCCGCTCGTGGGGCTCTCGCCCCTCGCCTTGGTCGCACGGAGGCCCCCGTTCACCCTGCTCCTGCAGGTCCAAGCGCTCTCGCTCACGGTGGTGGGGCTGGCCCACCGTCCGTGGACTCTCCTTCGACTTCGCCTCCTGTGGATGTGCCCGTCTTAGGCTGCTTCGGTGTTGCTGCCTCTGCTGCGTCTTGTCTTCCCCGTTATGGTCTGGAGACCTTAGCTTCTGGCGGCGACTCCCCGACGCCAACCGCTGGCCTCCCTGGTGGCTCCGTCTTCACCCCGGCCCCCGGGATGTCTCCCGCCGGTGATCTCCCAGGCCTCCTCTCTCCCCCCCATCTGCTAGTTGTGCGCCACGTTCTTTCTCCCCTGCACACGTTTCCTTCCGTGGCTCCATCTCAACCGCCCATTCCACTTTCCCCTGCTACGCAAGCTCCTGTGCTTCGCCACGTTAGCGTCGATCCCCACCTACCCACCTTGACTATTGACCACCGTGATGGGACCCCATCCCAAAACGGTGCTCTGTTTTGGGGTGTTTCTTCGCTTGGTGCCCCGTCGTCGGCCTCGGAGGTCCCCGCCGGCGGCCTCGCGGTCCCCGTTGGAGCTCCTCTCCCTATTGTCGCGGCCCCGTCTGCTCAGGCCAAGGAGGCCCCCGAGGTGCCTTCGTCTAACCCTGCACCGGAAGTCTCCCCTGTTCTTCGTGGGCCTCCCTGCCCGCACCCTGAACAGGGGACGTTTATGGCCTCAATGGCTCGGTCTCCTTCGGCCGGTGCGGCCACTTGGGCCCCCTCCGCGTCGACGCTTCCTCCAGGCCGCCCCTCGTCCTCGTCCTCAGCTCCTCAAATGGTTACCCTCCCTACGGCTAGCGGTGGCAGGCTTCCCGCGTCTTGTGCTCCTGTCGGGCCAGCGGGCAGGGCCTCTCCTGCTTCTCGCTGCCCCCCCCTGTGCCGACTCGGTCTACCCCCTGGCCATCTGCATCTCGTGCTGGCTGTCTCACTGGGGTGGACCTCCTAGGGGCCTCTCCCGGGGCCTCCGTTGGGCCATCCTTTGCCCAAGCGGTCCTCCAGTCCATCACCCCTCCTTCACTGCCCTTGCCCGTCCGTGCGCCTGCTTCTACTGACTCTGGCGAGCCGGCCATCTTCTTCACCCCAGAGGATATCCTCATTTCATGCCAACCTCTGGATTTTGCGGTTGTCGCTAGGACCCCAAGGGGCCGGCCTCCGTTCCAGGAGATTCAAGCTCACCTCGCCCAAAGATTCCAGTTCCGGCAAGACTTCTACCTCAGCGCCTTGGACAACCGTCATTTACTCCTGCACTTCCAGAATGAGGAGGACTTCCTCCTTGTCTTGCTCAAGGAAGTGCTCTTTGTGAAGGGTCGCCCGTTCTTCTTCTCCAAATGGCACGTGAGGTTCTCTCCCGAGGAGGATTCGCCGGTAGCCCCTGTTTGGGTGGAGATGCCATCCATCCCGGCCAACTTCTACAACGAGCCCATGCTCCTCTCCATCGCAGGCACTGTTGGCAAGCCTCTCAAAGTGGATCGTGACTCCCTCTGCCTCACCCGTTCGACAGCCGCTAGAGTTTGCATCCAATTGGACGTCTCCAACAAGCCTCATGCCCGTGTTTTGATCAACTGTGGGGGCTGGGGTTTCTGGCAGCAGCTCTTATACCCGAGCATCCCCCACTTCTACTTCTCCTGCCGGCGTCTGGGCCACTCCTCGGCTCTGTGCAAAGGTCGCCCCGTCGGCCCTTCGGTGTTTGGTCCTTCCAAGCTCGCCCACGACGCTCGTCCACAGCTAGGGATGCCCGCCTCCACAGGTGCCCCACTGGCCCACGCAGTTGTGGCCCTCCCAGCTGGTGGTGCTCCCACAGACGTTCCCATGGTACCGTGCTCTTCCCCATGTACGTTGCCTCCCAACGTGGCCCATTCTCATGGGCTCTCCTTTTCTGGTCCGCCTCCTGCGTCCACCTCTGCCACCCTACCTCCACCGCCCCGGTCCTTGCCTCCTGCACCCGCTGCGGGCCTTGGAGCTGCTGTTTGTGCGCCTGCATGCCTGCCTCTCACAGGGGGCCTCCCCTCCGCTCCCGCTACGGGTACTGGAGGCATGCCTGGCCCGGGGTTCATGCATGGTCTGATCGCTCCGATGCCGACGGCGGCCCCGCTAACGACGCCCCCCCTTCTTGCCGTTTCAAAGGTTCGGTCGGTATTCGAACCACCGTCAACCTTGGGCAAGACTGCTGTATCTCCTTCATTCGTAGCTGCTGCCTTGGCTTCACCTTCGGTTGCGGTGTTGCCCGCTGCTGCCGATGGTGCTCCTGTCAGCATGGCGGCTGGCCTCCCTCCTCTAGGAGTTGCCCCATCTTCGGCTGTTGCTCATCCTGGGCTCCTCTCCTTGGAGCTACCCCCTTTCACGCCTGCCGTCGTCGCCATTCCCCTCTCTGCTGGGTTGGGCCCAGCTGCTGCACAGGGGCCTTCCGAGCTTGCTCCTGCCTCTGCACACTGTGGGCCACCCTCGTCTGCTTCACTACCCTCTGCTCCCTTGTGCTCTGCCCCCGAGCTTGCTGTTGGCATTGCACCTGTGGGTATCAGCTACCATGATGCTTTCCACTCACCTACCCGTGGAGATGAGGGGCCTCCCGCCCCTGCCGTGGAGCACCCTTTATCTCTGCGCCCCATTATTCAACTGCTCTCAGTGCCGGGATTGGAGCCCATTTCTCACTTTCCGGACTTGCCCGCAGCACATGCTAGATTTGTTGGCCTCGCCTCTCCTCCGGACCCAGGTGATCGTGGTGTTTGCCCTCCGTCTCCTCTGATAGTGGCCATCGCGTCCACCACCCAGGCAGCTCACCCGTCCGGGAAGGGCGATCCCCTTCCGTGCTCAGATGTGCATGCGGGAGTGTCCTCCTCTTTGGTTCTTGGCGTCCCGGCGCCGGATGCTCACCCCCCTAGGGGCCCTTGCTTGCCTGATGCTGGCCTTAATGCCGGTGCGGTACCTTGGTCCCCAGGGGCGCAGCCCTCCTCCCAGGCGACTAACGTTGATGGGTCCTTGGCTATCTCCTCTTCTCCGACGGCCGCCCCTCGCCTCTCCTTCGCCCAAGCTTTGAAGAAGAAAATCAACCGCGCCCCTCCCCGGCCGCTCATCGACTCCGCCCCGCCGCCTCCTGCTCCGGTGCATCCTGTGGGTGTTGTGCCCCCCACGGACCTTGGCATGCCCCTCAGGTTCCCCAAGCTCGTCTAGGCTCTCCACATCCCCGGTTTGAGCCGGCTTCGGGGTTCCTCGGATCTACGGCGGCTCACACGGCGTTTGTGGGCTCCTCTCGTCAGGATCGCTCTCGGCCGCCCTCCAGGGTGGTTGGTGATGCTCCTCGGCGTACCTTCCGACGTTCCAACTCCACCTCTTCCTCGCGTGATCGGCAGTGCATGTTTGAGGATGCTGGTCTCCTTCCACGTCGCTCTCCCCGGCTCCAGTCTTCTTCGATGGCGCCCCCGCCGCCGGCCGCCTCCTCCTTCCCGGAGGTGCCCGATACCGACGGTTCGGAGGTTGATCCTCTTGACTGGCCTTCTTCTCCGGGTCGTCACCGAGGTGTCCGTTCTGTGTTCTCGTCTGATTCTGAAGGGGTCTTCGACGAAGACTCCTATTTGTAGGGACTTGGTTTTCTTTGTGGGTTCTCGGCCTTCTGTTGCTGCCCTCGCTCAGGTTGTTTGGCCTCGTTGTTGTTTCTTTGGGTCTTGGGCCTTGTACGCTTCTTGGCCCTCTTTGGCCGTTTCCCCTCCCCCCCTCTGTACCCCTTTCTCTTTATGCTTTCATATATGAAAATCGCTTGCCTGGTGGCCGGGATAGTGGTTTCATCTTCTTCCGCAATGAAGAGATGAACCCCCTCTCCCGTCTCCCCCCTTGCAAGTATCAACTTTAGTTAAAAAAAAAGAAGAATTGGAAGAAGTAACTTCCCTAAGAAAAGAAAATGAAAAGCTCAAGGGAGAAAACCAGGACAGTCAAAACCAGCTCAATGAACTCAAAATCAAAATTGATAAAAGCCTGAATGAAAGTAGAGTGAACTCAGAAAAATATGAAGCTGTTAAGAAAGTCAATGCTGAACTTCTAAAAAACTCTGAGTCTCTTCAAAAAGAGCTGGAAGACAAACAAAAAGTTTTGGAAAAATTTGTCCAAGGAAAAACTAGTCTGGATGCTATACTAGGGACTAGGGTTAACTTCAATAAGGAGGGTCTAGGCTATGACCCAGCTAACAAGAGACCCTTACAATTCAAAACCATTACCTTCTGCCCAGAGAAGGGAAAAGAGAAGCTGGACACACCATCCAGCTCAAATAGCAGTCAAGGAGCTCAATGTCAGAAAGAAAGTTCCAAAAACAGTGCTGGTCAACCATTTAAAATGAGAATGAATTTTGTGAAGAACTTCACTAAGCCCACTCATCAGAACTTAAATGGTAGATGGACCAAGCAAGTGGATCAGAAGAAAAGCTGGAATTACTACAATCAGATGGGTCCAAATAGGACCTACTGGAGAAATAACTATCATCTTAAAAAATCTGTTAATCAACAAGCTTACAGGAGATATCCTAGGAATGGGAAGCCTAATGAATGGAATAGAACTTACTTCTCCAGACCAACTGGACATAACCCCGGCTATAATTTCAATAAACCAGAAGTAAAGGTGCCAGAGAAAACCATGTTGAAGCAAATATGGATTCCAAAACATTTGATCACAGATTTGAATAATGTCTTTGGACCCAACTCATCTTGGGTTCCAAATCACCTTGCTTGATGTTATTTGTGTAGGTCGGCCTGGCAGCTGAAGACAACAAGTGGTACCTCGACAGTGGCTGCTCCAGGCACATGACAGGAGACCGATCCAAGTTCAGCAAGATAGAGATGAAGGTAGGGGGTCTGGTCAAGTTTGGAGGAAAGAACAGAGGTAAGATAATTGGAGTTGGCACAATAGGTAAGTCTTCCACAAACTCCATTGAAAAAATTCTACTTGTGGAAGGTCTTCAACACAACCTGATCAGCATTAGTCAGTTATGTGACAAGGGTCACAGGGTTGTGTTTGATGATAATTCATGTAAAATCTTTGAAATAAATTCTGATGTTGTTAAATTTGTAGCCAACAGGATTAATAATGTCTACATGGTAGACTTAGATGCCGAATCTGAATCAAATCTTAGTTTATCTGCTAATTATGAAAATGATGCTTTTGAATGGCATAGACGTCTAGGTCATGCTAGCTTCTCTACCTTAAATAAATTGGTCAAGCATGATTTAGTTAGAGGCATGCCTAGAATTAAATTCAATTCTATTTCAAAATCATGTGATGCCTGTGCTCTAGGCAAACAGACCAGGAATTCCTTCAAGCTAAGATCTGAGCCATTGTCCACTAGACCAATGGAACTTCTCCATATGGACCTCTTTGGTCCTACTAGAACTCAGAGTCTTAATGGGAATAGGTTTGGCTATGTGATTATTGATGACCATTCTAAATATTCATGGATCTTTTTCTTAGCTAATAAAAGCGATGCTTTTCAAAAGTTTAATCAGTTTTTCAATAAGGTCAAACAAGAAGGAAAACACAAAATTTGCTCTATTCAATCTGATCATGGAGGTGAGTTTGAAAACTCCATGTTTTTTGATCTTTTTGAAAGAGATGGACTAACACACAGGTTTTCTTCTCCCAGGACACCTGAACAGAATGGAATTGTGGAGAGAAGAAATAGAACTATTGTGGAGATGGCCCGAACCATGCTGATTGAAAGTCAATTACCAAGGAGGTTTTGGGCAGAGGCGGCGAATACAGCAACTTACATAATCAACAGGGCCATGGTAAGACCTATTCACAAGAAAACACCCTATGAGCTACTAAAAGGTAAGAAACCAAACTTGTTTCATTTCAGAATTTTTGGAGCTAAATGCTTTATTCATAACAATGACAAGAAAGATTTAGATAAGTTTGAAGCTAAAAGCTCCCCTGGAATATTTTTAGGATACTCTGAAGTGTCAAGGGCATATAGGGTCTTTAACATAACAGACCAAAAAGTTGAAGAGTCTCCACACATTCTTTTTAGTGATAAGAAAGGTGTTTCTAACATTGAAAATTTTGACAAGGATTCCAAGCATGATGGGGAATTCCTAGAAGACCAAGAAGAAGAAAAGACTCAGCCGAGTGGAACATCAAATCCTCCCAACCAGGAAGAGCCAAGAGAAACAGGTGAGTCTTCAATAAATGTCAGATTTCTTAAAGATCATTCGATAGATAATGTCATAGGCAATCCTGAAGATCCTCTTCGGACTAGGTGTCATTTTAGGAATGTGAATAATGAAGACCTAATTGCTTTAGTCTCACAAATTGAACCCAAATCAGTAGAAGAGGCCTTGGCTGATCAAGTTTGGGTCAATGCTATGTGTGAGGAATTAGGCTAGTTCGAAAGAAATAATGTCTGAGAGCTTGTTCCAAGACCAGATAATGTTAATATCATAGGAACTAAGTGGGTGTTCAAAAATAAAATGAATGAAGATGGAATCATATCTAGGAATAAGGCCAGACTAGTAGCCAAGGGTTACTGTCAGGAATTTGGTATGGATTTCGATGAATCCTATGCACCTGTTGCTAGGATGGAAGCAATAAGAATGTTGCTTGCTTTTGCATGTTCAAAGAATATAAAACTCTAACAAATGGATGTTAAGAGTGCCTTTTTAAATGGAGTCATTAAGGAAGAGGTTTTTGTTGAACAACCCCCTGGATTTTAATTCTCTCCTCAACCTAACCAAGTTTTCAGGTTAAACAAAGCCCTGTATGGTCTAAAGCAGGCTCCTCGAGCATGGTATGAAAGATTGACTGAATTTCTGATCAGCAAGGGCTACAAAAGAGGTAAAGTTGATCAAACCCTATTTACCAAGGGTAAAAATAAAGATCTCATCATAGTTCAGGTATATGTAGATGACATTGTGTTTGGATCAACTAAGTATGAACTATGTGATGAATTCTCTAAAATGATGTCTGCTGAATTTGAGATGAGTTTGGTCGGTGAACTAAAGTATTTTCTTGGCTTGCAGGTACAACAGTCAAAGGATGGATGCTTCATCAACCAGACCAAATACACAATGGAACTATTCAAGAGGTTTGGTATGGAAAACTTGAAGCACATTACAACACCCATGGTTACCAATACCTCACTGGATGCAGATGAGATAGGTAAAGAAGTAAATGCCAAGCTCTATCGAGGTATGATTGGATCTCTTCTTTACTTGACAGCTTCTAGACCTGATATACAGTTCAGTGTAGGAATGTGTGCAAGGTATCAGTCTAGACCCACTGAATTACACTTAGCTGCAGTGAAAAGAATTTTCAGATATTTGTCAGCTACTCATTCTCTTAGTTTATGGTTTCCTACATCACACACACTTAACTTAGTTGCATACACAGATGCTGATTATGCAGGATGTAAACTAGACAGGAAATGCGCTAGTGGTCACTGTGAATTTTTGGGTGGGTGTTTAGTGTCTTGGGGTTTCAAGAAACAACATTCTGTTGCCCTCTCCACTACAGAAGCTGAATATGTGGCTGCAGGGAGTTGTGGTACACAAGTCATTTGGATTAAACACCAGCTTCAGGACTACCAAGTAGACCTGGGGTGCACACATATCTATTGTGGTAATACCAGTGCCATCAATCTTGCCAAGAATCCTATTTTGCATTCACGTACCAAACACATAGAGATAAGGCATCATTTCATAAGAGATGAGGTTTCTAAGAACAATTTTGAACTGATTCATGTAGGCACTGATAATCAGATTGCAGACATCTTCACTAAACCTCTGGATAATGAAAAATTCACTACACTGAGAAGAGAATTAGGCTTATATAAATTGTCTTAAATGTGAAGTCTGTTCTTTTTGTGAGGGGGAGTTCTGTATGTCTGATGGTTAGCTTTTTGTAATGCTATGTTTGAGGGGGAGCTGGTTGAGCTATGAAAGGGAGAGTTCTTTGACAGATTCAAAAAGATTGACCAGATGTGTGTCATTGCTGGTTTTCATGACTGATATAGTGTGGTTCTCTTAGACAGTAGAATCTCACTCATCTCTTAAGTCTATAAGTCTGTGATACTAAAGTCCAGCAAGAATCTTCCCTCTGGTAGTCTATCAGAGATCTGAATTAATTGTTAAAGTTTATCTTCCTACATTGTCAGTGATTTCAGTTCAGGCCAAAACCTGTATGTCTTGATATCTGACCAAAACAACTTGAAATCTAGACTTCAAGATTCACTTCAAGAAATAGTCCCTCTGGTATTGTTTTCAATCATTCCATCTTCTCTACACAAGGTATAATCTGAATTAACAAAGGTCTTGATTTGTTCACTGAGAAACTGGGAGCTTCATCAATGAAATGAAGTTTTCTCCTATGTCATGAGGTGTCAAACGCTTATCAAAAAAAAATCATGACATTAATATTCTGATCTTCACAGAGCAATGGTGGCTTGATGGTGAGTAACTGGGGACTCTGGCATCTAATCAAGGTGTTTCCTCATGTCAAAAGCCACAGTTACTAACTCTGTTCCTTTAAAAAAAAAGGGAGGAGGTAATGAGGTACTCACATTGAGTAACTGGGGATTCAGGCCTCTAATCAAGGTGTCTCCCTAATGTCAAAAGAGTGAATTACCAACTTACTCATTGGTCTTCTTGAAAATCATCTCAAAATCTCTTGTAGTTCTGCACTAATGGATTACTTGTCCTCAATACCTTGAGAACACCTTCTCAGACATTGTCTCTTGTTGTCTTTTGGGATAGTTGCCTGTTCAGCTAAATCATGCCATACTTGTTAACTCCTGCTCTAAATCATACACTATGTATGTTGATAAACTTGTCTATCATTCTATTTCTCTATTGTTTACTGGAGTTCAAGAATCTTCACTTGAGTTTAGCACCTCACTTATTCTCTTAAGACTTGCTCGTGCCTTTCTGCACTAAGATGTTACTGTACTTCTTCTTCATGTCTCCAGCACTATCATATATTCTGCCTTTCCTTTTGCTGATGTCAAAGGGGGGGAGAGGCTTTGCTATATCAGTAGATCATGAGCTGTGGAGGAGATTTCATGTCATGGAATTTGCTGAGAGTGAGTTGTGGGGGAGTGGTTTTGGAGAAAGAAGTGTTTCAGCAGTAGTGTTTAATTTGGCTCTGCATGCATTTGCTTTGAATTTGCCTTGAGTGTTAAAGTTGCTGTTAATTTCTTGTGAAGCCTTGATATTGCTTGATTCATAGTGTTGCCATCATCAAAAAGGGGGAGATTGTTGCATCCCTATGGTTTTGATGATGTCTCACACTATAAATCAATATGTTTCTATCTCTAGATTAATTCATGCTTCATCACTTAGGACAGTACAGTTCATGTGGTTGTCATAAAGACATGCATTACTTGATCAACTCTATACACTGCCAGCATACTCGTTCAAAGTCTCTGCATTGTAGTTTGTACATTGGCCATGTCTGTACAGAGTCGTTTGCATCAAGTCTACACATCCTGTTTGGTCGCACTTCAAAGTCTGCACATTGCACAGCTGCAGGCTCTTCAAAGTCTGTACAATGCACAGCACGCAAGACTTCAGAGTCTATACATCGCACAACATGCAGTCCTCGAAGTCTATACATTGCATAGAATGCAGGCGCCGCTAAGTCTGTACATCGCAGACATAGCGCTCACCAAGTCTACACATTCCTGTAGGGAAAGTTTGCACATTGGCAAAGTCTGAACATCCACTGTCTCATTCAGCGTCTTTCAGAGTCTATACATTGCATCATGTCTAAAGTCCATACATTGTCTCAGCGTCTCATACTTCGTCTACACTGTCTAGCACACACACTGCATATAGGCAAAGTCTGCACATTGGTATAGTCTATACATCGGCCTGGCGCTCGCTAAGTCAATTCATTTCTCAAAGTCTGTACAGGCCAAGTCTGTACATCCATCGTCTCATTCAGCATCTCATTCAAGTCCATACATCGCAGAGTCTGTACAGAGTTTGCACAAGTCTGCATGCTTCTAAGTCTATACATCGTTTATGAAGTCTGTACAGTAGTGCATTCCTTGAAAGCAGGTCTATACATTGCGTTGGTGGCAAGTCTATACATTGGGCTGTAGCTTGCACGAAGTGAAGTCTATACATTATCCTTCGTCTCATGCATCATCTTCCAAAGTCCATACAGCTTTCCAAGATTGTACATTGGCCTTCAAGATTCTCAAAGTCTGTTCAGCCTGCTTTGTCGTTCAAAGTCTGTACATCTTCAAGGGGTAAGTCTATACATTGGATATGAGTGTGCTAGCTCTGTGGGTCGACCCCCTTCTTAGATGGGTCGACCCCCCTCAAGTCTTTTCATCAGATTCTATGTCTATACATCTCGTAAGTAGTTCAGATGGCATCAACCCTTTGAGTCCACGAGGTTGACGCAGCCTTGAAATGCCTCAGATGGCTTTGAAGATAAGGTTGGATGCATTGACGCATGGGGTCACTGCGTCGACCCACTAAACTGACCCAGATGTAACTTCACATCAGGGTGAACTGCAGCGCCGACGCTGTCACGCTGTAGCGTCTCTATGCATTTCTAAAGTCTACACAGTCGATTGCTTCATGCTTTACACAGAAGTCTACACATTCCACTCCGTTATGTTAATGCATCATTCTGCAAGTCTGTACACTGAGTTCGCTTGAAGGGCTTCAAGTCTACACACTCTCACATCGTACACACTTGCTTACTTGCTACTTCTAAAGTCTATACACGCTGTGTTAAGAGCCTGAACTAACTAATTGCATTTCTTTGTCTCTGCCTGCAGATGAGACAGGGTGATGATTGGGCACGTGAACCGAGGATGATGCTTGGCACGTGATCCGATAATACTCTGGAGAAGGAGGGAACGAGCTCCACTCGTGTGAAGTCCTGGAATTCAGGTCTGATGTCATATAAAAGGAAGCCTTCTGCGAATAGGAGAAGTGAACTGGAGGAAAAAGCTGAGCAGAAGAATCCCTGAGCAGAAGAAGAAAAGAGAGAGCCTCCACGTTCCAGAGAGAAGATAGAGAGAAAAGATTTCAGAGTATTGTTCTGAGAGAAAAGTCTGAGTGAGAGAGTAGTGTTTAATTTGCTTCTTCGGAAGCTACACTGTTTTGGTTTTTCAGAAATAATTGTCTTCACCGATTGTCTTGTTTTCTATTTCCTTCTTCATATTTATGATTTCGAATTGTTACCCTCCAGTGTTTAGAGGAAGGGAGAGTTACTCCGGTTGTCCCTCTGGGCTGCAGAGGAAGAGAGATCTGTGATCTCTGGTTTTGCCAGTGACGAGTTGTCACTAGCAGGTTCCCTCCAGGTTGGAGGAAGAGAGATCCATCTCCGGTTCTGGTCTTGCGGGTAGCAGGTCCAGGTGTCAAGCTCTGTGGGTAGCAAAGTTTGGGTTGAGGGATTTGTTTCCCTTGCTTGGTCAAGCTGTGTGGCTGCATTTTGTTCGCAGATTGAGTCTGTTATTTCTAGCCGTGGCTAGTGGAATCCTCACTCTGGTTTGGAGTGAGGGGTGGATGTAGATTGTGGACTACAATCGAACCACCTTAAAATTTCTTGTCCCTTCGGTGGTTTGCTTGCTATTGTTGTGTTGCATTTCTCGTCAAATTGCTTCTCTGTGAATAGACCTTTCAATCGCACACTTATTCTGTCCCGATTATTGATTGCTTTAGCTATACTCGTTCGCTGCATCTGAAGGGTTGTGAAACTGTAGAACTGATTTTCTGCTGAAGTTTTAAAATCGGGAGTGATCTATTCTTCCCCCCCTTCTATATCACTCTACGCTGCGCATATCATCCTAGACTTTGAATTTCCGATTGGAATCAAGCCCTAGTTCCTGCACTTTCCTGTGCTAAACCAGTAACTTCACGTCCCTCTATCTCCTAATTCTCTTGACCTATGGACGTGAAATTTTGAGGGTAAGAAGAGGATATGAAGGGGAACATAAAGTTCTAAAGAACCTCTATCTAATTACCTCGTTTGGGGCGTCAATTTCCTTAATCTTGTTGGGGCGGCCGCACTATTTTTTGAGTTTTTATTGTAGAACCAGCACCTTTGGAAGACTCTAACTCCTTGTAGACTTGATCTCCTAGAACGAAAATTGGAGGGTAGTTAGTCCTAACTATAATGAACAAATTTATAGAAGAAACTTACCACCAATTCGTCCTGCTTACCTGAGTTTCACACGTGCCAATAGTAAGGGTCGCGCAAGCCAAATCTGGGATCTATTTATAGGTTTTAGCTAGGGTTTGAGGATTACAACGAACTTAGAGTCCCAATTAGACTTTCAATTCGATCTACAATCCTTCTAGACTTATCTAATTAGATGATAGGGTCAATCCTAGATGATTTGGACGCTACAAATCCAACCTTTTCACGTTTTCTTTCTCTCACGGAACTGACAGATACTGGCGGCCGAATGCTAGACCGCTACCCATCTCTTAGCGGTATCACGATAGACCGCTAGCAATTGTGTCCTCCGAGTTTGAACGGGTTCAAACTGTTCTTGGTATTATCCCACTTATTATCCATTTAAAAGAGTCATTATCCCTTAATTCCCTGATTTTACCCATTCCTAGCTTCTAGAATATGGGCCAAGACTAGTGGGCTTGGTTTTGAGTTCGTTGGGCTTATTTAATTGACCCAATTAGTTGATTATTATTTTAGGCTTCAAGAATAATGTATTTATCCCAAAATTCACTCAATATTCTATTTAAGCTTTAATTAATCTTTTATTTAGTTTAGAAAAATCCTTAGAAATTCTTAAAATTTTCTGAAATGCCTTAAAATAATTTATATTAAATTTTGGGGTGTTACAGATATGCAGTGAAAAATTTTAGTTGGGTGCCCATCATGTGCCATAAGGTTTTCCAAAAATAGCTAGTAAATTGCACATCCCTATCTGACACTATAGTACGAGGGAGGCCAAACCTGGAGACACAGTGGGAAAAGAATAGACCGGCAACTCTAGAGGCATCAGAAGTCTTGAAGAATGGAATGAATCATGCCATCTTGGAGAACCTGTCTACGACAACAAAGATAGAGTCATGCTTTCGGAGGGTACGTGGCAATCCCAACATAAAGTCCATGCTAATGTCCTGCCATGGACTATCCGGGATGAGGAGGGGAGTATAGAGGCCGGTATTCTGCTTCCTCTGTTTGGCCATAACGCAAGTGCGACATTGGGCCATGATATGAGCAACATCCCTCTTCAGGCTAGGCCAATAAAATCTATGCTCAACCGCCTCTATGGTCTTGTTCCGGCCGAAGTGGCCAGCAAGACCTCCCGCGTGCATCTCCCACATGAGAAAGTCACGAACAGAAGTCCGTGGGATGCACAACTTGTCACCCCGAGATACGTGACCCTCCGGAAGCACAAACTCGCTATAATCACGCGAGGGACCTGCCTGAAGGACGGCGTAGATCAGCCAAAGTCTGAGCAATCAACATTGGCGTCCTTCAGCCTCTCTAAGCCTACCACCTCAACACTCATGGTGGTCAACATCATCATCCACCGACTTAGCGCATCGGCTACCTTGTTCTCTGCCCCTGCCTTGTGCTTAAGCACAAAGGTGTACTCCTGAAGGTACTCCACCCAACGGCTATGGCGAGCATTTAGCTTCTTTTGGGTATGGAGGAATCGTAAGGCCTCATGATCAGAGAAGAGGACAAACTCCTGATGCAAAAGATAATGCCTCCAATATCTCAATGCTTAGACGACTACATAAAATTCTTTATCATATGTGGAATAACGTAGTTTGGCATCATTCAGCTTCTCGCGAAAGAATGCGATGGGGTGGGACTCCTGGATCAACACTCCACCAATACCCACTCCCGAAGTGTCACAGGTGACCTCAAACACCTTAGAAAAGTCAGGTAGAGCAAGGATAGGTGCCTGGGTCATACGCTCCTTGATGTCCTGAAATGCTATGGCTGTAGCCTTAGTCCATACGAATGCCCCCATCTTTATGCAATCATTGATCGGGGCGGTGATGGAACTGAAGTCACAAATGAAGCAATGATAGAACGTCACGAAGCTGTAGTGCCCCAGAATTTATTTGATAATTTTATGGCATTATTAGCAATTAAATGGACTAATTTGAAGTTATAAATCAATATAAGGCCAAATGGTGTTAATCAATTAACCCAACTCACTTAATTAAAGTCTAAAGGGTTTTTAAACCAGGCCCATTAAGTTGGCCCATATTCTAGAAGGTAATTAAGCCTATTCTCGGATTTTTAAGGATAAACATCACTTAGTAAGATAAGTTAATGGATAATTATCAAAAGAGTTTTAATTTATTTGAACTCTATCCACGACGAATATAACGGTCTACAGCCCGACCGTCACATACTTGTAACGCATGGGAGATAGACCGTTACACTATGTGTACTCCGTGAGTTGAAGAGTTTGAGGCATGTTGAACTCTGGAAACAAGATATGTAACGATCTATCGTGATACCTTCACATATCTCTAACGCACGGGATGACGACCGTTACATATTGTTAGTTCCGTAAAAGAAAGAACAAGTAGAAAGATCAGAATTTGATGATCTTATCCACTAAGGATCGACTTGGGAAGGCTTGTAATATTGCTAAGAACTCTTAGAGATTAGGACTTGATGAAATAAGGACTCTAAACTCGATCTAATCCTCAAACCCTAGTCTAAACTCTATAAATAGGGCAGAGTTCTGAACTGTGCGACCCTTACTTTTTGGACGTAAAGAAGCAAGGTAAGGAGTCATTATCTCAGATAAGTTCTTTAGAAGTAATTGTTTACAATACTTTAGACTAACTCCCCTCCAAATTTCACATCTTTAGGTCAAGAGGTCGTGGAGTTAGAACCTAAAGAAGTTGCTGGAAAAGTCACAAGAGGAGGAGAAGAACTAGGGCAAGGTTCTCAACCAAATTCAGGAACTACAGTCTAAGTAAGAGGTAGGTTATCTCATGAACGGCAAAAACAACTTGATAGGACTAAGAGCCTCTATTTTGATTGGATTTCATGCATGCTAGATCATCAATTTCATGTTTTATTGGTTCTATGCATATCATGTATCTCTTAGCCCTAACTAAAGATTAAGACTTGACTATTCATCTAATTCATCAATACCTATGCATGTAGTTGGCCTACACTACATTATCATGTCTAGGGATTCCTGGTATTTTAATTATGGACAAGATATGAATCGATCCCTTTATGTTTTATCTAGTTTTTGTTAGCAGATACTATAACGCATCACAGAACGACCGTCATTTTCATGTAACGGCCCTACGACAGACCATTACAAACTCTGTGGTATTTGAACTACACTGTTGATTCTAATGCGCTTGGACAGATGCGTTACATTCATGTAACGGCTGGATCTTGACCGTCACATTCACTATGACGCCCCATCTCCAGACCGTTATAGTCTATGCTCTGTCAACCCTAGACAGAATATAACTTGCCAATTTTGCTTATTATTAAGCCTAGTTACCTAAGTTTTAACCTGATCATGTGATTTTAAGGTTATCTGATTATTCATGATAGGTATTGCATGTTTTGTTATCTCACTTTTACTTGAGTTATGTTAGTTTCATAAAGCCAAATTGTATAGTTTTGTATTATAAAGCATGACTTTTTCACATTGTATTGACGAAGTTTTATCATGATTTTTACACTGATTATACATATCTCTCCCTGTCAATAGAGTCAATTCTATAACTACATGACACATATTCCGGTATGTTGTCATTAATTCACACTTTGCACTATAGGAACACAATCTTGGACATGAGGACCTCTCTATTGGATATTCTTTCCAATGGACTAGGAAATCATTGTTTCAAGGCCTCCGTAATTCTCCGCGAGCCTGGGATTCCCACTAGGACGCCGAGTTGGTTGTACCATTAAAGCCCAATAACTAGAATACACTATCATGGTTTCTGATTCTTGAATTGTAACGGCCTTGAACTGGACCGTCAGGCTCACGTAACGGCCCAGTGCCAGACCGTCACATTCCTCTGAGTCTATTTTTATCCTTATAGACTCTGATCATTATAACAGCCCATTAATGGCGCGTTACATAGTGTAACGGCCCAGTAACCGACCGTTACATAGCTTGTTTATGTTAACCCAAGGTTTGACCAAGGGTTGATATTCCAATGATTCTAGACAAACCTTGATGATCTAGAACTTGTCATATTGCTTAAATTGATCTAATGTAATGGAAGTTAAGGAAAATACCGTTATACTGTCGATTTATTTCTATGAGCATGACATTGTTTAAAGTCTATTTCTTGACTCCTACATTCTTATGTTGAAGCATTCATTCATTGATTTTAGTTATCATGGAATTATTGGAAGTGCTATATTCTTGGCCATACTTTATTGTTACATGTGTGGAAGTAGCTTAATTTATACCTGAAGATGCGATCGAGCACTGATTGTGTTCAAGGGCTCTATGCTAGTCCCCTCGGCTGATTGCCGGAAAAATACTATTTTATAAACCATGGGGTATGATGCTACTGGCGTCGCATTGCGCTGGGAGTACTATTTCTATCAATAAGTGAAGATCCACGCCACGACATGACATTCTTGCTTGATATTCCACAGAAATTCATGAACTATGTACTCAAAAGAGACTAGGGTGATGAATATGTGGCTGGCTAGTACGATCTCGTTACATTCTTATTCATAGAAGGCCAATATCATGTTCATGTTATATTCTTGATAGTTCATTCTTGATCATTCTATCTTACATGATTATCTCGTAACTATGGTTTGATCGCATGATTGATTTGCATTCGCATGCTTTTACGTTATTTCTTTAGAGCTAAAATGTTAATTACTTTAATAGTGCCTTCATGTTGATGTGAAGATACCTACTGGGCAAGTGTGCTCATGACCTATTTTCCAATATTTTCAGGAGATGAAAATAGTTCGAATTCAGATTTGGGTGATTCAAGTGGCGGGTCCGAGAGCGATTGAGTGTTATTATGACAAGAGTGAAGACATAGGAAGTCTAAATTATCTAAATCGAGTCAATGTAATTTTCCTATTTCTTGAGTCTAGTATAATGAAAATCAAATTAGTGATTGTATCTTGAATATTGAGCATTATGAAGTAAAGTTGAAGTTTGATTAAATCTTGTGTAATTGCATTTAATAGTGTGATTATCTTGCGCTCTGGTTATTCTTGCTTGCAAGAGGCTTACCATGCCAGCTGTTCGCGCTCCCCGAGTGAGTCTTCCGCTGTAATAAAGGCTCGGGACGTGACAGTTAAGTTGGTATCAGAGCCTAAGTCTCAGGACTTAGGGAAGGATTCATGTCATAGGATAAGTCCAAGGTTAAGGACCCATACCTATGAGCTAAGGAAGAAAATTCTACACCCATGTGAGGATTGGGTAGAGCCCGGGATAAGATAATTAAATAGCTTTAAGATTTGGTTTCATGAGAAATAACGAGTGTTATTTTTCTCTCTCAGGTACCTTATTATTCTTATCATGGCTCATCGCGTAGATTGGGACGGTATGCAACAAACTGTTGCCGGCCTCACCCAGGCACTGCAAACTATCACACAAGGTGGTGCAGGGGCAAGGGAAGGAGACCTTCATCACAATTTTCGGAGTTTAAATCCTCCGCGTTTCTATGGATCTTCTAATCCAGACGAAGTAGAAAATTGGATCGTTGAGATGAATCGGATATTTGATGTCATATGCACTGATCAAGAGAAAGTCTGTCTAGCAACGTTCCAATTAAATAAGGATGCCCGTACTTGGTGGAAATCGGTCCCGGCACCTCCGGTCGATGCACCTCACACGTGGGATGGTTTTCTCACTTTATTTCGTGCCAAGTATTTCTCCGAACATGTGAAGGAAAGGAAGGCCATGGAGTTTGCCTCCCTTCGTCAAGGGATGATGTCAGTTGTAGAGTATGAGCTGCAGTTTTCAAGACTAGCACCATATGCACCACACCTTATCAGCACGGAATTATTAAAAGCAAACCGATTCATGGACGGGTTACGGCCCGATTTCATTCAGCAACTTGGGACACAGAATATCCGCACTTATGTGGAGATGGTTCAAAGGGCATATTTATGCGAAAGGACCTTAGATAAGGTCGAAAGGTTGAAAGGTAAAGGAGAAGAATCTAGCCGACGATCTGATCAGCATTATAAGAAAGAGAAGTTCAGCATCACGAAACCCTACAAAAGCCGTGATAACAAGAAAAGATTAAGGAATGGGAACGGTGGAAGTTCCCAAAAGAGTAGTAAAAAGGTGAAGGAAGAGAAGGAGCAAGTCACCTCGGCGTGTACATTTTACGAGAAATTCGGCCACTCGGCTGAAGAATGCTGGAAGCGCCTAGGTGCTTGTTTGCACTGTGATAATAGGGAGCATTGTGTACCAGATTGCCCCCTTATGAAGGAACAACCAAATAATGGAGGGCGTAGGAGGCAGGCTCGCCTCAATGCAGTAATAGATGAAGAAGAAGCGGCCAGGGATCAAAATGATGGGCTTATAGAAGGTACTCTTCAAATATGTTCTCGTCCTGCATTCGTGCTATTTGATACTGGTGCTTCTCATTCGTTTATCTCCACCACTTTTGCGAACACCTTACCAACTGAATCAGTTCCCCTACCTTCAGATCTCGCTATTGCTACACCTTTAGGATCTGGAACTAAGCTTACCAAGTATTATCTTGATTGTGAGGTGGTAGTAGAAGGACACAATCTCCCCGTAAACTTAGTACGCCTTGATATGAAAGGTTATGATGCCATTTTAGGGGTAGATTGGCTTGTAGACCATGATGCTTATATCAACTGCCGAAATAGAATTATATCTTTCCGAAAGCCCGGTCTTCCTAGATTTTCTTTTCTTGGCATCAAATACAAGAAGCATCCTACCATTATATCTTCTCTTCACGCCTGCAAACTTATCTCGAAAGGATGTAAAGTTTTTCTTGCTTCAGTCATTGTCACCGAATCTAAGGAAATTATCCTAGCAAACATTCCTATTGCAAATGAATTCCCTGACGTGTTCCCATCCGAACTACCTAGTTTACTGCCCGAGAGGGAATTAAACTTTACCATTGAACTCATTCCAGGTGCAGCACCTGTTTCTATAGCCCCTCACAGGATGTCCCCCATGGAACTTAAGGAACTAAAGAAGCAATTACAGGAACTTCTAGACAAGGGTTTCATTAGACCTAGCACATCCCCTTGGGGTGCGCCTATTCTATTTGTCAAGAAGAAGGATGGTTCTCTCAGATTATGCATCGATTACCGGCGATTGAATCAACTTACAATCAAGAACAAGTATCCATTGCCGCATATTGATGAGCTCTTCGATCAGCTTTCGGGAGCTGAGTACTTTTCTAAGATTGACCTAAGATCAGGTTATCATCCGCTTAGAATCAAAGAAGAGGACATTTATAAATCGGCTTTTCGAAGTCGTTATGGCCAATATGAATTCGTGGTGATGCCGTTCGGTTTAACTAATGCCCCAGCAGCATTTATGCCACTTATGAACAGTGTCTTCTAGCCATATTTAGACAAGTTCATCGTCGTCTTCATAGATGATATCCTGATATACTCCAAGACTAGAGAAGAACATGAAGAACATCTAAGGATAGCCTTGCAAACACTTAGAGAACACAAGCTATATGCCAAACTCAATAAGTGTGAATTCTGGCTCAAGGAAGTCTCATTCCTAGGCCACATCATTTCAAAAGAAGGTATTGTTGTGGATCGTTCTAAGGTAGAAGCTGTCAGAGATTGGAGCGGACCAACGATTGTATCTGAAGTCAGAAGCTTTTTGGGTCTAGCAGGTTATTATAGAAGATTCATAAAGGACTTCTCAAAGATCGCGGTTCCTTTAACTAGACTTACTAGAAAGGAAAATCATTTTATCAGGTCGAAAGACTGTGAAAAGTATTTTCAAAGTCTTAAGAATCATCTTACAACAGCCCCTGTTTTGTCACTACCAATAGAGGGTGCTGGATTTGAAGTATATACGGATGCATCTGGAATTGGCTTAGGGTGTGTCCTTATGCAAGATGGAAAGGTGATTTGCTATTCTTCAAGACAATTGAAACGTCACGAAGAAAATTATCCTGCACATGATTTGGAATTAGCAGCAATTATTTTCGCCTTAAAAATTTGGCATCATTATCTTTATGGAGAAAAGTTCACGATCTACACAGACCACAAGAGCTTGAAATATTTATTTTCTCAAAAAGAGCTTAATACGAGGCAAAGGAGGTGGTTAGAACATCTCAAGGACTTTGATTTTGCTATTCAATATCATCCTAGCAAGACAAATGCTGTAGCAGATGCATTTAGCAGAAAATCAATTGGTATGTTATCAAGTCTCATGGTTAGTGTGACTAACCTTATTCCTCAATTTGCCCAGTTGAATTTAGATGTTGACGTTAAGGAAGAAGATTACTTCATAGCTAATATCCGAGCTCAACCTACATTGATAGAGGATTTGGCCAAGTTACAAGAGGATGATCCAATTTTACTGGAAATTAAGGCCAATATTGAACAAAGACTGGATTTTTCTATTTCTAATGATGGAAGATTGCTATTCAAGGGCCGAATGTGTATACCGGATCATGAGGATACAAAGAAATTGATCTTAGAAGAAGCACAAAAATCAAAGTACTCCATCCATCCAGGAGGTACCAAGATGTATCAAGATCTCAAAAGAAACTTATGGTGGCCCAATATGAAGAGGGAAGTAGCTGACTTTGTGTCTCGCTGTCTTAATTGCTAACAAGTGAAGGCGGAACATTTCAGACCTGCAGGAAAATTACATCCCTTAAATATTCCCGAATGGAAATGGGAAAGTATAGGAATGGATTTCATTATGGGATTACCTAAGACAAGAGGTGGACATGATGGAATATGGGTAATCATAGACCGATTGACTAAATCTGCACATTTCATATCAATAAAAAGTCGATGGCCTGTGGATATTCTAGCAGCATTATACATCAAAGAAATTGTTAAACTACATGGTATCCCTATCTCTATTATATTAGATAGAGATCCACGATTTACATCACAATTCTAGAAAAGTTTACAATATTCACTGGGGACTAGATTGAATTTTAGCACAGCTTTTCATCCACAAACTGATGGTCAGATAGAAAGGATAAATCAGGTGGTAGAAGATATGCTCAGGGCTTGTGTCATTGATTTTGGAGGAAGTTGGCATGATCACTTGCCTCTGGTAGAATTTGCATATAACAACAGTTATCAAGCAAGCATACAAATGGCACCTTTTGAAGCTCTATATGGGAAAAGTTATCGATCACCAATATGTTGGAATGAAATAGGGGAAAGGTAATTTCTAGGCCCCGACCTTATCAGAGATTCTATAGAGAAAATAAAGCTCATCCAGGAAAGAATGAAAATGGCACAAGATAGGTAAAAGTCTTATGCTGATAATCGAAGACGTGACTTGGAGTTTCAGGTAGGAGATCATGTGTATTTGAAGGTTTCTCCAGGTCGTGGTATTTGAAGATTTGGCATCAAAGGAAAGCTAACTCCAAGGTTCATTGGCCCATTTGAAATTCTTGAAAGGGTCGGTGAAGTGGCTTATAGATTGGCCTTACCTCCACAGTTAGCAAGAGTTCATGACGTATTTCATGTCTCTATGCTGAAGAAGTACGTATATGATCCAAACCACATTATCACTTATGACAATATAGAGATTCAGAAAGACTTGACATACGAGCAAACACCGATCAAGATTCTGGATGGGGAAGTGCGTCAATTAAGAAATAAAGTTATTCCCATGGTCAAGATCCAATGGAAGAAAATATGGCCATATGAAGCAACATGGGAAACTGAAGCGGCTATGCGGAAAAGATTCTCAGAATTATTCAACTGTAAGTACACTCTCCACAATCCATGAATTGAATTTGGGAACCAAATTCTTTTAAGTGGGGGAGGGTGTAGTGCCCCAGAATTTATTTGATAATTTTATGACATTATTAGCAATTAAATGGACTAATTTGAAGTTATAAATCAATATAAGGACAAATGGTGTTAATCAATTAACCCAACTCACTTAATTAAAGTCTAAAGGGTTTTTAAACTAGGCCCATTAAGTTGGCCCATATTCTAGAAGGTAATTAAGCCTATTATCAGATTTTTAAGGATAAACATCACTTAATAAGATAAGTTAATGGATAATTATCAAAAGAGTTTTAATTTATTTGAACTCTATCCACGACGAATGTAACGGTCTACAGCCCGACCGTCACATACTTGTAACACATGGGAGATAGACCGTTACACTATGTGTACTCCGTGAGTTGAAGAGTTTGAGGCATGTTGAACTCTGGAAACAAGATATGTAACGGTCTATCGTGAGACCGTCACATATCTCTAACGCACGGGATGACGACCGTTACATACTGTTAGTTCCGTAAAAGAAAGAACAAGTAGAAAGATCAGAATTTGATGATCTTATCCACTAAGGATCGACTTGGGAAGGCTTGTAATATTGCTAAGGACTCTTAGAGATTAGGACTTTATGAAATAAGGAGTCTAAACTCGATCTAATCCTCAAACCCTAGTCTAAACTCTATAAATAGGGCATAGTTCTGAACTGTGCGACCCTTACTTTTTGGACGTAAAGAAGCAAAGTAAGGAGTCATTATCTCTGGTAAGTTCTTTAGAAGTAATTATTTACAATACTTTAGACTAACTCCCCTCCAAATTTCACATCTTTAGGTCAAGAGGTCGTGGAGTTAGAACCTAAAGAAGTTGCTGGAAAAGTCACAAGAGGAGGAGAAGAACTAGGGCATTCTCAACCAAATTCAGGAACTACAGTCTAAGTAAGAGGTAGGTTATCTCATGAACGGCAAAAATAACTTGATAGGACTAAGAGTCTCTGTTTTGATTGGATTTCATGCATGCTAGATCATCAATTTCATGTTTTATTGGTTCTATGCATATCATGTATCTCTTAGCCCTAACTAAAGATTAAGACTTGACTATTCATCTAATTCATCAATACCTATGCATGTAGTTGGCCTACACTACGTTATCATGTCTAGGGATTCATGGTATTTTAATTATGGACATGATATGAATCGATCCCTTTATGTTTTATCTAGTTTCTGTTAGCAGATACTGTAACGCATCACAGAAGGACCGTCATTTTCATGTAACGGCCCTACGACAGACCGTTACAAACTATGTGGTATTTGAACTACACTGTTGATTCTAACGCGCTTGGATAGACGCGTTACATTCATGTTACGGCTGGATCTTGACCGTCACATTCACTATGACGCCCCATCTCCAGACCGTTATAGTCTATGCTCTGTCAACCCTAGACAGAATATAACTTGCCAATTTTGCTTATTATTAAGCCTAGTTACCTAAGTTTTAACCTGATCATGTGATTTTAAGGTTATCTGATTATTCATGATATGTATTGCATGTTTTGTTATCTCACTTTTACTTGAGTTATGTTAGTTTCATAAAGCCAAATTGTATAGTTTTGTATTATAAAGCATGACTTTTTCACATTGTATTGACGAAGTTTTATCATGATTTTTACACTGATTATACATATCTCTCCCTGTCAATAGAGTCAATTCTATAAGTACATGACACATATTCCCGTATGTTATCATTAGTTCACACTTTGCACTATAGGAACACAATCTTGGACATGAGGACCTCTCTATTGGATATTCCTTCCAATAGACTAGGAAATCATTGTTTCAAGGCCTCCCTAATTCTCCGCGAGCCTGGGATTCCCACTAGGATGCCGAGTTGGTTGTACCATTAAAGCCCAGTAACTAGAATACACTATCATGGTTTCTGATTCTTGAAATGTAACGGCCTTGAACTGGACCGTCAGGCTCACGTAACGGCCAAGTGCCAGACCGTCACATTCCTCTGAGTCTATTTTTATCCTTCTAGACTCTGATCATTGTAACGGCCCATTAATGGCGCGTTACATAGTGTAACGGCCCAGTAACCGACCGTTACATAGCTTGTTTATGTTAACCCAAGGTTTGACCAAGGGTTGATATTCCAATGATTCTAGACAAACCTTGATGATCTAGAACTTGTCATATTCTTAAATTGATCTAATTTAATGGAAGTTAAGGAAAATACCGTTATGCTGTCGATTTATTTCTATGAGCATGACATTGTTTAAAGTCTATTTCTTGACTCCTACATTCTTATGTTGAAGCATTCATTCATTGATTTTAGTTATCATGAAATTATTAGAAGTGCTATATTCTTGGCTATACTTTACTGTTACATGCGTGGAAGTAGCTTAATTTATACCTGAAGATGCGATCGAGCACTGATTCTGTTCAAGGGCTCTATGCTAGTCCTCTCGCCTGATTGTCGAAAACATACTATTTTATAAACCATGGGGTATGATGCTACTGGCGTCGCATTACGCTGGGAGTACTATTTCTATAAATAAGTGAACATCCACGGCACGACATGACATTCTTGATTGATATTCCACAGAAATTCATGAACTATGTACTCAAAAGAGACTAGGGTGATGAATATGTGGCTGGCTAGTATGATCTCGTTACATTCTTGTTCATGGAAGGCCAATATCATGTTCATGTTATATTCTTGATAGTTCATTCTTGATCATTCTATCTTACATGATTATCTCATAACTATGGTTTGATCGCATGATTGATTTGCATTCGCATGATTTTACCTTATTTCTTTAGAGCTAAAATGTTAATTACTTTAATAGTGCCTTCATGTTGATGCGAAGATACCTACTGGGCAAGTGTGCTCATGACCTATTTTCCAATATTTTCAGGAGATGGAAATAGTTCGATTTCGGATTCGGGTGATTCAAGTGGCGGGTCCGAGAGCGATTGAATGTTATTATGACAAGAGTGAAGACATAGGAAGTCTAAATTGTCTAGATCGAGTCAATGTAATTTTCCTATTTCTTGAGTCTAGTATAATGAAAATCAAATTAGTGATTGTATCTTGAATATTGAGCATTATGAAGTAAAGTTGAAGTTTGATTAAATCATGTGCAATTACATTTAATAGTGTGATTATCTTGCAATCTGGTTATTCTTGCTTGCAAGAGGCTTACCATGCCGGCTGTTTGCGCTCCCCGAGCGAGTCTTCCACTGTAATAAAGGCTCGGGCGTGACATAAGCCATGGAAGCTCCAGACATCGTGGAGGGTGCGGGGCTCGGGCCACTCCCTGATGTCCCTAATCTTCTTCGGATCGACGGAGACTCCATCCCTAGACATAATAAACCTGAGGAATGTAATCTGATCGGTCATGAAAACACATTTCTTCGGGTTGGCGAATAAGCTCTCTCACCTCAACACAATGCAGACATGTCTAAGGTGGTCTAAGTGATCCTCCCAAGTGCGGTTGTAAATAAGAATGTCATCAAAGTATACGACCAAGAAGACCCCTATCATAGGGCATAAAACCTGGGTCATCAACCGCATGAAGGTACTAGGGGCGTTAGAAAGCCCAAAGGGCATAACCAACAACTCATAAAGATCATTCTTGATCTTGAATGTCGTCTTCCATTCATCCCCAGACCTGATCTGCACTGGGTGATAGCCACTACGAAGGTCTATCTTTGAAAAGATAGTGTCTCCCGACATCATGTCTAGCAAGTCATCTAATCGGAGAATGGGAAAATGATACTTCACTGTGATCTTGTTGATCGTACGGTTATCAACGCACATTGTCCATGTGCCATCCTTTTTCAAGACCAATAATGCGGGAATAGCGCAAGGGCTCTTGCTATCCCTAAGAGATCCCCGACTCATCAACTCCTCGACCTGCCTCTGAAGCTTGGCATAGTCCACGGGACTCATCTGGTAGTGGGGAAGGTTGGGCAAAGATGAGCCCGGAACAAGGTCGTTCTCATGCTGGATATCACGCATGGGTGGTAGGCCTCCAGGGAGGTCCTCTGGGAAGACATCTTGTTGGGTTCGTGGCACTCCCTCTTGGTCTTTGCTAATGGTTTTGATGATTACAATATATTGTGTGATTTGCATTTGTGCTGAAGTAAAGATCATGTGTGTGTGTTTTGTGGAAAACATCTTGATGCTCACATGTTGATATCTTGCTTTGCAGGTTTGGCATGCATATCATTTATAGGTGCAATTCTATTCTATGGAGTTGATGTTTGCTTCATATGCTTAGACCTTGGGTCATATGCACTATCCTTTCTATAGTGCTTCCATTATATGCATTGATTTATATGCATTGACCTTGGTCTCTTGATGCACTCCATACATGATGTTTTTCATTGATGAAATCATGTATTCATAGAAGGTCATAAGACCTTTTATCTTGATTAAATGGCATTGGATGTCCTTGGGTTGAATCGGACTGCCTTTAGGCAGATTCTTTATTTTCCACTGCAAGAGTCGACCACCCCATGGGTCGACCCCTGGCTCTTTTGAGCCTTGTTCCTTGTTTTAGATTGTTCAGATGGTAACAAGTCTTGGTTCCTTCATGCAAAAATCTGATTAATTTTATATGTGAAACTGGTTTCCATGTTGGTGTAAATGATGGGTTTAAGTCAAGGTAATTCATGTCTAAGTGCCTTTGACATGAGGTCTAATGATCCTTATTTGGCTGGTCTTGTACTGGTTGAGCTGCTTTGTTTTTAACTGAATCTGGAATCATTGAACTGATAAGCTTATACACTCATGGATGTTTTGTCTTGGTTTGCATGCTTAATTCATATATGATGCCAATATGAGTTTAGATTGTTCTCAACTAAACTTGTAGACATGGGAGGCTTGATGAATTTGTGTTAAAGCTGGATCACCGGAATCACATTTGAAATGAGAACTCTAGAATTATCTGAATTTGATAATTGTGATTCTATTGTGCTCATAGCTATATTTTTGAGAGAGAAATCTGCAGGGTCTTAATTGAAGAGAAAAACATGGCTGGAGAAGTGTTTTGAAATTGGGTTCTTCAAATGGATTGAGAGTGAGTCAATCACTGTTATATTTGGCTGCACTTTAGTATATGAATATGCAGGTTGAAGGTTTTCAGATTGCTCTGGAATGCCCTTAACTGCTTTTGGACTGAATCTATGTATGGTTTGATTTGTACTGGAAGTAGATCCTTCATGTATGAAGCTATACTCTTGCTGCATTGGATTAAGATTAAAGTTTGAACTTGGCATTCATAGTTGGCTTGCTTGAATCATTAATTGATATGTGAACTTATGAGGATATGTAGGTTAATCAAGCTATCCTAATGTATTTGAGCGTTCAGTTGGTTGTCTTTAAGCTTGATATAAATCTGAATTTTCAGAATGAACAGGTTCCACTTTGCCAACAATTCTTTGGAGTCCATGGTAAGCTTCACTCTTGTTTACAACCCCTTGGATCATTGGTATAGGTTTATGTTAATATGGATTTCCATGTGCCAAGATTGGATTTGATTTATGTATTATGTTTTTGGGCTTTATTTCAATGCATTGAGTTGTTTTCTATTTTTACTCTGCAAGAGTCGACTCTTGGTGCCTGGGGTCTGCTTTTAGAGCAGAGAGAACTGTCTGCAAAAAGAGTCGACTCAGTGAGTCGACACTTTTTGACTGGGTCTTCATTTTTATCTCGGGGCGGATCACTTTGAGAAAAGTGTCGACTCTTAGAGTCGAGACTTTCTCTGGTTCGTCCAGAAACAGGTTTCCGATTTGGGTTTCAAACTCCCCATTTGGGGATCCATTGGCCATGGGTTTTTACCCCATTACCCTTAGGGTTTCCATACATGATTGGGTGTGGTTTTGAGAAGGTTTTGCAAGGGGTTTTATTAACTTTTATTCATCTATTTGCTGCCCTATATATCCTTGTGTTTTTGCAGATCGGAGCATCCCTTGGGGCTAATGGTATTTTGTTCTTCTTGCAGAGAAAAAGGAGGGAGTTGCACATCCATTGGAAGAGGAAGAAGAAACCGCAAAGATCACCATCCACGAGCCTGAGCCTCGATCTGGAAGCCATTGTTGTTGCTTTCCACGATCTGCATTTTTGGGCGTTTCAATCTCAAGGCCGGATGCTTCCACTCTTGATTCATCATTTCCAGCGCACCCCACTTTCTGATCGAAGGGATTAATGGGATATTCAAAGGGAGATATTATATATCTTCTATTCGTTTATTTATGATGCCCCTCTTAACAAATACAAGGTTGTGAGCATATTGATTCATTTGTTCTTGGTGGTTGCAGATACGTTCGGAGCTTGGATTTGAAGGAACTTCATTGAAACTTCAAGAAGGAAGACTGTCTGCTCTGACATCCTGCGGATTCAATTCTCTTCCACCTAAGATTCAAGAAAGATCCTCTTATAGCTATTGGAGAACCAAAGGGAAAACGTTCCATATCTCTTACCCATTAGTTTGAGATGGTTTTCTTGATATATATTTTACAGTGAGCACATATTGTATATCCTTTTCATTTTTCTGAACATACAAACATCTGTGTGTGGTGTACGGAGCTGCGTCTCCATGTGAGGATTTAGTGCGGGGTGAGTTCTCCGAGTGTGTGTGTAAGTGCTGCGGTAGCACTGGCTTGGGGCCAGGCCCCGTGTGTGTATTGCTGCGGAAGCAGCGTGTATGGTGTTGGGGCTCGTCCCCGTGTTGCTACGTCTCGTAGCGTGTAGTGAAGCCTCACCGGGTTCGGTGAGGGGTGGACGTAGGGAGCCCGTCGTGGTCCCGAACCACCTAAAAATCTCTGTGTCCATTGTGAATGCCTGTGTGATCATCAATTTCCTCTATCTCCGTTCACAGGTAAATTTATAGATTTTTATTCACTACTCTACTACACACTGCTACCTCTGCTATTCGTGTTTGGATTGGGCTAAATCGTTCACTGCATAGATCATCCGAGTGAGATCGGAAAGATTGAGTGAACCTAAATCTCATTTCAGTTTAATTTGAGCTAATTTACGTAGTTAATTGAGTTTCCGCTATAATTAGTTTAGATTATTTTTAAAATCCACCATCTCTACTGGAGGACAATTCAACCCCCCTTCTTGTCCGCCATCTAGTCTGTGCCAACAATTGGTATCAGAGCCCAGTCTCTGATTTTTTTAACGGACCTCACGATCTAGGAGAAAAGATCACTTTATGATGGCTTGCATGAATTTGATTCCCGTCTTTGATGGTTTTGATTACGCTCTATGGCTTGAAAAATTCTGTGTGTGGATTACTAATACTAATCCGAAGCTTATGAATCTAATCACTCATGGTCCTCATAGTCTTCCTAAAAATGAGTCAAAGTGGACCAATCAGGATAAGAAAAAGAATTCTAATAATTTGTTTGTCTTGAATGCTCTTAAGGTTACTGTGGACTCTAATCGATTTACTTTTGTTTTATCTTGTAGGTCAGTCAAAGAGATCTGGGATGGGCTAAGCGAAGCCCAAGAAGAAAGTTGGAAAAGTGAGTGCCTCGTGGCCAATAATGAGATCGAGCGTCAAAGCGAGGAGAGCTCAATAGTAAACTCCGATTCTGATGATGAAGATGAGCTTAGCTATGATGAATTGGTGAATACCTATGATGAATTGTTAGACATGTATAAAACATTGAAATCTGAAAATAGAAAATTGAATAAGAAAATTGAAAATTCTTGTGTTGATAATTTCTCATGTGAGAAATGTTCTGAACTTAGGAACATGAATGAAAACTTATTGCATGATGTTGATGTCCACAAAGAAACGATTTCATGCTTGAGAAATGAAAATGAAACCTTAATGGCTAAAATTTCAGAACTGAAAAATATTGTAAGGGAACTAAAAGATAAGTTAAGTTCTCTAGATAGTGATCAGATTTTGCTTAATGAACTTGTTCAAAATGAAAAGTTTGCTGAAGAGATTGAAAAACTCAAAGATCAAAACAAATTATTCTGTGATGAGTTGAAAGTCATCGAAAAAGGAAAACATGTGTTTGTTGATGATTGAAATAAATTGATTACTCTTGAACAAGAAATTGAAAGTCACAAAAATGTTAACTTCTTGTTAAGTGAGAAAATTGCATCATGTGAAGAAGAATTGATTACTTCAGAATTGCACATTTCATCTTTGGAAAATGAGATCAAGAGCTTGAATGAGTCATTGTCCATGTGTGATAGAAGAAATCGAAATTCGAAAAATGTTGTTGATTGTTCATGTATGC
Organism: Amorphophallus konjac; assembly: GCA_022559845.1. Classification (NCBI taxonomy): domain Eukaryota; kingdom Viridiplantae; phylum Streptophyta; class Magnoliopsida; order Alismatales; family Araceae; genus Amorphophallus; species Amorphophallus konjac. Next base: position 203,774,498 of record CM040127.1, read on the forward strand.
ATGCAAAACCGCCAATTGTTAAATATGATCATGCATCAAGGAAAAGGACGAATGTTTCATGTTTTTACTGTGGGGAATATGGCCATGAAATGTATGATTGCTTCTTGATGAAATTTGATGAGGATGAAGCATTAAAGTCAAGAATGAAAAATGTTGATGGTCCCAAAAGTCATAAAAAAGTTATAGAGAAGAACCTCAACAATCATTGCTTCTACTGTGGCTTACATGGTCATATTTTTGAAAATTATTTCACAAAGAAAAATGATGATGAATGGTTTCTCAAAAAGAAATTTTCTTGTCATTATTGTGGTGAATTTGGACATTTGATGAATAATTGCTTTTCAATGAAAAATGATGAAAAATGGTCCATGAAAAGAAAATTGTATTATCGTTATTATTGTGGTGAGAATGGTCATTCTATAAATGATTGTTCTACAATGAGATATGATGATGATTGATGTTCTAGAAAATATAAGAATATAGTTGCCCATACTAGAACTAACCCCTCAAGACCCAAGATGGCTTGGGTACCCAAATGTCCAAAATGAGAATCTATCTTGCAGCGGTGCCTTGAGGAGGAAGAATTTGTTGATAAATAAAGATCCTTTAAGGCAAGAGAAATGACGAGCTCTTCTGGTAATGAATTTGGTATATTGACTTTTGAATTATTCAACTCAAATAAGTGTTTGAATTTTTGAGAAAAACATTGTGCTTCAAATTGTAAATATGTTATCATGATTGGCTATCCATGCTTGTTAGCTTACACACTTGTAAATAAAGTCAAAAATGGTTTGGCTTTGAAATTCATTCAGCTTAAGTTCATTTTGAAAAATCTGAAAAGGTAAAAAATTGAGTTTGGAGTTTTTCCAGATATTATGAATAAATCTAATTTTTGAATAGTTTAGGTTGTGCATAAAGTCTTTCATACTTTTACTCACATCATGCACATAATAGTTCATTTTTACATACATAGAACACATACTTAGTTGCATGATACACACTGCACATATCATACACATCTTTGCATACTTATACATAAAAAAAGTCTTTGATCATCTTTGCATACTTGCATATGCTTGACATACATGTGTGCTTGAATGCCATGATTATCCGGGATATCAAATGGCGATTGTGGAAGGTTAGATTTTATCCAACTGGAAGCCTTCCCCATGCTTGATGGTGGACTTCGGACCTACGTTCTCAGTCACGTACCGGTAATCAACTTGCGTGAAAACTTTACCTAGATGGATGTTTGAGTGTATATATCATATCACCCTTCCTTGATTACATCCTATGACCTTTCTCCCTTGCTAGATAAAATTGCATTGATTTAAACATGTTTGTTACATGGCATATATTAAGGGGGAGGTTTTGCTCATAACTGTGCATACACTTAGGGGGAGACATAACTGTGATGTAGCTAATTCATCTTTTACATTCAGTACAACCACCCACACACTTTACACCTTTTTGAGATTAATGATTCAATTTAATAAAGATTTCAGTTATTCCTCTCAACACTTTAGAGGAATCTTGAATCTCTACATGGAAATCACATATCTCGTCAGGAAAAGCTGGTTGCCCCACCAAAAAGTTGAATAAGTGTAATGTGGATCAGAGTAACCGGGAATCTCCCCTGAAACAAAGGAGAAAACTCGTGTCGAAAGGATAAACAAATCCACATCTAGAATAAGTGTGATTCGCCACCAAGTATCCAGGAAGTGTCCCTGAGACAAAGGATACAACTTGCGCCGAAAACTGACAAAATCCACAATTAAGATAAGTGACGAAACTGAGTAATCGGGAATTGTCCCTGAAACAAAGGGTATAACTTGTGTGAAAAGGTTAGTCACCTTTTTTTGTGTTTAATCAAAAATTTAGGGTTATACGTAGCTACCAATATTCGAGCATTGTGTATGGAAGTGTATGGAGGAACGACACTTTTTAGTGCTAGTTGAAAAATATGATTATCCATATTGCTTTGGATTTCATTGCTCAATCTTTCACATATACACCTTGGATTTGATTGTGTGAATGTTCTTTATGAATCAGTCGTCTTTCATAGTTAATGTAGTGCCTTCTTTATGTAAGCACGACCTTCTTAGTATTGCACATGTTCATCATGTTCAACAATCAATTGCATAATTCTTACACCTGTCCCGAAGGGACTTGCTTGAGTATATATTTTATTTTGCATGCTTGAGTGCTTGATTGCTTGATCATTTTTGTTCATGCAATACATCAGTTCATATTGATGCATCTTTTGATCATACTTGTATATATCAACTTAAATAATCCCATTGTCAGTCGGTTTTTGTTCATGACAATAGGGGGAGAATAATGTGCTGTTCAGCACAACATTTGCATATAGTTTAGTTGAGTCATACTCTAGTGAATAGTTCGATCATACACTACATATAGTTCAAAAATTGTGTATTTGGATTCTCTTTCCTTACGGTGTTCATGCTCCATTGGCTTTACATATCCGTCTACTTCTTTTTGAATTTTCATACTTGTTCACCCCGCCCCCCACTTTTTGATAATGTCAAAGGGGGAGAGAGTTTTGGATGGCCACAATCTATTGTCATCATCAAAACAGGAGAGATTGTTGGGTTCATGGCACTCCCTCTTGGTCTTTGCTAATGGTTTTGATGATTACAATATATTGTGTGGTTTGCGTTTGTGCTGAAGTAAAGATCATGTGTGCGTGTTTTGTCAAAAACGTCTTGATGCTCACATGTTGATATCTTGCTTTGCAGGTTTGGCATGCATATCATTTATTGGTGCAATTCTGTTCTATGGAGTTGATGTTTGCTTCATATGCTTAGACCTTGGGTCATATGCACTATCCTTTCTATAGTGCTTCCATTATATGCATTGATTTATATGCATTGACCTTGGTCTCTTGATGCACTCCATACATGATGTTTTCCAATGATGAAATCATATTTTCATAGAAGGTCATAAGACCTTTTATCTTAATTAAATGGCATTGGATGTCCTTGGGTTGAACCGGACTGCCTTTAGGCAGATTCTTTATTTTCCACTACAAGGGTCGACCCCATGGGTCGACCCCTGGCTCTTTTGAGCCTTGTTCCTTGTTTTAGATTGTTCAGATGGTAACAAGTCTTGGTTCCTTCATGCAGAAATATGATTAATTTTATATGTGAAACTGGTTTCCATGTTGGTTTAAATGAAGGGTTTAAGTCAAGGTAATTCATGTCTAAGTGCCTTTGACATGAGGTCTAATGATCCTTATTTGGATGGTCTTGTACTGGTTGAGCTGCTTTGTTTTTAATTGAATCTGGAATCATTGAACTGATAAGCTTATACACTCATGGATGTTTTGTCTTGGTTTGCATGCTTAATTCATATATGATGCCAATATGAGTTTAGATTGTTCTCAACTGAACTTGTAGACATGGGAGGCTTGATGAATTTGTGTTAAAGCTGGATCACCGGAATCACATTTGAAATGAGAACTCTAGAATGATCTGAATTTGATAATTGTGATTCTATTGTGCTCATAGCTGTATTTTTGAGAGACAAATCTGTAGGGTCTTAATTGAAGAGAAAAACATGGCTGGAGAAGTGTTTTGAAATTGGGATCTTCAAATGGATTGAGAGTGAGTCATTCACTCTTATATTTGGCTGCACTTCAGTATATGAATATGCTGGTTGAAGGTTTTTCAGATTGCTCTGGAATGCCCTTAATGGATTTTGTACTGAATCTATGTATGGTTTGATTTGTATTGGAAATAGCTCCTTCATGTATGAAGCTATACTCTTGCTGCATTGGATTAAGATTAAAGTCTGAACTTGGCATTCATAGTTGGCTTGCTTGAATCATTAATTGATATGTGAACTTATGAGGATATGTCGGTTAATCAAGCTATGCCAATGTATTTGAGCGTTCAGTTGGTTGTCTTTAAGACTGATATAAATCTGAATTTCCAGAATGAACAGGTTCCACTTTGCCAACAATTCTTTGGAGTCCATGGTAAGCTTCACTCTTGTTTACAACCCCTTGGATCCTTGGTATAGGTTTATGTTTATATGGATTTCCATGTGCCAAGATTGGATTTGATTCATGTATAATGTTTTTGGGCTTTATTTCAATGCATTGAGTTGTTTTCTATTTTTACTCTGCAAGAGTCGACTCTTGGTGCCTGGGGTCTTCTTTTAGAGCAGACAGAACTATCTGCAAAAGAGTCGACTCAGTGAGTCGACACTTTTTGCATGGGTTGCAAAAAGAGTCGACTCAGTGAGTCAACACTTTTTGACTGGGTCTTGATTTTTATCTCGGGGCAGAACACTTTGAGAAAAGTGTCGACTCTAAGAGTCGACGCTTTCTCTAGTTCATCAGGAAACAGGTTTCCGGTTTGGGTTTCGAACACCCCATTTGGGGATCCATTGGCCATGGGTTTTACCCCATTACCCTTAGGGTTTCCATACATGATTGGGTGTGGTTTTGAGAAGGTTTTGCAAGGGGTTTTATTATCTTTTTTTCATCTATTTTCTGCCTTATATATCCTTGTGTTTTTGCAGATCAGAGCATTCCTTGGAGCTAATGGTATTTTGTTCTTCTTGCAGAGAAAAAGGAGGGCGTCACACATCCATATGAAGAGCAAGAAGAAGCCGCATAGATCACCATCCACGAGCCTGAGACTCGATCTGGAAGCCGTTGTTGCTGCTTTCCACGATCTACGTTTTTGGCCATTTCAATCTCAAGGCCGGCTGCTTCCACTCTTGATTCATCATTTCCACTGCACCCCACCTTCTGATCGATGGGATTAATGGGATATTCAGAGGAGATATTATATATTTTCTATTGGTTTATTTATGATTCATTTGTTCTTGGTGGTTGCAGATACGTTCGGAGCTTGGATTTGAAGGAACTTCATTGAAACTTCAAGAAGGAAGAATGTTTGCTCCGACATCCTGCGGATTCAATTCTCTCCAACCTAAGATTCAACAAATATCCTCTTATAGCTATTGGAGAACCAAAGGGAAAACTTTCCATATCTCTTACCCATTTCTTTGAGATGGTTTTCTTGATATATATTTTGCTGTGAGCACATATTGTATATCCTTTTCATTTTTCTGAACATACAAACATCAGTGTGTGGTGTAGGGAGCTGCGTCTCCATGTGAAGATTTAGTGCGGGGTGAGTTCCCCGAGTGTGTGTGTAAGTGCTGCGGTGGCAGCGGCTTGGGGCCAGGCCACGTGTGTGTATTACTGCGGAAGCAACGTGTGTGGTGTTGGGGCTCGTCCCCGTGTTGCTATATCTCGTAGCGTGTAGTGAAGCCTCACCGGGTTCGGTGAGGCGTGGACGTAGGGAGCCCGTCGTGGTCCCGAACCACCTAAAAATCTATGTGTCCATTGTGAATGCTTGTGTGATCGTCCATTTTCTCTATCTCCGTTCACAGGTCAATTTATAGATTTTTATTCACTGCTCTACTACACACTGCTACCTCTGCTATTTGTGTTTGGATTAGGCTCAATCGTTCAATGCATAGATCATATGTGTGAGATCGGAAAGATTGAGTGAACCTAAATCTCACCTCAGTTTAATTTGAGCTAATTAACGTAGTTAATTGAGTTTCTGCTATAATTAGTTTAGATTATTTTTAAAATCGGCCATCTCTACTGGGGGACAATTCAACCCCCCCCCCCCCTTCTTGTCCGCCATCTAGTCTACACCAACAATTGGTATCAGAGCCCAGTCTCTGATTTTTTTAGCGGACCTCATGGTCTAGAAGAAAAGATCACTTTATGATGGCTTGCATGAATTTGATTCACGTCTTTGATGGTTTTGATTACGCTCTATGGCTTGAAAAATTCTGTGTGTGGATTACTAATACTAATCCGAAGCTTATGAATCTAATCACTCTTGGTCCGCATAGTCTTCCTAAAAATGAGTCAAAGTCGACCGATGAGATAAGAAAAAGAATTTTGATAATTTGTTTGTCTTGAATGCTCTTAAGGCTACTGTGGACTCTAATCGATTTACTTTTATTTTATCTTGTAGGTCAGCCAAAGAGATCTGGGATGGGCTACGCGAAGCCCAAGAAGAAAGCTAGAAAAGTGAGTGCCTCGTGGCCAATAATGAGATCGAGCGTCAAAGCGAGGAGAGATCAATAGTAAACTCCGATTCTGATGATGAAGATGAGCTTAGCTATGATGAATTGGTGAATGCCTATGATGAATTGTTAGACAGGTATAAAACATTGAAATCTGTAAATAGAAAATTGAATAAGAAAATTGAAAATTCTTGTGTTGATAATTTCTCATGTGAGAAATGTTCTGAACTTAGGAACTTGAATGAAAACTTATTGCATGATGTTGATGTGCACAAAGAAACGATTTCATGCTTGAGAAATGAAAATGAAACCTTAATGGCTAAAATTTCAGAACTAGAAATTATTGTAAGGGAACTAAAAGATAAGTTGAGTTCTCTATATAGTGATCAGATTTTGCTTAATGAACTTGTTCAAAATGAAAAGTTTGCTGAAGAGATTGAAAAACTCAAAGATCAAAACAAATTGTTGTGTGATGAGTTGAAAGTCATTGAAAAAGGAAAACATGTGATTGTTGATGATTGTGATAAATTGATTGCTCTTGAACAAGAAATTGAAAGTCACAAAAATGTTAACTTCTTGTTAAGTGAGAAAATTGCATCATGTGAAGAAGAATTGATTACTTCGGAACTGCACATTTCATCTTTGGAAAATGAGATCGAGAGCTTGAATGAGTCATTGTCCATGTGTGATAAAGGAAATCAAAATTTGAAAAATGTTGTTGATTGTTCATGTATGCATGCAAAAGCGCCAATTGTTAAATATGATCATGCATCCAAGAAAAGGATGAATGTTTCATGATTTTACTGTGGGGAATATGGCCATGAAATGTATGATTACTTCTTGATGAAATTTGATGATGATGAAGCATTAAAGTCAAGAATGAAAAATATTAATGGTCCCAAAAGTCATAAAAAATTTATAGAGAATAACCTCAACAATCATTGCTTCTACTGTGACTTACATGGTCATGTTTTTAAAAATTATTTCACAAATAAAAATAATGATGAATGGTTTGTCAAAAAGATATTTTCTTGTCATTATTGTGGTGAATTTGGACATTTTATGAATAATTACTTTTCAATGAAAAATGATGAAAAATGGTCCATGAAAAGAAAATTTTATTATCATTATTATTGTGGTGAGAATGGTCATTCTATGGATGATTGTTCTACAATGAGATATGATGATGATTGGTGTTCTAGAAAATATAAGAATACATTTGCTCAAGCTAGAACTAACCCCTTGGGACCCAAGATGGCTTGGATACCCAAATATCCAAAATAAGAATCTTTCTTGCAGGGGTGCCTTGAGGAGGAAGAATTTGTTGATAAATAAAGATCCTTCAATGTAAGAGAAAAGACGAGCACTTCTGGTAATGAATTTGGTATATTGGTTTTTGAATTATTCAACTCAAGTAAGTGTTTGAATTTTTGAGAAAAACATTGTGCTTCAAATTGTAAATCTGTTATCATGATTGGCTATCCATGCTTGTTAGCTTGCACACTTGTAAATAAAGTCAAAAAAGGTTTGGCTTTGAAATTCATTCAGCTTAAGTTCATTTTGAAAAATCTGAAAAGGTAAAAAATTGAGTTTGGAGTTTTTCCAGATATTATGAATAAATCTAATTTTTGAATAGTTTAGGTTGTGCATAAAGTCTGTCATACTTTTACTCACATCCTGCACATAATAGTTCATTTTTGTATACATAGAACACATACTTAGTTGCATGATACACACTGCACATATCATATACATCTTTGTATACTTATACATAAAAAAAGTCTTTGATCATCTTTGGATACTAGCATATGCTTGACATACATGTGTGCTTGAATGCCATGATTATCCGGTATATCAAATGGCGATTGTGGAAGGTTGGATTTTGTCCAACTGGAAGCCTTCCCCATGCTTGATGGTGGTCTTCGGACCTACGTTCTCAGCCACGTACCGGTAATCAACTTGTGTGAAAACTTTACCTGGATGGATGTTTTAGTGTATATATCACATCACCATTCCTTGATTACATCATATGACCTTTCTCCCTTGCTAGATAAAATTGCATTGATTTAAACATGTTTGTTACATGGCATATATTAAGGGGGAGGTTGTACTCATAACTGTGCATACACTTAGGGGGAGACATAACTGTGATGTAGCTAATTCATCTTTTACATTCAGTACAACCACCCACACACTTTGCACCTTTTGGAGATTAATGATTCAATTTAATAAATATTTCAGTTATTCCTCTCAACACTTTAGAGGACTCTTGAATCTCTGCATGGAAATCATATATCTCGTGAGGAAAAGTTGGTTGCCCCACCAAAAAGTTGAATAAGTGGAACGTGGATCCGAGTAACCGGGAATCTCCCCTGAAACAAAGGACGAAACTCGTGTCAAAAGGAGAAATAAATCCACATCTAGAATAAGTGTGATTCGCCACCAAGTAACCGGGAAGTGTCCCTGAGACAAAGGATACAACTTGCGCCGAAATGTGACAAAATTCACAATTAAGATAAGTGACGAAACTGAGTAACCGGGAAATGCCCCTAAGACAAAGGGTATAACTCGTGTCAAAAGGTTAGTCACCTTTTTTTATGTTTAATCAAAAATTTGGAGTTATACGTAGCTACCAATATTCGAGCATTGTGTATAGAAGTGTATGGAGGAACGACACTTTTTAGTGCTAGTTGAAAAATCTGATTATCCATATTACTTTGGATTTCATTACTCAATCTTTCACATATACACCTTGGGTTTGATTGTGTGAATGTTCTTTATGAATCAGTCGTCTTTCATAGTTAATGTAGTACCTTCTTTATGTAAGCACGACCTTCTTAGTATTGCACATGTTCATCATGTTCAACAATCAATTGCATAATTCTTACACCTGTCCCGAAGGGACTTGCTTGAGTATATATTTTATTTTGCATGCTTGAGTGCTTGATTGCTTGATCATTTCTGTTCATGCAATACATTAGTTCATATTGATGCATCTTTTGATCATACTTGTATATATCAACTTAAATAATCCCATTGTCAGTCAGTTTTTGTTCATGACAATAGGGGGCGAATAATGTGCTGTTCAGCACAACATTTGCATAGAGTTTAGTTGAGTCATACTCTAGTGAATAGTTTGATCAGACACTGCATATAGTTCAAAAACTGAGGATTTGGATTTTCCTTCCATATGGTGTTCATGCTTCATTGGCTTTACATATCCGTCTACTTCTTTTTGAATTTTCATTCTTGTTCACCCCGCCCCCCACTTTTTGATAATGTCAAATGGAGAGAGAGTTTAGGATGGCCACAATATATTGTCATCATCAAAAAGGGAGAGATTGTTGGGTTCGTGGCACTCCCTCTTGGTTTCTGCTAATGGTTTTGATGATTACAATATATTGTGTGGTTTACATTTGTGCTGAAGTAAAGATCATGTGTACGTGTTTTTTGGAAAACGTCTTGATGCTCACATGTTGATATCTTGCTTTGCAGGTTTGGCATGCATATCATTTATAGGTGCAATTCTGTTCTATGGAGTTGATGTTTGATTCATATGCTTAGACCTTGGGTCATATGCACTATCCTTTCTATAGTGCTTCCATTATATGCATTGATTTATATGCATTGACCTTGGTCTCTTGATGCACTCCATACATGATGTTTTCCAATGATGAAATCATATTTTCATAGAAGGTCATAAGACCTTTTATCTTAATTAAATGGCATTGGATGTCCTTGGGTTGAACCGGACTGCCTTTAGGTAGATTCTTTATTTTCCACTACAAGGGTCGACCCCATGGGTCGACCCCTGGCTCTTTTGAGCCTTATTCCTTGTTTTAGATTGTTCAGATGGTAACAAGTCTTGGTTCCTTCATGCAGAAATCTGATTAATTTTATATGTGAAACTGGTTTCCATGTTTGTTTAAATGAAGGGTTTAAGTTAAGGTAATTCATGTCTAAGTGCCTTTGACATGAGGTCTAATGATCCTTATTGGGCTGGTCTTGTACCGGTTGAGCTGCTTTGTTTTTAACTGAATCTGGAATCATTGAACTGATAAGCTTATACACTCATGGATGTTTTATCTTGGTTTGCATGCTTAATTCATATATGATGCCAATATGAGTTTAGATTGTTCTCAATTGAACTTGGAGACATGGGAGGCTTGATGAATTTGTGTTAAAGCTGGATCACCGAAATCACATTTGAAATGAGAACTCTAGAATGATCTGAATTTGATAATTGTGATTCTATTGTGCTCATAGCTGTATTTTTGAGAGACAAATCTGTAGGGTCTTAATTGAAGAGAAAAACATGGCTGGAGAAGTGTTTTGAAATTGGGTTCTTCAAATGGATTGAGAGTGAGTCATTCACTCTTATATTTGGCTGCACTTCAGTATATGAATATGCTGGTTGAAGGTTTTTCAGATTGCTCTGGAATGCCCTTAATGGATTTTGTACTGAATCTATGTATGGTTTGATTTGTATTGGAAATAGCTCCTTCATGTATGAAGCTATACTCTTGCTGCATTGGATTAAGATTAAAGTCTGAACTTGGCATTCATAGTTGGCTTGCTTGAATCATTAATTGATATGTGAACTTATGAGGATATGTCGGTTAATCAAGCTATGCCAATGTATTTGAGCGTTCAGTTGGTTGTCTTTAAGACTGATATAAATCTGAATTTCCAGAATGAACAGGTTCCACTTTGCCAACAATTCTTTGGAGTCCATGGTAAGCTTCACTCTTGTTTACAACCCCTTGGATCCTTGGTATAAGTTTATGTTTATATGGATTTCCATGTGCCAAGATTGGATTTGATTCATGTATAATTTTTTAGGGCTTTATTTCAATGCATTGAGTTGTTTTCTATTTTTACTCTGCAAGAGTCGACTCTTGGTGCCTGGGGTCATCTTTTAGAGCAGACATAACTGTCTGCAAAAAGAGTCGACTCAGTGAGTCGACACTTTTTGCATGTGTTGCAAAAAGAGTCGACTCAGTGAGTCAACACTTTTTGACTGGGTCTTGATTTTTATCTCGGGGCAGAACACTTTGAGAAAAGTGTCGACTCTAAGAGTCGACGCTTTCTCTGGTTCATCCGGAAATGGGTTTCCGGTTTGGGTTTCGAACACCCCATTTGGGGATCCATTGGCCATGGGTTTTACCCCATTACCCTTAGGGTTTCCATACATGATTGGGTGTGGTTTTGAGAAGGTTTTGCAAGGGGTTTTATTGTCTTTTATTCATCTATTTGCTGCCCTATATATCCTTGTGTTTTTACAGATCGGAGCTTCCCTTGGGGCTAATGGTATTTTGTTCTTTTGCAGAGAAAAAGGAGGGCTTCGCACATCCATTGGAAGAGGAAGAAGAAGCCGCAAAGATCGCCATCCACGAGCCTGAGCCTCGATCTGGAAGCCACTATTGCTGCTTTCCATGATCTACATTTTTTGGCGTTTCAATCTCAAGGCCGGCTGCTTCCACTCTTGATTCATCATTTCCAGCGCACCCCACTTTTTGATCGAAGGTATTAATGGGATATTCAAAGGGAGATATTATCTATCTTCTATTCGTTTATTTATGATGCGCCTCTTAACAAATATAAGGTTGTGAGCATATTGATTCATTTGTTCTTGGTGGTTGCAGATACGTTTGGAGCTTGGATTTGAAGGAACTTCATTGAAACTTCAAGAAGGAAGACCGTCTGCTCCGACATCCTGTGGATTCAATTCTCTCCAACCAAAGATTCAAGAAAGATCCTCTTATAGCTATTGGAGAACCAAAGGGAAAACTTTCCATATCTCTTACCCATTTCTTTGAGATGGTTTCCTTGATATATATTTTGCAGTGAGCACATATTGTATATCCTTTTCATTTTTCTGAACATACAAACGTCTGTGTGTGGTGTACGGAGCTGCGTCTCCGTGTGAGGATTTAGTGCGGGGTGAGTTCCCCGAGTGTGTGTGTAAGTGCTGCGGTGGCAGCGGCTTGGGGCCAGGCCCCATGTGTGTATTGCTACGGAAGCAGCGTGTGTGGTGTTGGGGCTCATCCCCGTGTTGCTACGTCTCGTAGCGTGTAGTGAAGCTTCACCGGGTTCAGTGAGGGGTGGACATAGGGAGCCCGTCGTGGTCCCGAACCACCTAAAAATCTCTGTGCCCATTGTGGTTTGCCTGTGTGATTGTCCATTTCTCCTATCCCCTTTCACAGGCTGTTTTATAGATTTTTACTCACTGCACCATCTCACTTCGGTAGCTCTACTATCAGTCTTTAATAATCGTTCATCGTTTGTTGGTTGAATATTCGTGGTTAGTTGTAGTTAACTCGTTCTTTGCATTGTATATCCGTGTGAGATCGGAAAGGTTGAGAGAATATTTAAATCTCACTTGAGTTTCGGCTTATTAACGTAGTTAATTATAATCTTATTGTGATCAGTTTAGATTGTTTTTAAAATCCACCATCTCGACAAGGGGACAATTCAACCCCCCTTCTTATCTGCCATCTATTCTGGGCCAACACGTATGAAAACTCGCGCAAATCGTAGCCACCTCAGGGGGGTGTTCATCCTCTAACCCTGGAGCTACCTCGCTCACCCCACAAACAACGACAGCCAGGATGGGACTACCACTGACAAACTCCTGCTCCATCTCTCGGGGACTAATCATCATCAACCTCTTGGGTGGGCGGTCTCCTATACTGGGAGCAGTCGAAGCGGTAGTAGCCCGCGCCGAGGATGTGGTGGGAGGACCGACCGTCCCCTGACTAGGAGGGGTCGAAGTGCTGGGGCCGGCTGGTCCTCGGACAGATGGGCCTTTCGGCTGGGTGGGGTAGAGGGTAATCCTATGACCCCCGTGGTCAAATGTACAGGTGTTCGACCGGCCTTGAAGGGTGGCATCCCGATCAAAGAGCCAAGGCCTACCAAGGATAATGATACCCACCTCCATAGGTAACATGTCACACCATATCTCATCATGGTAAGCCTGGAACTATAGTGGCACCAGACATCCCAGTCTGACCGGGATGGAAGTAGAATCCTCCCAAGATACCCTGTAAGGGGTGGGGTGATCTACGAGTGTCAAACCCAAGCGTCTAATAGTGCCCGTAGAGATAGAGTTAATGCAACTCCCGCTATCTATGATCACCTTGCAGGCCTTTCCTCCCAGCCTACAAAATGTATAGAAGATGGTGGTACGACGCCAGTCGTCGCTCACCTGAGGCTGGGTTAGGATGCACCTGACTACACCAAACTGTACATCACCCTGATGGTGGGTACCTGGGACATCAACTGGCTCTCCCTCCATTAGTTCATCGAAGAACTCATCTGCTAAGTCCTGATCAGCCTCGTAACTGATCGGCACAAGCTCAGGTGTGGGGTCGCTGGCAGAGGGATCAGCGATAACAAGCGACTCCCGAGTGGGACACTTGGCCGAATAGTGGCCAACTCCACCACACCTATAGCAAGTGCCATGCATCCCTATTCCCAGGGTTGTTCCACTGGCCATCGGCCCCTTTCCCTTGTCCCCAAAGCGGACCGGGGGTGTAAGAAGTAGGGGTCTAGTCAGCACGGTGGGCTGGGGACGTCTAGGGGCAGGGATGGGTGCCTGCTGGTGAAGGGGAAGATCCCTCGGAGGGAGGGGGCGCCTAGGAGCAGCGAGGTTCTGGCAAGGGGGTTCTTGCGGGCGGGCCACAGGCCACCGAGTGTAGGAACTAGGCATGGTCCTAGGTGTTAAGTACGGACTGAATAGATCTAGAGGGGGGGTGAATAGATCTAGCCCCTTTTTTCAATTAATAAACCAAGGATCAACTAGACCTTAAGCAAACGATGGATTGCAAAGATAAAACTGATAACTATAGCGATAGCAAACAGTAATAAGAGCACACACCACAAGCAAAACCACAAGACAGGATTTTTAGGTGGTTCAGTCTCTTCCCGAGACTTACGTCCACCCCTTGCTCAACTTGAGCAAGGCTTCACTAAATGAGAACTTCTGATCTCACACAAACACCGCTGTCACACAGCTTGTTCCTGCTGACACACAGCTTGACTTCGCTGCCTCACAGCTTGACTCCGCTGCCTCACAGCTTGACTCCGCTTGTAATGAAAAGATAAATAGAAAAAGGTGTAACAAGGCTGAACATAGACTTTTGAAGCAGAGTAATTAAAGAGTTCAGCTTGGGACTCAATCACATAGGTAACAAGGCAAGACTCCCTGTAGGACTTCCAGCAGGATGCCTTCAGCTGCCTTGCTGCTGGAACTTGCAACGCCTTGAGCCAGGTCTTCTTTCTGCAGCACCGAAGAACACTTCTGTCTTCTGTTGCTTCTTGATTGCCGGAGAGCCACTCTTCCTTTTCTCTTTCAGAGTATCTTCGTGGGTGTCCTTTTCTTCTGCTCTATGTTCCACACCCCGCTCTCTATCTCTTCTCCTTTTTGCACCAGTTTTTATTAAGCACGAAGCTGTTTCCCGCGCAAGTGCAAAACCTGTTGGATTACTCGCTAAAAACAGGGAGAAGATTAAATAGAATCTTAGAAAAGATTTGACCGGTTCTTAGCAAGATTCTCTCCTTGAATCCCGTGTGTAATCTTATCATCTGAACAGCCCAACAACCTGCAGCAACAACCTGCAGGTTTTTCTCAACAGAAACTGAATTCGGTTGGATTTCGGTTCTGGACGCGGTTCCGCTTGTGGTCGACAACGACCCTGTCTCTGGTCGACAATGAGCATTGTCCAGACGGCTGGTTCTTCAGGCTGACGCTCGTATCGCTCATTGTTGACAATAGCCCTGTCGCTGGTCGACAAGGGGCAATGTCCAGATGTATGGCAGTTCTGTCTTATGCTCTGTCTGTTCCGTGGTCGACAACGGGCAGGCCTTTGGTTGACCACCGAAGTCTGTACAGAGGAGAATTAACTGGTCGACCACCGAAGTCTGTACAGAGGAAAGTCTATACAGAGGAAAGTCTGTACAGAGTTGGATTCGCTTGTATTGCCTCGTGGTCGACAGCGGACAGGCCTTTGGTTGACCAACGAAGTCTGTACAGAGGAAAGTCTGTACAGAGGAAAGTCTGTACAGAGGAAAAGTCTGTACAGAATTGGATTTGCTTGTATTGCTTCGTGGTCGACAATGGGCAGGGCTCTGGTCGACAACCAGAGCGCGTACAGAGGAAACGTAGCTTGAACTGTGTTTGGTTGGATTCGTTGGTCGACAATGACTACTACTCTGGTCGACAAGAAACCTTGACAACTTCCTCTGATCTGTTGACTTCATTAGTACTTCAGTATACCTGAAATTACTTGAACTATCAGATTTGCATTGAATTAGTTAACCACATCTTTTGTCATCATCAAATTATCATGAGTTCATTACTTTATATAGAAGGAGCAATTAAACATATCATTTGTCATCATCAAAACTAAAGGGATGCACAACATTCTCCCCCTTTTTGATGATGACAACCATGAGTCATTGTGACAAACCATGCAATTATTTAAGCCAGACAATTCATTTGATATGTTATTCAAAGATATGTTATTCAAAGACATCCATAGAGAAGGTAAGATGACAATAACATAACCATAAGTAGACTTGACATTATTTGGCACAAGGACACCATACTCTTTCTCCCCCAACATAACCATAAGTAGACTTGACATTATTTGGCACAAGGACAACATACTCTTTCTCCCCCTTTGTCAACAGCAAAAAGAGGGGAAATCAAAAAAATAATCACTCCGAACAGGATGTGAAAGGAGGTGGTGGAGCAGAATGAAATACGAAGACTCCTGGGTGTTTATCCTAGGGTAGAGAAACAGCTTGATGAAGAAAACGAAGGGTCAGGATTTAATCAGCCGAATTGAATTTTGGGGAAATTGATTGAAGTGTACGCCCTTTCCTTAATGAAGCATTTATTTAACCTATCCATTCTTAGCAGAGATCACCTTGTAAGCAAGTAGAGTGGGCCTTGTGGTTCATTGAATTTGAAGGTATTGCACCAATAAACTTGCGCCCCATATCTAATTTTCCTCCATATGACTTCTCAAACTTATAATAGATTTCATGAGGCTGTTTGACTAACAGTGCGAGCTGAACAGTGTTTTTAGCTTTTCTTTGCATGCCATGCCTTCGGTCAACCATTTTCTTCTGTCGTTTGAGTAATTTTGAAATTTTCTTTTTGGAATCATTTTGAAGGCTGTGGTCAGGTTTATCACATGCTTTTCTACACGAGGAGACACGCTTTTTACACGCCAGAAACCTCGGCTACTTAGCATGCCTAACCATTCCACTTTTAACTGGGACACACCTTTTATCCGTGAAGATATACGTTTATCAGACGCCAATATCCCCAGTTACTCAGTATGCCCAATCTCAATTATTTTTGAGAGCAGCAGAGATAGATTGATTCTTCATGACACACATGCCTCTCACTTATTTTTCATCCACTTTTTTCTTTAACATGGGAGGCAGTAGTTTCTCAGAATCCAATCCATTGCTCTACCATGAAGACAGAATTATGGCGTATTCCACGTGCATTCATGCTATATTATTGGATTTATATTAACTGTTCAGAATTAGCACAGGTAGAGAAACCGACTCACTACTAAAAATCATAAGTCTTCAAAATCATGTGACAGAATCATAGTTATGGCTTGACTTTATTGAAGTAGTACAGTCCAAATCCTCATTACTACACTCAACCTCTACTCTTATTGATCACCTTGGTGATTTTATTGGAAGATATGGTTAGGTTATTCAATGTTTCATCAAGGAATGAGTTTACACTTTTACTCCCCCTCAATTTGTGAATCCATGCTGAATCAAAAAAAAGTTGGCCAGGATGAGATAGACAGACACAGGGAATGGAAAGTATGAATGAGAGTGAATATGAATCTGAGTCCAAACAGTTTAACCAGTCCAGAAGATTCCCTACCAGAACTAGTGTCAACCAGGAACCTGTCTTAAGTGGCCATTTGCTTCCGTACAGATCCATTGTCGACCATGGGACTGTCTGTTGTCGACATCTGCGCAGCCACAGAACCCATCCAGTATCCTGTCCTGATGGCGTTGTCGACCACTGCCCGGTCGTTGGTCGACCACCAGAGCTAAATAGTAGCAGTACCAGGAGCTTGCAGGCTTGCTTCAGTAATCAGTTGAACTCCCAACCTTACCAGTAGCAGATACTTAGCTGACATAACTATTTGCAGAAATGATAGAGAGTCATAAACAACGACTGATTTTCTTTTCTTTCAAACAGATTTAGTTTTTCATGCATGGCACTTATCCATGATTCAACCTTTAAGGTTTTCCTACAGATTTGGGCTCTATCTGGGACACAAGGGCAAGTTGATCTAGTTCATTAATGGTCTTGAGCTGAGATCTAGTCTTCCTAGGATCATGACTACTACCAATAATGTTATCCAAGGGATGATCTCTAAGAAGTCTTGAGTTTTCAAGATTGTTACCTGAGTTGACCTCTCCTTCGGTTTGGTCATTAGAATTACCTTGATTTCTTTCTTGATTCAGTTCTTCTTCATTCTCCATCGGTTTTTCTTTGCCATCCTGAAATTCCCCATCTTCTTCTTCCTTGCTGACCTGTTCATTTTTGCCAAAATCATTAATTTCATCAAATGAAATATGAGGGGGTTCTTCAACCACTTGATCTCTGGTGTTAAATACCCTATAGGCTCTTGATCGATCAGAATAGCCCAAGAATATTCCTGAGTTGCTCTTAGGTTCAGATTTGTCCAAGACTTTCTTATCATTGTTATGAATGTAACACCTTGCACCAAAGATTCTAAAATGAGCTAGGGATGGTTTCTTACCTTTGAATATTTTACATGGAGTTTTTGCACTAAACGGTCTTACCACTTGTTGTGCATGACTGCCTGACATTCCTGCATCACAAATTACACAGAAACTTTTGGACCCCAATGGTACCCGGGTCCAAGATAGCTTGTGAAATCATGAAACTGCTGTAACAACATCTTGGGAACCCAAACTTTGTTAGAACAGTTTGTCTTTTCGATTCTTAACTTGTTCAGGTTGTGTTCCTTTTGATTTAATGTTCCTCTATGTTGAGTCCATTTTCTTAAATTCCAATTTCCATTTTGTTTCAGCTGAGAGAAGTTGTGGGTTCTGTTTGTATGTCTGGTCGACATCTGGTATGTCTGTGGTCGACCAGGGTTTCTCCTGAAGCCAGTACCTGTTCTGGCAGACCCTCTGGTCGACATAGGAGGAGTCTGTTGTCGACCAGCCTGTTTCCAGACACCTTGTTTTACAGGTCTGGGTTTATTAACATGATTTAATGCTCTGTTTGTCTGGTTACTTCTGTGAATTTGAACTTCTCGTCTGATATGGCTGTTGTTTTTAAGCTGATGTAGATTGACCATTTTCCCTTTAGAATTCCTCTCTTCCCAGGTGACATTAGTCTGTTTAGAGGAACTTTCAGCTATGTCCTTTTGTTTGTTTTGATATAGGTTTATCAGGGGGCCTTTTCCTTTTGTGTCAGTTTTTTCATTTAACGTTTTTAGTTGAAATTCCTTTTTAGCTGTTGGGTTGTATCCTAACCCCTCTTTATGAAAATTTACTTTTAGTCCTAACACCGCGTTCAAGTTTTCTTCACCCTTAGTCATTTTTTCCAATGTTTCCTGTTTGTTTTTTAGTTCACTTTGGATTCTTTCGATTTCTTTCAGAAGTTGACTGTTTTCTTCCTTGAGTGAGTTGTTTCTTTCTTGAGTTAACTTAGTTTGCTGTTCATATTCTTGAGTCTTTAGTTTTAACTCATCAATTGTGTTTTTTTAGTATCTCATTTTCTTCCAATAGTTCTTTGACATTTTCTTCATCTGTCTTGTGTTGATTCAGCTTATTTTGCAAGGTGGTGATTTCCAATTCTAGTTTAGTTCTGTTAGCAATTAGGTTGCTGTCATCATTGAGCTGATTAACTTTCTTCTTCAACCTTTTATTTTCCTTTCTTGTTATTTCATATGTATCAAGTAAGTCTGAATAGGCTTCTTCCCAATCTGAACTAGAAAAATCTTGAAAAGGGGAGGTTACCTCAAGATCGTTGCTGTCTCCTTTGGCCATTAGACATGTGTTTCCTTCTTCTTCTTCGAAGGTTGTTTCCTCTTCGCTGCTTTCCTCCTCCTCGCTCCATGTGCTTATCATTGCCTTTGGTCTCTTGCCTTTCCACTTGAAGCTTGATTTCTTAGGAGCCTCTGGACATTCAGCCTTCATGTGTCCTGATTTTCTGCAGTCGTAGCAGGCAAGTTTGTTAGATGAGGCTTTAGTTTTGTCAGACTGAAACTGGGGTGACCTTCTTACCATGCCCTTCGGATTTTTAAATCCCTTACCTTCCTTCCGCAGAAACTTTCTGAACTTTCTTGTTAGCGTGGCAAGCTCACCAGTTTCCTCACCTGTGCTAGATGAGTCATCAGTGTCAGATGATTCAGAGGTGCCTATTTTAGTTTTCAGAGCTAGCTGTTTCTTTTTCTTGCCCTCTTCTTCCTTTCCTTTTAGATTGACCTCATAGGCCATTAGGGAACCTACTAGTTCATCCACAGTCATAGTAGTGAGGTTCTTTGAGTCCTCAATGACTGTGGCCTTGGTATGCCACATAGGAGTGAGGGACCTTAAAATTTTTCTCACTAGCTCTTGCTCCTTGTAGGTTTTCCCTAGACTCTTTAAGCTATTTGTTAGTTGCACTAGTCTAGCATACATATCAGAAATGTTTTCATCAGTTTTCATTCTAAACATTTCATATTCTGAGACTAACATATTTGCTTTTGTCTCCCTTACCTCTGACGTACCTTCATAGATGACCTTGAGTCGATCCCACATCTCCTTGGCTGTTGCACATTGTGAGACTCTTGAGAACTCCGTGGGATGAAGTGCGCATTTCATTACATTCATAGCTCCCCAGTTGATGGTTGATTTTCTGACCTGTTCTCTGGTCCAGGTATCCTCGTCTTCGGGCAGATCGTAGGGTCCGTGGCTCACTACTCTCCACATCTCATGATCTTGTGCTCTCAAGAACACCTGCATACGATTTTTTCAGTATGAGTAATCATTTCCATCAAAGTATGGTGGTCTAGTCACTGAGTGTCCCTCAGCCATTAGACTTCTAGAGTTCAGTCCGTTAGGTCTCTCCTGGTTGTTAGACCACATTTTCGGAGAACCTAGCTCTGATACCACGTGTTAAGTACGGACTGAATAGATCTAGAGGGGGGGTGAATAGATCTAGCCCCTTTTTTCAATTAATAAACCAAGGATCAACTAGACCTTAAGCAAACGATGGATTGCAAAGATAAAACTGATAACTATAGCGATAGCAAACAGTAATAAGAGCACACACCACAAGCAAAACCACAAGACAGGATTTTTAGGTGGTTCGGTCTCTTCCCGAGACTTACGTCCACCCCTTGCTCAACTTGAGCAAGGCTTCACTAAATGAGAACTTCTGATCTCACACAAACACCGCTGTCACACAGCTTGTTCCTGCTGACACATAGCTTGACTCCGCTGCCTCACAGCTTGACTCCGCTGCCTCACAGCTTGACTCTTGATGTAATGAAAAGATAAATAGAAAAAGGTGTAACAAGGCTGAACATAGACTTTTGAAGCAGAGTAATTAAAGAGTTCAGCTTGGGACTCAATCACATAGGTAACAAGGCAAGACTCCCTGTAGGACTTCCAGCAGGATGCCTTCAGCTGCCTTGCTGCTGGAACTTGCAACGCCTTGAGCCAGGTCTTCTTTCTGCAGCACCGAAGAACACTTCTGTCTTCTGCTGCTTCTTGATTGCCGGAGAGCCACTCTTCCTTTTCTCTTTCAGAGTATCTTCGTGGGTGTCCTTTTCTTCTGCTCTATGTTCCACACCCCGCTCTCTATCTCTTCTCCTTTTTGCACCAGTTTTTATTAAGCACGAAGCTGTTTCCCGCGCAAGTGCAAAACCTGTTGGATTACTCGCTAAAAACAGGGAGAAGATTAAATAGAATCTTAGAAAAGATTTGACCGGTTCTTAGCAAGATTCTCTCCTTGAATCCCGTGCGTAATCTTATCATCTGAACAGCCCAACAACCTGCAGCAACAACCTGCAGGTTTTTCTCAACAGAAACTGAATTCGGTTGGATTTCGGTTCTGGACGCGGTTCCGCTTGTGGTCGACAACGACCCTGTCTCTGGTCGACAATGAGCATTGTCCAGACGGCCGGTTCTTCAGGCTGACGCTCGTATCGCTCATTGTTGACAATAGCCCTGTCGCTGGTCGACAAGGGGCAATGTCCAGATGTATGGCAGTTCTGTCTTATGCTCTGTCTGTTCCGTGGTCGACAACGGGCAGGCCTTTGGTTGACCACCGAAGTATGTACAGAGGAGAATTAACTGGTCGACCACCGAAGTCTGTACAGAGGAAAGTCTATACAGAGGAAAGTCTGTACAGAGTTGGATTCGCTTGTATTGCCTCGTGGTCGACAGCGGACAGGCCTTTGGTTGACCAACGAAGTCTGTACAGAGGAAAGTCTGTACAGAGGAAAGTCTGTACAGAGGAAAAGTCTGTACAGAATTGGATTTGCTTGTATTGCTTCGTGGTCGACAACGGGCAGGGCTCTGGTCGACAACCAGAGCGCGTACAGAGGAAACGTAGCTTGAACTGTGTTTGGTTGGATTCGTTGGTCGACAATGACTACTACTCTGGTCGACAAGAAACTTTGACAA
The DNA here is from genome assembly GCA_022559845.1 of Amorphophallus konjac. Lineage (NCBI taxonomy): Eukaryota > Viridiplantae > Streptophyta > Magnoliopsida > Alismatales > Araceae > Amorphophallus > Amorphophallus konjac. The sequence continues at coordinate 203,796,281 of CM040127.1, forward strand.
CTTCCTCTGATCTGTTGACTTCATTAGTACTTCAGTATACCTGAAATTACTTGAACTATCAGATTTGCATTGAATTAGTTAGCCACATCTTTTGTCATCATCAAATTATCATGAGTTCATTACTTTATATTGAAGGAGCAATTAAACATATCCTTTGTCATCATCAAAACTAAAGGGATGCACAACACTAGGATTAGACACACGAGGATATGTGACCCCCTGGTGCGGGATAGGAGCAAACTTCCCCTCAAATTGCTCCACCTCGAGGGCAATCTGGTACGCGTCTTCCAACTTGGCCACGTTGCGGCAGAAAAGCTCATACTGAAGGTGTGGCCGCAGACCACGCCGAAAATGGGAAACAGTCAGGGAGCTTTCCTCCATGGCATCACATCGCAGAAAGTACTCATCGAACTCGACGATGTAATCGGAGATGGATCGATCTCCTTGGGTGAGACTCTGCCATTTGTCTATGAGACGTTGGCGGTATGTGGCAGGAAGGTACTTCTTCCTGAGCTTGGTCCTCATCTCATACCACGTCTCCACCTGGGGCTCCTGATGGTGAAACAACAGGCTCTCCATGTTCTTCCAATAAGTCTGCGCCCGCCCTAGAAGCTTCATTTTGGCAAACTTGACTCTCCGGTGGTCCGTCATCTAAAACCACTCAAAGTACCAGTCCATGCCGGCCTCCCAATCGAGATAGACCTTCGGGTCCAAGGACCTGTCAAAAGTGGGAGGGTTTGCTCGCACCGTCTTGAGGATCTGCTCGTCCTCATCATCCCTCGGTGGTCGGTGACCACGACGGCATCGGCCATTTCTCCCATAATCATTGTCGGACTCATAGTCCTCAACATCGGGGGCACGTGGCTGTCGCTCCTCAGCCCTAAGTGGGGCGGGTTGGGCAGCAAGCGCCTGAGGGGCTGGGACAGCTCCGGGGAGCTCCCAACGGGGGACTCTCTCCACACTCTCTATCCTTCCAACCAGGCCTTGGACAGATCGGTCGGAAGCCTCGGCATGGTCCTCCATGGCCTTGAGACGGCCCTCCAAGCGGTCAATATTCTCCCTATTAGTTTGACCGGACCTATCCATGCGCTCCATGAGTAGAGCGAACACGTCCTCCAGAGATCGGCCATCCGCGGTGGCACCTCGAGGTTCACCCATTGTGTCAGGGCGATGGTACTCGGCACCTCCACGGGTGGGCATGCAATGGGAGAGGACCTAAATGAAACTAAGGGGTGACTCACTACGACCTACATGGACGGACTAATGCAAAATGAAGGACGACCTAGACTCCAATACCCGGTACGAGGTGGAGGTTTGATCCGAAGATCGCGCTCACGCAAGTGTGCCCCTTTCCCAATAGGCGAGCCTATCATTCCGGGAACACCTTTGGATATACCAGATGAAATGGAGCACCTTAGACTGACTACCCTAGACTCAAACCGGCTCTGATACCAATTTGATGCGGGATGGCAATGAGACTCGACTCGGACTTGTTGCGAACCTTGGACTCTAGGTGACACCGTGACCCAAAGATGACGCGACCAGGGACGACATGAATGGATCGGCACCCTACGTGGTTCTTGAAGAGGCAAGCGTGCCTCAAACAAGAAGTACTCGCTCACGATCGTCCCCAGCGAGGGAAACGTGTCAGACTGCACGGTTGAAAAACTGGCATTAAGTCTCGGGTGTTCAGCTCACTCTCGTGCTCGGAATGAGTCATGGGACGGGTATCGCACTCATAACTCATAGTGGTGACTAAATTGAGCTAGCTAGGAAATAAACTACTCACATGCAGTGGCTTAAGAGTCTATACGGAACAAGAAAATAAGACATGGAGGGAGGCGAGTGTACCTCCACACTCGGGGCGTGGGGAAGACGTCTCGGCCAAGTTCCGTAACTCCCGATACAATGGTAAAAATTTAGTTACAGCAAATATTTTACAGCCCGCTCCACGTAGGGAGGAAAAGGGCTACACAATGGCGCCGGTAGCACCGAACTTGGGTTGGCGGGCAGCAAGGCGGCGGGTTCCGGGCGCTTGCGTCCAGCGGCTCCGGTCCTGCCATTTGCTGGCCGGCAGGACAGCGATCAAGGACATCCAAAGGGACGTCGATCTCCAGTGAGCTTCTGAAGGTAGTGGTTCACCGGGACAATGGCAGAGGGTCCCTGGTCGTCGCCCGGGAGAGGCGGTCGCTGTAAGTACTCCGACATATTTTCCTGGGATTTATGCATCAACCCCTTTTTACTAGCCTGGCTCTAAGCAGGAATTTGCGCCTCCACAAAAATAGTCGCCACGCCCAGATCCGGTGTTGGATCGGGACGAAATTAGTGTCGTTACGAAGAGCACTCAGAGATCTTCAACATACTAGAATTTCAGATCCATCCAACGGCTGGATCGGAAAGGAAAACTCCTACAACAAACTAACTACTGTTGACTTGGAATATAGATCTGATAGGGCAGATCTGGTTCTGCCTGATCTTGGGATTTGACCGAACTGGAAATGAAGGATTTAGGACTTGGGGATTTTTTTGGAGAAAGAGGGGGAAGTGGAGATTAAGCACATAATTTTTTTGTAATTTTATGATAGGGTTTAGGGGGTGGGAAAAATCAACTACCAGGTGGCTATCTCGCAGATCTGCACACAGGCAGACTGTGAGAGGGGGAAACAAATGACTGGGAAGGAATTCAAATTTAGGATTGAAGAAGAACTGGGGGAACCAACCCTCAAAAGATCAGCTCCATCTAATGGTCAGATCTAGAGTTATAGTCTTTTCTTTGAGCTTCAGATCTATAGGTCAGAATCCAAGACAATAGCTCAGAAAGATGGCTGTGGTGGCTTCATGGCGGCACAAACGGCGGAGGCGGTGATCGAACCTGGTACCCAGAGGAAGAGATAGAATTGGGAATCACTCCCAAGAAAGGGTCTCAAACCCTATATCTTACTGTTGCAAGGAAGAGGAAGAGGAAGAACAAGAAGAGCTAGTGAGGAGGGGGTGCACCCTAGGCATATTTCCAACAATTTTCTTCATTAAAATTTATCAAAATGCAACAAGAGACATCTTATACTAAACCCTAGACCTAGGATAATGACCTAAGATACCCTTGGTCAAGGAGCTATAATGGGGAAATGGGGGACAAGGGTGATTAAATTAATCCCACAAGGGGACAAAGAGGGGGGCGTCCCTCTCTCCAAGTCAACATAAATGGCTTGGTTAATTTATTCCCCTTAGACCATATTAATCCCCCCTTGGACCATAATAAACCAAAAATACAAAATACTTGGTCAATATTCTCCCATTGACCCAATATAAAACCTAAAATAATACAAACCAAAATACAACCCAAATACATAACAAATACAGACAAAATATAACCAAATACGTACCAAATACAAATACCTACAAAAATATGTACTAAAGTATCAAAGCTCTGGTTGACACTCCAGACTGTCCCCCAGTCACAAAGATGTCGGCGTCGACCGAGTCGTGCTACGTGTCTGGTACCGACGGCTCGCTGAGTCGAGCCGTACTCTGGCTCTGGTGTCCTCACCACCCCGGGCACAGGACCGACGTGGAGCTGGGTGAGGCGGTGACGGCGTGGAGCTGACCTGAGGCGTGACGATGTGAGTATCGGAGTGTGGTGTTGGCGCGATCCCATTCGTGGATTCAATGACAATGTGGTTTGTTCGTGTGATGATTTTTGGCGTATTGTGGCCATCTCGGCTCGTGAGATCTTCGGTGGATGTAGGGGGACAGATGCCCTACTCTTTTCCTGCGTACCCTTGCGATTTGGAGTCGAACGGTGCGAGTTTGAGCGGGTTTTGTCAAGTTTGGGCGAAACCATGTTTGGGCGGTGTAAGCCGTGTTCACCGTTCCAGGCAACGGTTTATAGTTTAAATGGTTTCATTTGAACCCCTGGCATGTTGGGAATCTTTTCCCGCCAGTTTTACTGCATTTGGTTGAGAATTTTTGTGCCCGACTATCCATGTGAGCCATTTTGGGTTGATTCATGGGAATCGCCCGTTTATTGCATTTTTGCTGATGGTTTGATCCCTTTCGGCTTGTGGAAGGTGGATATTGGCGTTGGGGTTATTTCCCCGTCGTTTAGACACGATTGGGGTGTGGAAAAATTGGGTTTTGAGTAGGTCTGCAATTTTCCAATCGTTTCGGCCTAGTGGCCTTACTAGAGACGGCAAGGGGACGGTCCATTGGAGACCGTTAGGTATAGTATGTCGGTTTGGCTTAGCGGTCGCGCGATTGACCGCAAGGCTGGTCATAGCGGCCCATAGGTGACCGCTAGGCAATGTTTGAACTTGTTAACAGTTTTAAGCCGGTTCGGGCTAGCAGTCTAGCTCCGACTGCAAGGGGTCCTTGGCAGCCTTCGAGTGATCACTTTTCCCTGGAAAATGGTCCTAGGTAGACCGTTAGGTGATTTTGACTGGTTAAGTCAGTTTGACTGTTTGGAGTTTGACTAGGCATAGTGGCCAGGTCATGACCGCTAGGGTTCAGCTTGCGGCCATGAGGAGACTGTCTAGTGGCAGTAGCGGCCCCAGGCAAACAGCAAGGCTCCTGCTTTATGGATTTTTATATCTGGGTTTTTCTTGAGGGTAGCGGCCCTTTGGTTGACCGCCAGGTTGGTCTAGCGGCCAAGGGTGAGACCGCCACCTTCCCAGATTGTTCTTTTGTGTTTGTTTGGTTTACGGTTGAAGTGGATTTGACCCTTTGCTTAGCCCATTGTTCCGTGGATGTCTTGGATGTCCTATGAGGGTTGTGACCGTGTTATAGGGTGTCTGAGAGGGCCATTGTGCCGTGCAGTGTTTTGTATATTTCGAGGGTCATTATGGTTTATGGTCAACCCGGTTGTGACCCGGTGGTTGACACGTGACCTCGTGAGTGTCTCGTCTATCCTGTGAGGATCGAGACATGGTTTTGGACACTCGGAGGTAGTGTCTTGCCCCGGTTTATGTGCCATGTGATCTGAGGGCTTTTGGTGATCCCTCATGTTCCGTGTTTTACGTTATGCGGAATTGTGAGTCCATTGTATGGCTCGAAGGCCAAGGACTCATTGTCATTATTGCTGTTATGGATCCGGCTGTTATGTGCCGTCTTCCATAATGTGTTTCTCGTGATTTTGGCTTAGGGACTAGGCTGATTAATAGCGTGTTGCTGTGATGTGCATGCGACGATCTTGACCCAAGTCTTGTGACTCAAGGATCGTTATCAGCAGGTCTAGTTTACTATCCTGAGTCTGGTGGCAGTTGTATACTGCATTATGCTCTGTAGTACGTGCGACAGGTGTGTGCTTACCTTGTTTGTACTTCGGTGTTCGCTGTTATGAGCCTCTATGTCTAGTGAACCTTTACTAGTCGTAGCCTGACGACACTTCCGTGTATCGGCCCACCTGGGAGTGGTGGCGGGGCAGTTCCCGGTTGATGATTTTTAGGCTAGTTCCTGTGGGCCACCTTGCTTTGCTGTAGCATCCTACTGGGAGGAAAAACTAGCTAGAAGCCTAGCTCAAGGCATTGGGCATGTCTGTGCACGCGTGGTCAAGGGCGGTTGGACGAGCGCTGACGGGCGTGACCCTGACTAGTAACTCATTACGGTTGTTCCTTGTACTTGGTTCGTGTCTCAGTTACCACGTTCGAGATGAGTGGGAGACACTTGAGGCGCAGTGTGAGACGTTAGTGGACACATCTGGCTATTCTTCTAGTGAGTAGGTGCTTCTGTCACTTGACTCGATGACTTGTGTTTTCGTTACTTTTTCGAGTAGCCTATGCTTGGCTTTACTCGAGGTCAGTGTAGCATACGCGATAGTGAGATCATGTATGTCTTGTGCTTTCAGACCGTAGGGTCGTGAGTAGGGATTTTGTCTCTATAGATGAGCCTGCACGACTGAGGTGTCATGACATGTTCTGGCAATGTAACCAGAGTTTCCGTATATCAGTTTAGTGATTCCTGACTGTGTGTATGGGGATCTGTGTCTTTGTCGAGTTGGAGTAGTTTAGAGGGCCGAGGTTCCTTTGGCTGTCGTGTTTCCATGTTACGGCTTTCCTCTTTACTTTTTTTGTTACTCCTCTTGTTACTTCTTTGCTTTAGTGTAGCACTGCTATTCCTGCGTTATTTTGTGGTAGGTTTCTGCGGGATCCCTACTATGCCAGTGATAGGAGGCTCACCCCTAATTTTTCAGGTGTAGTTGTTCTCCTCGGGCTCGGAGGTTCCTGCTGTGTGGTTCTTACTTGCCAGCGTTGCCAGTGACGGGCTTCCCCCGACTTCAGAGTACGTTCTCTTTTCTATTGGACTGTACTTGTCTTTTTTTGGACTGGACTCTGTTAGTATTAATTTGTTATATAAAATGTAATTTTATTTCTGCTACTTTAGCAATCCTGATCATTGAAATTTAATTGCTTACTGCTTTATCTAGGAGTTCAATGTACTATCACATACCGTTCTATCCCTTCAGAGCTTTTCCGCTCTTGTGAGGCCTCACAGGTTCCAAGTGGTATCGGGTTTATCCGGTATCTGGAGTCTGGGTCGTCACAGTTGGTATCAGAGCAGAGTTCAGAGTTGTTCAAAATTTTTCTGAGCTATCTGAGCTTTTGTTTGTGAAGTATATGGGAATTCGAGATATCGCAGTGCTCAGAGTCCTTAAGGTCCTATACAGTCGGTAGCTGGCATAGGTTTTACGATTGATTATCGCTTTGCTTTTTGTGTGTGGTCTTGTGCATGTTGTGTTGGCACTGTGCGAGATGGTTTTGATCTCGTCAGGATGTGACGGAGTGCCTTTCTTTCGTCACGGTGTTTGTCTCGGTTATGCTATACTTGGCAGAGTTCGCCGACAGGTGTGAATCTGTGGTGCGGTGTTCTAGGATTTTTATGTGGCTTGTTTAGGTGGCTGTTGGGAATTGTCATTGGTGTGATGGCCGTGCACATTCTCATGTTGTTTTGGTCATCCCAGCTTAAGATTTGTTCAGCCCATGAGGTGTTAAGGTTGTGTTGAGGTGGTCGATTGGATGCCTTGTTTGAGAGAATGCCCGGGCGAGCCTAGGAATTTTCCTTCCTGGTGAGCTACTGTTAGTCGAGCTTGATTCTTCTCATCTTGTCTTGTGGCATCTTTTCGAGGTAAGCTTTGGAAGTGTTGTCTCAGTGAAACCTTTGTCCTATGTCTGCTTATGTGTGGACTGTGTTAGTTCTGAACCTGATCTGTTCTTGGTTCAGCGGTTGCTTGGCTTTTGACCCAGTTTGTGAGTTGGGGGCCGTTGTGCACCGTGTTTGATGTGCCATGTTTGGCAGCTGTTGTGCTGTGAAGGTTCAGTGACTATTTCAAGACGAGAGGATAAGCTGAGAATAGCGTTCTTTGTGCTTTGTGCTAAAGCTGGTGCTCTTCGTCATTTGCACTTTGGCGACTTGTGATCAGCTGTTAGTAGGATCAGTACTCGAGGCGTGGTATATTGAAGTTTCATGAATTGCGATGGCGCCAAGTGTGTGCTGAGATGCAGATGCCGAGTTATTTATGATGCTTGTGTGCGTTGTGTTGAGTGAGTAGCGGAAGCGTGTGGGCTTATAACCCATTGGTCGAGGATCACTGGTTGGAAGATTCTGATCGATCGAGAGGTTTGTTTCCTTGGTGTAGCTTCGTCTTGGCTATGTGTGCCTTGATGTTGTTGGTTGCCATGCCATTGCTGAATGCTTTGTGATTTTTGGCACTGGCATGTTTTGAGGATTGGAGAATGTGTCGATGAATATGCTGGTTGAGTACCCTTTCTTCTTCTATTTTTCTTGGGAATTATACTCTCAAGACGTGATCATGGTCCTAGAGATGGGTTCTCCGAGATTGTGGTTGTTGTTGTTGGTTGGTGGTTGTGTTCAGCTTGGGAGGAGTTCCCTGTGAGTCGGATTTGGTATTATGTGGACCGAGGTCTTGTCGGTTGGTTTTTTTGTACTCTTCTGTCGTGGTAGAGTTGGCATGCGACTCAAATCAGATGTAATGTCTAAGTGAGGACTGACTTGATTGTGCTCGTGGTCCAGTGCTGTCATTGGCGTTCTGCGTGCCAGTTTTGTTATTCTTGGAGCGGAAGCAGATGATTTGGAGCTGTCAGTGGAGAGGACTGTGTTTCCTTGTTTAAGCTGATGCTTGTTGTGTCTGCCGAGTGTGTTTTATTGGTGATTATTTTCGTGGCATGGGTCATGTCTCCTTTTCCTGTGAGACGTAAGCGACGTTGCCCTATTTCGGAGGTGTTGGACTTGTGTTAACTTGTGTGCCATGCTTGTTCTGTGGATCCATGTGTTGTGAGATCCAGAGCGTGTGCCTGTGATTGTGGTCTGGCAGTGTCCCTCTAAATTGTGTTTTTCGAGAATTGTGTTATCATGTTTTGTGTTTGAGGTTTGGTTGATGCATGGAGAGCGTAGCCAATGTTTTGGGTTTGTTCTTCCCAGTTCACTTGTTAGCTCCTTGAATTTCAAGGATGAAATTCCTTAAAGGGGGGAGGACTATAATATTCTGGATTCTTCGGATCGGAATCGGAGAGCTTTCGGATCGCTTTCATGGGTCCTGATACATGCTTTACGATCCACTCGAGTTTTTCCCTTGTATAACTTTTGGAATCTTATGGAGAGTTGACCGTTGAATTTTGCGACTCAGGGACGCTACAGGTGCATTGTGCTCGATCCGAGGATCGCAAAGACTATTTTTTCATATTTTTCTAAATTTATGGATTTTCGTGTAGAAAATTAGATTTTAGGAAATTTGCTAATTTCATATTTTCCTTTTTCTATTAACCCTTTCTCTCTCCTCTCTTCTCCTCACATTTCTCTCATTTATCTCCCCCCGTTCTCTCTCCTCTCCCCCGGGCGCGCGACCAGCGTGGAGCTGGGTGAGGCGGTGACGGCGTGGAGCTGACCTGAGGTGTAATAATGCGTGTATCAGAGCGTGGCGTTGGCGCGATCCCATTCATGGATTCAAAGCCGATGTGGGTTGTCTATGTGATGATTTTCGACGTATTGTGGCATTCTCGGCTCGCGAGATCTTCGGTGGAGGTTGGGGGACAGATGCCCTACTCTTTTCCTACGTTCCCTCGTGATTTGGAGTCGAACGGTGCGAGTTTGAGCGGGTTTTGTCAAGTTTGGGTGAAAGCATGTTCGGGGGGTGTGAGCTGTGTTCACCATTCCAGGCGATGGTTTATAGTTTAAATGGTTTCATTTGAACCCCTGGCATGTTGGGAATCTGTTCCCACCAGTTTTACTGCATTTGGTTGAAAATCAGAGTCGGTATGAGCCCGACTGTCCATGTGAGTCATTTTTGGTCGATTCATGGGAATCGCCCGTTTCTTGCATTTTTGCTGATCATTTGATCCCTTCCGACTTGTGGAAGGTGGATATCGGCATTAGGGTTGTTTCCCCGTCGTTTAAACGTGATTGGGGCGTGGAAAAATTAGGTTTTGAGTGGGTCTATAGTGTTCCCATCGTTTCGGCCGGGCGGCCTTACCAGAGACCGCAAGGGGAGCTTGGTGGTCCATTGGAGACCGTTCGGTATAGTATGTCGGTTTGGCTTAGCGGTCGCGCGACTAACCGCAAGGCTGGTCTTAGCGGCCCTTAGGTGACCGCTAGGTAATGTTTGAACTGGTCAACGGTTTTAAGTCAGTTCAGGCTAGCGGTCTAGCTCCAACCGCAAGGGGTCCTTAGCGGCCTTCGAGTGACCACTTTTCCCTGGAAAATAGTCCTAGGTAGGCCGTTAGGTGATTTTGACTGGTTAAGTCGGTTTGACTGTTTGGAGTTTGACTGGGCGTAGCGGCCAGGTCATGACTGCTAGGGTTCAGCTTTCGGCCATGAGGAGATCGTCTGGTGGTAGTAGCGGCCTCAGGCAGACCGCACGGCTCCAACTTTATGGATTTTTATATCTGGGTTTTTCTTGAGGGTAGTGGCCCTTTGGATGAGCTCCAGGTTGGTCTAGCAGCCAAGAGTGAGATAGCCACCTGCCCAAAGTGTTCTTTTGTTTTGGTTTGGTTTCCGGTTGATGTGGCTTTGACCCCTTGGTTAGCCCATTGTTCCGTGGATGTCTTGGATGTCCTATGAGGGCTATGACCATGTTATAGGGTGTCTAAGAGGGCCATTGTATTGTGCAGTGTTTTGTATATTTCAAGGGTCATTATGGTTTCTGGTCAACCCGGTTGTGACCCGGTGGTTGACACGTGACCTCGTGAGTGTCTCGTCTATCCTGTCAGGATCGAGACATGGTTTTGGGCACTCATAGGTAGTGTCTTGCCCTGATTTGCGTGCCTTATTATTTGAGGGCTTTTGGTGATCCCTCATGTTCCGTGTTTTGTGTTATGCAGAATTTTGAGTCCATTGTGCGGCTCGGAGGTCGAGGACTCATTATCATTATTACTGTTATGGATTGGCTATTATGTGCCATCTTCTATAATGTGTTTCCTATGATTTTGGCTTAGGGACTAGGCTGATTAATAGCGTGTTGCTATGATGTGCGACGATCTTGACTCGAGTCTTGTGACTCAAGGATCATTATAAGCAAGTCTAGTTTACTATCCTCAGTCTGGTGGCCGTTGTATACTACATTATGCTCCGAAGTACGTGCGACAGGTGTGTGCTTACCTTGTTTGTACTTTGGTGTTCGTTGTTTTAAGTCTCTTTGTCTAGTGAACCTCCACTAGTCGTAGCCTGATGACACTTCCATGTGTCGGCCCACTTGGGAGTGGTGGCGGGACAGTTCCCGGTTGACGGTTTTTAGGCTAGTCCCTGTGGGCTGCCTTGCTTTGTGGTAGCGTCCTACTGGGGGGGAAACTAGCTAGAGGCATGGCTCAAGGCATTAGGCTTGTGTGTGCATGCGTGGTCAAGGGTGGTTGGACGAGCGTCGACGGGCGTGACCCTAACTAGTCACTCATTTCTGTTGTTCCTTGTACTTGGTTTGTGTCTCAGTTACCGCGTTCGAGGGGAGTGGGAGACACTTGAGGCGCAGTGTAAGACGTCAGTGGATGCATCTGGCTGTTCTTCTAGTGAGGAGGTGCTTCTGTCACTTGACACGATGACTTATGTTTTCGTGACTTTTCTAAGTAGCATGTGCTTGGCTTTACTCGAGGTCAGTGTAGCGTACACGACAGTGAGATCGTGTATGTCATGTGCTTTTAGACCATAGGGTCAAGAGTTGGGCTTTTGTCTCTGTAGATGATCCTGCACGACTGAGGTGTCATGACGTGTTCTGGAAATGTAACCAGAGTTTCCTTATATTGGTTTAGTGATTCCTGACTGTGTGTTTGAGGATCTGTGTCTTTGTCGAGTTGGAGTAGTTTAGAGGGTCGAGGTTCCTTCGGCTGCCGTGTTTCCGTGTTATGACTTTTATCTTTACTTTTGTTGTTACTCCTGTTGTTACTGCTTTGCTTTAGTGTAGTACTGCTGTCACTGCGTTGTTTTGTGGTAGGGTTCTGCGGGATCCCTACTAAGCCAGTTATAGGAGGCTCACCACTGACTTTTCAGGTGTAGCTGTTCTCCTCGTGCTGAGAGGTTACTGCTGTGTGGTTCTTAGTTGCCAGCGTTGCCAGTGTCGGGCTTCCCCCGACTTGAGAGTACGTTCTCTTTCCTATTGGATTGTACTTGTCTTTCTTTGGACTAGACTCTGTTAGCTTTAATTTGTTATAGAAAATGTAATTTTATTTCTGCTACTTTACCAATCCTGATCATTGAAATTTAATTGCTTACTGCTTTATCTGGAAGTTCGATGTACTATCACATACCGTTCTATCCCTTCGGAGCTTTTCCGCTCTTGGGAGGCCTCGCAGGTTCCAAGTGGTATTCGGTTTACCCGGTATCCGGAGTCTGGGTCGTCACATCATCTATTGAAGGATGAGTCGACCCAACCAACTGGCTGGGTCAACGCAGGGAGGGAATTCGATCGACCGATCCTTCCTTCGGTCGACCGACTCCTGCATAGGTAAAAAAAATTGAGAAAGGAGGAGTGATCCGGCGGCAATGCACCCTGCCGGATCCCCCCTCTCACTCTCAAACAAAAAGGAAGAAGTGGGGAAGTTACATGGCGGCAGTGCACCCCACCGGATCACCCTCCCCCACTCTTAATAAAAAAAGAAAAAAGGAATAAAGGAGGGCTGGTGATCCGGTGCCCATGGGCCGCTCGATCACCCTCTCCCACCCTTAATATAAAAAAAAAAGAAAGGAAGGGGGCTGGTGATCCGGCGCCCATGGGTTGCCGGATCACATCCCCTCTTTCATTTCAACATAAAAAAAGTGAAGAAAACAAAAAATAAATAAAACAAAACAACAACAACAAAAAGGATAAATGGATAAATAAACAACTGTTAAAAGAGTAATAAAGAAGGGAGAAAGAAAATAATAATAATAGTAATTAATAAACAATAATAATAAATGAACAACAATATATGTATAGTTAAAAAATGCACACATGCATTCAAATAAGATTAAATAACAAAAAGGGCAAAAAATAATAATTATGTCCACTCCGGAGCCCCGCTTCCCCAGACCCGGTGTGAAGGGAATATAAATGACGCCCCAGTAAGCCGGGTTTGGACTTTGTGGATCACCCCAATATGGCTATGACATGGCATTGCCTCGGTCCAATAGCTCGTGAAATCTGACTCGTTTCCATTGAGATCTAATCCCACACTCCTACCAAATATCAAACTTGCCATGCACTCGGCAGACATTTGTACGGGTTTTATCTCCATCTTCGTCATGCTTTGAATTTGGACTTCTGTCCGGACATGAAGTGGTCAATGAGCGACCAACATGATTCGAATGTTCACAACCTAACGCGGGACATTTTAACGCAGTTCGAGATTTTTGTTATATCATTTCATTAATGCTAATTTTAGGCCGTATGGCCCCTTTTTCTATCAAATAATCAAGGGTTTTCTCCCCTTCGAGGAGATATAATTAACGTCGTGACCATTACGACATGACGGGTTTTTGTCCTGACACGACACTCACAATCGTCTGATTAGTTAGACGGCGCGCACTAGCGTCTCCCGGCCACCTTGGTCTTCGGAGCACGAATAAACTGTCACATTGTGACCCGTACGCCCACGCACTAAATAAATGAAATTAATAAACAATTAAACAAACCGATTGGGGAATCAAAAAGTGTATCCCTAGTCTGGCACACCCGGTGCGACTATTAATTTCCTTTCATCTCCTCATCGGGATTAGGGGCCCTACGGCCTCCTCTTTAAATTCTAACAGTTTAACTTACAATTGTAGGTCACACTTTGAGGATTACAATGGCCGTCACTTTTGGACCACTAGTCGTTGCAAGCCATGCCAAGTATGGCTACCTGGCAGTGCGAACACGGTTCGGGAACTTCCCTACGGTGGTGGGCTTCCCCAAATTCTTGGGGGTAGCCTTCGTCAACCTACCAGAGACCCAGGGATCCGAGCCCATCGAAGCCAATATCCCAGCCACGGGGATTGCTACCGTCGGGTCACCGGCAATTACTACTGACCGTAGGGCGGTCAAAATTGTGAGCAGTTTGGTCCATCATGCACGGCTGGATGTCGGCACTACCAGCAAGAAGTCGGCATCCTACCGAAGGAGGAGCCAAAGAAATGTTGCTGCTACTACTACCAGGGGCCAGGTCTCCAATACCGGCATGTCTGTTCTTTCAGATACGGTGGCGCACAGAAATGGATCTAGAGGGGGGTGAATGGATCTTTCAACAAATACACCCAATTAGAAACAATTGTGGAATGAAGCTTTTAACTGTACTCAAGAATGATCTATTGAGATAGCACAATTACTCTCTTCTCACAACCCTAAGCTGAGACACTCAGGCTTGGATATGTAATGTAATTTCACTAAGCATATGAACAAACACTTCACAGACTTATAAATTTCTCAGCGAATAACACGGGCGAATTGCAACCAATCAACCACACACAACCTGTGAATGGGAGATAGATGATATGGAGGAGCGCAAAGACCAAACCATGATAGATAGGATATTTTTTAGGTTGTTCGGCCAGACCCACAATCTGCCTACGTCCACCCCTCACTCCAAACCGGAGTGAGACTTCCCTTGCAAATGCAAGAACAAGCAGACTCAGTCAGCAAACATACGCTGCCTAACAGCTTGACAAACTGAGGGAGACAAATCCCTCAAACTAAGCTCTGCAACCCACAGAAGCTTGGCACCTAGACTTGCTACCCACAAAACCAGAACCGGAGACGAATCTCCCTTCTTCCTCACCGGAGGGGAACCGCTAGTGACACCCTTTCACTAGCAAACCAGAGGTCACAGACCTCTCTTCCTCCACACCGAAGGGGAACCGCTAGTGACACCCCGTCACTAGCAAACCAGAGGTCACGGACCTCTCTTCCTCCACACCAGAGGGAACCCACAAGTGACACCCAGCCACTTACAAATCGGAGAACAATTCTCCCTTCTCCTGAGTCCACAGGAAGAACCCCGATCCCAAACAAGGGAAACGGAAAGCACTGAGGATATGAAAAGAACAAATGAAAAACAAATGAGAGAAACAAAAATAGATATAACTCCGAGGAGCACAATGACTGTGGATTTGATCCGTGAGTCAATTCATGAGCAGATCTTCAGGATGCACTGGCTGCACACTCTTTCTTCTTCTCACAATTTTCTTCTCTCTCACTCTGGCTCTCAGCTTCTTCTTCACTCATTGTCTGCCTCTCTTCTTCTTCTTCTTCTTCTTCTGCTGCTGCTGCTGCTGCTGGCTCTCCTTTCTTTTCTTATGGCGGCCTCTTTTCCAGCCCCCTTCTTCGAAGGGTTGGGTATTCTTATATAGGAGCAGGGGCTTCGTAAGGATGAGGCAAAAGAGCCCTACCAAAGCTCCATTGGTCCATGTGTTAGGGAATAGAATGTTCCTTTCCTCGGATCACGTGCCTTTCATTTGCCCCTTTATCCACGAGCCAGCCTTATGCCATTTCAGAGATCATGTGCCTCTTCTGTGAACGAGATTGTTGCCTTTAAAAGAAAGGACAGAGTACAGTTTATGCCTTGAGTTCTTAAGGAATGCATAGACTATATAGTGTATCGATAAAACATGCACAAACCTTCTATTGAAGGAATAGGAAAGTGCACAGACCATGAAATGCGTACATACAAAACATGCACCGATGCTACAGTGAACCTAAGGTTGAACATGCATCGGTTTGAACAGTGAATTGCACGGACTTCAGGTGCAAAGAAGAGATCGTGAACAGACCCTCATTCCTGTGCTACATGGATTAGCACGGACCTAGGTATGCTTAGAGCTGAAATGTGCACAAATGTTATCTGCCCAAGGCAAAGTATGCACCGACCTGAAGCGCTTACAGCAAAGAATATGCACCGACCTACATGACAAGAATGTGCACCAACTTGACATCTGCACTGACCCTTGCATACGCAAGGCAAACTATGCACTGACCCATATATGCACGGACCTTCTAATGTAGCACAGTAATGTGCACCGACGTCTGTATATGTCTTAGACATAGAAACATGCACCGACTTGTGTATCCCTTCTACAGTGACTTGCACAGATATTGTATGCTGAAAGACAAAACGTGCACTGACCTGCATGAGGCAAAGTGATGTGACACCACCTTGGGGTGATAGTCACAAGACCGAAAGCCCTTGGACCTACAATTGCAAGCAAGTATCTTTGAGCGGCGGACTTACTCTAGCGAGCTCACTCGCGTAGCGCACACTAGTGCCCGTAGGCGACTCGGCGATGATGGAGAGGGTCCGAGGCGGGACCTTGACGCTCCAATGGTTGGCTAGCTTGGGGAGAACCCCAAATGGGCTAGGGATGCCCAACTCACGGGCGGCCAGCACACCAAGGGTGTGGGATGTAGGGGATCACTCACAACTCGCCCGCGGTGATCACTCACATCAATGGCAATTATGGGCCGAGCTCTCACTCTCCGTCCGACGAAGCAATAATGATAATACTATGCTAAGCAAGGAATTTAAACCAACCAAGAGGGGGACTGAGGCTCACCTGGTTGGCGTGAAGACACCAACCCCGACCGGAGACGGGGGCGAGCGGGGAGGCGAGGGTATGCACCCGCACGCCGCGTCGATGAAGCTTCAAACCTGAAATTTCAGATTACATGCACTACGCCCCATGCAAGGGGGGGGGGGGATCTTGGGGAAGGGAAGCCAATGAATACACCCAAACACTACCTCCACACAGGGAGGGGCCTTCAGCCGGCCAAGCAAGAGGGGAAAATTCGAGCTAGAAGCAAGGAAAGGGAGCCGATGCCGATTCTAACCACTCTCTGCGCTTCTGGATAGGCAGTTGGTTATCTTGGTACTGCGACCACTCCATATTTTTGTTGATGACGAAACCAGTTGGAATTTCTTTGTAGCTGGATTGGGATGACGCCTGAATTTTGTTGATTTCTCTGGTCACAGGTACTTGTCGGGGCAGAAGCTCAAACAGGGTGGCAGGTCTTCAGTTCTGACTGCTTCAGGTTCATAATACCAGGAAGAAGAGGTTGCCACAAGCGCTCCAGAGCTCAGAATCAAGCACCGCTAGAGTCGTTGGAACTATCGGTGAGTGCTCTTAGAATAAAGACCAACGGGGATGCCAAACGTTATCGGAGTTGACCGGTAGAGCTTGAACAATGAGGGGGGGTCGGAGTAGACTGTCAGGAAGCAGAACCGCACACCCGGAGGAAGAAAATGAGAACTCTTGATTCCGAGCACAAAACAGAGCTCCGCTTCTTGATTATGGAAGTAGACTTGTCGAAGAAGCTCTCGGACAAGCCTCACCTCCAGATCTTCAAGAGAGTGGTCATGGTAGCTTTAGGAGTCAGCTTCAAGTTGCTCTTCAGGGAGGAAGTGCGCAGTCAGGGAAGAACGGCTCCCCCGGGCAACCACAAGCTCAGAAAGGGATGAGAGCACCGCCGTTGCGAAGAGGACGGAGAGATGCTTCCAACGGTACCTCTTGGGCCTCCAAGGACATTGGGATGAAGTCAGGTCGGCTCTGCAAGCTGCTGGTACTCTACTACCTGCGACCTGAGAATTGCAGGTGGTGAAAGGTGGTGGGGGAATGGGGTAGAAGGGATGGGAAATGGGGTGGATGGGTATGGAGACAACCCCTGGTTGTGAGGGGGTCTGGGAGGGGGTGTTCCAAGGTGTGGATGGGGGAGAATGGGGTCTGTAAGGTGGTGTTTGCAGTGGGGAGAGAGGAGCTGCGAATTTGGGATGGGTGGGGGAGAGGGAAGGAAAGTTCTCTCTCCAAGGTTTGAAAATTGACTAATGGGATGGTTAATGGGGCTTTGGGGATGGGAATGGTTGTGTTGGGGAATCGAAGGGGTGCTTGGGAAGTGGGGAGTTCTCCCTTGGGAGATGAGAGGGTGCTTAGGGAAGGGGATTGGGTAGTTGGTGGTTGGGTGGTGGAGTATGGAGTGGTGGAGGGTCTCTTGGGACTAGGGGTGGAGTAATGAGGGTTGGGGTAGTTGGGAGTATGAGTAATGAGGGGAGGGGAAGGGTTGATGATGTGGAGGAGAGAGAGGGAGGGGAGGAGAGATAAAGGGAAGAGAGAGAGAGAAAGAGAGAGGGGAATCCACCCCTTAGAGAGAGAGAGAGAGATTTGAAGAATCCACTCCAATAAGACACTAAAACTCACTTGATTTAAATTGATCATAAAAGGTTGTTACATATGAGAGAAGTGGGGGCCTATTTATAGACTCCATACTTTTCATATGACCATAGTGACCCTGACAAACTAACTAATGACCAAAGCAGTCCAAGGGAGGGGCGCCCCTTGGCCAAGCCCATTAGTTGGGCCCATTAGCCTATCAAACCAACCATATGACAACTAACTTAGGAAAATGACTCACTAACCTAGGTACTTGACTCAAATAAAGGGAAAATTACATAGTTTATGACTCAAAGAAAATATGAAAATTACATGACTAGACTCAGAAACATATGACTAACACAATGGCGCTTGCTGACGAACAATCCGAGCCCATAAAAAATGTAGAGGGGCAAGGGATGCCCCCATCACAAAGGATGCACTGACGTGTATATGCTCAAAGTGCAACAGTGCACGGACCTATGTATGCAAAGTACAAAAGACTAGTACCGATGCAAAAGTTGCACCGACTATGAAGTCTTGTTGCTACAAAGTGCACAAGCCTAATGTGCGAGAAGGCAGATGTGCACCGAATGTGATGTGCATGCAACCTGAAAGTGCACCGACCTTAGTCGTGCACCGAGTTCTGTATGCATCGGCCTTGCTGTGCAGTTCCATAGGAAATTGCGCGCACCGACCTCATAATATGCACCGAGGCTATTAGTTGCACTGACCCTTTATGCAACTAGCACCGACCTTGATATGCACTAACTTATAACTTGCACTGACCTTAGGTAGCATAAACAAGATATGCATCGAAGCAAGGAGTGCACCGACCTTCTATAGTGTGTGCACAGACCTATATGCGTTGAGGGCAAAACATGCGCAAACTTTATGAAGAATATGCTCCGACTATGTGAAGTTGCACAGACCTTATTAATGCATGAGACGTGGCTAGCACCGACCTAAGCTATGTGCAAAAACATGCACGGACCTACATGTGCTGTATGCAAAGACTTGCACGGACCTTAAACATGCACCTAGTGCTCATATGCACCGACCCTATATGCATTAGGCCAAAACATGGACATGCATTGACTGTAGAGTGCATAAAGCAAAAACCTGCACCGAGACACAAATGTGCACTGACCCTTATCGTGCGTGCATCAATAGGAACATGCACCCGGCTAGCTAGCATCGACCCTGTGTATGCGTGAAGTGCAGCTAGCATCAACCTTAGTCAGCCAAGATTGGAACTAGCATCGACT
Source organism: Amorphophallus konjac (assembly GCA_022559845.1). Classification (NCBI taxonomy): domain Eukaryota; kingdom Viridiplantae; phylum Streptophyta; class Magnoliopsida; order Alismatales; family Araceae; genus Amorphophallus; species Amorphophallus konjac. Next base: position 203,815,129 of record CM040127.1, read on the forward strand.
TTGCACTAAATAGAAATCTGAGATATCTATACTGACCTGGATGTGTATCAGACTTGTATGTGCATTGACTTTACCTATCAGAGGTTGACTCACATTTGACTAGTGATGTTGACTTGCTATCTGTTGGCGTTGACCGTTGACTTTCTTTTCATGACTTTTTGAATCATCTTTAGAACATGTTCTGACATATCTCATACTCTTATAAATGATCAGATCACCAATGAATGCATCAATTTATATGATCAATAATATATATAGTGAGACATAATATTGACATCATCAAAATCATAGAGACACAATAATCTCCCCCTTTTTGATGATGGCAATATTATGAGTCATTGCAACAAGTTCATGATGATCAACAATGATCATCTGACAGATCAAAAAATGACTCAGACTATGATAGTCTACATAATCACATAAATTCTTCCCCTTTGACAACATCAAAAAGGAAAGAATAGAAAGTAATGTGCAGACTAGTATGAACAATGCGAGAGCATGCATCAATTGACTGAAGGAATAACTCATACTCCCCCTTAAACAGAGAATGTTCCTCTTTGGACAAATTAGTAGGCTCGGAAGAGATTCAAAGCACTAGTCAAGATTAAGCAGATCAAAGCAGATCAAGTGGACAAGTCATAAGGTCAAAGAGAGCACTAGTAAAGACACATGATCAGTCAAATAAGAGTTCAGGTCATGACAGATTGAAGCAGAATCAGTGTGCAATAGAGTTTCAAACACACTAGGGTATGAGTTCAATTGATTTCAAAATAGATGGGGCCAAGTGAGAAACACAATCATCATGCAATGCAACCGATAATCTCTCCCCCTTGAAGCAAATGGCACATTAAGATGTTTTTTCAAGGATGCTCAGCAAAAGCACAGGGGCAATCAAAGATGAAATCAACCCATGACAGATTTTATGAGACTAGCTGATACCAATGGAGACAAATTTCTGGAAGAACAAGGGTAATCAGAATGAGCAAGGTTAGTCATGCAGTTCAAGAAATACTTATGCTCCCCCTGAATTCAAGACAGATTGAAGATTAGTCAGTGAGCAATGATAAAGACTAAGCACAAGGTTTTCAATGAGCTTCAATCAAGATTTTCAATGAGATACCAATATCATAAATCCAAGAGTATGAATATTTCAGAGTCTTCCATTATAAGGGCTTATGAGTGAATCTTTATTGAATAGCATGGTTTAAATATGATGCATATACAGTTTGTCAATAAAGTTCTTTACTCATATCTGAATTCGGATTTAATAAAAGTGAACCAAGCGCTCATGTTAACATGTTGATTAACCTCTCTACATCTTACTCAATCTATTTCAATGACTTCTTTAGGAAAAACAATCATGAGTATTGACGTTAAACAATTTGACATATCTGAATTTTCACCTTTTGGGTTTAGCAGAGGTTTTCATTTCTTTTTATTTTCAGAACAGTCAGGAATAATTCATGCCTTTCATCGTAAAGGTAGATGCTGATTAGACGCCAGTACCCCTAGCTTACTTAGCAGAATGTACCATTCTATTTCAAGTAAATAGATATCACCTTTTTGCGTAAGGGTACATGTTTACCAGACGTAGGTACCCCTAGATACGGAGTGAAACTAACCTTTGTTAATTTTCTGAACAGAGTCAGCCAAGAAGCATCATGACTTTGGGTCCATTGTCTTTGACAAGGATTCTAGTTTCTCAGCGCATTTAGCTATTGCTCTGCCATTTACATAACTGAATTAGCATTTAGATACAGCTACCCATAAGGTTTTGAAGAAAGACTTGTTTAAAAATAATACAGATTTCATGCATTTCAACCAAATAGGTCATGATTTCAATATTTCAGATTATCGAAGGTTTTTCAAAATATAACATGAAATAGTTGGTTAAAGTTTATTAAAAACTGATTCAGACATTTTCATGGCATTTAAGAAGCAAGCTGAAAATATATTAAACTTAAACCAATTTGATCTTTTCAGAACATTCATAGTTCCATATAATGGAAGATTCCTAACACAGATGTTTTTCAGATTTATGATCAAGGTACACAAATTGAAATCTTCTCAAGTTTCAGAATTTTCAATTTTATTCAGTAGCAGTCAAGTTGTGAATTGAGACACAAGCATCAAGGAGCATACATGTATGTGAAGGCACATGAATTTCAAGCATGTAGCAAAGATGACCTGGTTTATTGTAATAAGGCTACAGATTTCAAGGAAATGACCATGAGATTTCAACAAGATTTTTTTAGACAACAACATGATTTCAAGTTTGACAGAGAATTTCAAAGATATGTGCAACCATGGATATTCAGAGAGTGTGAGAATCATTTAAGATCAGTGAGCTGAGAACATGGCAGATGTTTAATGTTCATGTGAGTTCAAATGATAGGTGAAGGCAAATGAAACCAACTAAAATCAATTATTGATGTGAGTTGCTGGAAGAACAGAGATTAGACAGTAAAGTGTATGCTCCCCCTATCTATATGCAGTGAACCAATCTTTTGAAAAAAAATTTAGAAATGATATGCAATTAATTCATGTATGCAAATGCACTAACTCTCCTTACTGAATTCATTAACCAGTCATGTGAGACATGAGGACCATGCAGTTCACTAAATCTTGATAGGCATGAAGTGCAATAAACTCCCCCTAACTTTATGCAGGCTATGCAATGAAGGCTAAGCAAAGGATTTTAAAATTCATGCTCATGAAAGTCTAGACTGCTCTATATGAAGACTAGACCCTCAGTACTTGGCGGAGGCTAGCCTCTACGCATGATGTGAGTTTCCAGACAGACATAATCTGTCCTTTTCCCAACATACCATTTAACATACCATCGGGTCATGCATAGCAATGCAGTGCAAAGTGCAGTCTTATGTGCATCTTCAAATTTTTCTTATGATAGTTCTCTAAGCTAATATGTATGTGAATGAGCATGTGTGGAAATGAGCATCTTATACATGTGACAGCATGCAGGGATCAAGTTCCAGCTTTTCAGATTTTTTAGAAATGTAATTTGTTTTAAGTGATTATGCATTTTAACAAATATCAAACAACTGTAATTCGCATATGTATGCATCAAATGCAGACAACCCTTTAATCTGATATATGCACAGATCACCCAGCAAGTGCATAAATAGAAAAGAATGCAAATGGCAGATGCAGTTGTGGACATGTATGCGTGAGATCTTAATTGACATATTAAGCACGATGTTCAGCTAAAAGAAAATTCAGGTGAATAAGCCTATAAATAGTAGAGTTGGGGTTTTACCTTACTTGAGCGCCTTGATTTATTAAACCCTCTTTTTATTCTCCATCCCAAGGCACTCCTGCAAACATGATCGCATTTTACATTCTTAGGAGCCCAAGTCTCCTTGGGTCCTTTAGTGACAGTAGCACTTTTGAATGGTGCTCTCCTCATTTTCAACACTTGAGAGTCATCAAACCTCATCAGATAGCAGTTAGACATGGAATGTCCTAACTGTCCACAATAATAACAAGAGATAACATATTTTAAATTCTTTTTATGCACATTGTCATAAGCAGGGAATCTATGTGCATTAACATGAAGAATTTTGTTATTTGCATGAACATGTTGTTTTCCATAACCTGCCGACCAACATTCAGAAGCTCGGTGCCCAGGTTTTCCACATTCAAAACATGCATGAATCTTTCCTTTAAAAGTAGATTTATTTATACCAAAATCATTTGTATTTGCAGGGAATTTAACAAATTCAGAGTTAGATTTCTTTCCTTGAGCATGCCAACAGTAAGCAGCAATGTGGCCCATCTTGCCACAATGAAAATAAAGAATTTTCTTATTCTGAAGCTCATGATTTCTGACATGAATTTTCCTAGCATGCATTTTACTATCTTTCATGTCATCTTTTTCCTTCAATCTACACTCATGCATCAGATGGCCAATCTTGTGATAATAATGAAAAATCATTTTCTGTTTAGATGCATGTGAGTGTGTGGGTGGAACATGCAAAGTGGGGGCAGAAATATTTTGGTTCTTTTCTTTTTGTTTTTCAATTGTTGTTGAGGTTTTTTGAGTAGAAAACTGAAAAATAGGTGGGTTCGGAGACCTGTGAGAAGTTGAGTTGGAACAAAGGAAGTTTGAACTTTGTTTTTAAAACTCTTTTTGTTTGCAGGGTTATAGCCCAACCCTTCCTTCTGAAAATTAACCTTTGTTCCTAGAACCTTGTTCAGATTATCTTTTCCCTCTACTAATTTTGACAAGGAATTATTCAAATCAGTTATTTCATATTTAAGAGAAGAGATTTGAAATTCATAGCTGGAAATATCTTCCTCACAAGACAGAATTTGTTGATGCATTGCATCATTCATATTTTTAAGGGTTTCAACTTCTTGTTTCAGTTTGAGCTCATTTTCAACTTGATTTTCATTAACATCACATTTTCCCTTCTCAAAGATAATAAGCCTCTCCGACATAGCAGTGTTCAACTGCTTCACTTTTTCAATCTCTCTAATCAATTTGTCATTTTCTGATTTTACAATATTTAATTCAGAGCTAACACACTCAAAATCTCTCAACAGTTTTTCATTCTGAACTAAATTATTGATATGAACCTGATCATCATCAATCGAGCTAAGTTTTTCTTTTAGTTCAGAAATTTCACATACAAGTCCTTGATTTTCTTCTTTGAATAGTCCAATTTGTTTCTTAAGCATTTGGACATCAGACAAACATGTGTCATGCGACTGTTTCAGTTTTAAACAATTTCCACATGAAGACTTTGAACTATTCAGATCAATTTTCTTTTTCAAGTTTTTGTATTGTTTTCTTAATCTTTCATGTGACTCTAATAAATCGGCATATGCATCCTCCCAGTCATCTATAGAGAACCTTTCAAAAGGATTTACCTGATCATCGTTCTCATCCTGATCACTTTGGTTGCTGCTATGATTGCTGCCATTACCCATCATGCAGTTGTCATCCCCTCTCCCGTGGGCTAGCTTCAGCTTGTCCAGAATGTCCTTAGCAGACCTGCAATCATAAAAACAGGAATGGAAAGCCCTATTAGTAGCGGCCTTCATCATCTCCAAAGCTTTCTGGTTTTTAGCACACATAGATCTATGATTATCAATCCATTTGGACTTATTCTTTGGTAGTCTATGTGGACCATGTGAAATTAGCTTCCACAGATCTGGATCGACAGACTTAACAAACATACGCAAGTTATTAAACCATAAATTAAAATTAGTACCATCAAAAACCGTTGGATGACCCATAAGAAGGATTTAGGAACAATCAGCCAAAAAACAATGAGTAGCAAATGAAATTAGCACCAAGGAGCACCAAGGATCACTGTAGATTGTTGGATCTATAGAACCAGCAACCTTCTCTGATACCAATTGTTAGATACGGTGGCACACAGAAATGGATCTAGAGGGGGGGTGAATGGATCTTTCAACAAATACACCCAATTAGAAACAATTGTGGAATGAAGCTTTTAACTGTACTTAATAATGATCTATTGAGACAGCACAATTACTCTCTTCTCACAACCGTGAGCTGAGACACTCAGGCTTGCATATGAAATGTAATTTCACTAAGCATATGAACAAACACTTCACAGACATATAAATTTCTCAGCGAATAACACGGGCGAACTGCAACCAATCAAGCACACACAACATGTGAAGGGGAGATAGATGATATGGAGGAGCGCAAAGACCAAACCATGATAGATAGGATATTTTTTAGGTGGTTCGGCCAGACCCACAGTCTGCCTACGTCCACCCCTCACTTCAAATCGGAGTGAGGCTTCCCTTGCAAATGCAAGAACAAGTAGACTCAGTCTGCAAACATACGCTGCCTAACAGCTTGACAAACGAAGGGAGACAAATCCCTCAAACCAAGCTCTACAACCCACAGAAGCTTGGCACCTAGACTTGCTACCCACAAGACCAGAACCGGAGATGAATCTCCCTTCCTCCTCACCGGAGGGGAACCGCTAGTGACACCCCGTCACTAGCAAACCAGAGGTCACAGACCTCTCTTCCTCCACACCGAAGGGGAACCGCTAGTGACACCCCGTCACTAGCAAACCAGAGGTCACGGACCTCTCTTCCTCCACACCAGAGGGAACCCACAAGAGACACCCAGCCACTTGCAAACCAGAGAACAATTCTCCCTTCTCCTGATTCCACAGGAGGAACCCCATTCCCAAATAAAAGAAACGAAAAGCACTGAGGATATGAAAAGAACAAACGAAAAACAAACAAGAGAAACAAAAATAGATATAGCTCCAAGGAGCACAATGACTGTGGATTTGATCAACGAGTCAATTCATGAGCGGATCTTCAGGATGCACCAGCTACACACTCTTTCTCCTTCTCATGATTTTCTTCTCTCTCACTCTAGCTCTCAGCTTCTTCTTCACTCACTGACTACCTCTCTTCTTCTTCTTCTTCTTCTTCTTCTTCTCCAGCTGCAGCTGGCTCTCCTTTCTTTTCTTCTGGCGGCCTCTTTTCCAGCCCCCTTCTTCGAAGGGTTGGGTATTCTTATATAGGAGCAGGGGCTCCGTAAGGATGAGGCAAAAGAGCCCTACCAAAGCTCCATTGGCCCACGTGTTAGGGAATAGAATGTTCCTTTCCTCGGATCACGTGCCTTTCATTTGCCCCTTTATCCATGAGCCAGCCTTCTGCCATTTTAGAGATCACGTGCCTCTTCTGTGAACGAGATTGTTCCTTGTAAAAGAAAGGACATAGTATAGTTTATGCCACTATATAGTGTATCGATAAAACATGCACAGACCTTCCATTGAAGGAATAGGAAAGTGCACGGACCATGAAATACGTACATATAAAACATGCACCGACGCTACAGTGAACCTAAGGCTTAACATGCATCGGTTTGAACAGTGAATTGCATGGACTTCAAGTGCAAAGAAGAGAACGTGCACAGACCCTCATTCTTGTGCTACATGGATTAGCACGGACCTTGGTATGCTTAGTGCTGAAATGTACACAGATGTTATCAGCCCAGTGCAAAGTATGCACCGACCTGAAGCGCTTACAACAAAGAATATGCACCGACCTACATGCATGCGCATGATAAGAATGTGCACCGACTTGACATCTGCACCGACCCTTGCATGTGCAAGACAAACTATGTACTGACCCATATATGCACGGACCTTCTTATGCAGCACAGTAATGTGCACCGACGTCTGTATTAAAATATGTCTTAGACATAGAAACATGCACCGACTTGATGTGTATCCCTTCTAAAGTGACTTGCACAGACATTGTATGCTGATAGACAAAATGTGCACTGACCTGCATGAGGCAAAGGATGCACCGACGTGTATATGCTCAAAGTACAAAAGTGCACGGACCTATGTATGCAAAGTACAAAAGACTAGTACCGATGCAAAAGTTGCACCGACTATGAAGTCTTGTTGCTACAAAGTGCACAGACGTGCACCGAACGTGATGTGCATGCAACCTAAAAGTGCACCGATCTTAGTCTTGCACCGAGTTCTGTTTGCACTGGCCTTGCTGTGCAGTTCCACAGGAACTTGCACCGACCTCATAATATGCACCGAGGCTAATAGTTGCACTGACCCTTTATGCAACTAGCATCGACCTTGATATGCACTGACTTATAACTTGCACTGACCTTAGGTAGCATAAACAAGACATGCACAGAGGCAAGGAGTGCACCGACCTTCTATAGTGTGTGCACAGACCTATATGCGTTGAGGGCAAAACATGCGTAGACTTTATGAAGAATATGCTCTGACTATGTGAAGTTGCACAGACCTTATTAATGCATGAGACGTGGCTAGCACCGACCTAAGCTATGTGCAAAAACCTGCATGGACCTACATTTGTTGTATGCAAAGACTTGCACGGACCTTAAACATGCACCGAGTGCTCATATGCACCGACCCTATATGCATTAGGCCAAAACATGAACATGAACTGACTGTAGAGTGCATAAAGCAAAAACCTGCACCGAGGCACAAACGTGCACAGACCCTTATCATGCGTGCATCAACAGGAACATGCACCGAGCTAGCTAGCATCGACCCTGTGTATGCGTGAAGTGCAGCTAGCATCGACCTTAGTCAGCCAAGACTGGAACTAGCATCGACTTTGCACTAAATAGAAATCTGAGATAGCTGTACTGACCTGGATGTGTATCAGACTAGTATGTGCATTTACTTTAGCTATCAGAGGTTGACTCACATTTGACCAGTGATGTTGACTTGTTGTCTGTTGGCGTTGACCGTTGACTTTCTTTTCATGACTTTTTGAATCATCTTTAGAACCTGTTCTGAAATATCTCATACTCTTATAAATGATCATATCACAATGAATGCATCAATTTATATGATCACGAATATATATAGTGAGACATAATATTGACATCATCAAAATCACACAGACACAACATGTTCTGATCGAAGGCATCAAAGTGTATCTGAATGGCCGAAAGGCCGAGGCAATCCCTGAGTGGATCGTGCAAAATGTCCCGGTGCATAATTCTTTCTAAGCACTAAGGAGGATAGAGAAAAGCAATGCTGGAGCGGCCCATCTGCCGAAGAATGAGATGGCCCCATGGCCAATCAGAACAAAGCAAGTCTGGGTACCCAAGCCAACTCGGGTCCCAGTGCCAACTCAGTTGGGATCTGCCAAGGCTGGCAGGCCCAGGAACGAAGAGGCTAAAAGAGAGAAGAAGAACAAGATGCCGGTAGGGGGGTCTCGCAAGTCAACTGTCCAGGCCTGCGCACGCTAGGCAAATGTCCCTTTACAGGTTGAGGATCATGGCAAGATTGCCAGGATGCGCCAGCCAGCACGAGCAAGGTTACCGCCATGATGGGAATCGATGCCGAGCATGTACATTTTATTTTACATTTATGTCCTTTAGTTTATTTTTATATCCATGGGAAAGTATATGTGCAATTGTAAGGCTTTGTAAGCCAATGCGTCATTCCCTTGGATTGTGTGGGTTTCTATGTAATTTGCCTATAGGTCCAGCAAGGGGCCCCCCAGCCCTTTCCCATTGGTCCATGTCACCCATGTGGGGCTGGTCAAACTTGCCTAGGTGGCATCTAGAAGGGTTGAATGTCAATATGCACATGGGAGACAATTGGACTTCAAAGTCCAAAGTAGGCTACCTACCATTTCTACCATGTCCCCCCCTTGGTCAAGGGGGCGCCCTCCCCTTGAATTTTTTTATTTCTTTTGTGTGTTGGCCACATTTAATCCAGGCCATCCCTTCCCCATCCCTAGATCCAATGGTGGAGATTGGATTTGATGTGTAGCATATAAAAACTTGTATTTTCCATTTGAAAATTATGAAGAAAGGAAAAAATCCATTTGGAGCCAAGAGCATTTGTGCCCCCCCTCTCTCTCCTGGAGTTTTCCCCCTATCCCTCTGCAATTCTAGACTGATTCCCTCTTCTATCATCCCTTCTCCACCTCTGATCATCATCTGTGCCGCCACCGCCGCCGTTCGTGCCGCCGTTGCGCCGCCGCGAAGCCGCCTCTACAGTTCTGTCCACTCAAGATAGTAGCTACTTCTCCGAATTTCTGCTCTCCACCACGTGATCATCTTGAGCTGAAAATTTTAGGGTGTGTTCCAGAGGTTCCCAGCACCCTCCTGAAAAATTGGTTTGATCTATAGATCCCTTTTCATATTTTCCCATTTTCGTTCATCATCTCCTTCCAATTCTGTCCAGTTTCTGTTCACTGTTACAGCCAGATGAAGAACACCTTCTCCGACCCACTTTTTGATTTTCCCAGGAGTCCCCAATTTGATTGGAGATTCTGTCCACCGTCCCCTATCACCAAGAATTTTTTTTATTTTTGTTCAGCCCTCCAAATAGTTTTATAAATTAGCCCAAGTTCCTAAACTTGTTCTGTCTGCCTCATTCCAGATCCGACCCACCTCTAGTATAAACTCTCTAGAAAATCCAAACTTCCATATTTTCCAAATCTAAAAATATCCCTGGTTTCTGCTCTTGAATCTCTACCACTTTCCTGAAGAACCCAACTTCATATTCGGAGGTCTACCTATCGGTCAATGGTAGTTCTCAGGAACACTACTTGCTGTTCTGAGATTTCGGATACTGTGCAATAGCAACTTGAAAAATAGTTAAAGGCCAGATCCGTGCAGATCCAGCTTCTCTCTCTAATACTATCTTTAAGTACTTCGAAAGAGCTTTGCAACGGTACCTCCTGATTTCTGATCCGACGTTGGGATTGGCCGCAGCAAGCAATCTCGTCGAGTCGCGCACTGTAAAACAGCAAGTGCAGATTCGTGGCCAGCTAAGCCGACGGGTGCCGATCGGAGCCGCCCGGCCTCCGGCAGGGGAACCAGCACACCGCTAGCCCAGGGAGCGCTTCCCCAAGCGTCCCCACCACAGTGGTGCCACCGGGCCCCACACGGCCCCTCCGACCAGCACGTGGGCCCCACAGTCGTGAGTACGTCTGCTGCCGAAGCTACGCGAGAAGCCGCTCGTCAACCCGGAATCGGTCCTTCCGGAGCCACTTGTGTAGCCCTTTACCTCCCTGCGTGGAGTGGGTAGTAGTTCTTTGCTGTAACATTTGTGTATTAATCATCCCGGGAGTTCGAGTTCGGCCGGGTCCGTCTTTCCCACGCCGAGAGCGTGGAGGTATCGTGTCCGCTCCTTCACTTGGCATTTGCTTTATTCATATATATCTCTTTATGCCGCTACTAGAGAGCATGTTGTAGGGCCATTAGCTCAATATATATTTTTGTATCACCGCTGCTGCGAGAGAGAGAGTGACCGTCCCGTGACCCGATCCGGGCACAAGAGAGAGCCGACCACCCTAGCTCACTGCCGATTTTTCAACCGTGCATGTCCGACGCTTCCCTCGCTAAGGGACGATCGCGATTTTGCATAGAGTCCAAGGATCGCATTCCTAATTCAAGTTGAGTCCGTGGTCCGTCCCGCATCAATTTGGTATCAGAGCGAGTTTGAGTCTAGGGTGTCTAAATTCAAAAAAAAGAAGAAGTGTCATTTAAGTCTAAGTGTCTAAGTCAGTCTTAGGAGTTACATTTGCATACTATTAATCGGTATATAAAAAGGTGTTGTCCAAACGTTAGGCTACGCCTATCGGGAAGGCCGCACACTTGCGCGAGTGATCTTCGGATCGATTAACTCTGCCCCGTACCGAGTCTTGGTGTCTTGTCCTTAGTGTGCATGCATTCCACCTTTGCATAGTCAGTCTAGTGTCTTGTCTAAATGGCCTTGCATATCCATTCCTAGGGATCCATTCCCATATTTTGGCAACTATGGCCAACCCATGTCAACCCGTCCAAGGCGATAGGTCTGTGTCCGAGTACATTCGGGCATATCATACGTATTGGTTGGAATATGGCTTGGGAGAGGAGAGCACCACGGCCGCATTTCAGTTCCGGAGAGGTTTGCGCCTTCACTTCCAGTTGGAATGTCTTTTCAGTGACGCGATCTCTCTGGCGCGGTCTTATCAGGTCGCTCTAGAGGTCGAGCCATTTGAGTATCGGTATGATGCTACCCTGGCTGCCCTTCGGCAAGCATCTACCTCCCACCCAAGTCCCGAGCCGATCGGACTATCTACGCCATTGCCTTCACCACCCGTGAGTGCTCCGTTACCACCCTTACCTTCCGATCCTTATTCGAAACCGTCTTGTTTGGAGCCACCAAAACCCTAGCCACCCATGTTTCTTGCGGGAATGCTATACATAGTCGAGCCGCTTCTTCGTTGGCTCAAAGATGGCTTGGTCCCACCTCCCTTCCCATCTATGGACCCCACACTACCTCTAGTGCCAAGCAATTCATTTCACACCACCTTCCGGTCAAGTCACTATGTGGACACATTGGACGACCTTCTTAAAGGGTTAGACCGGCAGTTGACATTTACGCATTTATTGGCCCGAGGCTTCGACCAACCCACTAGTCGTAGCTTCACCCATCTGGCCATAGGGTCCATTACCTCCATATGCACCGTGGGTTGTGTTACCACGGAGGTTCTTCTACTTCTCCCGCTATCGGACGAGCCCGACTTCATTACTTTTCTTCCGAGGGAGGAGTCATATCTTCTATGCATGGTCCCATCTACCACGATGGATGGAGGTGATCATCACCTTCATGAATTTCACCCATGGGACTATGTAATGGAGGAATCAAAGGGTCACACATTCTTGGACCCATTCGACCCCTTCTCTAGTGGGCCTAGTGATCCATCACTTCCATTCTACCTTGTCGGGGAAGTCCACTTTCATACCCCTTTCCTACATGCGGGGTCCTCCATACCCACCAAGCCCGTCCACGACACACCTACATCTGGCTCACCTAGCCCTCTCGAGTCTCCCAAATCCAATAGGCAGTCGCATGTTAGGGACAAAGTAAGATGTCTAGGAGCCCCACTTTCCGCCAACCATCGAGTACATCTAGTGTATGCATGGCACATATTCGGGTGTCCTGGTCCACCATCGCCTATGCGTAGGTCGGACTAACATTAGGTGTGTCTAGGGTCTCGTGTGTTTATACATGTATGTGTCAAGTCAAGTCAGTCTTTGTATGCTCGCGTTGTTAGCCCTTTCGAGTTCGAGACTTGTCGGACTATTGGGATCGGTTCTACCTCATATCGGATCTAGTCACATAAGGGACTCAGCGGTGATTCCTAGTGAGTCTTCGAGCCGCCTCCTCCCCTTTTGAGCATGCCTCACCCGGAGTGTCCACCTCTAGCCCATAGTAGCTTGTGCATATCGAGTATATATGGAATGAGTAGGTGATGGTCACTTGGAGTGGAGCGTACCCGCATTACTTGGCACGGTGACGGATCCGCCGGAGTACTCGAGCAGCCGCACCACTTACTCGACAGGGTCGAGTTCCTCCCACCCAGGGAGAGTTGATGGGAATCGAAGCCGAGCATGCATATTTTATTTTACATTTATGTCCTTTAGTTTATTTTTTTATCCATGGGAAAGTATATGCGCAATTGTAAGGCTTTGTAAGCCAATGCGTCATTTCCTTGGATTGTGTGGATTTCTATGTAATTTACCTGTAGGTCCAGCAAGGGGGCCCTCACTCCTTCTCCATTGGTCCACATAAGCCATATGGGTCCATGTGGGGCTGGTCAAAGTCCTAGGTGGCATCTAGAAGGTCAATTGGACACATGGGAGACAAGTGGTTGAAAATGTCAAAGGGAGGCCACCTACCTTACCTACCTAGTCAAAGGAGTGTCCCCTCCATATGTAATTTATTTATTTTGGGTTTTTGACCACATGGGGGAATAAAATATCCTATTTCCCATGAAATTCCCAGCCCCCACCCCTTGCCATTCTCTATATAAGCCTATGTATAGTGTCATTAGAGATTAATGAAGGAAAAATTGGCATTTTGCCCCAAGAGAGCTCTTGGAGGGTGCGCCCCTCTCCCCCTATCTCCTTGCTGTTCTTCCCCTTCCTCCAGAAATCTAGGGTAGGAGACCCTTTCTACCTCCCCCTCTCATCCTCTGAGTTACCTTTCTGAAGCTACCGCCGCCGTCGCGTCGCCGCCACCGCCACCGGAGTTCTGTCTCCATCAGGATAGAACCCCACCTCCGTGGATCTATATTTTTATGTTGTTGTCTGATCGAGCTGCAATTTTGAGAGCTTGTTCCTCTCTTTGTTAGCTTTCCATCCATATATCTTATGCTCAATTCTGATCTCGTTTTATATTTTTCCCGCAATTTCTATATCACCCCTGTCAATCTGTCATTCTACAGATCTACAGTACAGAGTCGTCTTATAGTAATTTCTTCACCCACTTATAAAATTTTAAAAAATCCCAAAACATTAACCAGTGTTCCTCTCGTATACCCCTTTCCACCATAATTTTCTTTCAGTAAAAAAAAATCGTTTTCCCTTCAGTCAATGGTGTGTTTCAGGCAGATTGCTTGCTGCCCTGTGTGTCAGTCAGTCCGGGTCAGAAAAAATACAGTCATACAGTCATTTTCATTTTCAATCCGTCTACTGGATGGATCTGAAAAAAATATATGTTATAGATCTCTGCGTTCTCTTTCCATCGGTACCAGCCACGCCTCAATCGGCCTCCGGATCTGGGCGCAAGTATTTTTACCGTCAAGGCCTACAGATCTGTCCTCTGTGCAGGTCCGAAATTATAGTCTGAAAAAAATTCAAGAATAATTGTCAAAGTCAAAATCAGGAGCCGCCCCTTCAGGGAGTCGATCAGGGACATCCCGCCATCGTCCCAGCCAAGCGGCACCTCCAGAAGACGTCAGCAAGGCAGCGTTCCATTGGAAGCCATTGCTTGCTGTCCACCGAGTTAGCTACCGAGTTGGGTCAGCACCGAGTTGGAATAGTGCCAAGTCGGACCAGCAGGCCGAGTTCGTGCCGAGTTCACCTCCAGATTGCTTCCCGTCAACCCAGGGTCGATCCTCCCGGGCCCACTTGTAGCCCTTTACCTCCCTGCGTGGAGTGGGTGATAAAATTTAACTGTTGTAATCAACTTTTACTGCTGTTAACCGGGAGTTACCGTAACTGGCCGGGAACGTCTTCCCCACGCCCAGAGCGTGGAGGTACACTCGCTCCCCACTCTTTACCGCATTTGCTTATCTTGTATAGCTTTGAATGCCGCTGTGAGTGTAGGTTTCTAGCTTGTTATTCTATTATCACCACTGCGAGAGAGCGTGATTGAGTGTACCGTCCCGTGACTCGATCCGAGTCTACACGGAAAAGCCGATACCCGTGACTCACGGCCGGTTTCTTAACCATGCCCGGTCCCACGTTTCCCTCGCTAAGGGACAATCGCGAGCTCGTCTAGAGTCCGAGGATCGCATTCCTAATTCGAGTCGAGTCCGTGGTCCGTCCCGCATCACGCCATCCGCAGTCTCTCCCGTTATTGGACAAGAAGATATTACCCAGACCGTGCGTGGATACCTCTGTGGTCTCGGGATGTCACGTCCCGAGATATATGTACAGCCGGCGGGGACATGAACAGCCGGCAAGATAAGTGTGACGACTCAGACTCCGGATACCGAATATACCCGATAGGACTATCGAGTAGACCCGATACCACTTGGAACCCGTGAAGCCTCACAAGAGCTGTAAAGCTCCGAAGGGATAAAAGGAATGTCGTGTAGTACATTGAAGTCACAGATATAACAATAAGCAATTAAATTTCATTAATCAGGTTTGTTAAAGTAGAAGAAATAAAATTACTTTTTAATTAATAGTTAAAATTAACACTTATACTAGAGTCCAGGCCAAAGGAAAGACAAGTACAGTCCGACAGAAAGAAGACGTACACTGAGGTCGGGGGAAGCCCGACGCAGGTACCGCTGGCAACTACGAACACGCCACACCAGGAACCGCAAAGGAAGCAGAGACAACCACACCTGAAAAGTAGGGGTGAGCCTCGTGTCACTAGCGCAGTAGGGGTCACGTGGATCCCCACTGAAAAACACGCAGTAACACGAAACAACAGCTAAAACAGCAGGAGTAGTAAAGCAGGAAAAGCTAAACTACAACTAGAAAGCTGTAAAAGAAAGCAGGAAGAGCAGGAGTAGAATAGCTAAAAGAAAATGGAAAAACCAAGCTGTAAAGAATGAGAACACAGCTACCGAGCAAAGCACGGCTCCCTAAGCTACTCCAAACAGCGACAGAAGGGCGAACCCTGATCTCACGAGTCAGGCATTACCGATACGTCGGCAAGACACCAGCTTGAAAACTAAGGCTGACTGTTGTGCGGGTTTTTATGCTGAATGACCGGGGTGAAGGAAGGGATACAACAGGGAAGGAAAATATGGGAGTTTGATGTATCTCGGGTATCCTCCTTACGGTTGCATGCCTCTCACGATGATATCAGGCACTCTCCTTTTACGGAAAGTCGAAAGGGGTCGAATGGCACAGGAATGTCAGGGTTACGGATTAACCGGACAGGGTGCGGGCGTGCCAGTCGATTTCTCGACAATCACTCATGGAACCAAGGGTTGGCCGGGGAAGCGTCGCTAGGACGCAGCACGTAGGCTCGGGCGACACGTGGAGAGAAGGGGTTCCATGGGTGCGAGTGCATAGGCGATTGTGGGAATCGTGTACTGGACGTCTTTCTCCACCGGCCGCAAGCAACCGGTGTTTATTTACATCGGATTGAATCTGAATACCTTCGTTCTAAGCTGAAGAAAAAGTCTGTATATATGTCTGAAGCCGTGGGTAGAGGGTTGGGGGCATTCAGCAGCTATGGGTGCGCGTTTGACTGAGGGGTGTTTACTGGGGGTAGGATGTCAGGCACGGATGCCGAGTGGTGTTGATAGCGAGTTGGGGGCCTGAACGTGGATGTGAGAACATTCGTCCGATTGGCGGTGTAATCTTTAAGATATACATGTCTTTACAGGTGGGTCGTAGTGGCCAGGGTACAACTAGTGCATGCCACGGGACAATTTCGATGTGATGATCGGTCCCCAGGTCAGTGCTTGATAGACGAACACATATGTGTTTTACAGAGGGCCCCTCCTATGGCGTGGGCCATGGTGGTGGCGTCGAGCGAGGGGTCATATGACTGGACGACTGGGGGGTTGCATCGATCTGGTGTCTAGGCGAGGGCCAGTCCCGGCTCGAGTAGAGCGGTCGAACGTGGCCTCGTACCTACGGGAGAGCGTGGCGTCATGGTACGTGCGGGGTTGGAACCGACAGGCACGCGAGGGGGAATCCCGACATGTGGGGACATCCGCCCTTGTCATTACGTATCGCGCATGGTGGGTGTTGACTTGTATGTTACAGCCAAATACGGCGTGAGGGAAGTGCAAACGACATACCCCGAGCGTACTAAGCCGACGCACACGTCACCCACACACAATTCTCCTTAGCTCGTTGTCCAGAGCCGCTTGAAGAAGGTCGGATGTCCCGGGCCTTCCTGTATGTCTATGTCTCTGTGTGTGTCTATCTGTCCACCCCTTGAGCTCCTAAGGGGCTTTTATAGAGAAGTTGAAGGGTTGGGAAGGGTTTAGGCGGGTTAGCTTGATAGGGTGGAGCTAGCCCGCGTAAACCCCATGAATAGTAAGGGTTTAGGGTGGTTGGGTTGATAGGGTCAAGCCAACCCGCGTAAACCCCATGAATAGTGTAGGTTTAGGGGGGTTGGGTTGATAGGGTCATGCCAACCCGCGTAAACCCCTCACGGAGGGTGTTTTTCTTAAAAAGAATGGGCTGGGAAGGGTTTACACGGACCAGCCTCAGGGGGCTGGACTGGTCCGTGTAAACCCCCTCCCCCAGGGGGGTTTAGGCAGGTTGGCTTTGGTCTTTTTTAATTTTAAAAAACCAAATTTTTTTATTGAATAGAAGGGGTTTATGCGGACCAGCCCAAGGGGTTGGGCTGGTCCGCCTAAACCCCCCCCCCCCCGGGGGGGGGGGGGGGGGGGGTTAGGCGGATTGGCGCCATGGGAGAGAGGGAGTGGTCCCCACCGTATAAAATTCATTTTTTGGCCCCTTTTTTTACTAAATTAACTAAGAAGAAAAGGACAGTTAGCTCTAGGAGGATACGTGGAAGCTTGCGGAGGCTTGTGTGCGCGTCGACTTGCGGAGTTCCCGCGTGCTGTGGCTTTGCGCTCCCGCGTCCACGTGTCAACTTCTCGAACTGGTACGGCACACAAACCGCGTCGTAGGATAGCAAATTGGACGAACTGAGACTGAGTGGGGTCATGGGACAACCAGGCTGGAGAGGGGGCGCGACCCCCGGGGAGTTCACCCTCCTTAGGGGCGCACGGCCGCGCCTCGGGGTGAACTGACCCCGGGGCTGATTGTGACCCTGAGGGATGGCCCCCGGGTGTCCTTGTGTCTTTTGCGAGAGTCCTTTGAAGGACGTTGAGCTCCGGGAAATTAGGATGGGCCCATGGGGGCAGTTGTTCTTCGAACTGTCGTAGCCGCTCGCAAGGTGTTCGGGTAAATGCCCGACACACCCCGGATTGCCGAACGACTTTGGTAGCTGGCCGAGGGGCCCCAAGGTGAGCCTCGGGTTGAAGATGGGAGCTCGTGGGAGCTAAGGGGAGGCATCTCAGGGATGTGAGTCATGCCTCAAGCAGCATGCCGTGTTGCATGGCGGGTTGGCAGGGTAGCCTCGTGTTGGCCCGAGTGCTAAAGTTGAGTGGCTCATCGCCACGTATCTGAGGTTTAGGGGTGGCCCCGACTTACTGGGGGGTCGTTGTAGGACCCAATTAGTGTGCTGGAACCATGGGGTGGCCCGTGGTTTTGTGTGGAAGGGTTGGAACATATGCACCCACAAGGTGTTCAGAAAAATGCCGAACACACGTGTGTGAGCCGTATGCACGTGTTGCGGACCTCCAGAGCCTGTGGTTGACTTACTTGGGTCTCCCTTCGACCTTGGAGGGTTGAAAGAGGTGTCTCGGGGTGGGCCAGTGACCCTTTCACTGAGTGCCACGTGGCGTGGCTTAACGCCGGGGTGCCCCCAGGTGGTCCAGGGTGGCCATGTAGGATACGGGCAAAGCCCGTATGTGAGTGGCCGGGGTTGACCCCGGACAATTGCTTGTGTCGCCGCGTGTCACGGTAAGTTGGCCAGGACCCTTGTAGGGACCCGCAGGGCTGTAGAAAGGGCTAAATAGCCTGTGCCTTGAAGGTGTTCGGGGAAATGCCTGAACATTTATTCTTTGTTATTATATCGAGAAATAGTTCGGGTACAACAAATGCCCCCCACGGGGCATGCGTCGGAGGCGGAGACGAGGGCGTATGGCCCGTGAGACCCCTGTTCTGGGCTGTTGTAGTTGTATTTTGACACTTCATGTGCCTTTATTTTGTTGTGCTGTATGTGCTAATTTTCTAGTATACTGACCATTTTTTTGGGTGCCCTATCTTGCAGCTAAGGCACGCTTTGGCAGAGATGGGCGAGTCCCGAGGTGGGTGGCTTGGGAGGAGGACCATTGGGTGTGGCGGACTGAGCGGTAGATGCCTCCTCTAGGTCCTCCGGTGGTTACTGCGGCTAGTGTGGAGCAACTAGATTCGTGGCAAACAGTGGTGGCTGAGGGTCCCGTCGGTGAGAGGGCAACTGGAGTCGAGACTGTGAAGGTGGCCCGGATCTCGGGAGCAGGCGGTCTGTATGCCTATGACTGGAGTGGGGGTTATCCTTTGGAGTTCCCTTTGGATCGTCATCTATTCGAGTTTCTCAGGAGCTATATCCCTCCCGGCATGGAGGAGGGTGACACCCAGATTCCGGGAGCCCGTCGTCGGCTTGAGCGGGCTATCTTGATTGGCAGGGACATCATGCATGGTGTAGCGTTTTACAGTTACCCGAGCTTTTCCGAGGACTACTGGAGGCAGCGTCGGCTCCCCGGTGTTGAGTGACTGGGGTTCTTTGGCAGAGCAGAGTAGTCGGGTGTCAGAGTTGGGCCGCTGGGCCCTGCTTCCTGGGACTTGCACGGTTGCCATCGCATAGAGACAGAGGGGACCGCTGGGTTGGTACTGGAGCCTGTGTGCTTGCTGTATGCTGGGGAAGGCTATGACGACCATAGCATCCTGGATGGGGTCATGCGACAGACCATCATCAGCTGGTACGGTCACTGGGTAGTGATCTTGTCACACTACTACCGTCAGGGTGCCACTAAGTGGCTGATGGGGATTGTTCACCACTACCGGGTGGTTCTGGACCGGGCTGGGATCCGGTACGTGGTGACTGCTGCTTTGTACATGTACCCATGCTACACCGGGATGCTACAAGGATTACTGGAGCACTTCAACCGCCAATGGAACATGGTGGCGACAATAGAGGGATAGACCAGCCTTGACTCGTGGTCTATGTTCTGAATTTCTGGGTTACCGATCATCGGCAAAGGTTATGAGGAGGTGGTACTAGATGACTTCCACCGTAGCCATACCAACAGAGAGGGGCGATACCAGGTGCCTTACAGTTACCGGTATCTTCTGAGGACCTGGAGGGACCTGGCCCTAACCGGGAGAGACAGAGCCACACAGACTCTGAGGGTGCCGCTAAATGTGTGGGTCCGCCATTTCTACAACGGACCCTTTTGCTTCTATCAGGAACTCGCCAGGGATCAGACTCTGTGGGAGGAATATACTGAGGTGGAGCTACGGTTTCGGACGTACTCCCGATATATGTATGCTCCACAGGAGGGGTGGAATTCCCACGGCTTAACGGATGTGACACATCTTGCCGCCTACTTGGCATACTGGTTGGCGACATTTGTGGTCCCACATGGAGAGGATGGTCTATTGAGGGCCAAGCTATTGTGGCCGGCCTATTTGTTAGCTGAGGGGAGGCAGTTGACTCTAGCATCTGCTGTGCGTGCCTTTATATATCAGGGGGAGTTCTGGCGGCGCACCTGGCGCCGAGAGAGAGGAGTATACTTCTGCAGACCCATTATCTCAGTGTGTGGGCCAAACTGCTATTTCCAAGACTGGTGACGCGAGGGACTATGGCAAACTTGACGGCACCACTTTTGTTCAACTTCATTGGGCAGCCTGACGGAGATGCAGAGGCACAGCTGGAGGGGGCCAGGAGAGCCCTTTGCTACCTGCCCACCCGAGGCAAGGAGGGACTACCTTTTGACAGCGCTGTGAGGGATTCCAGCCTGTTCTTGGGTGTGTCAGGTGGAGGGGCAATCAGCGCCCACCCCGATCAGGGAGAGACAGATGCAGGGCCACAGACCGAGTGGGTGTTGAACACTCGGTCGGCAGTGTTGATGTTGCACCGGTAGACGACGAGTTCCTTGGAGCCGTACTACCCGCATCAGTTTGCAAGGAACTTCGGGTACGACCAGGGGATCCCACCAAACCGAGAGTTTCCTCTAACAGGTAGGGAGTACAGGGGTAGAGATACCCACTTACTTGCAGTAGCATGGTGGGACTTTTACTGTCGTCGGGAGCCAGAGCGGCTCCCGATGTCGGGACAGGGACGTAGAGGGCGATTCGACGTACACTACGCTAGGTGGTGGTTCGAGCACAGCCATCTGTACTGGTAGAAGGCCTCCGCGATCAGGAAGGCAGAGGAGAGTCGCTTGCTGAGGGAGGATCGACCTCCGATTGCACTAGAGGAGGGGTATCTGAGGACCCACGTCGCTCAGATCCGTCGAGAGATCAAGCGAATTACGGAGCAGTGGCCCCGGAGGAACCGGAGCTCGTCATCCGGGAGCCGAGGCAATGGAGGGGAACTGAATCCCCTAAAATAGGTGGTTACGGCGGTGGCAACGATTGAAGCGGAGGTGCCTCGACCGAAGGCACCTCGGAGCTGGTGGACTCAGTTCCTGGACGACTGCGGCTTCCAGAGCAGAGGTTCATTGGACCGGGCACTCCCCGACGGGAGCTTTGTTGACACGGCGATCGATAACTAGAGGCGGAACATTAGTCACATGATCGGATCAGTCTGGCCCGTGGAGTTCGTGTTCCAGATCGAGTGCGCTTGCACTCTAAGGGACATTCGGGAGGCCGTCACGAAGGCGGCCTAGGTGCTGGCGCTAAAATCGGAGCAGTTAGTGCCCTTGCCGTTGACCCCCTTCGGAGCTTCAGGTAAGGCTATCTTCTTTCTAGCATGCCCCCCACTTTTTTTGCTTTTGTAGTTTTTTTTTATGGTGTAGACTAAGGCATTGTGCGATGCTATGTTTGTTGACAGGTTCTGCGGCAGAGCGGGATCACCCCTCCACTGAGGTGTCCTCGGGGAGTGGGGACAGAGGTTTACAGCCTAGGCGAAAACGCCCGCGAGTAGAGGTTGCAGTTGCTGAGACTGGTGAGTCCCCTGAGGGACTCGAGACTGGCAGTCAGGTTGAGGTAGAGACAGCCTTGAGTAAGTGTCACTTCACCCTCTTTGCTCGTGCTTGGTTTAGCCATGGTGGTTGGCTAATCTTGTTTTGCTGGATTTGTGTTTTGTAGCCCCCCTGGAGACTGGAGTGGAGGCAACTTTATCGTCCCCTCAGGAGGTGGATCATCTGCCTGAGGAGGGGGACAAGTACGAGATAGACATGGAGGGGCTCCTTCGTGTGATGGACGAGACTGCCCCCAATGTTGAGACCTTTCCAGATTTCGAATCGTGGAAAGCTACTGGAGGAGCCCATTCAAGTAAGGGCTTCTAGTGCTGGGTGTGAGCTGCAATTTCACTTACTCCCGGTTACTGACATAACCGTTTGGATTGTGCAAAGGAGGCAGAGGCGTCGGGGGCCAAGGCCCCTGCTGGAGTACTGAGCGGATCCCCTGAACAGGCGGGAGAGCCGGCACCGACGGTGGCTAGTAGCCGTCCGGGTAAGTGTCTAATTATTGTTGAGGGGATCTTCCCGTTGTTGTTGGACTTGTTAGCAAGCCGGAATTGTTGACTTGACTTGAGTTGTTCATTTGGCAGGTGAGGATGCGGCGGCCACCCTGGAGATGATCCAAGAGCTGGTTGATGCCGGCCCCTCAGTGGCTCTGCCGTCCTTTGCCAGCGAGCCTGGGCAGGTGACTTCTGTGTTCCCACCCATTGTTGAGGGCACGCTGGGTGGACTGCCACAGTTGCTGGTAGAGGTACCTCTCCTACCTGTGCCGACCGTGGTATCGGCTTGCACGGTAGGGCTAGTAGGGTACTCCAGTGTGGGACCATCAGGTATGTAGTTGAGCACTTGGTCATTTCCTGGTGGGTTGCTCTGCTCTACATACTCGTGCTAAGCTTTTATCCTGGTTGATTGCAGGTACCTCCTCCCCTCTGGAGGAAGGAGAGTTTCCTCGGGACATGGCCCGGGTAGCCGGAGACGAGCCCGCTATCTGTTGGCACTCAAAACATGATCCTTTGGCAACCAAGCCGCAAAGATGAATGATACGGCCCACTGAAGCACGGAAGCCGATAAAGATCAACTTATCAAGGGGACCCCTCAAGCTGACAAAGCTCCGAGCCACCTTGAAGGGAACGTCGGGGACTTTACCTCAGGAGAGCCGAAGTGAACCCGCAACCAACCGGCAGCGCGATCAAGCCTACCCAATGATCCGGCATCGACCTCGTCATGCCGCTACCCCACATCCGTCGCCCGACCAAGGACGACGGTCTACCCAATGACTCTCCTAAGGAGGAAGAATGTCCTCGGCCATCCGAAACAAGGGGGCCAAAGGTTCTGTCAGCAGAAGACCCCGATTACCCGGCACGGGTTCGGCTTCTCGCCATAGTGGGCCCGTTAGTGGCCGATTGATCACCAATTCAAGGTGGAATTGTCCAGGATGTAACGTCATCCTGTAAGGAAGCTTCGAGCATGAGTCCATCTCAGCCAGAAGCACAAATCACAGTGCCGAAGACTGTGTCAGTAGGACACCCGTGTGCTCGGACCGGACACACACGAAGTCTTGTTTAAGGCCATTCGTCCTATCAAGAGCTTCATGAACACCCCATCAAGGCCCTTCGATGGCCAGGGCGAGGGGAACAGTCGACGGGAGCTTCCGGAATCATCTCCGGGCCTACCGGACTGACACGCCAAGTGAATAGGTTAAAACGGCGCCGTCAAACCGGCGCGCAAAGAACAAAAGGGGGTGTTCCCCGGCGCCGTCAATCCGGCGCGCAAAAGCCAGATAGGGCCCTTCCCCGACGCCGTCAACCCGACGCGCAAAAGCCAAATGGGGCCTCTCCCCGGCACCATCAACCCGGCGCGCCTCTTCCTGGGGCGCCGTTTTAACCCCAAGGCTATATATAGCCTGTCGACAGAAGAGATCAAGATATAGAAGATCAAGGGGGACCCGATCAAGAGAGGAAGCGGAATCAAAAAGAAAGAAAAGAGAAATAGAAAGAAAGGGGGGAGGTCCAGGGGTGCTTCTTTTCTGAAGGAGTTCCCGGCTGAAGTCCCTCGGCGGCCGCCACCCTCTTCCGCACGAGCTCCCCGGTGTCGGAGAGGACGATCGACTGCTTCCCTGCCTTCTAGGTGGGTCTTCGTCGTGTTCCTCGTCGAATCTCCCCGGTTCTGTTTTGCTGTATTCGCCCCAGGGCTGCAATGTAAATGAAGAAAAGGGGGAGGGGCGATGATACGAGCCTTTCCTCCCCCTTTTTCCTCATCTTTCCTTCTGCCTTTTTTTTATTCCGTCTGTAATCGTTTCTTCGATTAATGGAAACGGCGGCCGATCGACAACGACGGCGCCGGAATCTACGCGCTCTGCATACACATAACTGTGTCTTCCATGGGATGAATAAAGAGTTGCTCTGATTGATGTTGTATCTCTTCCTCCCGCTCTCCAATCCTCCTTCGAGCGTGCATTTAATGATGTCTCCAACATATGTATATACTCTCGTATAACCGATTTCTCTGACATTGGTTATGCCTTCGGGCTACGTGAATCATTCATCCCCCTCCCCGGGGTTCTCTTCCTTTCGAGTTTGATGCAACGGCTGGACTCAGCATTGAATATTTTATGGGCTTTGTGAGCAGAGATGTACTTGTGTGCATATCTCTGTCTGGTCTCCGCCTAGGGAATAAGGTTCTTCACCGTCCCCTTTATGCTCTGTTTCATAGACCAGGGGGATGGGAAGAATCCTTGGATGGCTTCCAGTCGTTCGACGGTGAGCCCCATGTGGGTTTGTTCTCGAATGTCATATATACGTATATGTATATCGGTACCCCGGGCTATGCGCCGGCTACATATTCTGCTGGTGATTGACTTGCTCGATCCGTGGGGCTCCATCATTTCAATGTATTTCTAGGCAATTAGCTTATCTGCCTGGCATCGTCAAGCGAAGTTTCATACTGCTTCCTATTATGTCATTTGTACTTTGATGGGAGTATGCTATGTAGCATCACTCCAGCATCCGGGGAGGGGGGACATTCCCCAAATCCTATTTTCACCAATCATTCGGTTGACAGAGGGATCATCTCTCGATGACAAATCTCCCTGTGGACCACTGGGTGTACAATAATGGGGCTAAGCCCTACAGCTCAGAATCTGCAGTCCTTAACGGACTCGACAGTGACCGTGGGTGGTGTTCCCCTCGTAGGCTAGCCCTCGGGGATTCCTTCCCTGTATGGTCGTCCCGATTCGAGTGTTGTGGTGACTCGGGTCGCGTGCCCCTCGTAGGCTAGCCCTCGGGGTTTTCGCTCCCATATCGAGTCGCCTCACTCACTCACCGTTACCCATGGACTCGGTGCCCCTAGCAGGCTAGCCCTCGGGGTTTTCCTATCCGTTTGGGTCTGCCGGCCGCCGTTGTGACACCCGGCTTTTAGGGGTTCACTCCGCCATGTGAGTACTCCCTGCGTCTCCCCGACCATCCTTTGAGATGGGGAGATGCTGCCGAAATTTTGGCTCGAACGAGTTAAACTCGGAACAATCGCCTCACGCGAGCCCGTGACTCGGCCTTTAAATGACTCGACATCGATTCTATGAATAATCAACTTAATAAATTCTCAAAACCATCCAAAACCTCTTAATAAATCTATGAATAAACCAACGAGGCTCTTGTTTCCATGAAGTCGGGTTAATTCGGCGCGTTCATGCGCGATCACGCCTTAAAATGGCGCGCCCTTCCCGGCGCGGTCTTCCCGGCGCGGTCTTCCCGGCGCGCCCTTCCCGGCGCGCCCTTCCCGGCGCGACCTTTCCGGCGCGGCCTTCCCGGCGCGCCCCGGCTTCCCGCGCCGTTTTAACAGCCTACCCCTTTTACCTACGGTTCTGACGCCGTTTTAAACCTTTTACCTACGTTCCAGGGCACCGTTTCAAGCGTTTTAGCCCCTGTCTTTGCACGCACTGCACTGGTTTCGTCCCGAATCGTGTCGTCGCATCATTCTAACCCCTTTCCCACTTATGGGATGAACTCTTGTATCAATCACAGAAGGATGCAAGTCCCTCAACTAATAATCATCATCTAGTTCCTTTTCCGGCTTCGACAGCCCGATATCTCGGCAATTAATCAAAGGTGTTCCCTCCTCGTGGGGGATGTAATTAACGCCATAACCTTTATGGTATGGCGGACTGCTGGTCCCGACCGAACCTCACATTCGCCCGACACGGGTCAGAATGAGCGCACAATAAAATCGTCACTCATGTGACTGGCACGCCCGCGTCGTTAATTGATCATTTGACTACCAGTTAGTCAGTTGGTCGATCGACCCGCGAAGGAAAGAAAAAAAAGGTCACGAACAAGTCTGGCACGCCCGGTGGGACCAGTGTCACCTTTCATCTCTTTGCCGAGATATTCAGGCTTCGAAGCCCTCTCAAAGGCTACTGATTATCGCCTTGTTTGATATTTCAGTGCAAACAATGACGACTCACGGGATAACCGACGTCGGCTTCAGTCCTGCGATCGTCACCAGACACGCGCAAGGGTACCTGGCGGTGCCCATGGAATTTGGTAGCTTTCCTCCTGCTGTCGACTTCCCCAACTTCTTGGGGTTGGCCTTTGTCGACATGCTGGAAGTCGAAGCCACGGAACCCGTCAAGGAAACCGTGAAGGAAATGGAGCCTCTGAAGGCTCCCTGCTGCGATGGTTCGCTCAAGAATCCGGCCCCGGCCGCTAGCTGCCTGGTGCACCACATTGTACGTGGGATGCATCCCACTGTCATCAACAAACCCCCTGGAGGACGTCAGCGTCGCCAGGCTCGCAAGAACACTGCTGTGATCACCAGAACGGTCTCTCAGTCTGGAAAATCAATGCTGGTGGGAGGCATGCGTGTCTTCCTCAACGGGCGCACGGCACGGGTGACCCTAGACCGCGTTATCCCAAACGTTCCTGTCTACAACAACTATCAAGCTCTCGCTGGAAGGAGGGCAGAAAGAGAAGAAGCCGGCCACCATGGCCAAAGAAACCCGGCGCTCAGGCCGAGGAAATTCAAACAGGTGTGGGTTCCCAAGCGGACCCAACCTGCCTGCCATCCAACGCCCACCCACAGTCGTCCAATGAACGACGAGGCGGGAGCGAGAAGAGAAAGGGGCTTGTCCCCGATGAATGAAGAAGAGGTGGTTGCGGACCCTCCGCGTCACAGAAGTTTCCGGGCTGTGGCTCGTCAAGCCAACGTCCCTGCCACGGGGCGAAGGTTCCAACAACCAGCCGATAGGGCTCGACTGGCCTACATTCCTCCTGCTGGAGGTCGACCACTTTCCCCCGTGCTACATCAAGAACGGGGTCGAGAAGAAATGGCCTGCCTGGTCAGAAGCTATTTCTGAGGATTGGGTAACACCTCGCTCGGACAGCAGCGGCTGATGCAGACAATCGCCACTGAAGAAAATTACTGCCCATCAACGGCAGATGAAGAAGAAATGGAGTATATAATGAGGATGTCGTCGGTCGACGACAATGGACACAATGACGGCTTTGAGATCGAAGCCGATGAAACCTCCCCCGAGCGGGAAGAAAGAAGAAGAATTTCTATGTTCGAGAGGCTGACCTTTCCGCAACAAGCAAGGCAGAGGGTCCATCGACAAAGAAGGAGGATGCAGGTTTTCACTTGCAACATGGCTGGTGTATCCAGCCGATATGGGGAGCTTCCTGAAGACCCCCAAGAACTGGCTCAGTTGGCCGTACGGCCGGGACCAGCCACCCGCAGGACAGAAGCAGCAAGAGGGCTTCTGACAAGGATGAAAGAGAAACAGCCCCAGTTATACCTCCACTGGGATGACAAAGCCCCCGTCTTGACCGCTAATGTGGTAACGACGGAAGAAGAAGACGACGTACTCCTCGACATCCTGCCCGAGGGTACGTCCGGGGAAACAACAGAAGGTGTCCCCACCACTATAGATCCATCAGTCTTGATGTTGCTGCAAAGATATCAACGGGAAATAGATTCCCTGAAGAAACAGCTGATGGAGAAAACTGAACACTCATCGGCCTCTAAACCACCCGAAGTCCAAGGTGAATCATCCTGGGGAGCGGCTCGTCGAGACGACCCTCCACCACTTTATACACTACCCCAGCCGTCAGAGCCAACTGTGACGACAGCACAACAGCGGCCACCACAGCCTCAGCCGCTGCTACCTCCGGTGCTTCCTCAGGTGCACCCAACACCCCCGCTGCTGCATCCTCCACAGGCGACCACCCTGGTCACCCCGTACCTGTAGTCAGCACACTTCTATCCGGAGCCAGTCGACCCCACGGTCGTGAACCGGATGATGGTGGAGAGGATGATCGAGCTGAAGCTCGCAGAGAAGAGCGAAGGCGACTACGTCGCATTCGATGCCTATCGGGTGCCCTACCCGCAACACCATGCGGCTAAGCGACTTCCCCCGGGAGTCAACAAGCCACCTAAATTTGACAAATTCAACGGGAAAGGTTCCCCAAAAGAACATATTGCATATTATATGACCGTTATGGGTGATCTGTCCACCGACGAGTCATATTTGCTGAAATTCTTCGGGTCCTCGCTGACGGGGCTCGCATTTGAATGGTACTGCAGCCTCTCGGCCGGGTCAATCAATGACTGGTCAGATATGTAGAGGAAGTTCAGAGAAAGATTCCATGTCACGGAGAGGGAGGTCACAGTGTCCGAACTCTATTCGACAAAACAAAGGGCAGATGAGACAGCCCTTGACTACATCAAGAGGTGGAGGAACCTCGGAATGAGGTGTAAGCGACCCCCGCATCAGGAGGACGCTGTGCAAATATGAAAACAAAATCTCAGGAGGGAGGTCCTGGAAAAAATGATCGGAATGGAAATACGGTCGTTCGACCGGCTGAATAATGTGGTAGCCGAGGTGGAGGCTTTCCTAGCTAAACCTGTCCCGACGTCAGCTGTCAGCATAGCCCAGAAAGGCAAGGCGGCGGAGCGGCGCCCCGCACCTAAAGAAGCGAATGCGCTTGATATCAAGGCATTCGAACAACAGAAGGAGAAAGGCAAGAAAGCGGCTCCCCCGCAGCCTGCGAAAGCTCCAGATGACAAAGAAGGTCCTTCGTTGAGGGACAAAATGAAGAAGGCTTATTCCTTTCCTAAGGATAAGACCCGGATCCTGTTTGACTGGGTAACGGAATACAGTATGGTCACTCTGCCTGAGCCGAGAAGACTAGAGGACCTGAAGAGAAAAGACAGTCCAAGATTCTGCCCCTATCACCAAATGCTGGGACATTCAATCGAAGACTGTTATGTTTTCAAAGACGTCATCGAAGGGATGGTGAAGAAGAATGAGATAGAGCTGGGAGAGTACAAAGTAGACCCTCCTCAGCCACATGAAGCTCCTCCCCGAAGAGCGGCAGTCAACATGGTCTCCCTCTATCAAGCACTACCCGAGGAGATCTCTGAAGCAAGCACACGGAGCACCTACAAAATCCATTTCCTGGAGCCCGTGAAGGAACAGCAGGGGTGGCAGCAAATCCCTGTGAAGCACAAGAAGAAGGGGGCACCCCGCCCAAAAGAGGGGGCACATATCCGTGGCGTTACACCCCGGCCTGCTCCGCCAGTGGTAGCGCCCGTATGGGTCACTTCACCTACAGCTGTCAGAATATATACACCCAACAAGAGGAGACAAACTCCGCTACCAGTAATCAAAGAAACCAATCCTGGGGTCCTTCGACTGCAACACTTAATTGAAGGGCTAGAGGAATATGTACAGCCCGAACTAAAACCTCTGCTGGTACGGGACCACGTCCCATGGCAAGAGCTGGAGCAACTCTCACTCAAGCAAGGGGAGGAAGCTGAAGCAGCACCACCTCAAGAGAGCAACCTGTTCTGGGGGCAAGCACCTGCAGAAATCAAAAAGAAGAAAAAGCAAAAGAAAAAGAAGAGAAAGGCCGCTAGGGCCCATAAAACACAGGTCGTCTCCTGCAATACCCTGTCAGCACTCTTCAACCTACCCGGAGAAGAGGAAGAAGAAGAAATTTGCTTCACACCCCATGCTGGGGGAGGCAAGGCCGAGGCCGCAACTACTGCACATGCCACTCGGTCAGGCCAGAAATGGGGGCGCCAGCCGCCGCCCAATCACAACATTATGTTCAAAGGGGAGCAACCCTACAAGACACCTCCGCCGGAGGTTAAGGGAGTACAAATCCCTCCTCCGTCAGGTCTATACAGCAAGACTGGGGGAAAGACGGCCCCTTCATTCCTTGAATTTATGAAGATGTCAAAGGGAAGGTAGCCTTGTCAGGAGGCTAACCCTACACCCGGGGTCATTCACCCGCAGTCAGCGCAACCCCCTGAGGATGCAAATGCAGATGGGGCTTGCCCTACAACAGCTAATAAAGAAGACCCGACAGCCGGTGCTAGTCAAGAGGGTGCCGAGTCCGAGGAAGATGAAGCAGGTCCGTCTGGACCCACAAATCAAAACCCTCCTAAGCCCAGATGGGTTGAAGAGATGAAGCTCTCCAATGTCCGGGCTGGAAGCCGAATAATGAAGTTGCTCAAGAAGCTCCCTGCTCGATTTACGATCTGGGAAATTCTCTCTTTGAGTGAAGAGACTCGACAGGCAATCATCACTGCTCTGCAGACGCCTGCTCATTTTGAAACCTGCATAGCTGAGGCTATACCAGAAGCCAGTATGACCTTCTCTCCAGAAGACATGCTACTACCTACTGCCAGTCACAACAGGCCTCTATATATGAAAGGACGTCTGAATGGAAGAGAGCTGAACCGGATTCTGGTTGACCCTGGTGCAGCAGTCAACATCTTGCCATATAGAATATACGAGAGGTACCACTTCAATGTACATCTCGAGAAAGTCGGGGATATGCGTATCGCTGGCTTCAACCAAAAATGTGAAGTATCTATGGGGGTGGCAGAGTTCACACTGACCCTAGCAGATTTCACTACAACGGTGCAGTTTCACGTCATTGATTCTCGCACCTCCTACAAAGCACTGCTCGGCCGCCCATGGCTGCACGAAAATATGGTGGTGCCCTCCACGCTCCACCAGTGCATCAAATACAGCCTCCAGGGGAAGGAGGAAAGGATATTTGCTGACATCCACCCGTTCGAGGTGTTTGAATGTCACTTGGCGGACGCCAATCTGTATACGAGGTCTCCCCGGAAGGTTTCTGAAACTGAAGCCCCCGTAGGGGCATCAAAGAATAGATCGGGTGACGGTTGGTATCCACCACCGCCGCGCGGATATGTCAAGCCGAAGGTGGTTTCCCACATCACGGCGTCTGGAAATGTCGGCAGGGTGACACCCCCAGCATTATACCCCAAAGCTAAGGAAGCGCATGTTGATCGACAGCACGACCGCATCGGAGTCCCGGCCGGCCTCACCAAGCCAGTCTCCGGCCTCGATGGTCCCACTGTCGAACCTTTCAAAGCCTGGGAGGTGGCACAAGAAGATGGGCCCAGCAGCTTGTTCTATACGGCTGAGGAGCATCCCACTCAGGAAGACGCAGACTGCAGCCTCCCTGAGGATCTAGCCGACCCGCGGGTTCCTGTTCAGGGCCGGGCATTTACCACTGATCGAACGGCCAGGATGTTTCAAAAGCAACACATCCCTCCCGATCAACCTCAAAAACGCAAGGAAGCTTTCCAGAAGATGTGGTATCCTGTAAATCTGGACAAAGAAATGAGACGTGTCTCTCAACATCCGGGTCTGGGCTTCACCCTAGAAGACTACTATTACAGTGGGCGGTACGAGGTGGATACCATCTCCACCTTCTATCCAACTGAAGACAGCCCTCTGGGGGCAACCTTTGATGAGTATCCGGCGGAGGCCGAACATGCTGAATTGGCCCTATCCGGGAATCAACAAATGGAGACCTTGATCTCCTGCCGATGTTAGGAGCAGGTCCGTCCTGAGGAAGCGGCCTTTCAAGCCGAATTTGATACGGCTGATAGCAGCGAAGCCGAGGACATTCAAGAAGCAGGAGTCTCTCCCTCTACAGGGGTCCTACTAACGACAACTTCAACACCCTTTCTGCCAATCAGGGAGGTCTTGGTCAACTCCAATCAAGGGGAGCCGGCTACCATGAAAGAAAGGGCCACTTCTGTGGAAGATACAACTGTCCCAGAAGGCGAGACTCCCTCAACTTCTGCCACAAGTCCAATATGCTGTCCGAGTCCGGCGGCAAACAACTACCGGCATGTCATGGCTGCAACCTCATCTACAAGCACTAAAGCTGTTCTCTCACCCTCAGGAGCTACAACGGCAATGGATCTTCTAATAGAACAATCCACCCAGCCGCTAGCACAAGAGATCAAGAAACCTCAGGAAGCTCTGGCAGTGTCTGACGAGGAAGTAGAAGTGCTCGACCCTCAAGATGGTATTCCAGACTTCGTCGACCTCCAGCCGGCACCTCCGGAAATAGAAGACGGAGGCCAGGCCACAGTCGATGAACTAATAGAAGTCAACTTGGGAGATGAGGGGGACCCTAGGCCTACCTTCCTCAGTGCCCAACTATCCCCGGAAGAACGGGAGCTGTACATTCAACTACTACTAGAATACCGGGATTGCTTCGCCTGGACTTATAAAGAGATGCCAGGTCTAAGCCCTACTATCTCACAACACGAGCTGGCAATCAACCCTGAAGCCGAGCCGGTGAAGCAACCACCGCGGCGTATGAGGCCAGAGCTCATCACCCGAATCTGTGCTGAAGTTGACAAGCTCATTAATGTGGGATTTGTTGAAGAAAATCAGTACACCACATGGCTGGCGAATATCGTCCCCGTAAAAAAGAAGAATGGACAGATCCGGATTTGTGTCGACTTCCGAGATCTAAACAAAGCCTGCCCTAAAGATGACTTCCCGGTGCCAATAACCGAGGTCATGATCGATGCTACAACCGGCCATGAAGCCCTGTCATTCATGGATGGGTCGTCCGGCTACAATCAGATTTGGATTGCGGAGCATGACCGGGTCCATACCGCTTTCCGAACTCCCAAAGGCATTTATCATTACAAGAGAATGCCATTCGGACTGAAGAATGCTGGTGCAACCTATCAGCGCGCAATGACCAAAATCTTTGATGAATTGCTCTACCACAAGGTCGAGTGCTACATAGATGACCTGGTGGTCCAAACCAGAAGAAAAGAAGATCACCTGCAAGACCTCCGGATTGTTTTTCAGAGGCTGAGGCAGCATGAGCTAAAAATGAATCCTATGAAATGTGCGTTCGGAGTGTCGAGCGGAAAATTCTTGGACTTTGTCGTCCGATATCGGGGGATCGAGATAGACCCCGCAAAGATCAAGGCGATTCAGGAGTTACCTCCACCAAGGAACATCTCCGAGCTGAGGTCACTACAAGGCCGCTTGGCTTACATCCGACGTTTCATTTCTAGTTTGTCAGGGCGATGCCAGCCTTTTCACAAGTTGATGATGAAAGATGTCCCCTTCTATTGGGATGAAGATTGCCAGACAGCCTTTGACAAGTTAAAAGACTATCTGAAGACTCCTCCAGTATTGGGCGCGCCGGTGAAAGGACGGCCGTTGATACTGTATATAGCAGCTACACACAATTCTCTGGGGGCAATGCTAGCCCAGAACAATGAAGAAGGGAAAGAACAAGCCCTCTATTATCTCAGTAGAAGACTGGTCAGAACCGAAGAAAAATATACTTATATTGAGAAGATCTGTCTGGCACTAGTCTTCGCAGTCAAAAAGCTCCGGCACTATATGTTGTCGCATGAAATCAGCTTGGTGTCCAAGGAGGATCCCCTGAAATATATTATGTCCCAGCCGGCACTCAAAGGCCGCCTAGGCAAATGGGCGGTAATCCTCATGGAGTTTGATGTCTCCTACGTGCCGCGCAAAGCCATCAAAGGTCAAGCTATTGCGGACTTCTTTGCTGAACATCCGATACCCGGGGAAAGCCCGTGGGAACCGGAACTTCCCGAGGATGAGACCCTAGAAGCCGCCCAAGTACAGCCTTCCTCATGGCAGCTATACTTTGATGGCGCTTCCAGAATTGACACCTCTGCTACCGGGTCATCCAGGGTCAGAGCAGGGGCAGGCATAGTCTTGAAGTCCCCGGAAGGAGAAGTGGTGCATACATCCTGCTCCATAAACAAACAATGCACAAACAATGAAGCAGAATATGAAGCCCTGATAATCGGGTTGCAGATTGCTCTGTCCATGGGAATTCAGATGCTGGAAGCATTCGGAGACTCCATGCTAGTTATAAAACAGCTGGAAGGAGAGTTCGAGGTGCGAAAGCAAGGGCTCCTCCCTTATCACCAGTTGGCAGCTCGCCTGATGTCGAAATTTTACTTCATCAGCATTAAGCACATCAATCGAGGCCGGAATGCTCAGGCAGACGCCCTCGCTAAATTGGCCAGTTCATTGGCGGTCCCGCCAGACACAAGCCTAAACATAACAGTGATCAACCGCCGACAGGTCCCCAGCGTAACAGAGGTTCTGGCCGACGAAGAAGAGATGGAAGTGGCAGTCATCGAAGGGGTTCAGCAGCCCGACTGGCGAGAACATCTCCTACGCTGGTTTCAACACCAGCAACTTCCAAAAGAAAAGGAACAAAGAATGAAGCTCCTGAGGATCAAGGATTCTTACGAGATGAGAAGCGGGACCTTGTTCCGAATTATGGCAGATGCCCGAAGGAAAGTCCTACTCCGTTGCCTGTCTTCAGCAGAAGCGGGACAGGTGATGCAAGAAGTTCATGCAGGATCAGCTGGGGCACACCAGGCCGGTCCGAAAATGAAGATAGAGATAAAGAAATTGGGTTACTATTGGCCCACTATATTCAATGATTGCTGCAAGTTCGCCAAGGCTTGTCAGAAATGTCAAGAACATGCTAATGTGGCGAGGAGACCCCCAGTGCCACTACATCCCACTCTACCAAGTTGGCCGTTTGCTCAGTGGGGCACGGACGTGGTAGGGCCACTTCCAGCATCTTCATCAGGATGCAGATACATCTTAGCAGCTACAGATTATTTCTCCAGATGGGCGGAGGCAGTAGCACTAAGAGATGTGACCGGAGAACTAGTTGCAAGATTCTTCCGGCAGAATGTAATATTTCGGTTCGGGATCCCCAGCCGAATCATCTCTGATAACGGCAGCCATTTCAGGAACCAGAAGGTTTATCGGCTGGCCGACAAATACAAAATTGACTGGAGGACATCCTCCCCCTATAACCCTCAAGCCAATGGATTAGCAGAGGCCTTTAACAAGACCTTGTGCACACTATTGGCGAAGACTGTCAAGTCTAACAAAAAGGATTGGGAAGAAAGGATGTACGAAGCACTTTGGGCTTATCGTACTGTCTACAAGACCCCAACCGGCTGTTCACCCTTCTCCCTTGTCTATGGGTCGGAAGCTGTAGTGCCGATTGAACTTGAAGTTCCTTCATTACGAGTTGCCATCCAGCACGGATTAGTCAGCGGTGAGCAGACCAACGCAGAAAGAAGATTGGAAGAGCTCGCTGAGCTCGAAGGAAAACGCCTCCAGGCGCAACAAAACATCCAACTCTACCAAGCTCGCATGGCCCGTGCTTTTGACAAATTAGTCAAGGGTCGAGAGTTCAAGAAAGGAGACCTGGTGATGGTCAAAAGAAGAGAAGTGATGGCCTCTAACCCCAAAGGGAAGCTGGTCGAAAACTGGGTCGGACCGTATATCGTCCGCCGAGTATATGAAGGGGGTGCCTACGTCCTTGTAGACCACAAAGGAGCCGTCCAGTTCTCTCCCCTCAACGGAAAACACATTAAGCTGTATCATGCGGCGCAGCCGACACACCCCGAGTGATCGGTCGGAACATACCCTTTACTTGGTTAGCGGCATTCCGCCCTAATCGAGCTACCTTTTCCTTGGTTAGCGGCATTCCGCCTTAATCGAGCTACTTTTCCTTGGTTAGCGGCATTCCGCCCTAATCGAGCTACCTTTTCCTTGGTTAGTGGCACTCCGCCTTAATCGAGCTACTTTTCCTTGGTTAGCGGCATTCCG
The DNA here is from genome assembly GCA_022559845.1 of Amorphophallus konjac. Lineage (NCBI taxonomy): Eukaryota > Viridiplantae > Streptophyta > Magnoliopsida > Alismatales > Araceae > Amorphophallus > Amorphophallus konjac. The sequence goes on from CM040127.1 coordinate 203,850,860, forward strand.
TCCTAATCAAGCTACTTTTCCTTGGTTAGTAGCACTCCGCCCTAACTGAGCTACCCTTTCCTTGGTTAGTGGCACTCCGCCTTAATCGAGCTACTTTCCCTTGGTTAGCGGCATTCCGCCCTAATCGAGCTACTTATCCTTGGTTAGTGGCATTCCGCCCTAATCGAGTTACTCTTCCTTGGTTAGTGGCACTCCGCCTTAATCGAGCTACTTTTCCTTGGTTAGTGGCACTCCGCCTTAATCAAGCTACCTTTCCTTGGTTAGCAGCATTCCGCCCTGATCAAGCTACTTTTCATCGGTCAATGGCACTCTGCCCTGATCGAGCTACCCTCTCCTTGGCTAGCGGCACTCCGCCTTAATCAAGCTACCTTTCCTTGGTTAGCAGCATTCCGCCCTGATCAAGCTACTTTTCATCGGTCAATGGCACTCTGCCCTGATCGAGCTACCCTCTCCTTGGCTAGCGGCTTTCCGCCCTAATCAAGCTACCTCTCCTCGGTGAGCGGCATTTCGCCCCGATCAAGCTACCCTCTCTCGGATCGCATTCCAAATAAAAAAAAAGAAGAAAAGAAAAAAAGAGATGGGGTTAAAAATAGAGATACCCCGCCAGACTCGCTCCCACATCGGGACAAGTGCAAAAATGGCTATAACCCGGCTGTGGCGAAAACCCGAAAGGGCGTCGCAGGCAAAATCGGGTACCCCGCCACGTGAAAACCCGAAAGGGCGCGTGGGCAAAAGCAAGAGGGGGCTGGCTTCGGCGAAAACCCGAAAGGGCGCTTGAGTCAGTAAAGTGGTAATTTCCCAAATGCCTCTCCTATTCTCCACCCAATAAAACTCCGAAAGGGACAATCATCAAAGTCCCACCGGGAATACTTTAACAAACCCTTTTTGACCCTCGTCATCATCGACGAGATCGGTCGATCTCTGTCCATAACTTGGACCTTACGTCCTTGTTAATAACCTCATCTTTGCTTCGGCATGTAACCCATGTCGATGAACAAACCCTTTTCGACCCTCGTCATCATCGGCGAGATCGGTCGATCTCTACCCCCAACATTGGACCTTACGTCCCTGTTGACAACCCCATCCTTGTTTCGGCAGTGACATATGCCGACGAACAAACCCTCTTCGACTCTCGCCATCATCTGCGAGATCGGTCAACCTCTACTCTTGAACTTGGATCCTACATCCTTGTTAATAAACCACTTCCTTGCTTCGACATTTAACCAGTGTCGACGAAATAAACCTAAGACCCACCCTTGTCCTCATCAACAAGGACGGTCGGCGTTCCCGCGATCCAGTTCTTCTGAATCTCGAATTAAAAAAAAAGAGAAAAGAAATTGGGGTTAAAAATAGAGATACCCCGCCAGACTTGTTCCTATATCAGGACAAGTGCAAAAACGGCTATAACCCGGCTGTGGCGAAAACCCGAAAGGGCGTCGCAGGCAAAATTGGGCACTCCGCCGCGTGAAAACCCGAAAGGGCGCGGGGGCAAAAGCAAGAGGGGGCTGGCCTCGGCGAAAACCCGAAAGGGCGCTTAGGTCAGTAATGTGAATAAAAAATTTTGAATGATGAATAGTGATGAACCATCCGCCATCCAAAAGGCCACTTTCAAGGTTGTGACGAGGATCTTTATCCGATATCCCACTTATACACGTCCAGTGTCTATACCCTTTTGACCCTTGTCACCATCGGCAAGATCGGTCACTACCTATCCAGTTTTTGTCACCATCGGCAATACCGTCTACCCTTTGGACCCTTGTCACCATCGGCAAGACCCTTGTCACCATCGGCAAGATCGGTCACTACCTATCCGATTTTTGTCACCATCGGCAATACCGTCTACCCTTTTGACCCTTGTCACCATCGGCAAGATCGGTCGCTACCCTTATCCGATTTTTGTCACCATCGGCAATACCGTCTACCCTTTTGGCCCTTGTCACCATCGGCAAGATCGGTCACTACCTATCCGGTTTTTGTCACCATCGGTAATACCGTCTACCCTTTTGACCCTTGTCACCATCAGCAAGATCGGTCGCTACCCTTATCCGGTTTTTGTCACCATCGGCAATACCGTCTACCCTTTTGACCCTTGTCACCATCGGCAAGATCGGTCACTACCTATCCAGTTTTTGTCACCATCGGCAATACCATCTACCCTTTTGACCCTTGTCACCATCGGCAAGATCGGTCGCTACCCTTATCTGGTTTTTGTCACCATCCGCAATACCGTCTACCCTTTTGACCCTTGTCACCATCGGCAAGATCGGTCACTACCTATCTCGTTTTTGTCACCATCGGCAATACCGTCTACCCTTTTGACCCTTGTCACCATCGGCAAGATCGGTCACTACCTATCCGGTTTTTGTCACCATCGACAATACCGTCTACCCTTTTGACCCTTGTCACCATCGGCAAGATCGGTCACTACCTATCCAGTTTTTGTCACCATCGGCAAGACCGTCTACCCTTTTGACCCTTATCACCATCGGTAAGATCGGTCGCTACCCTTATCCGGTTTTTTCCATCATCGGCAATACCGTCTACCTTTTCGACCCTTGTCACCATCGGCAAGATCGGTCGCTACCTATCCGGTTCTTGTCACCATCGGCAAGACCGTCTACCCCTTTTCGACCCTTGTCACCATCGACAAGATCGGTTGACTACTCTCTAACCTGGGCCCTCCGCCCTCGCTGACCAATAAAACATCATGGCATCAACATTTGACCCGTGTCAAGGGTCATAACACACCTCTCATCACCAGCGGCAAGATTCGCTAGGTGCATCTGCCTACGCTACCTATGTCCCACATTGGCAAAGGCCCCGTTCCGGGAACGGCTACATCGCGGTGGAGCGAACACCTCACCCCTTCCTTGAAGGCGTGAGCGCTCTCCTGCGCCATCAGCAAGTATCCCTAGGTTCGGGTGACCATCCAGAATAAAGAAAAGAAAGAAGGAAAAGAAGTCGCGATTGATGGCGACGAAAAGAAATATTTCCATTTAATGAGAATGGGTGGAACACATTTTTTTTGCCCGGGGCATCCCCCGGGGGTACATGAGCTCCGAAGACAAAAAGGAGCATTACAAAAAAAAGAAAGAAAAAAAAAGGGCAAGGTCACGGCAGAGGGCGTCGGAAGATATCTGCCAAGTCTAAAAGGCCCAGCGAAGGATATCGTGTCAACTCTTGCAAACGGGTCTCGGTGGCTGTCAGCTGGGATAACCTCTCGTCTAGTGAGGCAAGTTGTCCTTCAGCCAGGTCAGCCTCTTCCGTTGTCTGGATCTCTAGGCGCTCGCCCTCTTGCAGCTCGGCTTCGACCTTAGCAAGTTCCGAGCGCAACTCGTCCAACCGTGCCGCGAGGAGCATCCGACGTTCCGAGATATTGCTGGCAACATTTCTCAGCTGCCCCACGGTCGTCCTCAATGAACTAACGGCGGTGCGACAATCTTCCTTCTCCAGCTTCGCGACAGTCAGCTGTTCAGAAACCTCTCGATTGAGGAACTCCCGCCTGTTGGCATGTTTTAACAACATCAGAACCCGCGGGGTCCAATCATCCATTGGACAGCCAAATGCTAAAAGCGATCAGGAGAGATGATCTATCAAGCTTCTCAGCTGCAGATAAGTCAGGTTCGGAGAAGCTAGCATGGCCCGCTGGAGGTTATCCAGAGACTGCCACACCATGTCTCCAGAAAATTGTAGACCCAGTGGCGAAGTCCCGGGGAGCTGAAAGTCTACCCTGCTATCTACCTCGGCCCAGATATCGTCGGCTACCCCGAGGGACGTCGACGGCATAGTCTGTACGACGCCCACATCTGGCCCGACTATTGCGGCTACATCAACTGAAGGAACCTCCACGATGGCAACTTCCTTGCCCGCCCATTGCGGTGAGGCTACAACAACCGTGTCGGCGACGGAAGGCGCTGGCTCTTCCTGAGCAGTCTCACCGGTCGCTGAGGCAGGAGAACCCTCTATGATCGACAGAGCTTTAATGATATCGGCCTCGCCCGCAATAATTTCCCCTGCCTCTATTTCCGGGGGATCACTCGACTTCAGCAATGACTCGTCACCAGCAACCAGGGCTTGAGCCCCTGCAACCTCGGGCGGGCCGCTGACCTCGGCAGTCGCACCTGGTTCCTCCGAGGCCGCTGCAGCAGCATAGGTCCGTGGAAGCCGCAGGGCAATAGGCCTCACAACTGGTGGGAAGGCCGACTGACCCATATCCACATCTGGAAGGGGTATGCGGATCATTATAGCCGGCGGTACCACCTCAGCCTGCATTCCATATATGTACATCAGCCAGCTGGCTTGAAAATTAAAAGAAGTGCTGCAAGTGGGAATCGGAATACTTCCTACCTCAACCGGCACTATATTTAGGCCTCCCAAAGTGGCCTCTGAAGATTCTGGCCCTTCTCCTGTAGCCGGGTATGATGGCCCGTGCTCGGCTCCCAATAGCCTCGGAGGGCTAAACGTTGGCAGGTCGCTCTCATAAGCTGATGAAGCCCCGGCGTCCTCAGCCTCGGTGTCCGCCATCGGGAACCCCTCATCATCGCCGGAGCCGCCGCCGTAATCAACCTGTTCAGAAGAGGATGACTCTTCTGCTTGTCCTCTGATCTCCAGGACCTGAGCATGAACCGAGCCGCTGAGAGGAGGCCCTCTATCCAGAACCTCCTCGGCGATCGCCATCTCGGGAACATCTATCGGCGAAGTATCCAGGGGCTGGTCCCTTGGAAGCCCTTGCTCTCCGATGACAACCCCTGCCGAGGCACCAACCTCAGGGAGCAGTGTGGGCCGAATGTCGACTGGAGTCAAAGGACAATAAACAATCAGGACTTGACTGAAATTACAACATGCCACTGAGCTCTACGGGCAAGCTACAAATTACCTTCTGTTTCTCGATGGGGTGTCGGTGAAGGCAAGTCGCCCTCAACAGAGGTCAAGGGGACTTCCCTCTCTCTCTCTCCAGCGGCAGCTCCGGTTGCCGCCTCCAACCCAACAACGGCAGGGATAGTGCCGGCAGCTACTGAAAAGAAAGATGGTCAGCCCAGGCGGCCGAAATAAGCAAATAAGCCATGCAAGAATAAGAAGTCACCTTCGCCTTCAGGCCCTTGCGCCCGGGAGGCCTCAAATTCAGAAAATGACGGAACCCGAGGAAGGGGAACCGTAGACTCCTCTTCAGCGGCCTTCCTCCGACGTGCCCGAGTAGCACGGGATTCTGCCCTCTTGGCTTTCTTAGCCCTGCTGATGGCCTCCCTGACCTGAGACCTGGTCCGCTTTCGCGAGTCCCCAGGGAGTAATGGCGTCGTGGTGGGAGCCGGCTCTGGAATGTTAAAATATGAAGGCTTCTGCGCCTTAGATATCAGCTCCCTACAGTGTCGAGTCGCTCCCGCAGAAAGACGGGCTGCGAAAACACATGAGTAAGAAGATGCACACTGAATATAGGGGAAGCAGCTCCAGGGCTGAAGAAGAAAACAAGCATTACCTGGCATCCCCGTATATCGAGGACTGAGTGGCCAGTAAAGCAATACTGGCGCCTTATCCCGGGAAGCCGCCTCGCGGATCAGCCAGCATACATCACCAATTGTCTCACTTTTCTCCGTCAGTTGGGCCAAATCTTCATGGCCGCAGGAGGACAAGTGATGATATAAGCTCAAGTGGTCGAATCCCCAGCCGTCGACATACTTGAAGGATATTTGAAGCTGATGGTTCCGAATGGCTTCTAACGGACTGTCAACTGAAAGCCCATGAGAATGAAGTAGGGCGAATATCCAGGGGGTGGTGGTGTACAAGTCAGCCCGCCTGTTTTCCCTCCCGATGAAGGTCTGATAAGGATGAAAATGGTCGACTTCCGGGCGCCAGCTCGCCATACTAGGAAGGGGTTCTTCCACCGGAAGGGGGATCGTCTGGAGAGCAACCCTCTCACTACTAACCCGGCACAGCCCCCAGAGAGTCTTAATATAATCATCCCTCTGGATCTCTGGCATCTTCGGGTCGGCTCGGGACGACTTGCCCTTCGCAGCTTTCCTGGCTTCTACATATGCCGCCACCTCAGTATTGGACCAAGATTTCAGCCTCTTCAAGTAGGCTGGATCAACATCCAGAATGGGCTCCCGCTGGGAGTCTAAAAAACGGCGTTCGGCAGCATGCCAACGATCCTTCCGGAAATTCCGATAAAAGCCCGTTCGTGCATTCCACCACTTGATGAAGTCTGGAGTCACTCGGGGCAGGCGAGCCGGGGTTGGCACCCTGAATGATACATCCTCTCGGCGATGGAAGTAGTCCCACCATCCACGGGCTTCATCAGTAGCCGTCTGACCAGCCCGGTGTCTATTCAGCAGATTGAACCGGGCTGAAGAAGAAGGAATTTGCTGGTCATACCCAAAATTCCGGCTGAAACGGAAAGGATAATACGGCTCCAGCCACAGCAAGCCGCTTTTCCTGAAGACTAGAACACTGGGGCGAATAGACAACGCCCATTCCACCAGTTCCGGCTCCAAGATTGGCCTTGTGCTCTTGGACCCGGTCAGCTGATGAATAAATTCCTCTGTCTCAAATAATCGGCATTGCCGCATCCTGTTGACAAGAGGGCTGGAGCTGGCAGCCAAACTCCAGAAATGCAGAACGCCAGGGGAATCTGTTGGAACTGTCGTCAACTTCCCCCGAATGGCGAAAAGCTGGTCCGCCAGTGAAGACGGTTCAGCACTGGCAAATTCGATCATCCGCGGCAAAGGACGATCTGACTGCATTGACCGGGGAGCTGCTTCCTGAAATAGGGTGCAGACCCAGGCATTAAAAAAGTGGAGGGGACCAACTGTCCGCGAATTCCTGGGGATGCGCGACTTGTGCAAATCCCCCAACATTTTGTATATAAGGCATAAAGCCACAGGGCACAGGGATAGCTTCGTCCCCCAAGCCATCAAACAGGCAGGGTAAATCACCTCCGGCCTGATCACCGTCTCATCTCCTTGGGGAAGGGTGAATGAACAAAGCCAATATGTCAAGTACGCAGCACATTGTGTAACTGCGTCAACTCCCGTGGGATTCGGGCCGGCCTACCGCCCTCTCCCTGAGACAGCAAGATATGTTGCTTGGCGCCGAGCCCTCTTCTTCCGCGCCACCGCTGTCGGAACCACTGTGGGGAAGTCCTCATAGTGTTGTTCCCCACCAAAGAAATATTGAAGCCACGTGCCCATCCGCACGCGCCTCTTCTCACCAGGCTTTCGCGCTTCCCGCGAGTCAAGTGTCAGGCGCAGCAGGGTGCGATACGCCTTCATCAGATAACGATAGGCGAAGCCCGTGAAGTAGTTACCTTCACCATCTGTCTGGTCCTTCAGCCAGTCTGCGAAGCAAACTTCTTCATACGGCTCTCCATCTATCGGCAGGCCGCTCAGCTGAGAAAGGCTCCATAAATCCAATGAAGTTTCACCTTCTGCAGTGTAGAAAGTATTGTACTCTGGGTAGAAGACTTCAATCATCCCGCAACATAGGCCTCGGGAGATCGGGTATCTATACCGGGAAGCGTATACACTCTGATAAATTCCGACGTGCACCAAGATGGGGGCATATTGCCCCAGCACGAACTCTGTAAATTCAACCGCTCCCGATCTGAAGGCGTGAGCATCGGTGGCTTTGAGCTCTCCAAACCACCCCACTGAAATTTGATGTTTGAACCGGACCGCCAAGCAGTCCAAAAGAAAAGGCTCGTCCCAGTATCCCCAATGGAGCGGTGCGAGGAACAGACCATATATGGGCTTCTCCCTATCAACGCGGCCGGCGGTTTCATTCCAGCGAGCTGGTGTGTATTGCGGCGCTCTCGTCAGCATCCCGGCCTCGGGGGATAATTCCTGTACTCCGAGCACGACCCACCATTTCCTGGGTTCCCCGGGGATGTACATGGGCATACCATAGGTGACTGACTCAGTCAGGCTGTCCCGCTCCGCCAGTAGCGCTCCTTCAGCTCTGCGGACCAGAATTAAATCACGCTTCCCACCAAGGTTGAAGCGCTCGAGGAACGCCATCAGGTGCTTGTCTTTGGGGTGGTCTCGTCTGATGTCGTCCCCTCGGTCATACCTGAATTGGTTGCCGTCGAGGATCAACAAATGGCCGGTGTCGACGGTGTCGGTTTCTGAGTCCGAAGACTCAGCCACCACGGCTACACGTCGGAGCCCCCGATCAAGGGAATGGACGTTCCCCCATGTCACGGTGACCCGAGATACGGAGGAAGAAGAGCCGGAAGCCATGTTATCTGCAAAACAGCACCCGAAAAAGAACAAACGAGAGTCAGAAATTAGTGGATCAAAATAATATTTCTGACAAAATTTCGGCAGCATCTCCTCAGCTCGAGGGTTTGCCAAAAAGAAAGCGGAAGCCGTCCACAAAGGGAGCGACCCCTAAAAGCAGCCATAGGCATTAAGCCAGGGCCAAATGGGACACCCGAGGGATCTAGCTCCGAGGACAAGTCCTACGAGAAGCCTCCCGGGGCCCGAAGAATGGGTTCAAAACCCAAAGGACAGCAACACTCAACTCACCCGCTCACAGGCGAAACCGCCCGAGCCCAAGAGCTACTCGGCGCCGAGGGAAGAGGAGAAAGCGAAATGAAGAGAGAGAAAAATCTGTTGCAAATGAGCAGTGAAGAAGAAAAAAACAAAGAAGAAAGCCTTATATAGGCCCCCCCTCATTTTGTTAAAACGGCGCGCCCCGGAGCGCGCCGTTTTAAGCAAATGGCTTGCCGGGGAGGGCGCGCCGTTTTAACCCCTGAAAGGGCCAGGGCGCGCCGGGAAGGCGGCGCCGTTTTAACCCCGAAGGCCCAGGGCGCGCCGTAAAGGCCGCGCCGTTTTAACTCTCGAAGCAAAGGCCGCGCCATTTTAAGCAACGCCGTCAGGCTTCCTACCTCGCCGGATCGACATCCGACGTCAGAATTAAGTGCTGGTCGAGCCTCCGTCAGCCAAACGAAGCTCATCCGCAGGCCTTGCCGCATTCCTGCCTCACTTGCACCGCCTACGTCTGGGGGGCATTTGTTGGCACTCAAAACATGATCCTTTGGCAACCAAGCCGCAAAGATGAATGATACGGCCCACTGAAGCACGGAAGCCGATAAAGATCAACTTATCAAGGGGACCCCTCAAGCTGACAAAGCCCCGAGCCACCTTGAAGGGAACGTCGTGGACTTTACCTCAGGAGAGCCGAAGTGAACCCGCAACCAACCGGCAGCGCGATCAAGCCTGCCTAATGATCTGGCATCGACCTCGTCATGCCGCTACCCCACATCCGTCGCCCGACCAAGGACGACGGTCTACCCAATGACTCTCCTAAAAAGGAAGAATGTCCTCGGCCATCCGAAACAAGGGGGCCAAAGGTTCTGTCAGCAGAAGACCCCGATTACCCGGCACGGGTTCGGCTTCTCGCCATAGTGGGCCCGTTAGTGGCCGATTGATCACCAATTCAAGGTGGAATTGTCCAGGATGTAACGTCATCCTGTAAGGAAGCTTCGAGCACGTGTCCGTCTCAGCCAGAAGCACAAATCACAGTGCCGAAGACTGTGTCAGTAGGACACCCGTGTGCTCGGACCAGACACACACGAAGTCTTGTTTAAGGCCATTCGTCCTATCAAGAGCTTCATGTACACCCCATCAAGGCCCTTCGATGGCCAGGGCGAGGGGAACAGTCGACGGGCGCTTCCGGAATCATCTCCGGGCCTACCGGACTGACACGCCAAGTGAATAGGTTAAAACGGCGCCGTCAAACCGGCGCGCAAAGAACAAAAGGGGGTGTTCCCCGGCGCCGTCAATCCGGCGCGCAAAAGCCAGATGGGGCCCTTCCCCGGCGCCGTCAACCCGGCGCGCAAAAGCCAAATGGGGCCTCTCCCCGGCGCCGTCAACCCGGCGCGCCTCTTCCTGGGGCGCCGTTTTAACCCCAAGGCTATATATAGCCTGTCGACAGAAGAGATCAAGATATAGTAGATCAAGGGGGACCCGATCAAGAGAGGAAGCGGAATCAAAAAGAAAGGAAAGGGAAATAGAAAGAAAGGGGGGAGGTCCAGGGGTGCTTCTTTTCTGAAGGAGTTCCCGACTGAAGTCCCTCGGCGGCCGCCACCCTCTTCCGCCCGAGCTCCCCGGTGTCGGAGAGGACGATCGACTGCTTCCCTGCCTTCTAGGTGGGTCGTCGTCGTGTTCCTCGTCGAATCTCCCCACTTCTATTTTGCTGTATTCGCCCCAGGGCTGCAATGTAAATGAAGAAAAGGGGGAGGGGCGATGATACGAGCCTTTCCTCCCCCTTTTTCCTCATCTTTCCTTCTGCCTTTTTTTTATTCCGTCTGTAATCGTTTCTTCGATTAATGGAAACGGCGGCCGATCGACAACGACGGCGCCGGAATCTACGTGCTCTGCATACACATAACTGTGTCTTCCATGGGATGAATAAAGAGTTGCTCTGATTGATGTTGTATCTCTTCCTCCCGCTCTCCAATCCTCCTTCGAGCGTGCATTTAATGATGTCTCCAACATATGTATATACTCTCGTATAACTGATTTCTCCGACATTGGTTATGCCTTCGGGCTACGTGAATCATTCATCCCCCTCCCCGGGGTTCTCTTCCTTTCGAGTTTGATGCAACGGCTGGACTCAGCATTGAATATTTTATGGGCTTTGCGAGCAGAGATGTACTTGTGTGCATATCTCTGTCTGGTCTCCGCCTAGGGAATAAGGTTCTTCACCGTCCCCTTTATGCTCTGTTTCATAGACCAGGGGGATGGGAAGAATCCTTGGATGGCTTCCAGTCGTTCGACGGTGAGCCCCATGTGGGTTTGTTCTCGAATGTCATATATACATATATGTATATCGGTACCCCGGGCTATGCGCCGGCTACATATTCTGCTGGTGATTGACTTGCTCGATCCGTGGGGCTCCATCATTTCAATGTATTTCTAGGCAATTAGCTTGTCTGTCTGGCATCGTCAAGCGAAGTTTCATACTGCTTCCTGTTATGTCATTTGTACTTTGATGGGAGTATGATATGTAGCATCACTCCAGCATCCGGGGAGGGGGGACATTCCCCAAATCCTGTTTTCACCAATCATTCGGTTGACAGAGGGATCATCTCTCGATGACAAATCTCCCTGTGGACCACTGGGTGTACAATAATGGGGCTAAGCCCTACAGTTCAGAATCTGCAGTCCTTAACGGACTCGACAGTGACCGTGGGTGGTGTTCCCCTCGTAGGCTAGCCCTCGGGGATTCCTTCCCTGTATGGTCGTCCCGATTCGAGTGTTGTGGTGACTCGGGTCGCGTGCCCCTCGTAGGCTAGCCCTCGGGGTTTTTGCTCCCATATCGAGTCGCCTCACTGACTCACCGTTACCCACGGACTCGGTGCCCCTAGTAGGCTAGCCCTTGGGGTTTTCCTATCCGTTTGGGTCTGCCGGCTGCCGTTGTGACACCCGGCTTTTAGGGGTTCACTCTACCACGTGAGTACTCCCTGCGTCTCCCCGACCATCCTTTGAGATGGGGAGATGCTGCCGAAATTTCGGCTCGAACGAGTTAAACTCGGAACAATCGCCTCACGCGAGCCCGTGACTCGGCCTTTAAATGACTCGGCACCGATTCTATGAATAATCAACTTAATAAATTCTCAAAACCATCCAAAACCTCTTAGTAAATCTATGAATAACCAACGAGGCTCCTGTTTCCATGAAGTCGGGTTAATTCGGCGCGTTCATGCGCGATCACGCCTTAAAACGGCGCGCCCTTCCCGGCGCGGTCTTCCCGGCGCGCCCTTCCCGACGCGCCCTTCCCGGCGCGACCTTTCCGGCGCGGCCTTCCCGGCGCGCCCCGGCTTCCCGCGCCGTTTTAACAGCCTGCCCCTTTTACCTACGGTTCTGACGCCATTTTAAACCTTTTACCTACGTTCCAGGGCGCCGTTTCAAGCGTTTTAGCCCCTGTCTTTGCACGCACTGCACCGGTTTCGTCCCGAATCGTGTCGTCGCATCATTCTAACCCCTTTCCCACTTATGGGATGAACTCTTGTGTCAATCACAGAAGGATGCAAGTCCCTCAACTAATAATCATCATGTAGTTCCTTTTCCGGCTTCGACAGCCCGATATCTCGGCAATTAATCAAAGGTGTTCCCTCCTCGTGGGGGATGTAATTAACGCCATAACCTTTATGGTATGGCGGACTGCTGGTCCCGACCGAACCTCACATTCGCCCGACATGGGTCAGAATGAGCGCACAATAAAATCTTCACTCATGTGACTGGCACGCCCGCGTCGTTAATTGATCATTTGACTACCAGTTAGTCAGTTGGTCGATCGACCCGCGAAGGAAAGAAAAAAAGGTCGCGAACACTATCGCAGCTTCTGCTGGGGTCGACGAAGAGTTCGTCAACATTGAGGGGGTTTCCGAAGGGGACACCCCAATTGGTGAGCTTCTTGCCCAACACCTCTGGCTAGGAAGTTGTCTTCATGTGAGGCTGGAATTGGTAGTAGCCTGACCTGGCTTCTTGATATACAGGTGCCTCTGATTTTGCGTGCGGCCGAGGGTTTATCGGATACCATGTTTGGTTCTTCTGATAATGGCAGGGTAACGATGAAGACTGACGAGAGCTCGATCTTGAGCTCTTCTTCCTCCGAGGCCTCTTATGCCGGGGATGCAGAGATGGAGATGGTTTTGGAAGGTATATAGAGATCCTTCCCTCCTCTCCATTAGCTTTGGTTTAGAGTTTATAGCGGGGTGTTGATGCCCCAGTGTTTTGTCCAGGCCTAGAATCTGAGGGGGAGCACGTGCCAACTCCCGTCGAGGATGACCAGGGAGAGCCCTCCATCTCCCCGATGGCAGCTAGGGATGGCCACATTATCGGGGAGGCCCTAACCTCTCCGACTCCAGCGGGGGATGCCCCCGATGCGGAGGAGAGGTTACCCTGACCGACCCCGAGTGGGGATGTTGTAGGCACGGAGGGAGCCACACCAGGTGAGAGTTATAACGTTTCTCAGGTTTTTCACCTTGTCTTGTCACCGGGAAGTCTCGTCTATTGTTGACTGTTTGATGAAATTGTGCAGATTCTTCCGGTGTGTTGGCTGAGATGGGCCACTCTTCCCTGGAGCTAGGGATCAAGTGGCCTACATCTGTTTCACCGCCAGAGCCGCTACTGGATGCCAGCGTGGGTGCGGCCTTGCTCCAGCAAGCCCGAGGGTACCTAGGAGGTGACCCCCTATCTTCTCCGGAGGAGCTTTGGCAGCGGGTGAAGGACTGCACCCAGGGCTACCACGGTCTTGGCTTCCCGCGCGAGCTCTGGGTGTCTGGCTTGGCCAGCATCTGGGCGGAGTACCTGCGACTCCTGGAGGCTCTGGAGCAGAGGGCTCGGTGACTAGCGACCGTTCGAGAGGTGCAGGAGCAGCGGGCTCAGCTCGCGTTAGCGGCTGCCGAGCAGAGGAGGCTCACTGATGCGGACGTGTCACTTGCCGGGGACCACGCTACGCGTCTTAGTGAGGCGAAGAGTAGGGCTGAGGCCTTGCAGAAAGCCCTGGAGGAGCAGCAGCAAGCCATGGAGCTTGCTAGGGTTGAGTGGCAGACCGCCGAAGTCGGAGCCGAGGCTAGTGTTCAGCTTGCGTCGACCTTGGAGGCGGAGCTCGCGACTGTGGAGTCTCGCCTGACGGCACTAGAGAGGGGCGAGCCTGAGATATTATTGTATCACCTTTCTCTCTTTTCTTTTTTTTGTTATCCGGACTATATGTCTTTTTGTTACCCCAAGGGAATGTCTTGGGCTCCCTTTTATAGAGTATCAATGACAAACTCCGGATTTTGATATTATTGTTTGTTTGCTGAGTTATTTTTCTGCCCAGTCTATGGGACATGGTTGGGTACAAGAAATGGCCACCACCTACTGTCAGTCGTGCTTGATTGTTTTAACACGTACCGATGTAGGGGGCAGAGGATCGGGTTTACCTGAGACTGGAGTTGGGATAAAAGACTGGGTAAGGGGGATGGTGTAACTGGATTTCAAATACTGGGCGATGAGTGCTGCTTGCTGGGAGTAGGAGAAAAACCCTAGTGCAGGATTGGCGTAGGCCTATCAGAACGTGGCGGCCTACTGGGTTGGAGTCGGGGACTGGCTCTGGAGGGCGTCGCTTGTGGGTCGACGCCTGGGTATTGGTTGGTTATATGTCATTGGCCGAAAATGTAGCTCTTCTTGGCTTGATAAACTGGGGCTGAGTTGGCCGAATGGCCTCAGAAGGTATCACAGCCAAAGGCCAGGATTGGGGGACAATTGGTTGGCCGACCTGTGAAGGGGTCGTGGCCGAAACTGGAGCTGGGAGCTAGCGGCTGGCCTGTGAAGGCATTGTAGCTGGAAACTGGAGTTGGAGACTGGTGGTTGGCCTGTGAAGGCGTTGTAGCCCAAGTACTGGAGTTGGAGACTGGCGGTCGGCCTGTGATGGCATTGTAGCCGAAGACTGGAGTTGGAAACTGGCGACTGGCCTGTGAAGGTGTTGTATCCGAAGACTGGAGCTGGAAACTGGCGGCTGGCCTGTGAAGGTGTTATAGCCGAAGACTGGAGATGGGAACTGGTGGCTGGCCTGTGAAGGCGTTGTTGCCGAAGACTGGAGCTAGAAACCGGTGGCTGGCCTGTGATGGTGTTGTAGCCGAAGGCTGGAGCTGGAAACTGGCGGCTGGCCTGTGAAGGCATTGTAGCCGAAGTCTGGAGTTGGAAATTGGAGCTAGCTGGCTAGCTACGGATGCGTAGTGACCGGAAGGCTGGAACTGGTGGGCTGACCGTTGCGGTGTGTAGCTGAGACTGGAGCTGGTGTTGGCAATGACCGACCCTCTGGGGGTGTGGTGGCCACCGTTGTTGTGGAGTGATGCGAAGGTCGCCGTCAGCGCGGTATCACGGTTGACGACTTTCATTAGTGAAAAGTGGAGAGGGAGAGAGTTTTTCTTTTTCTCTTTACCAGCCCTACCGCCCTTGCGGGTTTTTGCCAGAGCTGACCCCCTTTTGCTTTTTTCGGTGCGCCCTTGCGGGTTTTCACACTGAGGGGTTACCCATTTTTACATAAGGGCGCCCTTTCGGGTTTTCACCTCAGCTAGGTTAATGGCAATTTTTGCATTCAGTAATCTTGTGGAAGGAGTCAACTGAGGTCGCCGGGGTATCTCTATTTTTTTAACCCCATTTTTTGTTATATATATATATATATATATTAAGACTGTCATCCATAACGTGTTGCCATCAGGGGACGTAACCTGAAACTGGAAGGTGTGGGTGGTCGGATATTGTTTCGCCATCAATAAGGGTTCTTTACAGACCCTCATGTCATGCTGGAGAAGGGCCGCTTTATTATGGCAAGATATGACTAGAGTTATGGCTGGTGGATCAGGGATTGTAGGGGAAAACTGGGATCATGGTAAAACTTGAAGGCCCTGGATTCGCAGGGTATGTAGGGTGTAGGGGCATAGAATAATAAGTGTCTGGGAATGTACCGGGACATAAGTCTACCGGGATGGTGACTGGGAGCTTGACTGTCACAGGGACTGGTTGGCCTGTGTCGTCGAAGCAAGGGCCTAAGGTTGGCCGAACTGAGTGGGGGTATGTGAACGTGTCACATAGACATCTTTAAAGAGAGAGATGAAAAAAAGATTTTAAGAATAATAATAAAAAAGAATGATGATGTTGCTAAATAAATATGCTAAAATGAGTGGGACATGAAGGAAAAGAGGATGAGCATGAGATGCTCTATGGAGAGTGATCGCCAGAGGGGTTACCTCAAAAATACAAAGATGATCGCATGTACCTTGTATAAAGCGGGTGAGATTGTAAGTTCTTCTTTCCTCCTTCTACCGGCCGGCCGATGAAGGGGGTTTATAGCTTGATTACCCTTGCAAGAAAACACACGAAATAAACAAAGATGTGGATTAGCCAAAGATGTGTAGTATCAATGCTCTAAAAATATGAAATCAATCAAATTAAGCATGAACACACCTTGTGTGTTTTTTAGTTTAAAACCCCTTTAGGAGGAGTAACAAGGTATGGATTATGGATGCTATGATATGCAAAGTAAACAACAATAAACGTAATATGGTGACAACTCTAGCAGAGAGCTAGAAGATGGATGCGTATGTGATATGAATAAATTAAACTAAAAGATTAAGGGAAGCCCCTGCTGCTGTGTGTGCAGCAGTACAGGGAAGAACAAGAGCCACAGCGGTTACAACAGTAGGATGAAGGACTGTTGGATGAAGATGCTGCCTGGAGGAAGAAACTTGGAGAAGCACCTACAAAAGGAAGAAAACTCTCTCTCTCTTTGTAAAGCTCACACGGCACAGTTGCTCTCTTTGTTGTTATTATTGTTCAATCCTCTTGTTCCTCCTTCTTTTTCTCGCGCGTGAGAGATTGAAGGGGTATTTATAGGGCCAAACATCCTTGCATTGATAGGATTAAAACAAGGCAATGAATCCTCAATAAGGAATCCTCTTCCCAATGGAACGTAAGGTGCAAAATGGGGGAAGGGTCACTACTGGAAAGAAGCAGGCGAGAGGGAGACGGAAGTGGAAATGACGACCTAGTTAGGGGCGTCAATTGTAATGACGACAGTCACACCGTCGTCAATTTCCGAATTTAATTATTGAAATAAAAAACTTTCCTTATTTAAAATTGTTAAATGACGCCTGTTTGAACGAGCGTTAAATAATCAACGCTCGTCCTTAGGACGTCAATTCCTTGAGTTTTATTTTCGTTAGACTTTGTAAAATCCAAGAATTGACGACCGTTTGAACAGTCGTGTATTTAAGAACAACGCCCCTAATTAGGTCGTCAATTAAATGACGCCCTCCCCACAGGCGTTAATTTCAATTATTAAACTAAAAGGCCAATAAATATCAATTAAATACGGAGAAATTAGAAAAACTTCGTATTAAGCCAATATTGAAGTCCACCTGGGGCATCACATGCTGACATGAGATTTACTCAACATAGCATCGATTTTGGCGTGTCTATAGCTACCCCGCCTTGGTGTCTGCTTTGCAAGGGAGTGACACGGAATGAAGCGAAAGTGTAACAAGCGGAATGAAGTGAGAACGAACTGATAAGTAGATGCCAAGGTGTGATGTGACACGCCTCAGACACTAAGCGTTGGAAATCTTTCCAAAATTCTAAATGAAACAACTTTGGATGATTACAATAAGGCAATGATTAGCTGGATGAAGGAACTAATCTTAAAGAACTAAATGTGCGCGAGGGCACGGAAGGAAAGGCACTATTGGAGAGCTGTTACTAGCCAATGTGGACATACTACAATCAAGGTGGATTTGTAGAAAAATAAAATGAATTGAGATAAAGACCCAGCAAATGAATGCTTTTCAAGGAACCAGCCTGAGCGACTTCAAGGAGAATAAAGTACTTGATTTAGAATGGAATATCTCATGCCAATTTAAATAAGAGCGGGTGGCTTTCATTATTGGCGTAATATGAGGATTTTTCATCGTTAGAGCTCAAAGTCCTACATGATGCATGCTGGGTTAAAAGAAAAATTAAAACAAACTAAAATAGAAGATAATCAAGGATAATATTGCTAAACCATCCAGATTTGATCAGGAGTCCAGATCTCTAAGCTGACACTAAGTCGAAGCCCGTTTGTCCACGTATCAACTCAGAAAGTGGAACCGTCGTCCCAAACCTTAGATGACCCAATGGCCTATCCGTGTGATCAAGACTCGCCTGGAATTATCACTGTTTTTGATGGAGGGGAACTCAAATTCTAGGTTTATCAGAACCACAAGGTCCTTGATATGCTATAATAGCGTAGATATCATATAGTAACAATGCGTATAAGAGAGATACAAAGATGGAATGGTGTTACCAGTGGAAGAAATCCAATCGTCTCAAGATCTGCATAACCTGCGCTTTTCTATGCTCAAAAATTATTAGCTCAGTAAAGAATCATCAGCTTAGCAAAGATCATAAGCTCAATAAGCTCAAAGTATGATCATAAGTGCGTGACATAAGAAACTTCATCAAGATAAAATAGCACTTAAGTTCATGAAGAATCATCATGCTGTAAAGCAATTCAAAAGTGTAAGCTCAGGAAAAGACGACCCTGTGCGGAGGCGTCAAAATCATAAATGACGACGGTCATTGGGGCGTTAGTTAAAAGTACCATTAGACTTGGAATCAGACTGAAACTGACGCCCTCAAGAGAGGCGTTGGATAAATGATGACACTGAGAATGTCGTCAATAAAATAAATGATGCCAAGCTATATGTCGTCAATTAACTATCTTACTGGCGCTCCGTTCCCTGCTCGGAATCAAACCTCCATCTACTGATTCAAACTCGAACTCAAACTGATGTTCTAAATGGCTAGCCAAAGCTCCAAATCATTATAAAAGGCAATGAGTCTTCTGCTACACTCATCGACTGACTGATCACTGCATCAGCCAGACACTCAATAACAACCGAACTAGTAAACAGGGGAACCGTAGATATTCTTCAAACCAAAAGAAGGATGGACAGGATGATGGTGATGCAGAGGCCTTCTAAGAAGCCTAGGATGGGATTTCCTAGGATCTCTGAAGTTGCAAGCCACATAAGCGGGAGGATAGCCAAAGGCCAAGTAAGTTTATTTTTAATTCGAGGCTTCTATTTCATTCTTCCTCTTCTCTTTTCAAAAACTTTGATTACATTCTCTTCTTCTTATTTTCTTCTTTTTTTATTTTTTCAGGACTACCCAAATGTACCAGGACCAAGGAGGTTCTTAAGGATTATGTGGCTTCCCCTACTCCTCTCTAAACTCTCTTTGGACATGAGATCTTTTCTTAGTAGATGGCACCTACTAGGCCTTATAACCCATGCTACCCATTATGATGATATCCACTTAGATTGGGCCTCCATAGGAGCATTAATAGAATTATGGCACCCGAACACTCATACCTTCCTCTTTCCAACCTTTGAAGCCACCATTCTCTTAGAGGAAGTAGAGATGCTTTTTGGATTAAGAAAGATGAAACAAGGAGAAGAATCTAGGATGGCTAGCATGATCAAACCAATAAATGCTCATGACATGCTTACTAGCCTTATACCAAACCCAAATCTAGTGAATCAAATTAAAGCCCACAAAGGAATCAATCTTTTGAAATTAGCTTCATGGGTATACAAGAACATGGACAAAGCCCAATAGGAGGAAGACTTATTGGAGAGAGTAATGAAAGGCTTTACATTATGCATAGTTGGAGCTCTCCTCTTCCCTTCAATAGAAAACCACTTAGAAGAATGCCACTTAAGCACCATAGCTAGCATATGGGAAGGTAAAAGAATAGGACCGGCGGTACTAGCCAACCTATATAATGGACTCACATCGGCTTCCTTGGGGCGGCCTCTCTATGGGTCAATGCTACTCCTTTCTTGTTGAGTGGACTTCCACCTAAAGTTTGACCCATGCCAAGAAACTCAACCGGCCTCAAAGATCTTCTCAAAGAGCCCTCTTCGATATATGGCGGATTCTCAAGGCCTATGTGAGAGAGTGACTAATCGGGTGCCAAAGCTCAAGAAAAGGAGTGAATGGAGGTACTACTTCAAGACAATGCCCAAGAGCGGCTTCACTTGCACACCAGGGTTTCTAAAGACCCAAGAACTTCGCTCAAGACTCTCCTCTGGCATAGAGCTTTGATTGATCGGCAGGAACGACTTCATCCTCTACAATGCTCATTGGTGCCTCCCATAGCTTGGATTACCTCGGCACACTTTTGAAGAACCTTCTCATCTTCCACCGCTTAAGAGGAGGGAACTAGGCTCAAGTGGAGATCAAAAAGAAGTCAAAACAATCATGGCTCAATGGAAGGTTGGACTTCTCCACAGGTCCAAGACATATGCTGAAAAAGAAGAGAACAAATGCAAATCTTATGTAATAGCACTTAGGAAAATAAGGCCCACTGTGGCTCAGTGAACGTAACAATGATTCTTTATCAAATGAAATAAAAGGATTTTTCCTTTAATTGAGCCAAAATAACATGTTACACATGATCTTGTCTTCTAATTCAATGATTCTGTCTGATAAAACGAAGCCTCGGGCTCTCTCTGTTCTGAGACGCGTCCCTAATAATGGCGTCAATTCCTCAACCCGCGCCTTAGCACATGTCGTCCATTTCATTTAATCAATTTTTTGAAAAATAGATAAATCATAATTGACGCTTATTCAAATAGGCGTCTATTAATTCGCACCTCAAAGCAAGACGTTAATCGCTTTGAATTCCTTAAAATATTTTCAAAATAATTCCTCAATTTCAAAGAAATGATGCCTTCACACACGTCGTTCCTTAACGAATGGACGCCTGCTCACAACGTCGTCAATTATAAATAGCAATCATGACGATCGATTACATCAATCACCTTCCCATTAATGCGCCTGACGACGGTTACAAGTTTCCATGCAAATATAAATGACGGCTAGCCTCGGGTCGTCAAATCATGAAACCACGCCTCACCTCAGACCGTCAATTAATATAACGACGACCTCACTTTGGGCGTCAATTCTTTTCGACCGTTAAACCCCTTTTCCCTCTTTCTTCTCCTTCCTTCGTCTCCTTTCTTTCCTTTCCCTCACAAACCCTAACCGAGCCCCCCCCCCCTTTCTAACCCATCTCTCTCTCTATCTCTACTCTCCCACCACTCTGAAACAATGGCTGGAGGTGCTCTCAAGTGGCAGAGGGTCACCGCCCCGGAGGTGGTGGACCTGGGCGATGAGCCCGCCGTGGAGGAAGCCCCTCCCGCGACGGCCGAAGACGTTCCACCGGTCGAAGGAGCTCCGACGGCGGAGCATGGCGAAGAAGAAGAAGAAGCGGCCAACGAGGAAGAAAGAGGAGATGATGGAGAAGACGAGGATGAAGACGATGGCGAGGATGAAGAAGACGATGAGGAAGATGACGATGGTGAAGAAGAAGAAGAAGAAGAAGGAGAAGGAGGAGATGAAGAAGGTGAGCCACCGGCGGTGGCAATGATTCCTCGTCCTGGCCAACCACGACGGCCACGGCAACCACGACGACCTCTCCGGGGAGGGCTTCTAACGCCCGAACGAAGCAAGGTAGGTGCCCTACCCTAAGTCCTCATTTCAATTAAATTTTGATTTTTATTTTTATTCCCATCAATTTCCATAGCCCTCGGTGAAGGGAAAACAAGAGACACAGTCAAATGACGCCCTAGTGGGTGCCGTCAATTAAAACAACGACCCTCCCTGGGTCGTCAATTTAAATTGTTTTTATTTTCTGAAAATGATAATTCATGAAACCACGCCCTACAGCATGTCGTCATTTAAAATTTTATCATGCTTATTTATCATTTGCTATTGATTTTCATGCCATTTCTTTTATTTATAATTCTGTTTCATTTTTATTTCGTGTATTGGTAGATTAAAACCCACAGAAAACAACGCCCCCCACCGGGACGTTAATTCATTAAACGACGACCAAGGGGTGGTCGTCTATTAAAAACACTTTCACGATCATCGTATAAGACAGAAACTTACTTGCAAAACAACGTCCCCCACAAGGGCGTCACTTAAACAAATAACGACCCAGGGGTTGGTCGTCAATTTAAATTACGCATGAAATCACCAAAAAACCATTTTGAAACAACGCCTCCCTCAAGGGCGTCAATTGAATAAGTCACGACCTAGGATGGGTCGTCAATTACAACAGAGGGTAAACTGAAACAACCGATGAATATCCACATGATAAACTTATATAAAAAACTAAGTGAAAATGTTCTTTTGTTGTTTGCAGGGGTTGATTAGGACTCGGATATCCTAGGTCCAAGTTCGAGCAGCTTACTACGGGCTTCCAGACTTCCAGAGGGACAAGGTAGATGCCATGGGGTTCGGACCCTTTCTTAGCATAGAGCCTATGAGACCTGACCTACCCCTGATCCAGGTGCTTAGGGAGAGATGGGATAGGACTAGCCGGGCATTCCTGATGCCATGGGGTCACATGGTTCCTAGCCTAGAGGATGTTGCTAGGATCACCGGGCTGAGGGTGGACGGCGAGGCTGTGAGCGGGATCACCCTACCTGACTACAGTGAGCTGACCCAGAGGTTGCTAGGGTTAGAGACAGTCTACAAGACACCGAGTGAGTGTAGGACCATCTACCACACCGATCTTACCATTGCTATGGGGTTGGGTGATTCTAGGTAGAGGTCGAAAGAGTCTCTAGAGCAGTTCTCACAGAGGTTGATTGATGGGGCTAGGGCCGCCTATTGCCAGGACCCAGCAGACAGAGAGAGAGCTGATCGACATTTGAGGAGGTTTCTATTCCTGATGCTCGGGAGGTTATTACTCGGCACGAAGGGTGACATTATCAACTGTTGATTCCTAGGGATTCTTGAGGACTTAGCGGGCGTCGGCAGATACGCTTGGGGAGCAACGTTGCTGGCGCACTTGATGACCGACTTGTCCACAGGGACAGGTCGAGAGACGACTGTCAACGGCTTCTCACCTTTTCTTCAGGTATGCATTTTTATCTTTTTATCTTTTTTTCTCTTTTTAATGTATGTGAATGCTTTATTAATGCAATGCATGGATGCAGATATGGAGCCACCTATACATGCCGATGGGGCGTGTCGACCCTCGACCCGGAGATGACGGATCCTTCCCTCTAGCACGGTGTTGGTTGACTGTAGTGACAGGAGCACCACTCACCTACGAGTTGCGAGTTCTACGGAGGGAGTTCCGTGACTATCCTACCTCACTGGTATGCATGCTAAACACGATGCAAATTTTTATTTTATGAAATATGTATGAAATGATGAGATATTATGATGCATGTTTGTGAATGCAGGTGGTGTGGAGACCCTATGAGGGGATGATCGACGAGGGCCAGCCCTGGGTCGTAGCGGACCGACCTCGCTTTGGGCACGAGCTTTGGGTTCATTGCCTGAACGAGATTGAGCCGTTATGGCTTAGGCTGGTGATGAGGACCCTCGGCCTATACCAGGAGTGGGTCGAGGTGGGAGAGCCCCGGGGGATAGGCAAGAAGACACGCGGTCGCACGAAGGCGATCGACTGGAGAGCCCGATATCCTGACCAGCATGCCGACTGGTAGCCTGGCGGGACCCGAGTCACCTCACAGGCGATAGACAGCTCCGAGTATCTCCGGCGCTACTGGGAGGTTTACGCCGGCCGACCCCAGATGAGGGTCTTAGGGGTATGTATGAATGCACTTTTCTTTTTTAATTAAATGCAAATGTTATATATCTATCGTGTGACTAATATGTATGATGAATGCAGGATGCACGAGACATAACAGCGATAGACATGCAAGCCCATCTCCGCAGCCTAGAGGCCCAGTTGGCTACCACACGGGCAGACCTACAGACTCTAGTGAGTGATTAAATTATCTATATGCAAATGATTTCCTGAATTATTGATGATCAGCCACTGACAATCTCAATGAATGCAGCGTGCCCAGCAGGGAGCGGCGATGAGAGAGACGGGAGGAGCCTCCAGCTCGAGGGGGCCTAGTGCAGAGACGACTGCACTAGCGGAGCAGCTGGCTAGAGCGGTGGCACGAGCTGAGGTGGCAGAGCGTGACCTCGCCACACGGGTAAACTTAAACTCAAACTTTAGCTTTGCATTTAATTACATGTTATTATGTGTTGATGAAAATTTGTGTTTTACAGATTGAGGAGCTCCGAGCCTCGCTCACCTGCATCGAGGCAGGACAGTGTGCGATGACTACCCGGGTGAGTTAACAAAGATTTTATTTCAGTTGCTTATTTCATGAATTATTGAATTAAATGTGTAACTGATGATTCGTTTAATTGATTGCAGACCCTCGAGTTACAGGCGACACTTACCCAGGATGCACTAGCTGGGACGGAGCTGACCATCCGTGAGCAGCGAGTCACGGAGCTGGAGCAAGCCTTGAGGCGGCGAGAGGAGCTACCCCAGGACGTGGCGGAGCTGAGAGTCACCCTCGAGATGGAACGCAGGGAGCGTGCCCGGGAGTGAGAGGAGCGTGCAGCGTTCGAGCGGGAGCTCACAGACTTGAGGGCTCAGCCAGCCGTTACTCAGGAGTGGCTACGGTTGACCGAGGAGCACCTACAGCGAGGCCGAGATCGAGCGTGGGCCGCAGGGTATGCGTTCACCAGTTCCAACTTCGTAGCGGGTTCCTCTCTTCGGTAGAAGAGCGAGACAAAGGGGCAGGCTCGAGCTCCAGCTACTTCCGGGGGGTCCATGCCCCCTCCACGAGTGCCTCGTCGGGACGACGATGGTGAGGTAGAGAGTAGGAGAGATGAGGGTGGAGGCGAGAGTTGAGAGAGACTTACCTATACCCCTCCACCCTCACATCTGTACTCAGATATACATTGATATATATATATATATATATATATATATATATATATATATATATATATATATATATAATTTGACATTTTTTTACCTGAGTTATCTTGAGCACTTGTGGACTTGTGTACTTGCCTTGTTTCTTCCTTTCTTTGTCTTCTTTCTTGCCCTGTGTCTGTAGTTCACACTTAAACAAACAGATTAATCCATCTGTCCGGCTTGGCCCCTTGCTCAATGAGCAAGGGATTATCTCTTTTTTGACCTTGTTGACGGGTCAAGGGGCCAAGCCTCTAATCAATAAAGGCGGATAATAAAAATATATAAGGAAATGCAGCATGCAAGCAAGCAGATGTCAACTTAAAAATAAAAAGATGTTCACACAAAGATGTAATCAAGCATATCAGATAATGAGCAGTAGTAGACTTGATTTTTTTGTTATTCTTTTTTATTATTCTTTTTATATTTTGAAAATGACGCCCTCGCAAACGGGCGCTGATTGTGATATTGACGCCGAAGTGAAAGGCGTTTATTTAGAAAAAATATTTTTTTTTATTTTTATCATGAAAAATGATGACATAGGCAAAGCCGTGAATTTGTTAAATGACGCCCCTTGAAAGGGCGTGAATTAAAAGATCATTTTTTGTGAGTGTTTTTTTTTTTTGAAAATGATGACCTTAGAGGAGTCGCGGATCATGAAAAAGACGCCTGCGAAGAGGGCGTTATTCTTAAGAAAATATATTTTTCCTTTTAATGGGACTGGATACAGCATGGCCTTAAACCTTACACAATCACCATCTTGAATTCATTAATCTTTCTTTAAAGGTTTAACAAAGGGTCAACGTGCTTAAATACTTATGCTTTTACTCATATTCTCTTACGGCCCATCCTTCTTAGTCGGTCTTCGCCATGCTTTGAGCTTATAATCCACCATGGAGGGAGAAGAGAAGAATAAGTTAAGGAAGCTCACGGGAGGTTTTCGAGAACGGGGAAACTTTCCTTCCCTGTCCTAATACCCGTTGGGATTCGGTCTTCGGCTTAGGGAAATTTTGTTGCTCTTTTTACCCTTATTCATACATGCTTACGACCAGGGTTTTTCCTACGGGGACTTTACCCTCTTGACATGCTTTTTAGGAACTTTCTTTTATTTTATTTTTCTTTTCTTCTTTAACAGATAGAAACCTAATTGTACTTGGGCTTTAAGCATTTTGTTCCCTTTTGGTCCCTGACTTCCACCTACTAGGGCGGCGGACAGGTTTGGTTAGTATTCCTTGACTCGTACTCCCCCTCGTGAGCCGAAGAGGAGAGAATAGGTAAGGTTCGTACACTCTTAGTTTGGATCTGACTTTCCTTGAATTCTGGGCCGGTCGAGTTTAAAAGCAAAACGTGTAGTGTGTGCGAGAGTTGACCCCAGAGTTAAACTATCAAGACTGAAGAATGAATTAAGGATTTTGATTTTTCGGGCTCGCGGCCTATGTACCGTGCTAGCCTGCAAATATTTGATTTTTGATCTTTTTTGATTTTCTTCCTGATTTTTTTTCCTTTTCTTCTTTTTTTTAGGGGTAGTACTTCTTCAAGTAAAGACCATTCCAGGGGTGAGCCAGCTCTTCACCTTCAGCATTAATTAATTTATACCAGGATAAACATCTTTTATAACGAAGGGCCCTTTCCAGTTAGGTTGAAGTTATGAACGAGGCCCTCCGGGTTTTACGAAGATTCTTTTAATTACCATTTCACCAATTTTGAATTTCCTTTCAATTATTTTCTTTTGGTAAAAATGTGAAAGCCTGTTTTGATAAATATGTGCATGCTCGGCGGCGGCCAGACGCTTCTCATCCAGAAGTTCTAACTGAGCAAGGAGAGATTCGTGATGCTCATCAATGGGGAGCTCCTTGTCCAATTGTACTCGTAGAGAAGGGATAAGAATCTCGTAAGGGACTACCGCCTCCATTCCATAGGTAAGGGCGAAAGGGGTTTGCCCGGTAGGGGTACGAATGGAAGTGCGATAGGCCCAAAGAGCTTCAACTAATTTTTTTGGCCAATCCGCAAATTTAGTAGCCTCACATGTTTTCTTAATAATCTTGATCAAGGTTTTGTTAGTTGCCTCTGCTTGGCCATTGCCCTGCGGATAATAAGGAGATGAATGGTGCAATGCAATGTTATACCTGTTGCAGAGGTCCTGAAGCTCTTGAGAGATGAATTGTGGCCCATTGTCGGTGACGATGGTACTTGGGATGCCGAATCTTGCGATGATGTTCTTCATTATAAATTTGTAGACGGTTGACGCTTTTATCTCCACGTAAGCTTCCGCTTCCGCCCACTTGGTGAAGTACTCCGTGGCCGTGAGTATAAATGACTTTGGTTTTGTGAGGAGGCTCGGATCACCAAGGGGTCCAATGACATCAAAAGCCCACATGGAGAAAGGCCATGGGGAGGACATTAGATGGAGTGAAGAAGTAGGAGAGTGAATTTTATCGGCGTGTAGTTGGCACTTAACACACCTTCGAACATAGATAGAACAATCCTCTTCTAGAGTGGGCCAATAGAAACCTTGCCTAAGGATTTTCTTAGCAAGCATCTGGCTATTGACATGACCACCACACACTCCTGAATGCGCCTCTTCCACGACCTTCCAAGATTCATCATCATCTAGGCACCTTAATAAAACTCCGGTGAGACCTCTTCTAAAGAGCACACCTCCAACTAAGGTGTATCGCTGAGCAACTCTTTGAATGGCTTTCTTTTCATCAGCCGTGGCCTCCTCGGGATAGGATTGATCCTAGCAATACTTAGCAATCTCGTAATACCACAGCTTTTCTTCATCATTCAATTCTTCTTCTAAATCCAATAACATGACCTCCTTATTCTCAATGATTCCACCTTGCTTAACCTTCTTAAGGAACTCCTCCTTAACACTAAGGAAAGCTGGATCCTTAATAGCTGGAGTGAGCCGCTTGTGAACAATGATAGAATGGGAATCCCTTTCGGGAAGAAAAACCAAAGAAGAGGCAAGAGAAGCGAGAGCATCATCTGGAATGTTATGGTCACGAGGAATGTGAACGAAGATTAATTTGGTGAAAAGCTTGGTATAAACAGAAGTGAATTCCTGATAAGGTTTGAGTTTAGGATTGAGCGTACGGCACTTGGCGAGCACTTGGCGAAGAATAAGCTGACTATCACCTACAATCCGCAATTGGGTAACACCGAATTGATGATCGGCCTCCAGTCCGGCCAGAAGAGCCTCATACTTAGCTATATTATTTATAACTGGAAATGCAAGCTAAGAGGCGAGCGGAATAGTGATACCCTCCGGTGATAGAAGAACAATGCCAATCCCTTTTCCTTTTGAATTCAAAGCTCCATCAAAATGTAACGTCCACATCGAATCGGACTGATTGACGGACATTAGTTCCTCATCTGGAAACTCTGAGCGAACAGGGTCAAATCTAGGGAGAGGGTGATGAGCAAGATGTTCTGCTATGGCATAGCCTTTAATCGCTTTTTGTTGAATGTAGATAATACCGAATTGAGAAAGGAAGCTTTGCCATCGTGCTAATCGGTCGGTGAGAATGGATTTTTCAAGAAGAAACTTGATTGGATTCATACGAGCAATGAGATGAATTTCATGAGCTAAGAAATAATGCTTGAGTTTCTGAAATACCCAGACTAAAGCAGCACAAGTCTTCTCTATAGCTGAGTACCTCTGCTCATAGGGGTTAAGAAGCTTTGACAAGTAGTAGGCTGCCCTTTCCTTTCCTTCTTCGTCAACTTGGGCTAGGACAGCGCCTACAGAGTCATCCAGGATGGAAATGTAAAGAACAAGCGGTTTGCCTGGAACTGGCGGCCTCAGGACAGGAGGATTTGAGAGATAATCCTTCCATCCTTCAAAAGCCGCCTGACATTTATCATCCGAAAAAAACTTGACTCTCGGCTTAGTAAGCTCGTAGAAGAGCCTACATCTTTGTGAATGCTGGGAAACAAATCGGTGAATAAATTGTAACCTCCCGATCAATCCTTGAACTTCTTTCAAATTCTTGGGAGGAGGCATTTCCCTTATGGCCTTCGCCTTGTTGGGATCAATCTCAATACCCCTCTTACTTACGATGAACCCAAGCAACTTCCCCGACGAAACACCAAACACGTACTTCTTAGGGTTCATCTTTAGCTGATACTCCCGTGCTCTTTGCAAGACTTTAGTTAGAACCCCGGGATGCTCAATCCTTGTTCTTGATTTTACTACCAAGTCGTCAACGTACACCTCTACATAAATGTGGATCATATCATGAAAAATCGCCATCATAGCCCTTTGATAGGTGGCTCCAGCATTCTTAAGTCCGAAGGGCATGACCACATAGCAATAGGTTCTCCAGGGTGTAGTGAACGATGTCTACTCTTGATCCTCCTCTGCCAGGCGAATCTGATTGTAACCTGAAAAGCCATCCATGAAAGAGAGAGTCTCATATCCTACCGTATTGTCAATTAAAACATCAATATCAGGGAGGGGGAAGTCATCTTTAGGACACGCGCGGTTGAGGTCCCGAAAGTCTATACAAATTCGCACCTTCCCATCTTTCTTCATGACTGGAATGATGTTAGCCACCCAATTGGGATAGAGGACAACTCTAACGAATCTAGCCTTATGAAGCTTATCGACCTCTTCTTTCATTTCAATGCCATATTAGGGTGGAAACGTCTCAACCGCTGTTTAACCGGAATGGACCCTGGCTTAAGCGTAAGTCGATGTTCAACGAGTGCAGGGTCTAGTCCCGGCATATCTTCATAACTCCATGCGAATGTGTCTTTATATTCTTGAAGAACCAAAATGAGCGCCTCCTCTTCGGAGGGCGGCAAGTTCTTACTAATGAGGACAATCCTAGGGTCTTCCTCAGTACCCAGATTTATTTCTTTGGTAGGTTCTTCTACTGAGGCTGAAGGCTCATCAAATCTTCTCATGCCACTGGCAAAAGCATCAGCCTCGTCCTCATATTCTTCATAACCTTCATCCCCCTCTTCAATAGGGTCTTCATCATTCATGATCTCATAAACACCAAAACCCTCATTAAAAACACAAGTATCCTCATATTCTACTTCCGACAGGATAATTAAATTCTCCAGAAATTCGGGAAGAGCTAAGCATGCCCGACATCTTCTAGCTAATTCTAACAAGAATCTACGGGGAATCTGCTTACCCTTGGATCTCTTATGTGAAGTTACCCCATGAGTCTTAAAATTAGAAGAGTAAGAGCAACTAGCCTGATCACTAGAATTCAAAGATGAAGGAGGTGAGGAAAAGATGGATACAGAAGGAGATACAGATGAAGACCCCTCACCGAAGGGATAAGGGAGGTCCCCTAATGAATCCTGGAAGAGCGGCCCCTGGGTCGGGACACACTCAGGAAGAAGATAGGAGGTCTCCTCAATGGAGATGAAATATTGGAAAGTTTAAATTTTGGCATTTTTTTTTCATTTTCATTTTAAAGAAGAAGGCAATGAGATGGAGGAATAGGGGGTGGTGTTAAGGTTGACAGATTGATGAAAGATTGAGTAAATGATGACCCACGCGGGGGTGTGATGGAGAGTTTAGATATTTGCTTGAGGAGCAAGGGAGGAATCAGAGGAGAAACTTGAAGTGAATTTGGAGAAAAGGTTATCAAGACCGCGGGCGGTCTAGGGATATCTGAGCAAAATATTTGATTAAACAAGCGGACAACAACGTTGGATGAATGGATTTAATAGAGAAAAGGCCGGCCCACAGCCTATCCACGTTGAAGCCTTTTTCGAACGGCACATTAGGTTCCTTAGTATCTATGTAATTGCTTAGAAGCTGCCTCTTGTTCGTGATTGCCGCTGGCTTTTCAATTAATTCATGAATCAATGGCGGCCATTTCGGATCAGTTGGCTTAAACAATCGGCTCAGAGCAATGGTAATATCATTCATGTCAAACCATCTATACCAATCACATTCGGGGTAGTCCATGTTTCTTCTTTTATCTGGCCGTAAAGACTTCAGAGCTTTGTATGTAACCTGTGGGGCTACGTGACGAGCAAACTGCCGTGCATGTACATCTTGACAATCCATCATGGAAGTGACTAGAGTGGTTCGCTCATCATTATGAGTGCCTCCTTTCATAAAGTGTGTTTGTAGGGTCCAGGTAAGAGGCTGCCGATCTGTCTTGAGAGTGGAAGTCATGACGTCCCATGGCTCATTTTCATCTTTACTTGGTGCTTTGTACTCTAGGCCACCTCGGGGAATCATCTTTTGATGCCTGACGGGCTTGACTCTCCCCTGAAGATTAACACCCAGGCCTTTACCAGTTCTATATCCCATTTTCATCAGAATGTTCCATCCTGGCGTGTTCATCAAACCTTTTTTCTTCTTGCCTTTGGATGGCTGTGGTGGCATTTGAGTGGTAGGAGGGGTTGAAGAAGATGGCCTTACCAAGTCTTGCCGCAGATCGACAACATCCAAAACTGAGAGCAAAGGCCTATTGGAAGGCCACATAGAAGGCACCGATGTTGCGGAATGTATATCTTCTGTCGGCAAAATGGGCATACTAGTGACTTTAATAATGCGCCCTTTGTGCGGAAATTTTATGCATTGATGATTTGTTGAAGGCACAGCATCAAGCTCTTGAATGTACGGGCGACCCAAAATGCCATTGAATGTCGGGTCCATGTCTAGAATATGGAAATCTGCTGTGACTGAGACTGGACCCAAACCAACTTTTAAAGTGATCATTCCTAAAGGCGGCTTCCTGGTGTTGTCATAGGCGGTAATAGTGATTGTAGATGGCCGGATTTGACTCTCCAGAATGCCATACATTTTTAAGGTACTTGGTGGCAAAACATTAATGGATGCCCCAGTATCCACCAAACATTGTTTCACTGCCACCTTGTTAATGTCAATAGTAATGCACAGTGCACATTTTCTGGCTGGCTGCGGAGCCAATTCATGTTCATAAAAAGTGATGGCTGGTTGATTGCTTGCTGGACTTAAGATTGTAGTGACCTGTACAACTGGGATATCTTCGTTTACCATTACCTTCTGTAGATATTGCTTCAAAGCCTGCTGATATGTAGTAGATCTTTTGATCAATTCCAGAATGGAAATTCGGGCTGGCGTTCTGTCCAAATGCTTTAGTAAGTCATACTCCGTGCCCGGTGTGGACTCTTGTTCCTATTCTCCTTGTTCTTGTATTGCTCCTGCTCCCGCTGGGGAAACACTCGATGGAACATCCGTCCACTATGGAGCACCATTATTTTTGGAGCCTCTGTCGGGCCTAGGGTAGGTGAAGGGGCAGAGGAGGTAGAGGGAATAGTGTGTGGCATGTTGGGTGCTGGTGCAGGATTGGTAGGAGGAGGGGTTCTTATAAGAGGCCTTGCCGGCTGGGGGTTATCGGAATGTGGTGACGGGGATCGGGTGTAAGGCCCGTGCCTTAATGGATCCTTCGTGGTATTTGTTCTATTAATTGTTCTGGAATTTCCGGCTATTTTCCTGGATTTTTAGGAATTTGTCTGGTATTTTTTTCGGATTTATTTGGGGCTAATTGAGGGTTATTGAAACTTAATAAGATTTTTATATATATAATGATTATATTATATATATATTAATTTTATTTTTATAACCTCTCCCTCTCTCTCTCTCCCTTCCCGTCGATCTCACTCTCACCCTCTCCCTCTCTCTCTTCTCACGATCGTCCCCTCCCTCTACTAGGGAACTCGGGCGAAACGAGATCGGATTGAGGCGAGGTTGGCACCATTGGATTCCTCGCGTCGAGTAGTGCGCGTGGGTGTCCACTTCGGCATGGATCGGTGATCGTAGGAGTGAGGTGGAGCGTGGAAGCTCCGTGGCTCTTCCTCCTTGCATGCGGCCCGTTCGACGGTTTCGGCTTGCGAAAGGTAGGGGGATGGAATCTCGATCTTGCTAGGATCGTTTCCTTTAGCCCGTTTGTTGATTAGCACCCCGTAGCATGCATGATGTTCATATTTCCATTTTTTTGGGGTTTTAGCCTAAATCTTGAGTTTAATGCGTTTTAGGCCTTACATGTGCTAGATTTAGATGTTAAATTGTTGTCTAGCATGCGTGGTTTGACAGGTTATCAGGTTTTTCGTCGATACCCGGCGTTTTCAGCCGTCCGGGAGGGCTTCGGTTTATAAACCGTACCCGCCCGTAACCCAGGTGCAGTGACGGTCCTGCCAGGAACCGTCACTTGCCTGACGGTCCATAGTGGACGCGTCACTTCCAAATAGCGGCCCATTGGGGGTGCGTTACTTGGAGAGTAACGGTGGGGCTCCCATCCGTTACTCATCAACTATTTTCCGTAGTGTTGGTCAGGCGATGCGCCCGACGGCCAGTCGGCCGACCGTCGTTTCGGTCCGACGCGCCTAGATCGGGGCGTCACTTCGTCTGCTATCATTTAGAACGCTGATAGGTGGTTTGAGCCTCGGGTGGATGTGACGGCAGTGACCCCACGCGTTGCTTCGAAGTAACGCGCAGGGCCCCCACCGTTACAAGCCCTTTAGTGCCTCTTGAGCTGGAACCCTGAAGGGAGTGACGGATAGGGACTGGGGCGTCATTCTTGAAGTAACGCGCCGGCCCCCGACCGTCGTTTGCATATGGTGCGTGGGTCTTTGACCGCCGCTTCCCTGATGGCTGTAATATATTCCCAGCCCATCTGTTATGCGCTTCTTTCTATATTCATGCCATATTCGCATTGTTTCAAATATATTGTGGCATGTTTTATACCAATAGAGTAGCTTTTCTTTCCATGCAATGGAGCCACTGTCGTTGCCCTAAGGTCTGTTGAGTACCGACCCGCTTGAGGATGGCGGAGGGGTATGTTTCCCATTCACGGTTTGTAAGCTAGTTCCGTGGGCTCCCAGCCAATGGTAGCGTCCTGCCAAGGGAGAAAACTAGTTAGAGGGCCTGGCTCAGGCTAGAGTCAGTGTGTGCACACGTGGTCGGAGACTGTGGACTGACACCGACGGGTGCCACTCTGACTGGTCACTTGGTTTGGTACTATTTACACGCTTAGCTTGTCGCTTCGTCGACTGCGAGTGCTTGAGACGCAGTGTAAGCCGTCAGTGGACGCTTCTGGTTTCTGCTCCAGTGGTTGTCCTTCCTTGTTGTCTGGATTACTTGCAGCTCATTCTATTTGGTAGTTTTAGCTTTAATCGCTTGCATTTAAGTAGTAGGGGCATGTGTTAGCTGTTATACTTGCTTAGCTAGAGTTTACAGCTTTCTTGTGATTGGTTATTCATGCCATTGCCTGTGTATTTATTTAAATGCATGCTTTAGTTGCTGTTATTTATGCATGTTCGCTTGTTTAGTGCGAGGTAGGGATCCGCGTGACCCCTACTGAGTCTGGCTGTGACTCACCCTTCTCCTTTCAGGTGAGCCGCGCCCGCCGTCTCCCGGACTTTAGTGTGCTGTTTCGGGACCGTTCCTAGCTGCCAGTTGTGCACGAGCTGCCTTTTTGAGGCTTGTGTTGTACTTTTGCCGGGGTATGCCCCGCGTAGTTGTACCTTGAGGACTAGTGTTTGTGACTCTGGACTAGTTATACATATATCACTCTGGTTATTTTTAAATTGCTTCCGCACTTGTGTTTAAATCTTAAATACTTACTGTATTGCGCGCCCCAATTCGCAATTAATTATGCATATTCCTCAGCTAACCCCCACTAACCCTTCAGGGGCCTCATCAGCCTCTTGGGTGGCCTCCCCAGTTCTTGGCGTCGGTGTATCGAAGTTATCGGTATATCGGTGTCCTGAACTCTGGGTCGTCACATCGGGTGACAAGGAGGGGCCTTGGAAGCATGGTGGTGGACGGGGTAGATTGTGGCGAAACAGGAGGGGTGATGACTGCCGGTGTGGGGCGGATAAGGAGAGGTCTATTTGGTGGAGGATTTTAGGGTGAAGGAGAATTCGTGGGTTGGCGTAAAAGAAGGGGCCGTGAAGGAGTAGGGTTAGGGTTGAACGGCCCTGGAGTGCTGGAACGTATAAGGGGGCATGGCGTTTGGGAAGGGGGTACAGGCTGAAGCCTTCTTAGCAATTGTGGTGGTTGTGGCTGACTGGAGTTTTGATTAATGTCCCCAACAGAGGCGTTTTCCTTATGCCAAACCTGCCCTCTCTCCACTTCATGGATTGAGGTGACAAGGTTTACTTGTTGATTTTGAACAGGGTGTTCCGGTAGTGGGTTATTGACAATCCCCATATTTGGCTGGGGTGCAGGAGCCTGTTGTTGCTGGGGAACTTGTTGTTGCTGACCTTGTAGCAGGTGCTGCAGAGCCGATGGTTGCCGAGGAGGCCTTCTAGCCTTTAGAGTAGCAATAACCCTCCTCATCTCATCCCAATAAATATCACCTTGATCATTCATATCGTGTATGTAATCCTTGAAGTGAAAGCAATGATCGATGTTGTGCCCCGGCTGCCGATGGAAGACGCAATATCGGGAGGTGTCTACATGTTGCGGCCATATTGTTCTTTCTTTAGGCAGGGTGAGCAGGTTGGTGGCCATGAGGGCATTGAAAATGTCTAATAGGCTTTCAGGCAAGGGAGGGTAGTGCGCTCTTCGGGGACCCAATGGCCTTCTTGATTGTTGCAGTTGTTGCGGTGCATAATTGGCTGGCGGGGGCATTTGGTGGTACTTTGCGGGTTGATTCTGTGGAGCAAAGTGGGGTTGTTGTTGAGGAGGTGGAAGAGGCCGTAAGGTCTGAAGAGCGTTATTATTTGGCTGGTGTATTTGTTTTTGGAAGGCGGGCTGTTGTGGTAGCGGCCCTTGGTTTGGAGGGTGGTGGAAGGGTATGGAATTGCCGAACGCGCTCACCTGCTCATTAATAACAGTGCCTTCAGTGGTCGCACCAGTATTGCCGACATTAACGTTCCTCTTTATTACCTTTGGTCTTGGCTCAAACATGCCCATAATAGGAGAATCTTTCATCTGTGTTTGTATGTACCTAGCTCTTTCATAGAGATCTTCCATAGTGCTCAACTTGTTCATGGCTAAAATGTGACGGAACTGCAGAGTGGAGTTTGATATAATCATCTTCACTTGCTCCA
Source organism: Amorphophallus konjac (assembly GCA_022559845.1). Classification (NCBI taxonomy): domain Eukaryota; kingdom Viridiplantae; phylum Streptophyta; class Magnoliopsida; order Alismatales; family Araceae; genus Amorphophallus; species Amorphophallus konjac. Next base: position 203,886,215 of record CM040127.1, read on the forward strand.
TTTCGGACAGTGTGTCCTTTAACTTCTCGGCCATAGCCCTCCACCTATCAGCAAACAAAACGAAGTCCTCCTCGGGCTTCATCTTTTCGGCAACCAGATCAGTAACAGATAAAGAGGGACCCACACGATCCTTGTACTTCTGCAGAAACTTTCGTTGAACTACATCAAAATCACCGGCATCCGCCGGCTCCGGGGAATAAAACCATTCTAGTGCCGGGCCATCTAAAGACCGTCTAAAAAGATAAGCCAGAGAAGTCTTGTTATCTTGCCAAAATGATGCCTCATACAAGAAGTCTTTCAAGTGGATGTGCGGATTACCCGTTCCATTGTACCGTCGGAAATTCGGCATTTCAGATGGGGGCAGGTGAAAAACCGGTAGAGTGGGAAGCATAATTTCGGGAGCGATCTTGGATGTAGTGACCTTCTTGAGCTGCTCCTCCATACTAGCCATCCTTTGGAGGAGTATAGTGTGGTTATCGGACTCGGCTGGGGCCGGACGAAAAGAGTATTGGTTCGTCATAGGCCTTCTCAAAATTTGAGAAACAGGAGGTTGTTGAGGCCTAGCACCAGAGTGACTTGCCGGTTGGGCCGGCATAGTCATAACAGGAGTTTATGGGCGCGAGGGCACCCTAGGTGCGACCGCATGGTCATTGGGAGAACTAGTAGAGTGGCCACCCATGGCCTGGGGAGGGTTAGAAGATGACGGGACAGACTTTCCCTTTAAAGCAGCTTGGGCCGCCTGGCGCTGGGAGTCATCCAGGCGAGCAAGAACTTTGAGAAATTCGTTGAAGTTGAAAGAAGGGGAAGCGTCCCCTGAAGTATTTTGAGTGGTAGGTTGAGCTTGGGAAGAAGGCTCAACCTCCAAAGAAGTGGTGTCCACCATGTGGACCTGAGTGGGAGAAGAAGTGTAGTTTCCCTCGTGGTAGACAGGATCCTGAGAGGGAACCTCATAAAACAGGTCAGAGTGACCCTCCTCATAACCATTATAAGTATATCCGTAGTTGGCCATTTTGATGATTTTACCTGAATGGAGTTTCATGCGTAAGGAAGGAGAAATAAATTTCCAACAAGCAAGTAAGCCCAAGAGATATCACCTTATCAAAACAGAATGAACACTCAAGTTGTAATGAGCCCAAAAATTTAAGGTTTTCTTTGAAGATTAAGGTGAATTTTGCAATAAGTTCTCTCCTTTGAATGTGGGGTCCTGGTTGAAAATTTGGGTATAATCTCCAGGTATCTAGGTTCTTTCTCTCTCCTCACCAACGTATGGGTCAACTATAATCCGGGTGCTTCAATGGTACAACCTGCCCAGCGTCCGTGAGGGAATCCACGGGTGCGGGGACTTACGGAGGCTTGGTTCAGGAATTTCTGGTCCAATGAGACGGAATGCTCAAAGGAGGGTTCTTCCTTTACCAAGAGGGGGTGTGTGACTCCTAAAAGTATGGGGAGAGGAGGTCTCCCAAACCGAATGCCCTAAATGCAGCCTAATGCAGGCAATATCAAGCAGGTGATATGAGAATCAGTCAAGAGAACAGCAGTAAACAGGGGTTCTGTGGGCACAGAACAAAATGACGACCTGGATAAGGTCGCTATATCAACAAGAGACGATTGAGTGTCAGTCGCTAGTTACTGTGAACAGTGCAAACAGATAGCAATCAAAATAAAATAGCACCTTAAAGTGAGGCGCTGCATGTGGAAATGACGCATGTGCACAGGGGCGTCAGATAGAAGTAATCAAACTTAAAATGTGAATAAACGCAATGATAATCAAAATAACGCCTTTCAGTAAGACGATGTATCAGTGAAAGACACCTCTGGGAGGGGCGTCAAAATACAATAATCAGAAATATGACGCCTTGATGTGAGGTGTTATATAGAGAAATGATGCCTCTAAGAGGGGCGTTAATTATAAAATGATGGAAATGCTCGTAATAAAAATGGAAACAGCGCTCGTTCGAACGGCCGCTGTATGTGGAAATGACGGCGATATGAAGGGCGTTATTCAGTTCCGGAGAACCGTTAACCCCGATGACAGAAATCAATTTCTTTTCTAATAAAAATGATATGGATAGTACGCAAATTGGCTAATCCAGTGGGAGGTGTGCATGTGGTGCACAAAGGGAGTGTGCTACGTGGAGCACGAAGGAGGGGCACGCGAGGGCGCCAAAGGGAGCGGCACGCGAGGGTGCCAAAGGAGGGGCAATCAAACTAAAATAAAAAGAGTCCCACCGTGATCGCCAATTTGTGAACGTGTCACATAGACGTCTTTAAAGAGAGAGATGAAAAAAAGATTTTAAGAATAATAATAAAAAAGAATGATGATGTTGCTAAATAAATATGCTAAAATGAGTGGGACATGAAGGAAAAGAGGATGAGCATGAGATGCTCTATGGAGAGTGATCGCCAGAGGGGTTACCTTAAAAATACAAAGATGATCACATGTACCGTGTATGAAGCGGGTGAGATTGTAAGTTCTTCTTTCCTCCTCCTACCGGCCGGCCGATGAAGGGGGTTTGTAGCTTGATTACCCGTGCAAGAAAACACATGAAATAAACAAAGATGTGGATTAGCCAAAGATGTGTAGTATCAATGCTCTAAAAATATGAAATCAATCAAATTAAGCATGAACACACCTTGTGTGTTTTTTAGTTTAAAACCCCTTTAGGAGGAGTAACAAGGTATGGATTATGGATGCTATGATATGCAAAGTAAACAATAATAAACGTAATATGGTGATAACTCTAGCAGAGAGCTAGAAGATGGATGCGTATGTGATATGAATAAATTAAACTAAAAGATTAAGAGAAGCCCCTGCTGCTCTGTGTGTAGCAGTACAGGGAAGAACAAGAGCCACAGCGGCTGCAGTAGCAGGATGAAGGACTGTTGGATGAAGATGCTACCTAGAGGAAGAAACTTGGAGAAGCACCTGCAAAAGGAAGAAAACTCTCTCTCTCTTTGTAAAGCTCACACGGCGCAGTTGCTCTCTTTGTTGTTATTATTGTTCAATCCTCTTGTTCCTCCTTCTTTTTCTCGTGCGTGAGAGATTGAAGGGGTATTTATAGGGCCAAACATCCTTGCATTGATAGGATTAAAACAAGGCAATGAATCCTCAATAAGGAACCCTCTTCCCAATGGAACGCAAGGTGCAAAATGGGGGAAGGGTCACTAATGGAAAGAAGCAGGCGAGAGGGAGACGGAAGTGGAAATGACGACCTAGCTAGGGGCGTCAATTGAAATGACGAAAGTCACACCGTCGTCAATTCCTGAATTTAATTATAGAAATAAAGAACTTTCCTTATTTAAAATTGTTAAATGACGCCTGTTTGAACGGGCGTTAAATAATCAACGCCCGTCCTTAGGACGTCAATTCTTTGAGTTTTATTTTCGTTAGAATTTGTAAAATCCAGGAATCGACGACCGTTTGAACAGTCGTGTATTTAAGAACAACGCCCCTAATTAGGTCGTCAATTAAATGACACCCTCCCAACAGGCGTTAATTTCAATTATTAAACTAAATAGCCAAGAAATCTTAATTAAACACGGAGAAATTAGAAAAACTTCGTATTAAGCCAATATTGAAGTCCACCTCGGGCGTCACATGGTGACATGAGATTTACTCAACATAGCATCGATTTTGGCGTGTCTACAGGGTAGTGCAGGGCTAACTGGGGATTATAGGGTTCATGCTCTAGCAGTGTAAGTTGACTTAGGACTGGCTTTAGGTGAGGCTAACGGCCCACCAAGGAATAGGTGGAAGGCCGTTCTGACTGGTGGGGAGGGAAGATTTTCTCATTATCGGCTTTACCGCCCTTTCGGGTTTTTGCTAGAGCCGACCCCCTTTAGCTTTTTCTGACACGCCCTTGCGGGTTTTCACATTGAGGGATTTCCCAATTTTGCCTGAGGTGCCCTTTCGGGTTTGCACCTCAGCCGGGTTACTAGCCTTTTTGCCCCCAGTCACCCCCTTCGGGTGAGGATGACTGGGTCTGCCGGGGCATCTCTATTTTTAACCCCATTTTTTATTTGTTTTTTTTTTGTGCTTACCTAGGAGCCTGGCGGCTATACTAGTGCCGGTGCATAAGTGCCTGTGCTCTCGTGGTAGCGGGAACGAGGGCAGGAGATTAGTCCCCGAGGACGCCTGGCGGCAGTTCTGGGAACCGGGCTGGGGTGCTTGACTAGGAATTGAAGACTGGGAGGACCGGCCGGTTAGATCCTTCGCGGGGAAGGACTGGACTCACTGGTAGTAGCTGAGATGTGCGCCTCAGTCTAGCTGACGCGCAAACTCATGCTCTGGTGCATAGTATAGCTTCATATGTTTGCCGTTGAGAGACGGGAATGGTCTATGACCTTTGTCATCGACAACCATGTAGGCCCCACCCTCATAGACATTCTGGATAATGTACGGACCTCGCCAATTCGACTGTAGCTTTCCGCTAGAGCACCCTGCCACGGCTTCCTTTTCCTTGATTATGACAAGGTCGCCTTGCTTGAAAGCTCGCTGCTTGATGTGCTTATCATAGGCTCGGGCCATGCGGGCCTGGTATACTTACAGGTGTTTGTAGGCTTCGAGCCGCTTGCCTTCTAGATCGGCGAGCTCTTCTAGCCTTCTCTGGTACTCACCTTCGTCAGGGCCGGCAAGGCCGGTGTGGATCGCCACACGATAGGAAGCTAACTGGATTTCGATGGGGATGACTGCTTCTATCCCGTAAGCAAGGGAGAATGGCAAGTACCCCGCGGGGGGTTTTGTAGACCATCCAATAGGCCCATAATGCTTCGAAGACCTTCTCACCCTAATCACATTTCCGGTGGCTAACAATCTTAGCCAAGAGCTTGCAGAGAGTCTTGTTGAAGGCTTCCACCAAACCATTAGCCTGGGGGTTGTAGACCGAAGAAGTTCTCCAATCGATGTGGAATTTGGCCTCTAGCAGGTATACGGCCTTATTCTTGAATGGTGTCCCATTGTCGGACACTATGCGACTGGGAGTACCGAATTGGTATATGATGTTGTGCCAGACGAATCTAGCAACGATTTCCCCGGTGACCTCTCGCAAAGGGAGAGCCTCCACCCAGCGAGAGAAATAATCAGTGGCGGCCAAGATGTATTTATGGCCCCTGGAAGATGGCGGGAAAGGCCCCGCAATGTCCATGCCCCACTCGACAAATGGCCAGGTGGGGGCTGTAGGACACAATGGATTAGGAGGTCTTTTGGGTACTGGACCAAAGGCTTGGCATTGATGGCATGTACTAGCATACTGGATGCAGTCCACGTACATAGTTGGCCAGTAGAAGCCTTTGAGCTTGATGTTGTGCTTCATTCGATCTCCGGCCTAGTGTGCACCGCACAACCCGGAGTGGACTTCCTACATGACCACTCGAGCCTCGGCGAGGGATACACATCTCAGAAGAATTGACTTGTCCTTCTCGTGGACAAGTCAATACAGGGAGTCACCAATCAACTCATAAGAGGTCGCTCGGCGGAGTAGCTGGACCCTTTGAGCTCGGTCAGAGGGAGCCACCCCTTCTTGAATTTGATGATGGGTGCATGCCAATCATCCTTTTCTGGAGGCGCGCTCTGGTCAAGGTCATGGACCTCATAAATGGTGAGACTGGTGTTGCCTTCGAGTGAGCTGCTTCTGGGAATGTCAACCTCGCCCTCGGGCAATAGCTTGATGGCCGCGGCCAATTTTACTAAGGCATTCGCCTGAGTGTTGCTGCTTCTGGGAATATGATCTATTTCGAAGAAATAGAACTTTTGGGTTAATCTAGTGACGGCGGTATGGTACGGAACCAACTCTGGCTTCCGCACGTCATAGACGTCGAGGACCTACCGGACTATCAGCTGGGAGTCCCCGTAGGCTTTGAGACATTTAATACCCATGTAGAGAGCCATCTGGAGCCCAATGAGTAGAGCTTCATACTTGGCTTCATTGTTGGTCAGAGGTTTCATGAGGGCGCAGGAGTTGTACAAAACTCCGCCCTGAGGAGTCTGGAAAACTATGCTGGCACCTGCCATGGTGGCTGGATCCTGGTTGCTCCGGGTAATCCCTCGGGAAGCGCCATCGAAGTAGAGCTCCTAGCAGGGTACGCTGGTTATGAGAGTGTTCTACTGCCATTAATGCAACACATCTCCGCTCTGTTCAACTGGTTGCTGTGATTGAACAACCATGGTTGTGAGAGCGCTTTGATGCCGGTAATGCAAGACATCTTCGCTCTGTTCAACCGGTTGTTGTGATTGAGCAGCAAGGGACTCCTCGTCCGGGAGCTCCGAGTTGAAGGGTGAGACGTCTGGCACTGGATGGGCTGCCAAGAATTCAGCCATGCCCTGTCCCTTGATTGCTTTTCTGGGGACATAAGTAATGTCGTACTCCATCAGCAAGAGAGCCCACCTTCCCAGTCTGCCAGAGAGGATAGGTCTTCGAAGGAGGTACTTCAACGGGTCATGCTTAGATATAAGCTCGACTCTATGGGACAGGAGGTAATGTCGTAGCTTCTTAACTGCGAACACCAATGCCAAGCAAACCTTCTCCATAGGGGAGTAGCGATACTCGACGCCGATTAGCTTCCGGCTGAGGTAGTAGAGGGGCTGCTCTTTACCTTCCTCATTAATTTGCGCCAATAGTGCTCCTAACGAAGCGTCCTTGGCAGCAATGTAAAGGATGATGGGTTTACCCTTGATTGGTGCCCCCAGCACTAGGGGAGTAAGGAGGTACTCCTTGATTTGCTCGAAAGCCGCTTGGCATTCAGAGTCCCATGTAAACGGGGTGTCTTTCTTCATCAGCTTGCTGAAAGGTGTACACTGACCGGAGAGGTTAGAGATAAACCTCTGAATATAGCTCAGCCTCCCTTGGAAGGACCTAAGCTCGGTGATGTTGCCGGGCGGTGGAAGCTCTCAGATCGCTTTGATTTTGTTGTGATCCACCTCGATTCCTCGGTATCTAACGAAAAAGCTGAGAAATTTGCCACTGGATACGCCAAAGGCGTATTTCATGGGGTTCATTTTGAGCCCATATTGCCGGAGATGCTCGAAGACTTGGCGGAGGTCACGTAAATGGTCTTCGCGTCTTTTAGTCTTGACGACGAGGTTGTCAACATAGCATTCAACGGTGTTGTGTAGCATCTCGTCAAATATTTTGATCATGGCCCTCTGGTAAGTAGCGTTGGCATTCTTCAGACCAAAGGGCATGTGCTTGTAGTTTAAAATCCCCTTAGGGGGATCTAAAAGCTGTATGGTTCTTATCTTTAAGGGACATCCGGATTTGATTATAGCCGGACGACCCGTCCATGAAAGACAAGGCCTCATGACCGGTGGTCATGTTGACCATTGTTTCTATGATTGGAACTGGAAAGACGTCCTTCGGACAAGCTTTGTTGAGGTCCCGTAAGTCAACGTAGATGCGGACTTGACCATTCTTCTTCTTGAATGGGACTATGTTAGCGAGCCAGATCGGATAGATGTACGGCTTGATGAAGTCGACCTCCGCCATTTTATGGACTTCAGCCAAAACCTGGAGCTCCAGCTCATGGCTCATGCACCGCTGTGGTTGCTTGACCGGAGCGACTGAGGGAGAAATGGCTAGGTCATGCTCCGCTACGGAGGGGTCTAGCCCTGGCATCTCCTTGTATGTCCAGGCAAAGCAGTCTTTGTATTCAAGCAAGAGTTGCTTGTAATCCTATCTTTCTGCCTTGGTGAGGAGAGCACTGACGAATGTAGGCTGAGGGGCTTCATCTTTGCCCAGGTTGATCTCCACAAGATCGTCGACGATCGCATGGCTGCCGTCCTCCAACTCGGGAGGAGCGGGTTGGAAGTCGATGAAATCCCCATTATCGATGTCGTCTTTGAGCATTTCTTTGTTTTCGAAGCCACTGGTCGACGCCGATGGGACTGGAGAGTCGTTGCTGCTGGGATCCAACGAGGATTGATCTGGACCACCGGCTCCTGGCTAGCAGTCGTCAACTAGGGCTGCTGGGATCTCCCCGGGGTTGCCCGGTGAAGCTGACAATCCTTCGCAGCTCAGACCAGAGATATTCCCCCCCTCAGGAGGGTTTGTTGAACTGGGTCCTTCGACTGGCTGAGAGATCGGAGGAGCTTCTTCGGTCCCCTTGTCTTGGTAGGGAGGTGAGGAGGGTTCCTCGACGGCTTGGACTAGGGTTCCAGCCTTGATGGGGATCGAGATCATAATTTCATCTTCCTCGTCCCCGGAGTTGTCGAATTTGGCTTCGACTCTAGCTCTGTCGTCGGCTGGTTGTGCCAAGCCTATGACGTTGATCACGTAGTAGACGCGAAAGTCCGGGTCTTGGTCGTAGCCAAGTCCCCTGGTGTCCTTATGGAAGGACGGGGGTTGCCCTAGGACATGGGAAGGGGTCCACAATTGACAAAAGTATCTTTGTTGTACAGAAGTTCACCATAGGGGAATGTGTTGCATCAGACACGTTTCTTGAATGTGCGGCGACAGATCACTATTGGCATGCAATATATGATCAATGGTGATCAAGCTGCAGAGATAAAGATATGGCCCACTGAAGCATAGAGGCCGATGAAGATCAACATATTGAAGACTTCTCAAGCTACCAGAGCCTCGAGTCATCTGGAATGAACACTGGGTACTTTGCCTCAGGAGAGTCGAGATGAATTCATAACCAACCGGCAGCGCGACCAAGCCTTTCTAATGATCCGACGTCGACTCTGTCGTGCCGCTACCCCACACCCGTCGCCCGACCAAGGACGACGGTCTACCCGGTGGCTCGCCACCTCAATGAAGACTCTCCTGAGGAGGAAGAACGCCCTCGACCCCTCAAAGCAAAGGATCGAAGGTTCTGTCAGCAGAAGACCCCGATTACCCGACATGGGTACGGCTTCTCAGCACATGGGGCACATCGGCGGACAGATGATCGCCCGGTAGAGGCGAAAACACCCCGGGCGGCATATCACTACCCGTGGGAGCTACCAATACAAGTCGAGATGAGTCGGCAATACAAGCCGTGATGCCGAGAGCCGTGTCAGTAGAAAGCCCGTGTGTTCGAGGTTAAGGTACACGAGCTCCAAAAGCAACTATTTGGCAGCCCGGAAGTCTCATCTATAGTCTCTCCTATGTCTCGGCAAGACTGAGAAGAGATGAAAGGTCACAGCAACCCCTGAGACCAGTTTAAAACCCGTTATCAGACCCGTGTCGGGTTAAAGCGATCAAATGGTTCGAATCCGGCCCGCTCTTGCTAAACCGACGCGTCCCCTTCAAATCCGGCACGCCCACTGAAATCCGGCACGCCCCTTTGCTTTGGGCATCCTCTAAACCTGCGCGCATCATTTGGTTCTAATCTGGCACGCCAAATGTTTGTAAACCGGCGCGCTAAATCTCACGCGTGATTAAGCTCGTTCGAAGGGTTTCCTATATAAGGGGCCTCGTGTTCGAGAAGAAAAAGGAGAGCATGTTCATATAGAAGAAGAAGATAAAGAGGAGGAAGAGAAGAAAGGCTTGTAAAAGAAGAAAGAGGAGCAGAGTGCCCGCCCCGTTCCGATACTCTGTTCTTCCTCCGGTGAGCTACTGTGAAGCTTCAAGGTTGGTCGGGGGATCCCGGTGATGTATCCCTCGGATGTTTTCCTTTCTTCCTCTGCTAGTGTAGCTCCATGGAGCATCACCCCAAAGGGCGATGATATGAGCCCGGGGTGTTCCTCGCATTCCCCCGCTCTCTGGTTTCCCCCTATTTTATGTTCTACCTACTTTTTGGGTGTGAAATCAGCCTCAGGCGACAACGCCGAGCCAAACATTTTGTAGCGTTTTCATCATACGATTGAATCAATGAAAGGGGTGTTGCTGCTATCTTTTAGTCTGTCTTTTATTTGAGTTCTCCATCGCCAGATACGCCTCAGAGCTTGGAGGCAATATGAATAATCCCCCTCCCTAGGGCTTCTTTCTTTCGCTGTCGAATAGGTGATTTGAATGAGCTGATGTGCCCAGATGTTCCCCCCTGGCCGGAGGGATGCTTACCATGGCATCATCCTTCGCCCTTGGGGGTGGCTCCTCAGTCCGTCCCTGTTCACGATTCAAGGTTGGGAGAATGAACATCTCCGCCATTCTTATCGTATAGTTGTGCGTAATGGAAATGCCGTCGAGCCATTCGACCTTGTGCCTCTTCCAAGAGCTCAGTCTGCTGGCCGACCTCCAGGTCCCAGGTCCAGTTTGTTGGTTCCACTTTCATCATGCCCCTTCAATGAATTCGTATGCATATAGTTTTTTTTTTCAAGCACAAAGTCATCTAGTGGCCGAAGGGAGAGTGCACCCCCATTCCAGAGGAAGGGAATGTTCTCACTCCACCAAACAAACCACTAAATGCTGATTTTATTGCTTTTTTATAGAACATGTACAATTCATTAGAGGCCGGAGAGACCAAGTCTCTAGTACAATGAAGCTGAAAAAAGCCTATACAAAACTCCTACGAAAATTAGGAACAGAAGAGGCATCCGCTAAAGCATAAGCTTTGGCTAGGATGGGCAGATCTTTAAAAGAGTGGAACTCCTTATTGTGACCGATGAAGATAGCATGATTAGCAAGAGCATCAGCAACCTGGTTGATTTCTCTGTAGGTGTGAATGATGGGGCAACCACACATATAGAAGGCTTGTTGAATTTCTGCCCACCATGGAAGAAGAGACCAAGGGGGGTCCTTCTTATTGGATAACAAATCAACCATTACCATGGAATCCGTATATATGATTGACAATGGAATAGAATGTAGTCTGGCAAGGCGCAGGCCATCCAAAAGGGCTCTTCCTTCAGCAATCATATTTGAGCCATTACCGTAAAAATAGGAGAAACTCAACAAAACTTGACCATGGGGATTTCGAATGCAGCCACCACCTCCAGCCGGCCCTGGATTACCCTTACAAGCCCCATCGACATTGAGAGAGTAGTTAACAGAGGGGGGTTTCCATCTAATAATAGAAGTTGCCGGCCGTTTGATGTTAACATCAATACCAAATTCATGAATCGAGTTCTAGTAATCAGAACTAATACCATGTCTGAAATTGGTTTGCTGCACAATTTGTTTAATCTCCAAAAGAATATTATCAGCCACCCTTAGGATATTGGAAGAACAACCTTCATACCTGACCAAGCATCGGTATTTCCATGTCTCCCAAGATATCAAAATCACCACCAGAAGAGCTATAAAGCCTTTAGGGGAAGTAATATGGATGTCTGTGATGAATTGTTCTAGCCACGAGCAGAAGTTTGATAAATCCGGTTTAGAGTCAGCTAAGAGAGACCCAAACTTATTCCAAAGAAAGACAGCATGTTCACTTTTCAGAAATAAATGGTCTTCATCTTCTTTATTCTTAGAGGATTGACAACAGGAGCAGCGAGATGCCAAATGTACACCACATGATTGTACTCTGCTGTCAACTGGGACCGCCTGCTGTACGAGCTTCCAACAGAATAAAGCAGCCCTTGGAGGAAACTTGGTATTCAACAGCTTGCTGAAACCTGAACTGCTCTGCTGTATCATTTGCCCCTTTATAAACCTGTATGTGGATTTGATGCTGAACTTTCCAGAATTTGATAAGGACCAGATGGGGATATCCCTGCCATTCTGTAGAATAATATTCTGAAGGTCCCGCCGAGTCTGTTGATCAGTTATATGACTCCAAGCATTGTGTTGTAAATCTGTTAAAACAGCCCTTATAGAGTAGTCCTCAAGAATAGATTGAAAAGGAGCCTGGTCACATAAAGCTTTATGTTTATACCAAGTATCTTTAAAAAAATTAATAGATGAACCATCTTTAATGATCATCCGAAGACCAGTAAGTAGAATAGTTTTAGCCTTTACAAAATTTCTAGTTCTAATCCCAGCTGGATATGGAGAGGTGCAGTCAGAAATATGGCAGCCTTGCAAATATTTACACCTAACAAACCGAGCCCAAAGAGAATTATTGAACAGTGAAAGCCACAGGAGTTTAACTTGGCAACAAATCTGAATATCAGCAAGACTTCTAATTCCTAGATCGCCACTAGCAATAGGATTGCATATTCTGTCCCATGATACCCAATGCTTACTATGTGAAGTGTCGACACCTTGCCAAAAAAAATTAGCACACATTTTGCTAATCTGTCTCTAGATGGTGCAAGGAACTGAAACAGCACTAGCTGAGTATATTGCTAGCAATGACAACACAGAGCGAATGAGGACAACCCT